>OX465598.1:302430000-303030000 GCA_950022295.1 Bromus sterilis | reverse complement strand
ATGTTGTCAAGCACCTTGTAGAAGAGGCTGCTACTAGGTGGACAATGCACCAAGCGATTGACGAATCACGAGGGAAGATTACTTGGAAGGAATTTACAAATATTTTGTTGGGATCTCGCCTTGTCACCCCGATGCAAAGGACGGTAACCCGTAAGAGGTCTCGTTCCTGCAAAATTTGCGGGGAAGTAGGACACTCCTATGAAGGACACCAGGATGGATGTCCCCATTGTGAGGAAATGCACATGGGTGAAGAATGCCCCACTGCACAAGTCACATGTTTCGTGTGTGAAGGAAATAATCATTACCCCGCTTAGTGTCCATTTTTCATCATGACACAACAAGTGGTTCAACATCAAAAGGAAGGAATGGAGAAATTTTTTATAATACTAACAGAGTTTTTATTTCATTGAAATGATTTATTGAATATTTCAAAAGAGTTGAAAAAGTATTTCAATGGGATATTTTTATTTTATCAAATTATTTATTGGTGTAACAATTTTAAAATTTATATTTTATTATTTAGAAATGGTTTGTCAATGCTTTTGACCAAATAAAAATATTTTTAATAATTTATGGAATTTTATTTGATTTATGAAAAGTATTTTATATTTAAATAAAGTATTTAGAAAATGTTTTTATTTTTATTTTCCTTTTTGGAAAATGTATTCATTAAATAAATTTCTTTGTATTATTTGATGAATTTAGAATTTTCTTTCACATTTTTCCGATGAGTATTTATTTTTCTACAATTGTTTGAAGTTTGAGTTTTAAAATAAAAAGAAAACTCGCAGCGAGCCGGCCCAATAGTGCTTTTTCGCCCGCGAGCGCATTCGAGCCCAAGTCGGACCCTGATTTATTTATTTTCCTCTCTCCTCTGCCTATTTAAGATTTTCCAAAAAAATTTCTATTTTTTTTTCTGGAAACCCTAGCGGCGGGTCCCGCAACGTCGCCGTCGGGACCGCGCCGCCGCCGCCGTCGTTGCCGGAGTGGCCGCCGCCCCCACGCCGCCTCCGCCGCCGCGGTCGCGCCGCCCCTGGCCGGCCGAGCCGCAGCTGGCCGCCTGCCGCTGGAGCCGCGCGCCGCCACCCCGACGTCGGCCGCCGCCGCGCCTCACTGGCCGGTCGTGCCGCCACGCCGGAGACGGAGCCCCCGTCGCCGGAGCCCGACGCCACGGCCGCCTTGTGCCTCGTCGCGCCACCCACTGGCCATGCCTGGCGCCGTCGCCCGAGGACGCCACCCCTCGCTGGCCTCGCCACCGCTAGCCCCTCGCCGGAACCAAGCCGCCCTCGCCGGAAACGGAGTTCGCCGGAGTTGCTCCGGCCAGATCTGGACCAGGGACCCGATTCCGTTTTTTGTAAAAAAGATATTTGTGGATAGGTCCTTTCGGCAGAAAAGACCCCGGCGCCGTATGTGCAATATCTTCGACACCGTAAGTCGGATCGAGGTGAAACTTTTTCCTACGCACTCGTGTTGTTCTGTAGTTTAGCATAGAATAAACTTTTCAAACTTTTGCACACTTTTGAATGTGAATCTATTTCAAATTCAAATTCAAATTCCGGAGGCCGTATCTTTTAAACCGTTGATCCAAATCGAGTGATTCTTTTTGCGTTGGATCACTCGTTCCATGTACTTTCTGTCTATATCATGTGTACACAAAAATTCAAATGTTTCTTGGTCTTTTTAAATTGAAATTAAATTCAATTTTTCACTTGCTATGACCTATGTTGTAGTATTCCGTTTCACGTGATTCTTTTTGCATATCAGATCACTTTAGACATGTTATCGGTAAGATTCACACACTTTTCATGTGGGCATGATATTCACCTTGAATTCATAAATGTCAATGATCACAATTCTTTACCGATGAATCTCTATCTGTTGACTCTCTCGAGTTCACTTCCACCGATCACCTTCGAGCACATCGACACCTCTGCACTTCAAAGCTTTTGTTTTGTTGCTAAAACCTTTGTGATTGTTTTGTTGATCTTTTGTTTTTTCCTTGTGGTGTGATTGCTTATTTGAGTTCTTTCATTGACGATAGATTGCTCGGAGTGTGACGAATAGAGTTGACTGGACCGTGAGAGCGAAGAACTTCACCGAATGGAAAAGGCAAGTTACACTTTGACCATACCTCAACCTATATTTTCTATTATGCATGTAGCAAATTATCACTCTATGCATGTGTAGGACTTTATATTAGTTATGCTTTAAACCTAGTAGGATACCCATATGTTCTGACCTTGTATTTCATTGTCGCCCTAGGATCGTGGTTGTTATATATATTGATGTTGCTTTGTAGACGGGGATTGGTTGAGTTATCATTGAGCTATGTGAGGACTAATGACTTCCCGAATGGTTGTTTTGGTGGTGAACCGGGTGCGACATGGTGTCTACCCTCTGAACACAGTGGGTGCCGTCCAGGCTCAAAAAGATCGGACAGACAGTGTGACTAGTAGCATCCATGTACAACCACTGGCTATATGGGCTCTGGCTTAGATGAGTAAGTTGTGGGGAACCTGGCCCTGGTAGCTAGCTGATGTAGATATGATAAGTGTACTGGCTACCAAAGGGTGGAGGAAACCTCTTCTGAAAGACTATGTCTCAATCTTCGGGTTGAGTCCAGCGGGGAAAGTGTACAAACCTCTGCAGAGTGTAAAAACTGATCATGATTAGCCGTGTCCACGGTTACGGACAACTTTGAGCAACTGGGCATTATTGTTGTTGGATGGTCTTGACAGATAATTCACCTTAATAAGAATTTGAGTGGGAACTTTTAATAAAAGGATGGTTGCAATTGGTGTAGCCCGATTCAACCATACTTAGGACTAGCAAGATAAATTAAAATTTGATTAGTTGTAGTATGTGAGGGAAAAACTGGCTTTCTGCAAAACTAAACCATAAGCCTTCCATTGATCTATCCTGCGTGTAGTTTTAGGTCTGTTATATATACTTTTTCGTGTGACTTGCCGTACAAATCAGATGTACTGACCCGTTGTTGGGCTGTAACCTTCGGTGTTGCAGGATTGTTTACGAAGAGTAAGTGATGCATTGTAGGGTTACGATGTCTATACTCAACTATGCCGGTGGAGTTGATGGACGCCACGAAGCTTTTATTGTTTTTCCGTTGTATTCTATTTGTAAGCTAGCCTTGAGCTATGTAGGTATGCTATATTGTAATACTAGATCTTCGATGTAATATATATATGACATGTGGTTTATTCCTGATACTACATCATGTACTGTGTGTGCTAGCTATTAATCCAGGGACTAGCACAGAATGCACAGAGACTTGGATTCTTAGTGAATCGGGTCGTTACATTCTTCTTCCTGCACTTGAGAATCTTGCTCGATCCTCTTCGGATGCCGTTCTTGGGTAGAGAGGGTCCTGGGTGTGTGTTCCACCCCGGGTCTTTATACCATAAGCCTGTAAATTGTCCTATTTGGCATTATTAGCAAGAAAATCTTTTTGTACATTAGAAATTTGTTCAAGCTGAGTTTGAACCATATGAAAATGCTTCACTAGATATTTAACATCATTAACTGTTCTTCCTAGAACATCAAGCAAAATTTTGATAGCAAGAGTATTATCATGCAACTGACCTTGTATCTTCTCATTGAAGTGATTCTGCTTCATAATAAAATTATCAAGCTCATCTAAACATTGGTCAGGAGGTTTACCTTTAGGGATGTCACTTGCATTGAAATCTAAAAGAGAGTGTACCTCTACCATAGGTGGGTGAGTGGTAGGCTCACACAGCTTCTCAATTGGAGGTAGATTCTTCACGTCTTTACCTCTAATACATTTCTCTCTTATAGACTTCTTTGCTTCTTGCATATCTTCGGGGCTTAGGACAAGCATGCCCCTCTTCTTTTGTGGTGGAGGTGGTTCAGGAACGAACCAATCTTCATGGTTTTTTGCAATCTTGCCCATCAATTCTTCCGCATCGTCTGGTGTTCTTTGCCTGAAAACACAACCAGCACAACTATCTAGATAGGATTTAGACCCATCGGTTAGACCAGCATAAAATATATCAAGTAATTCATTCTTAGTTATCTCATGTCCCGGTCTAGCCTTCAGCAAACTGCAAAATCTCCCCCAAGCTTTAGGGAGATGCTCATCCTGCAACTGTTTAAAGTTATAAATTCTTTGCAAAGAAGCATGTTGCATATGAGCAGGAAAATACTTATCAATGAAAGAGATAGCCATATCTTGAGGACTTTGAATGGAACCACATGGTAGTGCATCATACCATGCTCTAGCATCTCCTTTCAAGGAAAAAGGAAGAAGCTTGGTCACATAAAAGTTCCGGAACCTTTCATCAGTAGTAAACAAGCCACCCAACTCAGTGAGTTTGGTCAGGTGCCCGATAGCATCATCATTTTCTTTGCCATAAAAGGGATCAGCTTCAACTATGGATATAAGTGAAAGGTCAACAAAGAAATCATAATCAGGATCAGTGATGCATATAGGAGACGTAGTAAAAGTAGGATCAGGAGTAAACTTGTTCTTCAGGGAATGCTTTGCTAGCAACTTCTTTATAGTAGCAAGGTCGGAATCAGCACATTCATTAAGCTCCATGCAAAAATCATCATCAAGCGTAATATAATCATCCTCAAGGAGTTTCTCCTTAAGTACAGCAAAGTCATGAGTTTTTCCAATAGGTGTTTGGGTAACAGGAATTTCAACACCCGAGAATCGGGCAGCAGCAGCAATCTGTTCTTCAATAAAAGAACCAAGTGAACCTGTAGTCTCAAAGGTAGTAGAAGCATCATCAAAAGTATCTGACATATTGCCAGACTCAGCAGAAGTAGCATGTAACTGAGGTGAATCAAACTGACTCATAACTGAAGGTGAATCAAGTTTAGCACTAGTGCTAAGAGCAGTACCTCTTCTCGTACGGGGTGGTAAGATCGGAACCTTGGGGTCTCCTTTCTTACCCATAGTGGATAGCGTGCAGCAGGTAGGATACTTCAAGTAGACCTGTAAATAAAGCTATGTTCCCCGGCAACGGCGCCAGAAAAAAGTACTTGATAACCCTCAACTGTAAGGGATCGAGATAGTCTTCGCGGGCAAGATAACCCAATTTATTGGTTCGACACTCGGGGACACAAAGAATACGTACATGCTTTGACAATTGAGTTGTCAATTCAACCGCACCTGAAATAAACACTTGCTTGCACAAAGGTATTAGTAGAAACTGTGATACGGTGGTAGTAGTGGTGGTGATAATAGTGGTGATGGTGGTGGTGAAACAGCAAAAGTAAAAACTAGTAACCAGCAGGAAAGAAAACACTGTAGGCTAGGGAGATGGATGGTTGGGCGCTGCTTGGATGAGAACGAACATGTAATAGATTCTAACACGGGCAAGGCTCACAGAAAAGAAAGGATCATCTAGGAAAATATCAAACATCAGGCGTGTATCCCAGGGTAGTTGTACGTGCTTGCAATAAGAACTTTGCACAACATCCTTTTTCCTAACCTCCTGCTACAAACGGGGCCAAAAGGAACTTAGGGAGATTAAGGTACTCCTGTCAAAGAGCACCGGAACAAAGCATTAACACTTCATGGATACACCGAATCCTCAAATTATAGTCCATCCCCTTTGGTGTCCCAAGCTGTCACCATTGGGATCGCCGGTTCCGGACTATATTAGGTGCATACAACTCATAGATAGGATCAAGAACACCACAAACTCAAGAAACAAAAGGGTGATCAGATCTGAAATCATGGCACTCGGGCCCAAAGTGACAAGCATTAAGAGCAACAAGTTGTAACAGAGATGATAAACACCAAGTAGATGATATGCAACATGCCCCCAACAATCTGATTGAACTATTACATGATCTAACTCATCCAATCCCTACCATCCCCTTTGCCTACAGCAGGGAATTACTCACACATGAGAGAGGAAGTCATGGAGGGGTGATGGAGAGGCGATGATGATGACGATGGCAATGATTTCCCCTCATCGGAGGCCAAAGCAGCCTCCAGATTAGCTCTCCCGGAAAAGAACAGAGGGTTGCGGCGGCTCCGCGACGTAGATTGGAAAAGCGACTTTTGTTCCGGGGTTTCTGCGTCGGGATAGTAAATAGGGCCAAAGTAGGGCACCGGGGGACGTGGGACCAAGCCAGGAGGGCAGGTGGCGAGGCCAGGGGCTGGGCCGCGCCAGGCACCCTCCTGGCTGCCCCCTGGCTACCCTGTGGGCCCCCTTTGGACTTGCGGAAGCTTCCGGAACTCTGATTTTTTATATATTTTTTGGGATTTTTCCAGCATACCTAAATATCTAGAACCTGCACAAAAGAAAACAACACTGGTAGCTCTACTGAAAACAACATCCGTCCGGGTTAGTTTCGTTCAAATCATGCAAGAATGAAGCCAAAACAATAGCAAAAGTGTTTGGAAAAGTAGATACGTTTGAGACGTATCAGGTAGCAACTGAGAGAGATGGGCGTGCGTGCGGAGCCTTGTAATGGGCAGTTGCTACACCCCTGCAGGGTTAAATCTTTTCGTGAAGCCGTGTCCACTTTTATGGACGAGTTGGAACCTACGTCTTGTTCATAGATAACAACAACTGAATCATAACTATAACTTGATCAACGTGTGTGTGCCTTGACTGCTTCTTCTTCGTCGAGATGCGAAGTGGAGAACAAGGATAGGATAGGTTTTATGCTTGCGTAAGTAGTTGATAGCAAGACTTGTTGGACGCGATTCCTCATCGAATGCTTGGCTTCTTACCTTACTCTCTAGATCGTTAGCCACTTCATAAATGCTAGTGCGGCAGCAACCTCACCACTTACCCCATCCTTACCGTAAACTACTAGTTGTCCTAGAATGACGAGTGATGAAGTCCTTGATGGGTCAGATGACCACTACATTTGAATGCTGGGTACTTCTGTACTCATGATACTACCTCCAAACTCTTTTCAGCGTTCTTGATCGACAACAGGTATGGTGATTGACGATTCACGTGGAGACTCGACGACGACTAGTTAGGCGGATCTCGGCGGAGGACCTGGACCCGTGTGGTTATGGGGATCAATGTTTTTCTCTTCGCCAGTAGGCATTTGATTGTAGTCTATACTCAGACATATACCTTCTGCTGACGTATTGTATTTAAGGCAGTTGTATGCCGGTTGTATGAGATGTTGTGTCCTAGTAATGTTGTGATATCATGTTGGAAATCCGGAGCATATGGCTATGTCATATGTCGCGGTGGGACCGATATGTGCTTCGTCCCCGGATCTGGATGGAAACATCTAGATCTGGAACAGTACAGCATATCGGGCCTTACAACTTGGTATCAGAGCCTTACCGACCGTAGGATCCCTTCCCGAGCTGAAGTCGAGTCTAGACATAAAACTATTTTGTAGTTACTAAGTTAGTATCGGAGATTAGGATTCTTTTTCCTCCTTACCCATGCTCTGGTCAGGACAAGTGACGTAAGTGTTTTATTCTATCCTTATCCCCTTCAAACTTAGGATCTCGCTGAGTGTGGAGTTTTGGAACCGTTACAATGCCTTGCTTGCAGCGTATTGTCTCGATTCCAATCTCAGGTTTGGGAATTCTTGTAGTACCTTTAGCTTCTCCGATTTTGGGTATCATCTGGGTCATCCATTGCCATCTCTCCTTTTACCGGTGTTTTCACGACTTCTTCGAAAAGCACTATCCTTTGACCGGGTTTTAGCTCTCGTTCTTCCTCTTGACACTGACGTTTTAGTTTTTCCGACGATGTCGTCTCTCTGCGGAAATTTATCTCGACAGAAATTCGACGTCGACAAGGAGCAGAGTCCCTTGTTGGTGGTGTTGAAGAATCGCCGACTCTTTTTTCTCCCCTCTCCTCTCCCCCGGATCATTCAGGATCTCGGGAGAAGATCCCTTGTTGGTGGTGTTGTATTGTAACAGCCCAGATTTCACAAAAATTAAATTTTTTTTTCGGTGTGAATTGTTTGATTGTCTGCTTTGTTTGCGGTGCTTGCATCCCCGATTTATCGATCGGCGATTATTCCCCCCCCCCTCCTATCTCGTACCGGACGGATACTGACCCTTTCCACCCTGACACTCGACCTTTGCGACACCGGGTTTCGCCCGATCACCGTCGCGAAAACCGCACGAGACCAGCCGCATCCAATGGAACGAAAACCCCATTTAATAATTAAACGGGTTATTTTTATAGCGCGCCGGAAAGTGGTCTCGAAACGGTTCCAGCGCGAGGTGAGCGCCGCTGGCTCGACGCGCTGATCCCGCAGTTTGAAGTTTTACCAGAATCGGAGGTCCTGCGGACCCCCGGCGGTTAGAAACGTAAACACCGCGCGCGAGAGAGAAAAAACCGGGGATGTTTTTGCAAACTGCCAGCCACCTGGGCTATATAAAGACCACCACACTCCCACCCCTTTCTAGGGTTTCCCTAGCCACAAAATTGCAGCCACCCCCTCCACTTTTCCAAAAAAATTGCCCCATTTTCGCAGTTTTAACCCCAAAATCCCGAAACCCTAGCCAGATGCAATCTCAGCCGTTGGATTTGACCATCCAACGGTTCGGATCACGCACAGCCTCCCGCTTCCCAGCCTCCTCTCTCCTCTCCTCCTAGCCGCCGTGCGCCTTGCTCCGGCGAGCTCACTTTCGGGCCGCCACCTCCCTCCTCTCCCTCTTCTCTTCTCTTCTCCCTCCTCCTCTCCTTCTCTCCCCTCAGGAGCTTGACGGAGCCGCGCCCCGCCTCAATCCTTCACGCCGGAGAGCCCAGCCACTGGATCCGGAGCCGCCGCCCTCGGATCGGCCGCCCTGGACCCATGCGCCGCCGCATCGCCTGCTAGGGCCCGCCGGAGATGGCCGGAGGTCGCCGCGCGCCGATGCCGTCGACGGGAGCTCGGCCCGATCGGGGTCGGGCGAGCGGTTGACAGCCGCCGGCCTCCTTGCCCCCTGGCCCAGCCACGCCACGGGCCAGATCTCGCGGCCCACTGCCCCAGCAACCGCCTCCAGGCCCAAGGCCATCTCTAGATCCGCCGGCCTCATGGGCCGAGGCCCATGGTGAGCTATTTTTTTTATTTTCCCCTATGCGAATTTTTTCGAAGTCCTGTAAATTTTTGCTGCTGATTCAATTTTGCGAGTAGATTTGCGAGTAATCTGTAGCCCGGATCGCATTGCGCCCAAAAGGAAATTTGTTTAGAATTGTGTGTACTTCAGTTCATCCTTTGTGAGAATTTCGATTTGAGGCCATATTGATGGTGCAAATCTGTGTTGAAGTGGGCATTAGACTGTTAACTGTTGGTAATTTCTGTTAAGTGTTGTTGTTATTTTATTGCAAGTTTGCTTGATGATTGTGACACATGCATGAGGCCTATTGCATAGATTCTTTTTGCATACTGTTAAGAATCATGTCTACTTTCATTATATGTATTGCGTTGTCATGTTAGCATTCCTGGTCATAGTTATTTTTAGCTCCAAAGGTTCTATGCCACTGTTGTTGACAGCCACCTCTGTTTTTCTCTAAGTCTGTAACGTTCTGATGCCATGTTGCATGTTTAATATCTTTTGATCTGTTATGCCTACGACCTTGATTCTTGTTTTTACCTGATCACCATCATGCCTACTCCATGCTCATATATTGCTATGTCATGTTTCTGCACTTTTTCTTATAGCTTTACCCCTGTTTATGCAGCATGAAAATAACAGTTTCTGCCCTGTTTTCCTGATTTTCACTAAGTCCTTGACCAGTAATGTTTTATACTTTTTGTGTTGCTTATAACTAGTAAACCATGATGCCTATTTGCATGATTCCTTTTGCCATGCCTTCCCTGGCATGTCTACTTTAGTTGCATATCTTTTGTGAGCATGTTTGCATTCATTATCCTGTTTATGCAATGCTCTAAAGTGTGCTTCCTGATGTTGGCAGATTGTGTTCCAAACTTGTTTTTCTTGTATCTTTTTAACCGTAACTCCGTTTGGAGCGTTCTTTATATGTAACTTGATTAGTTTTTCGTGTAATTTGTGTTTATGCTATTGTTTGATGTTGTTAACCAACCTAAAATATGGTTTAGGGAAGAACAGTACCAATTACTTAAATTGTCGTGGGGCACTCAGTGGTATGCCGTGTTTAGGTTGTGCCTCACTTAAATTGACTAGCATAGATAGTTTATCTTATGCTTCACCTCTTGACATGTTTGTGTGCTATGCCATGCTTAAGTGAGATGCCATGTTAACAACATTTGTTGATCACCTGTAGCTAAACAACTTGAACCTTCCTAAACATGCGGTATCGTCGTGTGTGACGAGTACTCCACTTAACCCGTTAGTAACCGCTCTCGACTGTAGGTGCGATGTATCGTGTTGCCTTATTTTTGATGCTTGATCATGTTTTATTTGTAGTAATAGATGCTTGCTCGTTGATTGCTTTCTAGTGTTTCCTTCCTGTGTGCTTCCGCGGTTACTCTCGGAGACGATGCGAGCTTACGATCAACTACACCTTCGGAAACCGACTTATGAACAGGCAAGGACTATACATTACTTATGAAACATTCTATTTCAACCAGCGGTTTGCATGCTAGTCTAGGATAGGTTCGATGTTTGAACCTACCACATGTTTACAACCTCCTTCAAACCGATACAGCCATGGCCCCTCCCAGCAAACCATGTACTGCTATGTTACTATTGCTCCTTGCTCAGCCCCTGCTTAGTATGCGTTCTTAGGATGCTACGATGTTACCCTGTTACTCCTTGGTTTGGGATATCACATTATTATATTGTTGTTGATGATATGATTATTATAATGTTGACTATATTCGACGAAGGATGGAAGGTCTAGGCTATCCAGCCCAGACGCTTTGTTCCATTCGAATCACCTAGGATCCGAGTTACAGGTATTGGTTCTAAGACTGAGCGTGCCTAACCGCGTGTGGGATTTTATGGGGTCCCATTTTCTTACCTACGTACGTAGCTTCAAACATTTCTAGTGGTGGCCCAAGCTGATTTACCATTTGAAACCGTGTGTGTGCTGGTCGGCCGCCAGTATTTTACAAACCAACTCGGGCCAGCGGAGACAGAGTTCCTTCGTCGGTCAACACCTGGAAGCTAGGGGGCTGCCCACATAGTTTGGGTAGCTAACCCGACCTCGTCCAGACGGTAGAGGCTGATTCGAGAGCGCGACCGGCTTTTGAGTTGGATGTCAACTCATTGGGGGCCACCCGGATTTGTTCGTTGTTAGCTAGAGGGACCTATCGTTTCGGATCTCTCGAAACTAAATCATAAAATGGTTGCCTATGATGGGTAGAAACTGAGAGAGATGGGTGTGCGTGCGGAGCCTTGTAATGGGAAGTTGGTACACCCCTGCAGGGTTAAATCTTTTCGAGAAGCCGTGTCCACGGTTATGGACGACTTGGAACCTACGTCTTGTTCATAGATAACAACAACTGAATCATAACTATAACTTGATCAACGTGTGTGTTCCTTGACTTCTTCTTCTTCGTCGGGATGCGAAGAGGAGAACAAGGATAGGATAGGTGTTATGCTTGTGTAAGTAGTTGATAGCAAGACTTGTTAGGGGCGATTCCTCATCGAATGATTGGCTTCTTACCTTACTCTCTAGATCGTAGCCACTTCATAAATGCTAGTGCGACAGCAACCTCACCACTTACCCCATCCTTACTGTAAACTACTAGTTGTCCTAGAATGACGAGTGATGAAGTCCTTGCTGGATCAGATGACCACTACGGTTGGATGCTGAGTACTTCCGTACTCATGATACTACCCCCAAACTCTTTTCAGGGTTCTTGATCGACAATAGGTATGGTGATTGACGTTTCACGTGGAGACTCGACGACGACTAGTTAGGTGGATCCCGGCGGAGGGCCTGGACCCGTGTGGTTATGGGGATCGATGTTTTTCTCTTCGCCAGTAGGCATTTGATTGTAGTCTGTACTCAGACATGTACCTTCCGATGATGTATTGTGTTTAAGGCAGTTGTATGCCGGTTGTATGAGATGTTGTGTCCTTGTAATGATTTGATATCATGTTGGAAATCCGGGGCATATGGCTATGTCATATGTCGCGGTGGGATCGATATGTCCTTCGTCCCCGGATCTGGATGGAAACATCTAGATCTGGAACAGTACCGCATATCGGGCCTTACAGCGGAGCGTGTTTCTCTCCCACACAAAGAAACCTGGGTTCTAACTTGTTATGAACAACAAGCAAAGCTAAAGAAAACTAAAAAGGAAATAAATAGCAAGACGCTCCAAGCATAGCACATAACGCATGAAGTGATAAAAATATAGTGGAACGAAAGACGAACTGATAATTGTTGATGGAGAAGGGGATGCATGGGGGCATCCCCAAGCTTAGACGCTTACGTCTCCTTGATTATTTCTTGGGGGTGCACGGGGTCATCCCCAAGCTTGAGCGTTTGACCCTCCTGAATCTTCTTTCATCATCTTCCCTCGCACACTTGAAAACTCTCTTCATACATAACTCATCATAATCTGATTAGCGAGGTTAGTACCCATAATAAAATATTTTTTCTCTATTGTAAATAAGGATATTATTGAAGAGCTACTGTTTCTCAAGATTGCTAAAAAGTTTTTGCAAAGAAAAAGCAAGCTTAAGGTTTGCAACATGAAGAAAAGGAAAAACAGGACAGAATCTGTGAAACAACAGACCAGCAGGTAGTAAAGAATTTTTTATTGATACTTCTGCAACTCAACTAAAAAAACTCAGAACATACGAAAGTTCCATGATTGTATAGATCACGCTGTGTAAAAATTTCAGCTCAAAAAGATGAACTGGGATTTTCTATGATTTTTCCCGTCACGAGGACAGAATCTGTTTTCTGGACATCATGTCACAACTTTCACTTCCCTTGTCATATGAGCCTATAATTGGCACAAAGATTGAAAAGTAAAGATACAATGATGTTTCTACAGTAGTAACAATCATCAAGACCACTAAAAATAGAAGGAAAACAAAAGGGAAAACCTAAATTCGCTGCGGGCTGCCTCCCGAAAGCGCTTCTTTAAAGCCATTAGCTAGACTTGATGCAATAGATCAAGTATTTTCAAGAAAATAACTAGCCCGTGCGACGGAATCAAAAGGAAACTTAATCTTTTTTCTAGGGAAGTGTTCCATCCCTTTCTTGAGAGGGAATTGGAATTTTATAATCCCTTCTGTCATATCAATGACAGCACCCACGGTGCGAAGAAAAGGGCGTCCCAAAATAATTGGACAAGAAGGTGCACATTCAATGTCCATAATAGTAAAATCAACGGGAAGATAATTGTCATTGACAATGATAAGAACATCATCGATCTTCCCCAAAGGTTTCTTTACGGAAGAGTCAACAAGACGAACACCAAAAGAACAAGGATCAAAAGGTTTTAATTCAAATATATCATACATTCTTTTGGGCATAACGGAGGTACTAGCTCCAACATCACATAAAGCATAGAAAGAGAAATTATTCAACTTAATTTTAATCATAGTATCCCAACCATCTTCTAGCTTTCTAGGTATGGAGGCTTCTACCCTAAGCTTCTCCTCCTTAGCTTTAATGAGAGCATTAGTGATATGCTCCGTGAAGGCAAGATTAAGTGTGCTAGTGTGGGGGTCTCTAGACATCTTGTGAAGGAAATTTGCCGCTACGCTACATCTCAACCTTCCACTTGGGGTAACCAACAAAGGGCGAGAGCTATTACCTCCTCGCTAGCATCAATCAATTTCTGGCGCCATTGCCGGGGACTCCAGTCTACAAGATATGGGAGTTGCACACTATATTTTATCCTTGATTTTTAGTCTTGTTAGTTTACCTTTCAGTTTTTATCTTAGTGTCCCTTATAAAAAATCATAAAAAAATTGCCTGTCTTTCTTACTTTTGCTATTATGGGTACCACTGAAAACACTAAGTTGTGTGACTTCACTAGTCAAAACAACAATGACTTTATGTGCACTCCTATTGCTACACCTGCCACTTCAGCATCTTCTTATGAAATTAAACCTGCTTTGCTTACTCTTGTTATGAAAGAACAATTCTCTGGTGCTGGAGATGTTGCTGCTTTACACTTGAATAATTTTGTTGAGCTTTGTGATATGAAAAAGTATAAAGAAGTAGAAGGTGATATTATTAATAGTAAGCTTTTTCCTTTCTGAAAGTGTAGTATATCGACCAGAGGGGGGTGAATGGGAGATTTTCAAATTTCTCAAGGAATTTCGATTTCCTCAGGACTGACGCAATACGAAATCGAAGAAACTAAAACACTATGAGGCACAGAAACATTAATGAAACGTAGGCAAGAATATAAAGCAACATATTGCAGATCTAAAGTATGACCGATGCAGAGCTAAAGTATTAAACTCAGAAAGAAAGGCATCAGGATGGGTCATCAGTGCATAAACATAAAAGCTGAGGTTGAAGAAATAGCACAAGGGCACTGAAGACACAGATATGATGAACCAGTTCGAGGTGCTATGACAACTCTACATCTGGTTGGAGAGGCTGAGATTGAAATCAGAAGACATAGTCTTCACCTTATTCTCCTTGAACTAAAGTCCTCAGACTCCAACCAATTACTCAGGTGAGTCTTCAAGGTAGACTCCCGATAACTTCACAGACTCCGTTCACTCAGGGAAGTCACAATTGCATCTTGACTTCCATAGAACGATGACTTCTACACCGGCTGGGAGATCACAGTCTTCAAGAGTAAAAAGCTTCGGATCACTCGAACCGACTTCCTCAGAAATGCTCAACTACTCAGGTTGGTGGTTTTCCTCACTTAGGTTCTTCAGATTCCTTAGAGGTGGGTTTATCTCAAATGACAAGTGTTAGTTTTTCTCTCGCAGCAGCCAACCCACAAATGGGGCTGGGGTGGCTATTTATAGCCAGGGAGCAACCCCAGGCGAAAGGACATAAATGCCCATGCATGAAATTACTTTCATGCCCACCCTTCGGACCGTTGGCTGGACAGGTACGAGCACTCTCCACGTGACACATGGCACGGTCGAAACACTCACTCTCTTTCTTCAGGGAACTGCACTGGTAGTTTCCTGACTCCTCAACCGAAGACAAATTCCTCAGTGTCCTGAAGAACATCGTCTCAGACACCCGAGGAACTGAACTTCTACTGCAGGAGAATTCTCTGGGTTTTCATCAGGATTTCTATTTGAGCACTTCCTCAGAAATACATAACGTATTTTCCTCAACCCCTCCAACAGTGCGGCGTTTTCTTGCGACTCAAGAGATATAAAAAGTCTTAACGAAGACTACGCTTCAAATTCGTCTTCAGCAGAATGCCTCAGGATCCTGTTTCCTCAGGATTTCGCGCCTCTCCAGTCTTCAAGAAACGCGTCGATTTATTCAATGTTCCTCAACATTTTGGGGGGTCGACAATGGTGGTTAATCTCATCTTCAGGGACAGTTCTCCTGTGTATACTCACAAACACATCAGTCCCTTAACCGTTTTGTCATCAAATACTCCAAAACCTCAAAGGGGGCACTAGATGCACTTACAATCTCCCCCTTTTTGGTGATTTGATGACAATCAGGTTAAAGCTTCAACGGGATAAAATAAGTAATTTTGAGGAATTAAAAACTTGAAGAAAACAATTCATTGTTTCCGGATATAGAGATGCTCCCCCTGAGGATATGCATGTTTTGAAAACTTGGTAGAATATGAAAAACATGAGGAGCTCCCCCTATATCCCGGATTATTTGAAATAGTGCATCATATGGAATAATTGAGAAATTAAAAAAATTACTGAGTAAGGTGGTTGCTAAGGAATATCATGAGTAATAGATAAACTTGAGGAATATCATGAGGTAGCTTAAAAGTATCAGACAACCACACAAAATATCAGTATACAACTCATTACAAAAATGGTCTGAAGAACGAGAGTTGTAACTGAGGAACCCCCATGAAAACCCGCTTGAAGAGTACCAAATTTCTCCCCCTTTGTCATTAAATGAACAAAAAGGAGAGGCTACAGCTAACATCCCATAAGTAATGCCTCAGGACTCACGAGAATCAGGCCGAAGGCACGTCGTTGCAATGTGAGGACAAGCCACAGTATCTTCAACTTCTTCAGGGGAGAATTCTTGGGCTGACGAAAAGGAGTCCATCGCCAGAGGTGGTGTCTTTCTTTTGGAGAACTAACGAGGAGGCCGAATCTCGGGGAGTTGAGGTTGTTTGAGGCCAAGCTTGGTGAGATCTTCAGGCGTAATGACTTCATTCAAAAGAGCATCAAGTCGCTGATATGTATGATGAGCATACTGATGAATCTTCTTCTGGGTAGTATGCATCTGCGCCATGTAGCTGAGGGTGTCGCCAATCTGACGCTTTGTCTAGTCATGATTGCGGTCCACTTTCTGATGCAGACTAATGAGGAGCCTGCGGTCAGTCATGATGCGCGCTTGAGTAGTTTCCTCGGTTGAGACATGTGTGCGTTCCTCATGAGTGGTGCGAGACTGAGGCTGGCGAATATTGCCACCAAGAGAATCCTGAGGAAGAACTTCCTCATAGAAGATCTCTTTTCCCTTGCCATTTGATGCAATTGTATGTTGAAGCACTTCAACCGGGGGAACATAAGTGCGATGATTATCCTGATCAGGCTTGAAGTTGATGCCAGTCTTGGTGCAGATGAGCTTCATGATCCATGGAGCATATGGCTTCAGAATATGAGAATTCTGGACAGCATCCACTAAAGTACTGAAGAAGAAGTCTGAGACATTAATGGGTGCAGACATGCAGAGGCTGTAGAGAATGTTCTTCATGATGCTCACAACTTTTTTAGCAGTTGATTCATACCCCTTGATGGGGCAGAAAGACTTGGCCAGTATCCTGTACATTGTGTTGGGCAGATACTAAAGTTCAGACACGAGGAACTTGTTCCGGGGCGGAGCTTTAGGGGCTTGAGGCTTCATTAGCATATTCATCAGATCACCCCTGAGGAGTGGAGCACCGTACGTGATGGGAACTGAAGCGTCAGAGGGAGGCAGCTGAAGAATTTCAACAATCTGACGCACTGAGGCAGTGTAGTGCTGATGCTCAGTCATCCATTCGAACACCCAAGTGTTGATGTCTTTGGGATCCCCTGAAACATATAGTGTGGCATAAAACTGAAACACAAGTTCTTCATTCCAATAAATGCACTCTGAGCAGAACTGAAGCAATTTTGCATGAAACAAGTCTTGCAGCACGTTCTTGAAGCAAGGAATGTCCTCCATATCCGGATGAGGAATGTGTTTATGAGGAAAAACCTTTTGTGCCATGTAAAGAACTGAGGCATAGTAGTTCTTATGAGTAGTCGTCCAGAACCTCAGTAACTTGCTTGGCGGAGGAGAATGATATGGATTCTGAATCAAAGGCTGAAAGAAGCTCATGTCATTGAAGAATGCATCAGTGTTGAAGTTGGGTCGAGCATCATCTTCAAGATTGCGATAAAATGGCTTCTTCTGCTTCGGACAGAGAGAGAGAGAGCAAAGGATTTTTCCCGAGGAGCTGGTGAAGCTGAAGCAGAGGGAGTTGGCTATGGAGGAGCATGGGTTTCAGCCATTGTATTAGGGCCAGGTTTCGGCGAGCTAGCTGGTGATGAGGGAGAAGTGACTTGATGATCCTTAGAGAAGTCTAGTGCAGCTTCAGTGTCAGCATTTGTGTTGTGCTCTGCTCTAGTCTCAGCAGCGGGGGGGGGGGGGGGGGCAGTGTCAGGCTCAGCAGCGGGAGTGGCTCCGTCATCAGTGTCACTAGCAACAACATTAGGAGCACTGGTGGCTTCCGGTTCATCAGCGTCAGAGGCAGAGGATGATGCGCCAATAGAATCTTCACAGTGCTGAGAGGTATCAGGAAGAACCTCAGTGGCAGTGGGGGAGTGAGGCTCGAGCGAAAAGATGGTATGAGTGGGGGAGTTCTCCAGCTCGTATTCCTCATCCATGATACGAGGAGTTACTGTATCCTCAATATCAACATCCATGTCCTCAAGTTCAGTGATGATTGGTGGAGGTGGAAACTGAGGCGTTGGAACAATTGGTGTAACAACAACTGAGACAAGTTCCTTGGATGGTGGGGTGAAGACTATGATGCTGCACTGAGTATTAGCAGGTGGAGTTGATGCAGCATTGGATGGAACTATGCTATATGCTTCTTTTGAGGCAGGAGGAGCACAAGAGAGCGGCGTGGCATCAATTGGATCCTCAACCGTGAGTTCCAGTGTGGGCCTCTTGGCCGTAGGTGGAGTTGAAGGTGGGGCTTCAGACATGCGCTTATGGCATTGGGAGGATTCCTCAGGCACGGCATCAGACTGAGCTGGGGTAGCAGGAGGTACTGAGGATGATGGTTGAGGAAGCTTCATCAGTCTGTCCATTTTCCTGGACATGCGTTCCTTTGACTTGCCAATGTAGGCACATTCGGCATTATACTCAGTGGTGAGGCGTTGGACTTCAGACTGATACTCAATGAACTCCTAAGGAGTGACATCCGTGACAGGTTTCTTTTTGAAGTCGTTGTGGAATTTCTTCAGTTGAGTCTTCAACTGTTTTTGAAGATCTCAGTGATGTAACTCATTGATGAGGAATTGTTGAATGTAGAACTTCATGTCCTTGGGTAAATCTAGATCATCAAGAGGAGTATCAGGCTTGACAGGCCATATGTCAATATTCTCCAAGATCTTCTTGGGACCAAGGAGGAGTGGGATTTCAGAACCCGTGGCCTTAGCTTTGCGTCTGGCTACAGCACGCACATGCTCAATCTTTTGTTCCTTAGTGGCCACAAAACCGGCCAAAGCTTCAAACTCATCTTCATCATCTGAGCTGAAGTTAGTCTGATGAATAGCACCGCGCATGGCGGTCTTCTTTGAAGAGGGTCTTGCACTGCGTTGGCGAACAGTTTTGGTCTTCAGCTGAGGTTGACGCATTGTGGTGGACGCCTCAGGTGCACTGCCGGACTCATCAATGCGAAGTCTTGAGGCTAGAGAAGCACCGTCTGTTCGTTGGCATGAGGAACCCGGAGCATTAGGCTGTGTTGAGGATTTCTTTGAGGGTTTGATTCCATGAGCTTTTCTGCGAGGTTGCTGAGGCTGAGGTTGTGGCTGAGGCGGAGCATCAGCCTGAGGTGGAATTTGCACTGAGGCAGCCAAGTCACAGGCTAGTCTCTTTGCACGATGAGAAATTCTCTTGAGGTATTGCTGATAAGCTTCAGGAAAGTCATCAGGAGTCTTCAAGGTTGTAGGATCAGGAGTGACACCTGGTTCAGGAGGAGGACGAGCCTTGATGCCCAAAGTCTTCAAGGGTGGATTGCACGCAAACATTTCCTCGTGCTGAGGATTGATCCATTTGTATGCAGCCCAACGTTTGGCCCATTCCCGCATGATTTTCTGAACCCTTAACTTACGTTCACCAGCGATTTCTCGCTCTAGTGTCTTCAGTTTTGCATAGAGCGCTGGAGTCAAATCTTTAGCAGTATCAATGAGTTTGCGACAAGGATCCATTTTCTTCAGTTGAGGAGAATGAGAAATTGTACGTTCGAGATGAGCTGCAAATGAATTGAGACTATGAGAACCATAAGATTCCTCAGCAGACATGTAACTGTGACAGAATTAAGTTGCGAGGGAAGTGGGGTACGGTTATATGCACTCATGAGGAATGGGCTAAGGAAAGAAAAGTAATGAGGCATAGGCATAGGTCGCAGAACTTTTTCAGTATTTTTGAGGAATGTAGTGGCATGAAGAAACGGGAAGAATCTTGAAGAAGCTACAGTACTGAGGAAATAGTAGCTGAGACACACGCGTACCAGAACTGAGGCGAATGCTGAGGAAAACCGAGTCAATCTTCTCCGGCGACGACAGCACGAGAGCTTGAGGAGCTCAAGGACGGTGGCGCGAGAGAGAAATGAGATGTGGGGGAAAATGACCGCGGGGGTGGCTATTTATAGAAGGGTAAAAGCTGAGGGGTTTCAATTTTTCTGGACGAGATTGCCCCTGGCGGTTCGGTTCTCAGTGGTTATCGCATTGATGGATATGCATGACATGCGGTGAAATCGTAACTGATAATCCTCAATATTGGGAAACTGAGGACAGTAAAAAATGTTGAGGATAAAGACAAAAGCCTCGGGTTGAGGAATACAAGAGTCCCAAATGAATGCATACATGAGATAGAAAGATTGGATAAGTGAGCATAGAGGGACGGGTCTGATCACGTTCACCTAGATGAAGAAGCAAATTCGGAAGAACAAGAACCATAGGTGAACGTTGTGGAGGACAAAACAGTAAGCATCAAGATGAAGACTCAAACGAGGAAACTGAGGATCAACAATTCCTGAGGAATTTGGGCGGTGGCGCTACCCACCTTATAGGGAATAAGACACTTGATGCCATACAATTGTCGTATGGATCTTGAGTCAATTCCACATTAATTTCTTCACACTTAGCAAGGTAGTTCCTCATGAGTTGAGGAGTACGACGCATCATGTGTTTTACATCAGGATTCTTCAATATTCTTCAAGCATGATGCGAATGGACTCAAGTCTAGCAACAGGAGCAAAGTTTTCACCAAAGTTGATGCCCTCAACTTGGGTGTATCCTTGTGCTACAAGAAGAGCTTTTTTCCTGATGACTTGTCCATCTTCATCGAGTCTGTTGCGGTAGATCCACTTTGTGCCGATGACATTGTGAACTCAAGGATCGGGACGTTTGACTAGCTCCCAGAAATCATTCAGTTTAAACTGAAGAAGTTCGTCTTGCATCGCCTGAATCCATTCCGCTTCTTGGAATGCCTCAGCAACTTTTGGTGGGCTCTGAAATTGATACAAACGAGAAATGCCCACAAAAGTTAGCTATACGATTTTCTCTGGCACGAGTGAGAGGACCTGGTAGATTGACGTTGGCGAGGATCCTGTCCACTTGAACTTCATTCGCCACGCGAGGAAGACGAGGTTGATTATCTTGATGAGCATCATCACTATCATCAAACTCATTAGCATCAGCTTAAGGAACTTCAGGAGTCTCAGGAGCCTCAGGATCAGGATCGTCATCAGCATCATTTGGTTCAGGATTTGGATGTTCTTCAGGAGCACGAGGTATGTGTGTTTCATCAGGATGATCCACGGGTATGATATCACCAGAACCCATCTTCTTGATTTGTTCTTCAGGTGAGGCTTCATCTAGATCAGGTGGCAGGTGCTCTCTTTGTGAGCCGTCAGATTCATCAAATCGCACATCTATAGTCTCAACAATTTTATGATGACTAATATTGTAGACTCTCTAGGTGTGCGAGTTGATGTCATAACCAAGCATGAAACCCTCACAAGCTTTGGGTGCAAATTTGGACTGGTGATGAGGATCACGAATCCAACATGGTGCACCGAATACCTTGAAGTAACTCACATTGGGTTTCTTACCGACCATTAGCTCATATGATGTTTTCTTGAAGAACTTGTGAAGATACACTTGATTGACGATGTGGGAGGCAGTGTTGATTGCCTTAGCCCACCAAATGAGTGGTGTATTTTACTCAGTCAGCACCGTTCGAGCCATCTCTATGAGGGTCCGGTTCGTCTTCTCAACAAATCCATTTTGCTGAGGAGTGTAGGGCGCTGAGAACTCATGAGTGATGCCCAAGTCGTCTAGGAATTCTTCCACATCGATGTTCTTGAAATCGGTGCCATTGTCGCTTCGAATGTGCTTGATCTTCAGGTTATAGTTGTTCATGACTCGTTGGGCGAAGCACTTGAAGATTGCTGGGGTTTCTGACTTATAAAGGAGAAAATGCACCCAAGTGTGTCGTGAGAAGTCATCAACAATAACAAGACCATACATACTGCCTCCAAAGTTTGAATACTTTGGAGGACCGAATAGATCCATGTGAAGTAATTCCAGAGGTCTTGTAGTCGTCATGATGGTCTTCGCTGGATGCTTGGCCTTGGTCATCTTTCCAGCCTCACATGCGCCACATAGTCGGTCCTTGGAGAATCTAATTTCCTCAATTCTAAGAACATGTTTCTTTAGAACCAGTTTCTGGAGGTTCCTCATTCCAGCGTGGCCGAGTCTTCAATGCCATAGCCAGCACTCTGAAGCTCAATCCATGAGGCAAGAGCAACCTGAGGACCTTCAGAAAAATCTACAATATACAGGTCACCTTTCCTAACTCCTCGAAAGACAACGGAGTTATCTCTAACCATATAAACTACACATCCATATTTTCCGAAGAGAACAATGGGGTCAAAATCACATAGCATAGACACAGACATCAGGTTGTACCCGAGGGATTCAACAAGCATGACTTTGTCAATATGTTGGTTTCGAGAGATAGCAACTCTGCCGAGACCCAATACCTTACTTTTACCTTTATCAACGAAGGAGATGGTTTTCTTCGAAGAAGGAATCAGAGATGATTCCATGAGTTCTATGAGAAGGCTTCTATCACCAGTCATGTGATTTTTTCATCCACTGTCCATCACCCATTCAGTCTTTCCCTGTAAAGGAATTAGTATGTCATACAACAAGTTATGAACCAGTCTCAGTTTGAAGAATTTATGGTTCCTCAGTATATTCCTCAGGATTGATTCTATGAAACCAAAATATATAAATCTCCTTCAACTAACTCAAGTATTATTGTCCTGGGCATATGATCTACAGAGTTTATGATTGCCAGATGACTCGTCCCTGCAAAAATGATCAGTTCTTCTTCACCACCGACATCTTAATGGGTAGCTTTTAAGCATACGAGGACTGATGAGAACGATGAGACCTAATGGGACGCGAAATGGTGGTATCAGGATAAACAAATGAATAAGCATTCTTATGAGGAGCTTCCCTGTGGACAAAATGGTTAGATGAAACATAGTGATAATCATTTCCATTTGAGGTATCGTCATCAGATGATACCCTCAACTCATTTGCATCTGCATTCACAGGGAGGTTAGTGATGAGGTCCTTCTGAACCCAAATCTGCTTTACTGGAGGGCCGTTCCTGTAGTTAGTCCGATGTATGTGGCGAATACCTCACCATTAACATCTTTAAACAGTTTATAGTTTGAGTCAAAGGAGTCAACCACCACATCTGAGGAACCAGTATCATAACCAGATAAAGTATAGGGATCAGGAGGAGGCATTTTTTCCAGAACCCAAGTAGTCTTTGGGTATTTCTCAGGTTTCCAGTAAGACCCATCAGCGTTGAGGTTTTGAGTGAAGCCGACACCTTCTTTCCTCGGATTCCTGTTGAGGATCTGTTTCTTGAGGATGTCACAGAGAATCTGATGCCCTTTCAGACTCTTGAACATACCGGTTTCCAGAAGGCTCTTCAACCTAGCATTTTCTTCAAAAATGTCTATGGTATCCTCAGTTGAGGGGTTAGATACCATAGAGGCAATTGAAATAACAGAGTCTGAAGATATTGAAGAACTAGGTACAGAAGTGATACGGTCATGTTCAATGCACTTTAAACATGAAGGGTTAAATCCTTCTTGAGGCATGTTGATCTGTTGGGAGAGGAGTGAGTCATTTTCTTTCCTCAGATCGTCATGAGAAATTCTCACGCGCTCAAGTTCTTGCTTTCTCATGAGGAACTCATGAGCCAGCTTCTCACGATCGGTGAGGAGTGCCTCATGATGACTGATTAAGTCATCAAACTTTGACTGAAGAATTTTTGATTCATCAGTCAATTTTTGAGTCTTTGTCATTTCCTCAACCAACATATCATCACTCTTGTTTAGTGAGTTCTGGATCTTTTCAAGTGCACGTTGTTGCTTAGAAGCAAGTTTAGCAAGTTTAGCACAGTTTTCATCAGGTTCTTCATCTGAGGGATCATCACATGAAGAGTAAGTAGATACCTTGGAGGACTTGGCCATGAAGCAGAAGGCTGGGGTAGTATCTTCAGCTTCATCATCAACGTGGAGTGAGTCAGATTCCTCAGTGTTGAAGATGGACTTGCTGACAAGTGTTGTGGCAAGAGCCAAACCGGCCACACCCTCAGATTCTTTAGATGCTTCTTCCTCAGCTTCAAGATCGGAATCAGATTCTTCAGAGTCTAATTCTTTGCTGAGATATGCGCGAGCCTTACGGGAGCTGTTGTTCCTGTATCCATCAGACTTTGAGGATCTTGAGGACTTCTTCTTTGAAATTTCATCAGAATTGTCATCTTTCCCTTTCTTCTTCTTCTTCAGCTTAGTTTCCTTTTCCCAGAGAGGACACTCAGTGATGTAATGCCCAGGTTTCTTGCATTTGTGGCAGACTCTTTTCCTTGTGTCAACAGAGTCATCATCTTTGCGAAGCGATTATTCTTCGTGAATCTTTGGAATTTTCTGGTGAGAAGGGCAAGTTCCCACTGAGGGTTTCAGGATCATCAGAATCAACTTCAAAATCTTCATCAGATGACACCTTTCGTGCCATAGCTTTTGGCGTGGAGCTGTATAAGTCTCGTTTCTCAGAGACCTTCAGTTCATGAGCATTGAGGCGCTCGAGAATGTCAGCAGGATCTAGAGTCTTGAAATCAGGCCTTTCTTGAATCATCAGTGATAGGAACTCAAATGATTCGTCCAAAGACCTTAGTAGTTTCTTCACCACTTCATGATCTGTGATGTCAGTGGCACCCAGTGCTTGAAGTTCATTGGATATGTCAGTGAGTCTCTCAAAGGTTTGCTGCACATGCTCGTTGTCTAGCCTCTTGAACCTGTTGAAGAGACTGTGAAGTGTATCAACTCGAGAGTCTCATTGTGCAGAAACTCCTTCACTAACTTTTGACAGTCTTGTCCATATCTTCTTTGCAGTATCCAGACCACTGATACGGTTGAACTGAGCCTTATTGAGGTGGCCGCCAATAATGCTTCGAGCTTTTGAATCAAGCTTCCAGTTCTTCTTGACAACTTCAGGGTAAGTGATCAGAGTAGGTTCAGGAATGCTTTGATCAACAATATCCCACATGTCCTTGTCAATGGCTTCAAGATGCATCCTCATGTTGTTCTTCCAGTACGGGTAGACTGTCCCGTCGAAGATGGGGCAGTTTGAGGCAATGCTCATTGTACCTGCGGTCAACATAACTAAAACTCCAGGTGGTTAAACTGAATCACACAGAACAAGGTTCTAGCAATAAACTAAAAAAAAGCTCTTAAAAATATAAGCATGAAAGCTAAGAGCAAAACAAGACAGTAGCTACGGAAAGATAAAGAACAAACACAACAAAGATAAGCATGAAAAGTTCTATGTTGTATTCTAAATTTTGGAAGTGGAGCGTGTTTCTCTCCCACACAAAGAAAGCTGGGTTCTAACCTGTTATGAACAGCAAGCAAAGCTAAAAAAACTAAAAACTAAACTTAAGAGCGAGACGCTCCTAGCATAGCACATAACGCACGAAGTGATAAAAATATAGTGAAACGAGAGACGAACTGATAATTGTCGATGGAGAAGGGGATGCACGGGGGCATCCCCAAGCTTAGACGCTTGAGTCTCCTTGAATATTTCTTGGGGATGCATGGGGGAATCCCCAAGCTTGATCGCTTGACACTTCTTAATCTTCTTTCATCATCTTCCCTCGCACACTTGAAAACTCCCTTCATACATAACTCATCATAATCTGATTAGCGATGTTAGTACCCATAATAAAATAATTTTTCTCTACTGGAAATAAAGATAATCTTGAAGAGCTACTGTTTCTCAAGATTGCCAAAAAGTTTTTGCAAAGAAAAGCAAGCTTAAGGTTTGCAAAACGAAGAAAAGGAAAAACATGACAGAATCTGTGAAAAACAGACCAGCAGGTAGTAAAGAATTATTCAGGGATACTTGTACAACTCAAATAAAAAAACTCATAACTTACGAAAGTTTCGTAATTGTATAGAACACTCTGTGTAAGAAATTCAGCTCAAAAAGATGAACTGGGATTTTTCTCTGATTTTTCTAGTCACGAGGACAAAATCTGTTTTATGGACAGCATGTCACAACTTTCACTTCCCTTGTCGTATGAGGCTATAAAAGGCACAAAGCTTGAAAAGTAAAGATACAATGATGTTGCTACAGTAGTAACAATCATCAAGACCACTAAAAACAGAAGAAAAACAAAAAGGAAAACCTAAATTCGTTGTGGTTTGCTTCCCGAAAGCGCTTCTTTAAAGCCATTAGCTAGGCTTAATGCAAATAGATCAAGTTGTATCAATTGAACCATCATCAAGATCATCAAAAAGCTCTTCAATAATACAACCACTCTTAAGAGGTCTTTCAAATAAAATCTTAATAAAGATACTTCTAGGAATAAAAGCAAAAGGCGGAAAATCAATTGGAGTCTCATTTATCTTAAAGAGAGGAATCTCTTCCAAAGTCTTCACAGTTTCAAATCCTTTGGCAATAGATAGATTATTTTTGGAACGAGGAGCCTTTGGAACATAAACGAACCTAGGTTCCTTCTTTGCCGGAGTTTCCACCTTTTTGGTTTTGATTGAGGAGAAAGTAGTTCCTAGATTGTCAATAATTTCCTCAATCTTATCGATCCTAGAAGGGTCCAGGTCATGGGATTTGATGGCCTCCAAGGTTTTGAAAATTTTATGCATGGAGCTATCTAATCTATTCAAATTCCCTTGAACCTTACGATCCAACTTAATTATCTTATTAATACTTGGCATCTCTAGCTCCATCTTTTCAAGTTTTTTTATAATATGAGCTAGGGTAATGTTGTCTTGAATGCTATCAACAGGGAGATTTCCAACAAGATTTTCTATAACACTAAGAGCTTCCCAAACTGGGGCTTCTATGAAATTCCCATTGATAGCAGTATCTAGAATAAACCTATTCCAAGAAGTAATTCCAATATAAAAGTTTGTAAGCAGGATAGTAGTGGTTTTCTTCTTGGTGGCTCTCTTTTGAGAATCATTAATTCTATACTAGGAATCTTTCAGACTTTCACCACCTCTTTGTTTAAAGGTGAGCACTTGTGACTCACCAAAGGCAAAACGACCAAACATAATGATAAGTAATAGCACGATAACTGTTTTTTTTTTGACAAAAGACACTAAAGAAAAAACTGAAAGGTAAACTAACAAGACTAAAAAGCAAAGATAAAAGATAGTGTGCAACTCCCCTATCTTGAAGAGTGGAGTCCCCGGCAACGGCGCCAGAAATTTGCTTGATACATGAGATAGCTTCTCGTCCCTCATTGGTTAACCCATGTGGAAGGTGAGATGCAGATAGCAGCAAGTTTCCCTTAGCAAAGATGCTAAGGTTGAATATCGAACCAGTAGGACTCCAACAGATACAAGTAGGTGGTGAAGTGAACAATTGGTGTCGTAGACAATCTAAGGATTGCTAACTTCACTTGGACCTGCACACACAACAAATAGCTTTGCTCCCAACGAGTACAGAGGAGTTGTCAATTCCTCCGGCCTTGTTGTTTACAAAGGATAAAACGCACGGGATAATAATGATAGTGATAGCTGCGGAAAAGTAAATACTGAAAGTAAATTGAAGGTGTAAACAGTAGTAGAAATATGGACCGGGGTCCTATGATGTTCACTAGTGATGTATCTCTCCCAAAAGACGATAAAATAGCCATGCGAGGTACACAAATCACAGCTGCGCAATTGACAGGATTATGTGTGCAAACCAATGCTAATTATGCTATGCAGAAAGGAAGAGGCTCAAAAGCATGGGCGGTACGCCAAGACAAGTAGACCGAAATCCATCTGCATCTACCCACTAATCATCCACCTTGAGATATCTATCCAGAACATCTCGCTGGTATTAAGTTGCGAATCCCACCCAAAGTGTAAACTCAAAGCACCGGACAACTGCATTAAAGAACTTTGCGTAAAGTAAACAATCCTTGCACCCGCAAGTACAAGCACCGTTGTTTTCCCCCTTGTGGCAACAACACATCCCCTAGACTCATGTTTCTGTCACTCAAGCTAGTCATCGGGGGACATAAACCCACAATCATGCATAACACTCCCTCTTGGAGTCACTACCTACTACTTGGCCAAAGCAATAAACAGTAATGGAGAACATGCAAGAATTACTCAAGAACATAAATATAAAAGAAGAGAATCAAATATATAACTCAATCACAATCTGAACATAATCTCATAATCCATCGTATCCCAGCAAACTCAGCATAGCAACAGCAGAAAGATTACATATGTGCCTCGATCGTGTAGGGAAGATCACGAGGTCTAATCCATGAAGAACAAAGAGGGGAGGAGAACATCACATAGATACTGATCATAGATCCATGGTCCAAGGTGGACTACTCACGGTTCATCCGGGAAGCATCCATGGTGGTGAAGAAGCTCCCGGAGGTGGTTCCTCCCTTCGGCAGGGTGCCGGGAAGAGGTCTTCTGGTGCTCCCGATCTTGGAAGCGCGACGGCGGAAAAACAGAGGACAGATCGCGAAAAAGGGTTATGATAACCCACAACTGCAGGGGATCGAGATAGTCTTCGCGGGTAAGATAACCCAATTTATTGATTCGACTCACGAGGAGCCAAAGAATATCCGCAAGCTTTAACAATGGAGTTGTCCATTCCACCGCACCTGAGATACACTTACTTGCAACAAGGTATTAATAGCAACTGCGATATGGAAGTGATGATAGCAACGATAATAGTAAAAAAGCAAAAGTAAACAACTAGTAACCAGCAGAATTGAAATACTGTAGGCTAGGGAGATGGATGGTTGGGCACTGCATGGATAAGACACATCATGTAATCAACTTGGGGAAAGGTACACAGGAAAGCAAAGATCATCTAGGCATAAATCAAACATCAGGCATGTATCCCACAGGTAGTTGTACGTGCTTGCAATAAGAACTTGCACAACATCTTTTGTCCTACCATCCCTCTACGAACGGGGCCAAAAGGAACTTATGGAGATTAAGGTGCTCCTGTCAAAGAGCACCGGAACAAAGCATTAACAATCAATGGATACATGGAATCCCCAAATTATAGTCCATCCCCTTTGGTGTCTTAAGCTGTCACCTTTGGGATCGCCGGTTCCGGACCATAATAGGTGCAAACAACTCATAGATAGGATCAAGAACACAAATATATTCATGAAAACACAAAGGGTTTAGATCTGAAATCATGGCACTCGGGCCCAAAGTGACAAGCATTGAGAACAACAAGTTGAAGCAAAGATGATAAACACCAATCTAGATGATAGGCAACATGCCTCCAACAATCTGATAAACTATTACATGATATAACTCATCCAATCCCTACCATCCCCTTTGCCTACAGCAGGGAATTACTCACACACGGATGGAGAAGTCATGAAGGGAGGATAGAGTGGAGATGGCGATGACGATGGCGATGATCTCCCCTCACCGGAGGCCAAAACAGCCTCCAGATTAGCCCTCTCGGAGAAGAATAGAGGGTGGTGGCGGCTCTGAGACGAGAATTGGAAAAATGACTTCTGTTCTGGGTTTTTCGCGTCACGGGAATAAATAGGAGCTTCGGTAGGGCACTAGAGGAGGGGGGAGGCCCCAGGCGTCCAGAGGGCACGGCCCCACCCCTGGTCGCGCCAGGGGGCGCCTGGGGCCCCTAGTACTCCCATCTGGTCCCACTTCTGGCAACTGGCTCCTTCGGGTGCGTGGATTTTCTGATATTTTTTTGGGAATTTTCTGGGAAGTCCAAAAATCCATTTTCCTGCACACAATAAAACCATACAGACAACTCTGCTGAAAACAGCGTTAGTCCGGGTTAGTTTCGTCCAAATCATGCAAGAATGAGGGCAAAACAATACCAAAAGTGTTTGGAAAAGTAGATACGTTTGAGACGTATCAGGTTCCGTCCCCGAGGGTTTCTCGTCACGGGGAATAAATAGGCGAAAGGGGGCAGCCAGAGGTGGGCCAGGGGCTCCAGGCGCCCGCCTGGCGCGGCCAGGGGTGGGGCCGCGCCCTCTGGCCGCCTGGGGCCCCCTGGCTCCCCTCTGGGCCCTCTCGGGCTCTTCGTGAAGCTTCCGGTACGCTGATTTTTACTATATTTTTCCCAGAATTTTTCTGGTACTTTTAATAAGGGGGAAAACTGAAATAGAAAAACAGCAGAAAACAGGAACTGGCACTGGGGTGCACTGAGTTAATAGGGTAGTCCAAATATGATCAAAAGTGTATGGAAGTTCATCAATATCATAGCAATATCACACAAAAGAGGCATGGAGCAAGCAGAAATTATAGATACATTTTGGACATATCACTGTGACAACTCTACATCTGGTTGGAGAGGCTGAGATTGAACTCAGAAGACATAGTCTTCACCTTATTATCCTTGAACTAAAGTCCTCAGACTCCGTCCAATTACTGAGGTGAGTCTTCAAGGTAGACTCCCGATACCTTCATAGATTCTGCTCACTCAGGGAAGTCACAATTGCATCTTTACTTCCACATAACGATGAATTCTACACCGGCTGGAAGATCATAGTCTTCAAGAATAAAAAGCTTCGGATCACTCGAACCGACTTCCTCAGAAATGCTCAACTACTCAGGCTGGTGGTTTTACTCACTTAGGTTCTTGAGTTTCCTCAGAGGTGGGTTGCTCTAAAATGACAAGTGTCAGTTTTTCTTTCGGAGTAGCCAACCCACAAATGGGGATGGGGGCGGCTATTTATAGCCAGGGAGCAACCCCAGGTGAAAGGACATAAATGCCCATGCATGAAATTACTTTCATGCCCACCCTTCGGACCGTTGCCTGGACAGGTACCAGCACTCTCCACGTGACACGTGGCACGGTCGGAACACTCACTCTCTTTCTTCAGGCGAACTGCACTCGCAGTTTCCTGACTCCTCCACCGAAGATAAATTCCTCAGTGTCCTAAAGAACATCGTCTCAGACACCCGAGGAACTGAACTTCTACTGCATGAGATTTCTCTGGGTTTTCATCTGGATTTCTATTTGAGCACTTCCTTAGAAATACAGAACTCATTTTCCTCAACCCCTCCAACATTGTGGCGTTTTCCTACGACTCAAGAGATTTAAAAAGTCTTAACGAAGACTACGCTTCAACTTCGGCTTCAGCGCGAATTGCCTCAGGATCATGCACTGCGTCTTACGTTGCTTCTTCAGCTTCAGCAGAACCTCATGATCCTGTTTCCTCAGGATTTCGCGCCTCGCCAGTCTTCAAGAAACGCGCCGATTTCTTCAATGTTCCTCAACATTTTGTGGGGTCGACAACGGTGGTTAATCTCAGCTTCAGGGACAGTTCTCCTGTGTATACTCACAAACACATCAGTCCCTTAACCGTTTTTTCATCAAATACTCCAAAACCTCAAAGGGGGCACTAGATGCACTTACACTTTCTCCTTGAGAGGAGGATCTAAAATTTGGTTTCAATCCTTGCCTAGAAATAGCATAGATTCTTGGGATAAGTGCAAGGATGCTTTTATTGGGAAGTACTACCCACCTGCTAAGATTATCCAATTGAGGAGGAATATTATGAATTTTAAGCAATTGGATAATGAACATATTGGCCAAGCTTGGGAATGTATGAAATCTCTTGTTAAGAATTGCCCTACGCATGGTTTGATTACTTGGATGGTTGTCCAGACTTTTTATGCGGGCTTGAACTTTACCTCGCGGAACCTGTTAGATTCGGCCGCGGGAGGAACATTTGTGTCAAAAACACTTGATGCTGCCATAAAAATACTACATGAGATGATGACCAACTATTCCCAATGGCACACCGAAAGAGCTCCAACAGGTAGGAAGGTAAACTCTGTCGAGGAGAACTCCTCCCTAAATGAAAAATTTGACTTGATCATGTATTTACTTACCAAGCAAGCTCCTATTGATCCTCATGATGTTCCTTTAAATTCCTTGGTTGCTCAAGAACCAGTAGATGTGAACTTTATCTCTAGAAACAACTTCAACAACAATGCCTATAGGAGTAACTTTGGTAGCAATCCTAGACTGTTGCCATCCAACAACTATGGGAACAACAACACTTATCCTAGCACCAAGACCTCCACTTCAGAATTAGAGAGCATGCTTAAGGACTTTATCACTACCAAAAAAGCCTTCAACAAGAGTGTAGAAGAGAAATTAGACAAATTAGATAGCCCTTTGAAGGTAGACAACATAGCCCATGATGTTGAGATGCTTAAAATTAGAACGTCTCCCCTCGAGGAGAGGAAGACCACTCCTCTGAATGCTATTCAAGTGAAAATTAATGAAAACATTAGGATGTTGGCCAAAATTAAAGATAGATGGGCTAGAGAAAAGGAGGAAGAAGATAGAATTAAGAGCCTTCCTGGACACCATACCATTGCTACTATCCAAGTTGTTGAGGATCTCAAAACTCTTAGCACCCATCACATCCCTAGTCCACCTAATGGACCCATCAATGGTGATGCTATTACCTCAACCGTAGAATAAGAACTCCTATGAACATAGAGACTTTCAAACAAGTAAGCCTAAATGACATCACTACAACCTTACTTGATAGTAGGGACCTTGATTTTGATAATTGTACCTCTTCCTGAAGTTAAGTGTTTCCTACACAAAATTTCTAGAGACCCCCACACTAGCACACTAAACCTTGCCTTCACGGAGCATATCACCAATTCTCTCATTAAAGTTAGGGAGGAGAATCTTAGGTTAGAAGCCTCCATACCTAGAAAGCTAGAAGATGGTTGGGATCCTATGATCAAACTTAAATTTAATAACTTCTCTTACTTTGCCCTTTGTGATGTTGGAGCTAGTACCTTCGTTATGCCCAAAAGAATGTATGATATGTTTTCATTGAAACCATTTGATCCTTGTTCTTTTGGTGTTCTCCTTGTTGATTATTTCGTAAATAAAACTTTGGGGAAGATTGACGATGTTCTTATTATTGTCAATGATAATTATGTTCAAGTTGATTTTACTATTATGGACATTGAGTGTGAACCTGTCAGAACCCTCTGTTAGGTATGTGCTAGGATCAAAGGCTCACTTGCATTCATCAAAGAAATCAAATTCAAATTCCAAATGGGAGAGAGGACACCTCCCAGATGAATTTAATTCAAATGGCCAGAAATAAAGTTGCTCCAAAAATTCCTTTTGCATTTTTGAAAAGTCACATAAATGAGTGTGATCACATATCAAGTGATGTGGGACCAACCCCATGCTCATGGATTTTTCAAATATTCAAACAGGACCTTGGAATTAATCAAATACCCATATTTGAATTTGAATTCAAATATTTTGAATTTAAAAAATGTTCAAAACTTGTGAATGAATAGCTACTGGTCATGTAAGTCCAAATATAAATTTTGAGCATTTATAAAAATGTCGAGCTATTTTATTTAATGGGCCAAACAAATTACAGAAAAAGAAAATCAAAAAAGGAAAGATTAAACAGAAAAAGAAAACAAAAACCCTTACCTGTCGCCTGGGCGAAATCAGCCCAGCCGGCCCAAAGGGGCAAGGGGGTCTTCTTCCCCACCCCGTGCCTCCAAGCTGCTCGGTGGAATGCCACTGAGCCATCCGAGCATGTCGCCGCTCTCCCAGTCGCCACCTGCCCCTCCTGGATCTTCTAACCATGCCACGAAGACGCTGGAGACGCCGTGCTTCCTTTTCCCCCCTCCAGAGCCTCTCCCTCTCTCTCTCTCTCTCGTGAACCCCGTCGACCACCGAGCACCGCCGTCGCCATGGCTCTGCAACCGCGCGGACAGTGAGCTCCTCAAGGCCAACCAAGGTGTCCACTGTGCTCCCCGACGTAGTCTTCGTCCCTGTGCAGAAGGAATCGACCCCGGAAGCCCTGTAGCTGCCGCCCCTCTCTTCGTCTCTGACGACGGCCACCGCATGATTTCTTTCACTGCCTCGCCGTTGAAGCATCTCCGACCCCGCCGTCTCTTCCATTGCAACCAGGGTGAGGTCCTGCGTCGATCCCCCCTACTACCCCCTCCCCGTTCGCTCTCTGTTGCGATCCGCCATGAGAGCAGAGGAAGCTCGCCGCCTCGGTCGAGCTAGCCCTCGCTCCCGTGCACCTGGCGTTGCACCCGTGCGTGCGTTTGGCTCCTGGGTGTGCCAACAATCGAACGCGCCCAAGATCACCTCAAGCCGTGCACAAAAACCCCGAACCCGACCTCGTCGTGGTTCTGTTCCTGCTGGAATCGTCGCCGCCGTCGCTCCAGCCTTCCCCTCGAGCCCCAGATTCTTCCATTCGACGCGGTAGGTCCTCAGCTACGCGTCGGTGCCCTCCCCTTGGCCTCCCGTGTCCTAAAACGCCAACCCGTGCGAGCGCCGCCGCACTGCAAGTCGCCGGCGACAAACCGCCGGCGTGGCATGTTTAGTTAGTGCTTAACCAACCCACTAATCACCCCCTGGGCCACTGACATGTGGGCCCAGGTCACTAACTAACTGCAAGTTAGTTTAAACTAACCGGGTTATTTAACTAACCCACTAACAGTGAGGCCCCACATGTCAGCACCTCCCCCCACGTCATAGTGACGCAGAGCTGGCGCAATAAGTCTATTTCAATTTAAAAGAAATCAGAGAAAATTCCAGAAAATTATTTAAACTTTGGAAATTCATAACTAATTCATTTTAACTCCAAATTAAACATATAATATATGTAAAATTATCAGAAAAATGCAAGGATTCTGAATATGCACTTTGTTTTCTTGTTTGACCATTTTAAAATGGGGGAACAGAAGAAAATATGCATATGAACCCTTTTAAATTCAAATATGGAGTTTGAATTTGCAATTCATTTGCAATATACTTCATTTAAATGGAATTTCCTCACACATCAGAATCATGTACCCCAAGTTTCAACCTTGAACCATGTGTTTGTGCATTTCATTTATATTGCTTCCTTGTTTGTTGTTTGTCGAGTAGAAGTGGAACCGGAATAGGAGGCTGCCCCCTTCATTGAAGACCCCGATACTGAACCTCGTCAGCAAGGCAAGCAAACCCCCATTGATCATTTCGATAAAATCCCACTTCCCACTCAATCTCGCTTATGCATTGTTTAGGATGATTACTATGCTACGTTTCTACCGCATAGATGAACCCATTCCTTTGCATGACCTATCATTTGTCACAGTAGTATGCAAACCACAAATCTAGCAAATGTAGGAGTTGGTTGATATCATGTGGCCCCTGCAATTGTTACTGCTTATTGCATGCTTAGAGTGTTACAATGATGATACTGTTATGTGAGTCGGGATGGTAGAAATCATGTTGATGATGGTGGAAATGTGTTGGTGAATCTACCCTAATACAAGGTGAACGATGAGAGGCTGTGTAGGAGTACACAGTGGGTTGTCTCGTTGAACACCGCCCTAAGTCCGAGTTCTTGTGTGGTGATCTAACATGAATAGTACAACCACACATTGGGCTCACTGACCCCTCTCAACCTACTAACTCATCCCTTTCGATGTCCAGATGTCGCAATAGTTCGGAGTTCTGTTAGGTTTGTGGCTTGGCTGCTAAGTGAGAGAACGGCTCAACCGAGACCGGCTTATGCACCACGCACACATCATTTGGGTCCACTTCGGTAAATCGGCCGGGTTCACGATAGTGGTAGTCAACCCAGGTAGGCGGCTTTCTTGGACTAGATCGGTTATGAGGTAAAAATTGTGGTGAGCATCCTCGCCGACACCTCTTGAACGGTGTCGAGTACAAAGGCAGTAACTGATGATCATGTGTGTGTAGCGGTACACCCCTGCAGGGTTAACAAAACTATTCGAATAGCCGCGTCCGCGGTAAGGGACTACTTGGAAAGCTTAGCTTGATTATTAGACAACTTCAATGGATACTTATAGAACTTGCCAAGATAAGCGTGTGTCGTCGATATGTGACGTCAGATGCCATAGGGATGGCTAAAGTGAGGGGAAGACGCGAGGGAGAGGATGTCGATGGTGCCGGAGTCGGGTTGGGCACAAGCACGGTGAAGGACACCACGATGTACCCAGGTTCGGGGCTCTCCAGAGAGATAACACCCGTACTCCTGCTTGTCTCTTCTATATCAATGAACTGGCTACAATAACTGCTTCTCTATCTTCTCAGGGGAAGGTGAGCGCCGCCGTGGGCAAGGCTCTCTCCTGCTTCCCTGGGGAGTAACTACTAGCAGTGAATGAACTGAGGAGAGTGTGAGTAATGGTGCTACTGAGCGGATCGTCCCCCACGCAGGAGGGGTACCCGGGCTCTTATAGTATGAGCCTACGGTACATCGGTAACTTCACTACCGATTGGGCCCAGCCGTCATCCTGTAATCGGCTGGGTCCCACCGACTGCTTCTCTCCGGGTGATCCGGACCCTACGAGCGGCGGCCCATGCTGTAGACTTGTAGGTCATGATGATGAACAGTGAGGCTAGGAGGTGCGGTCTTGTTGGCCTGTCCGCGGAATCGGCGGAGAGGTCGACACCGTATCTCTGCCAGATCTTCGATGTGACCTGGCTCTTCTGCTATCCCCGATCTCCCGGGATTGCGCATTTATGACCCCGTACTTGGACCTCCGACTGGTCCCGGGGTCAACTTCTTCACCTGCGATAAGTTATGCCGATTGCGCTTGGGCCGACTGGTGGCCCTTTGCAGGGTCGATTGCTCTAGGCAATCGGCCGTGCTAACGCCTACCTCGGCCCAGCTGCGGGCCAATCGGATGATAGTCTTGATGACAACAGGGTGGACCGATTGCGCCTGGGCCAATTGCCAATCTCGGCCCAGCTGCAGCCCAATCGGTCCATCCTTGTCTTGAAAGGTTGCTTCCGCTTGGGTTAGCCTACCCGAGTACCAATCCCCCGACAGTAGCCCCTAAAGCTATAAAGGTCCCACGGTCATTTGACCGCGGGGCCGTTGCAGTTTTCAATCTTTCTTCCATATCTTCCGAATGCTATGGCCTCATCGGGTGCGTCATTCCGAGTTCGACTCGGTGCTCACACTCGGCTGACCAACGATTTCGTCCGATCTACTTTAAGTCATCTCCGATTTCTGCCTTCACCTTTTTGAGAATAGCTTCTCTCGCCGATTCCCTTCCAACGGTTACCTCTGATTTCCCCGGGATGGAAACAATGAATCGTGGCCCACGACCCACGTGCGACATGACATAACTGCAGGCCTCGACCCCCACGTCGCACGCCTCGCTTCCCACGCTGGGATCTCTTGCACCGGTTTGCCGGTTGGTCTTCCTGTGTGCTAAGCCACACCAAGCCACACGGCCGCAATCGAATCCCACTCCCCTCCCCCGCCGCCCTTATAAGCCACAGGGGAGGTCCCTTGCCTCTTCCTTCTCCCGCACATCGTCTTCTTCCTCCATCTCTCGCTGCTCACCCGCGCCATTGCCGCTCCACTGAAGCTCTCTATCGCGCCCGTTTCTCCGCCTCCGCGCACGAGATCTGCTCCAGCCGTGCGCTCGCATTCTGCTCCGCCGCCGCGACCTTTCTTCACCGCTAGCTTCTCGTTCCTCTTCTCACGCCGCCGCGAACTCCATGGCTCCCCGGCGAGACACCTCTCAAGCGAGCCGCGGGTGTTGGAAGGGGGCCAAGGTCACCGCTGGCGACATGCAGGCTCTGGTTCGCGCCCGCAAGATGCTGGCTGAGGTCCAGTGGCGCATCCCCAGCGCTGAAATCGTGCCCGCCGCGCGCGCTGGCAAGAGGGTCGTCTTCCTCGCTCACTTCGAGCATGGATTCGGACTCCCCGCCAGCACCTTCTTCCGCAATTTCCTTGACTTCCACCGATTGCAGCCGCATCACCTCGCGGCAAACTTCATCATGATCCTCTCCGTCTTCGTCACACTATGTGAAGGAGACCTCGGCTGCCGCCCAAGTGTTTCTCTCTGGAAACGGTTCTTCAACCTCCGAGCTCATAATGCCCAGACGGGAGAGTGGTACCGGCTGCTACCGAAGGTGAAAAACCAACCTACCCGACTGATATGACCGATTGCGGAAGCTGCCTTGTCGCGGCCAGCAAACCACGGTATAAGAGTCCCGAGATCGTCCAGTCCTGCAAGAACTGGCAGACCACCTTTTTCTACGTCAAGTCCCCCGACCAAGGCCCCGACCTCCTGAATCTGCCCGAGTTCTCCCTCGCCCGGCCGACTGAAAAACATCAGTGGTCGTTGAAACATGGAGTCGGAGACCTTGATGTCGACGCTCAAGTTTCCCGAATTTCCCAGCTGGAGCAAGAGGGGCTCTTATCAACTGATCTTGTTGCCTCTTGGCTTCAAGCCCGAGTGCTCCCGCTGCAACGTCGAGTGCACCGGATGTGCGACATGTCGGGGCCCCGAGATCCCACCCGGCTTTGCACGTGGCGGGTGAGGCTCGAAGATCTCTGCTCTAGGGTGAAGTCTATCACCTCCAGCGCCTTGCCTGACCCCTTCCGCTTCGGCCTTGAGTGCCTACACCGCCGACAGAGGCCATCCGTGTTATGTCCCGATTTATCCCTTTCTCTGATTGCTCTTGCCCTCTCTCTGATTTCTTCTGACAATCTTCTTCTTTTTGCCTAGCACTTCCTTCAATCGAATGTGATGGAAGATGGCCAAGTGGCTGGCTCGTATGCCCCCGACCGCCAGGACGATGACCCCATGGACTTGGAGTACAACGGCGAAGCTCCTTCTGACTCTGATGACGATGATGCTGACGATGACGAGTCTTCCGGGGATTCCTCCGATTTCGAAGACCTCGCTGGCGATGCCGACGTCGAGGTCGGCGACCCCAAGGCCGCCGACACTCGAACTGCGGCTCAAGGGGGTATGCCTGACCCTTCCCTTGAAGAATTTCTCGCCAACTGGAGTGATGAAAATAGTGTCTCAAAAGTCAGTAATTCTGATGCAGCTCCTCGCACCAAACCGCCGAAGGTGCCGACTAGACGCGCCTCGGCGACCAGCTCCTCTTCTGGTGCTGCCTCCAGCAAGACCACAAAGGCGATGCCGACTGCCTCCAAAGGCAAACAACCTCAAGCTACGGCTACTCGGGTGCCGATTGGCCAGGCACCTCTGAATGTCGCCCCTCTGAGATGTCGGATGCCCACGGGAGCGCTGAGAACCGTCGGATATGCCCTTGTTCTTCTGCCTTGAACTTCATTGCTCTCCTTTGTACTAATTCACCTCTTTTTCTTCTTTCAGGGAGCCGATTGGCCTTGATGACATTGACACCGACATTCCTGCCCATGTCGGCGCAGTCATCTCCCCTGCTACGTCTGTGGCTACCACTCACAAACGGCCTCCCGCTCCACATCGATCCTCCAAAGATGCCGAGCGCGCCGCCAAGAAAGCCCGCCTCGTGGAAGCCCAGACCACCGCTACTTCCATCACTGACTCCAAGACCTCTGAGGAAAGAACTGATCGGGGAGTTACTGGTGGCGAAGGAGCACAATCGACCAATCTGATTGCTCCATCTCCGCCACAGCGCTCCGACCCAATCTCTGCCACCTTGCCCATCCTGACGACCGCTCCAATCACAACGACAAATCTGCCGATTGCGGCAACCACCTCATTAATCACTATGACCACTCCACCTGTCATAACAACCACTCCGCCGATTGTGGCAACCACTTTGACCTCATCTCGCCCGATCGCGCCACGGCCACGACCAAGTGCCTCCGCCCCTTTGGCGACGTCGGCGCCGTTGCTCTCTACCGTCATCACCTCTGCTGCAGTAATGCCAGCTTCATCACCACAGCCGACTTCCTCCGCGTCAGAGATTCTAATGCGCTCAGTGGACCAATTCCGGGCCGAGTATTCTCGTACCCGTCATACTGGCATCGAGCCTGATGCTCCACATCGCACTCGAGACCCTCTGACGGTGGCTTTTAGCCGAGTGAACGAATTCGCTGCCGCCCTTGCTCAGGATTTTCAACAGCTTAACCATCATCATGAGGTAAGCTCTTGAGTTTTCCTTTATAATTTTCCTTCATTCGGGGGGCTTTTCTTCCGGTGGGTGCGCGCGAGCGCACCGACTGGGTGTAGTCCCCGAGATTTGGGCCGATTGCCGGCAATTGGTTCGGATCTTTAATGCCTTTTTCTTTTGTTTCCCATCCTCCTCCAATCGGGAGACTTTTCTTCCGGTGGGTGCGCGCAAGTTCACCCACTGGGTGTAGTCCCCGAGATTCGGGCCGATTGCTTGCAATCGGTTCGGATCTTTTACGCCTTTTACTTTATCTCCTGCCTTCCTCCAATCGGGAGACTTTTCTTCCGGTGGGTGCGCGCAAGCGCACCCACTGGGTGTAGTCCCCGAGATTCAGGCCGGTTGCTTGCAATCGGTTCGAATCTTCTTTTAGCTGTTGTATCTCTAAATTTCCTCTTGCTGTTCTTCTCAGGCTGTCATGGAAGAGAAATGCGAGGTCTTCGAAAAACTCCTCGATGCTTACAATGCCAGCCTCCGAACTCTTGCCCAAGCCCAGCTGGAGGTCAACAACCAATCGGCCGAGATCAATAGGCTGAAAGGTAACTTCCGCATCATTTCTATCTTTTCTCCGATTGACAATTGCTCTTGTACTGATGTCTTCATGTTCTCTTCTAGATTCTGTTCCCATGGTAGATGACCTTCAGAGCCGTATTGCTGAATTGACTGCAGAACTCAACCAGCAAGGCCTAGCACTCGCCAAAGCCAAGGAAGAGGCGACCCGACTGCAGGGGGTGGAGACTGATCTGACCCAAACTATCCAAGGCCTCCGTTCCGAGATGGCTGCCCTTGAAAAGAAACATCTAGCCGACATAGCCGCCTTGACCGCTGCTGGCGACGGGCTCCTTGCTGAACGAGACACCGCTGTTGCTGCCCGAGAAGCCTTGCAAGCGGAGAGGGACGAAGCGATTGCTGCGCGGGACTCCATCTGGAAAGATCGTGATGAACATATCGCCAAATACAAGGAGCTGGAGAAACGCACTTATGAAGAGACCACCAAGATGCGCCGACGGGCCAAGGGCCTCTGCGACACGATGAGCGAGATGGACGCCCTTCTCAGTGGTAAGTGCTTCTTGCCTACGATTGCCTTTCCGACTGCATCCCTCTTTTGAGCTATTACTCACACCTTTCCTCATGATGCAGAAGCCTGGCCCGAATCCGAGGCAGCTGCCTATGCGGCCGTAGCCAAATCTCGGGAAGAGACCATCGCTGCCGGAGAGTCTTGCAAACACGATGACGACGTCTGGACTCGGCATGAGTACTTGATTGGAACAGCGGCTCGCATTCCTGTCATCAAGGGGATTGCCTTGTCCTTCAAACTCGGCATTCTGAAGATTGCTGAGTTGCTGTGGTCGCCGGCCGAGCTCAAGGTTGGTCTTCAGAGGATGAAAAATGCTGCTGGCTCTTCTGCCGAGATCCCCACGTCCGCTCCCCTGGATGAAGAGGACTCCGACAAGGGAGATGCCCCGAATGCTACCACCGAGCAGACTCGGACTCTCCTGAAGGCCATTCCCCGTCGCATCGATGTCTTGCTCAATTCGGTTGGTCGGACTGGCGATGAAACTTCTCTTCAAACTGTGCTGAACTGGTATCCGCAAGTGAAGCTTTCCAAACTCCACAGCCTCAGAGAGAACGACACCGATGTGCTCGAGAAGACCTACGCTGAAGTGAATCGGCCCGCCAGCTCTATGGTGAACTGGTTTTCTCCTTATGAGTACACTCCATATCTCGACGAGGGAGGGAACCCGCTGCCTGTAACTTCTATCTCCGGCTTGGCCGAAGAGCTTTTCGACAGCGGCTCGTCCCACACCTCTCCAAGGTCCAAGCGAGCTGGGGCTATATCTTCTGATGCACAATCGGAGCCAGACGCTGCTGCCGCGCACGCCGGATCGACTGCTCCGACTGCCAGCTCTGCGCCCTCGACTGCCCCGACTTCCTGAACCATACCACCGATGACACTACTTATCGCAGTTTGCCGATACTAGATCGGTCTTATCTTATTTTTTCTTTTCGAACTATTTGCTTGTGAGACATAATTTTAATTCTGTCGACACCCACTGGGTGCGACTTTGATGTAATGAACTTATTCGGCCTTGGGCCTACTATCTCTTATGCAATCCGATTGCTTATTTCTAGTTGTCACTTGTGCGATCAACTTTGCGTCTTTGTCGGTTTCTTTTATCGGTCTGCACTTGGGGATGTCTACCTTGCCTGCATTGCTGCCGACATGCGGTCTGCAATCGGATCAAAGGTAGATTGCCAGCCAAGGTTCGATAAGCTTTTTATATTTACACGACAAGGTTTAACGCAAAGGATTCTGCGACAGTGTGAGCCGATTGCCCACTACCGGGCTTGATGCCTTGGTTCGCGGCGCAATCGGTGACTTGAGTTATCGATTATGCCCTTTGTGGAGCGTTTCGAGTTGTTTCCCAGGAACTTGTACTGCTGACCACCCCAACCGCAGCCTTTCCCAATGCCACAAACCTTTTAATGATTTGCACTTGAGTTAGGTGCTGAGTTGAGTGCCAGCCCACAGTCCCCGTGCCTCGATGGACTATTCGTCTGACCTCGTGGTCGGTCAGTCCCCGAGTGCATTACGCATATCTCGGTTATGACTAAGCGTTGCCGACTGAGGCTAGTTTTCGAATGAAATTATGCAAGGGTAATCGAATGCTCATTTTCAGAGGCATGATTGCTTTACTGATTGTTTGCCGAATGACGTACATAAATTTCTGCCACTCAACTATAGAACGGACATAACAGCTCGGTGTTCCACGGTCGCTCCGTTTCTGCTCCTGACGTGTCCTTGTGATGAGTGCCCTTGGTGCAGTCAATCAAATAATAGGAGTTGTTCTTGAGCGCTCGGCTGATGACGAATGGGCCTTCCCAAGGTGAGGATAGCTTGTGCTTCCCGTCTGACTTCTGAATTCGGCGTAGCACCATGTCTCCCTCTCGGAAAGCGAGAGGACGAATCTTCTTGCTGTGGTAGTGCCACAACTTCTGCTGATAAACTGCCGACCTGGACAAGGCCAACAGACAAGCTTCTTCTTTGAGGTCGATGCCGTCCTCCCGTGCCAGCCTGGCTTCTTCTTCGGTGTATAGGGCATGCCGAGGTGGATCAAACTCAATGTCGGATGGGATGACTGCTTCTGAACCATACACCAGGAAGAAAGGAGTGAATCTAGTCGACCTGTTCGGTGTGGTCCTCAAACTGAACAATACTGCAGGGAGTTCTTCAATCCATGCTCCGGGTGCCCTCTCAAGTGGCTCCACCAATCGGGGTCTGATACCCGAGAGGATGAGTCCATTTTCTCTTTCTACTTGACCATTTGATTGCGGATGCGCCACAGACGCCAGATCGAGCCGAATGCCCTGCTGAGATGCATATCGAGCCAGTGCACCTTTTGCAAAATTTGTGCCGTTGCCGGTGATGATTCTGTTAGGCACACCGTGTCTGCACACAATGTCAGCCACAAACCGGACTGCAGTCGGACCATCCAGCTTCTTGATCGGGCGGGACTCAATCCACTTGGTAAACTTGTCCACTGCGACGAGAAGTTGTGTCATGCCACTTCGAGCCCTTTTGAATGGACCAACCATATCCAAGCCCCATACTGCAAACGTCCACGCTATTGGGATTGTCTTCAATGCCGATGATGGCTGATAACTTCTTGCCTTGAACCGCTGGAAACCCTTGCAGTATTTCACCAAATTCTCAGCCGCTGCAAGCGCAGTCGGCCAGTAGAAACCATGTCGGAAAGCTTTGCTGGCGATGGCCTTTGCAGATGCATGATGACCGCATTCACCTTGATGAATGTCTCTGAGCAATTCCAAGCCTCTGTCCTCTTCTACACATCTCTGAAAGACACCAGTTGCACTCTTGCGCACTAGTTCGTTGTTGATTATTGTGTATGCCCAAGATCGACGGCTGATTTGCCGTGATTCTGCTTCATCTTCTGGGAGGACTCCGTCTGCTAGGAAATCTCTAATCGGTTGTGCCCATGATGGCGCGCTGACAACTACCATTACCACCGCATGCTGGGGTGGGACTTCTTCTTGGATCTCAGTTCCTTGGCCACTAGCCTCCTGGATCTCGGCCTCTTGGACTTCTGTCATTTCTACCTCTGCCTCTGAACTGCCGATTGCGGCGCCTGGCACGCACTCGGCAGCCCCTGGTGGCGACTGCTCGTCTGGAGCTGGAGCTTCTTCATTGCAATTGGCGATTTCTGATATCATTGGTTCTTCTGAGGTTGTGCCACCTGGAATTGCCTCTGCTTTCTTCCCTTTGGCTTTGCTCTTCTCACGGCATTCGGCAGCCCCTGGCTTGCAATCGGTTTGGGCGCTGGACTGCTTCTTCAAGGTTGCATTTTTTGCCGGTTGAGCTTCTTTTGCCTTCTTCAACGCTTCAAGATCGGTCTCCGAGATAAAAATGGACTCGGATTCTGGGGATTGTATGCTGGATGGCTTCTTGATGTGCTCCAGCGACACGCCTGGTGGGATAGCTTGCCTTGTTGAGCCGAGCTTTGACAACGCATCTGCTGCCTCGTTGTTTGCTCTCGGCACATGATGGAACTCGCATCCTTCAAAGTATCCACTGATCTGCTGCACCAGGAAACGATAACTTGCCATGTTTGCGTCCTTTGCATCTCAGGTGCCTGTGCACTGCTGTACTACCAGCTCGGAGTCACCAAAGCACTCGATATTCCGAATACCGATTTCCTTGGCCAGCTTGATACCGTGCACAAGGGCTTCGTACTCGGCGACGTTGTTTGATGCTGCAAAGTGAATCTGGAGCACATATTGCAATTGGTCTCCTCTTGGTGAAGTAAGTACCACGCCAGCCCCTAGGCCGCTCTTCATTTTGGAGCCATCAAAATGCATTCGCCAAAAATCCGACCCTGGGAGCTGCGGCATATACTGAGTTTCAGCCCAGTACACCAGGAAATCGGCCAATGCTTGTGACTTGATTGCAGTTCTCGGCTCATATTGGATGCCATGGCTGGCGACCTCAATTGCCCACTTTTCCACTCTTCCGGTTGCATCTCTGCTTCCCATGATGTCGGCTAATGGAGCCGAGCTGACGACGGTGATCAAGTGGGCTTGAAAGTATGGCTTCAATCTCTTGGCTGCCATGTACACTCCATAGCACATCTTCTGGTAGTGAGGGTAGTTCTGCTTGGATGCCGAGAGCACTTCGCTGATGTAATACACATGCGCCAGGTCTTGTTCTTCTTCATGACGAGGACTGGATTCGCCAGCCACTCGGGGTAAAACACCTCCATGATGAAACCTGCAGCTTGCAGCTTCGCAATCTATTCACCGATTGCCCTTCTCTTATCTTCAGAAAAACGTCTCAGGGGTTGCTTGATCGGCTTCGAGCCTGGCCGAATGTGCAGCTTGTGCTCGGTGAGTTCTCTCGGGACACCAGGCATGTCTTGTGGAGACCATGCAAAGATATCCCGATTCTCACAGAGAAACTCGACGAGCTCGCTTTCCTATTTATCGCTAAGTCCAGCTCCGACTACAACAAACTTGGTTGAGTCGGAGGGATCTAGAGCGATCTTCTTGATGTCCTTGGCCGACTGAATAGACGATTCCTCATCTACTCTCTTTGCTGGGCCGACTGGGAGTGGATTCTTGCTCTGTTCTTGCGCCATTGCAATCACCTTGTTGAGTTGTCGCTTCTCCGTCTCAACCACTTGAGAATCAGCCAAACTGCTGCCAGCCGACGTGCACTCGAGGGACTTCCTGAAGTCCCCGGTGACAGTGATGACGCTGTTTGGCCCTGGGATCTTCATCTTGAGGTACGTCTGCTGTGTGTTGATCATGAACTTGGCAAAGGCGGGCAATCCCAATAGAGCATGATACGGACTGCTGAGGTCGGCGACTTCAAACCAAATCGGCTCCCTTCTGAAGTTTTCCTCTGTGCCAAATATAACATCCAGCCGAATGCGACCCATGGGGGTGCAAGACAATCCAGGGACAATCCCATGGAAAGTCGTCCGACTGTGCTCCAGATCCTTCTTTGTGAGCCCTAGCTTGATCAATGTGTCTCTGTACAGAATGTTGATTGTGCTTCCCCCATCAACGAGCACTCGGGAAAACTTGCATGAGAACCTTGGTCCTGTGAACAGAGCGTCAACCACAAGCGGATAGTTTCCCGGATTCGGCAAGATGGTGGGATGATCTGCTCTGTCCCAGGATATAGGGCACTCGGACCAATGCATGAACTGAGGAATCGGTGGCATGGTGGCATTGACTTCTTGAGCTCGAGCTCTCCGACTGCCCTTGTCCGTGGACTCACTAGTGAAAATCATGTAGGCAGCGTCTTGCTGCGGGAACTGGTTCTGCTGCTGAGGCGGTCCTCTGTTCTGTGGTGGTGGTGGGGGTGGCGGTGGTAAAGCTTCTCCCTTCGTGATCCTTCTCACGAAATCGCACTGCCGAGTGGTGTGCGCGGACGGCCTGCCAGGCGTGCTGTGCAACTTGCACGGTGCGTCCAGCATATCCTCGAACGTGTACTTGGGCTTCATCTGCCCCGGGGGCCTCACATTTGCTCTCATCTTCCGACTGCCTCCTGCAGCCGCTGGGTCTTCTTCGTTCTGGACAGCGGCCAGTTGCCGACTGTCATACTGGGTATCGGGTTGCTCATCCTTGCGCTTGCCGTTGTTCTGCTGGTTGTTGTTGTTGTTGTTGTTGTTACGGTTGTTCTCTCTTATTTCCTTCCGACTGAGGCCTTGATTCTCTGTGTCCGACTGCGGAGCCCCTGGTGACTGGATTACACCTCCAACTCCGAGCTGGATAGGGCGCATCGCAGAATCGGACATAGTGAACGCATTTGCCACCTTCATGAGCTCGGCAAGCGACGTGAAGTCTTTGCGGAGCAGCTTGTGTTTCAACATTGAGTCGGCCAGGCATCCATCTGTGAAGTACTGAATGGCCTGGATCTCATGGACTCCTTCGCATGAATTCTTCAGCTTGATCCACCGAGATAAGTAATCTCGGAGGGGCTCGTCTTTGCCTTGCACGCAAAGAGCTAACTGCCGCGGGAGGTTGGGCCGCTCATATGTGCTCGTGAAATTATGAATAAATGCGCTCGTGAAATCTTCCCAGCAGTTTACGCTGTCCTTGGGCAAACTGTTCAACCACGTATGAGCCGATCCCTGCAGCATCAAAGGTGCATAGCGGACTGCTACGCGCCGATTGCCTCCTGCGATGCGAACCGCAGTTAGATAATCGGACAACCAATCTTCTGGCTTCACAGAGCCATTGTATTTGGGTGTGTCCCTCGGCAGCGTGAAGCCTTTGGGAAACTTCTCGGTCCGAATACGATGACCAAAACACGACGGGCCAGCCTCTCCTTCTTAATCCTCTTGAGCCTCCTTCTCTAGGAGCTCAGTGCGGTGCCTTGCATCATTCTGGCCGATTTTGCGAGGGCCAAGTCGGGCGCTGATTGCTGGTCTTGGTGCCGATTGCTGTGGCATGTCATTGCGCCTGCTGTTAACAGCTGACTCTTCGATTCTTCTGCTTGATGGTGGGGGTGGCCGATTGTTTCTGACCCTACTCTCATGCCGAGATGGAGCAGGTTGCTGTCTGTTTTGGCGCGATGCATTCGGTCGCTGGCTAGCTCCCGCATTCGTCCTCACAGTTCCACTCAACGCCCCGGGCTCTGCATTTTGATTATCCATTGAAACGAGCCTCTGCTCCTTTGCGGCTGCCAATAGCTCACGCATTCGGCGCAACTGCTCGCGCCGCTCATATCCCTCCATGTCTTCTAGCCCGAGTGCTATCTACTCGGCTGCTCTCAGGTTTTTGTCCGGCGTGCTGTATGTCGGCCTCTGGATGAATGGTGACTGCGCCGGTTGCTCCGGTTGCACCGGCCTCCTTGGTCGCTCCGGCTGCTCGGCCCCCGATAGTTGCTGATTGACTGCCCTGCCTCGGCTTCTCAGATCTTAAAGGACCGCGGGCTCAATCGGCCGGCGCGGTCCTGCATGCGCTGCGTTGTATTCCCTTGTGATGGCTCCCAGCCTGTGCTCTTCATCCAGCACCTGCTGTCGGGACCCGGGGTTAGCGTATGCAAGTCCCGCTACGACATAGTCATATGGAGAGCCGAGAACCGTACCCACTTGTCTAAGCAGACAAGGCCAAGCACAGAACGTTCTCGAAAAGTATCGTACGTGAGGGGCATCCCATCAAGGCCGTATGATCAACTGAGATGGGTCCTCATCGTCCGCACACAAGTCTAATGATATGGGGGATGAACTCCCATATTCTCAGACAAGTCGCCTCAACCATACTATCGACTATCTCATAACTCTTACATAGACTTACTCCAGCCCGATCACTTAGTCGGGGTCTAGGGCGGGCTCGATCATACATCAAAGTGTGCACGAGACAGAGTCTCGAGCAATCGCATCGCGATGCCCCAAGCTGCGCACATCTAAGGGCCACTTGGTGTATGAAAGACCGCCAGCCAGATCACAACTAAGGTCTCGAAAACCCATACAAAGACATGCATGTTATAAACATACACGCAGCACACATGCCTTGTATGAACAGCAGGTATCATTGCAATTCTCTACAAAGTATATAGTTTATTGATAACTCTTACAGAGTGCACACAGAGATCACAAGCATGTGATCCAACATTACAACAGACAAGCGGAAGCAAAGTAGGTCTGAGTACAGACAAGTTTAACAAATGGCTTAGATAAGCCTTATCTAAAAACAAGCCCTCCACGAGGGAACCAGTCGTCTGACTGGGACTACACTAGCTTGGTCTTGGTCTGAGTCTTCATTCTTCGAGCTTCGGGGAGAAGCCACCATCGGGGTTGGTGGTTTCATCTAAAACATAGAATAAGCAAACGTGAGTACAAAGTCGTACTCAGCAAGACTTACGTAGGAACTATACTACTCATGCACATGTATCAAGGTAAAGGGAGGTGGGGTTTCACTTGCAGAAGTGCCAGCTTTGACTTGGCTAGTCCTGAACTACGAGTACCAGACTTGAGGTAAGAAGCGTACATGAGTCCACTACATCTCTTCAACCAATTACACCACTATGGTTACGTCCTCGACCTCCCCACGAGAAGCACACCATAGCACTCACGCTTATCTTGGTGTGTTTTAGAAGTATCCAGTTCAAGTTGTCTAATAATCGAGCACATCTCTCCAAGTAGTCCCTTACCGCGGACGCGGCTATTCGAATAGTTTATTAACCCTGCAGGGGTGTACTGCTACACACATGAAACTATCAGTTACCGCCTTTGTACTCGACACCGTTCAAGAGGTGCCGGCGAGGATAACTCCCACAACTTTTACCTCACAGCCAACTCAAATTCAATGGAGACGCCTATCTGGGCTGGAATCCACATCGTGAACCCGGCCGGTTTACCGATGTGGTCCCAGAAGATGTGTGCAGGGTCCCAAGACGGTCTTAATAGCAGTTCTTCCACTTCGCAGACCGTGCCACAGACCTACCAGAACTCCGAACTAATGCGACTCATTGAACTGAGAAGGGGTGAGTTAGTAGGTTGAGCGGGGGTCCATGTGCCCAACATGTGGTAGTACTCTTCGTCTTGGATCACCACACAAGAACTCAGGCTTAGGGCGGTGTTCAACGAGACAACCAATGTGTACTCCTACACAGCCTCTCATCGTTCACCTTGTATTAGGGTAGATTCACCAACACAGTTTCACTTTCATCAACACCATGTTCACTATCATCCCGACTCATATCAAAACATCCTCATTGTAAACTCTAAGCATGCAATAAGCAGTAACAGTTGCAGGGGCCACATGATATCAGTCAACTCCTATGTCGGCTAGGATTGTGGTTTGCTTACTACTGTGACAAGATGATAGGTCATGCATCGGATATGGGTTCAACTATGCGGTAGAATCGATACAAGGTGATCTCCTAAACATGCATAAGCAAGACTGAGAGGGAATTTGGATTTTATAGACATGATCAAAGGGGGTTTGCTTGCCTTGCTGACGAGGTTCGGGTTCGGGGTCTTCAACGAAGGGGGCAGCCTCCTGCTCCGGTTCCACCTCTACTCGACAAACAACAAACAAGGTAGCAAAGTAAATACAATGCACAATCACATGGTTGAAGGCTGAAACTTGATGTATATGCTTTGATGTGTCAAGAAATTCCATTTAAATGGAGTATATTGCAAATTGAATTGCAAATTCAAACTCCAATTTGAATTCAAACTTAGCCAAGTTACATGTGACATTGTTTGATCAATTTGAATCATTTTGAAATGTGTATGATATGCCTCTGAAGTGTGGTTGAAATGTAGCATGTTGCCATGGTCCAAGTTGCAAAAGCATTTGAATTTAATTTGAATAAATTCCAATTAAATCAAATGACAAATGCTACTGGTCTCAATTTAAATTCAACTCAAACATAGTTGAAAGTTCGATTTTTGGATAGCTTATTTTCTCCTGATCATTTTTCATATATTATTTGTCCAATTTGGAGTTGATATGAATTTTCTATGAATTTCCAAAGTTTTGGCTATTTTCTGGATTTTCTGGAATTCTTTAAATCATTTCTAATTTTCTAGAATTTCATTTACTGCGTCATGCTGATGCAAGCATGACATCAGCAGGGGTCTGACTGGTGGGCCAGCCATGTCAGTGGCAGAGAGATTTAATCCTCTCTGTTTAATTAACAGAGAGGGGTTAGGGTACTGGGGCCCAGTAGTCAGCGGGTTAGGGGGGGATTAGCTTAGTGGCCTCGGGCCCACGGGTCAGTGAGAGAGGGGAGAGGTTAATGGCGACGGCGGCTCGGGACTCGGCGGAGTCTTGCCGGGGTAGGGGTTTTGTGCACGGGGGAGGGATTAGAGGGCCCGGACAGGTTGCTGGGGAGCCCGCGCATCCGTTTAGGCCATCAGGGGTCCAAGTCGTGCACCGTGGCGACGAGGGGGTCAACCGCGGCGACGGCCGAGGCACTGGCCTCGCCGGAATCCAGCTGAGGGGCACGGGAGGAGGTGGGGATAGAGGCAAAACGATGAGTGGCTCACCCCGATTCGAATGGAGAAGACGGCGGGGTCGGGGGTCTCTCGACGGCGACGTATTTGGAGCTTCTCTTCCCGGCGGCCGGCGGCGAAACGTTGAACCTGGCGTCGTCTCCAGTGGCGCTGAGCTTCGATTGGCGCAGTGGCTCAACGTAGACGACGGCTGCGGACGTGCTGGACAAGTCGACGGAGCTCTAGGGCTTCAGTCGCCGCGTCGAGGCGTCGCCGTGCTCCGGCTAGGTTACGAGGGCGCCGCTGTTCTTCGCGGGGAGGACGAACAAGAGGGCGAGGAGGGGGGAAGTGAGACGTGGGGCGTCTCCTGGCGTGCGTGGCGTTGAGAAGGAGGCAGGGGCGCGGCTGGGAGGCTTCCACCGCGACGGTTGCGGCATGCCGGGCACGCAGCTGTGTGCTCGTGCCCGGGTAAGACGACAGGGGAGCTCCAGGTGGGCTGGGCCGGCCAGGTGGGTTGCGGGGGAGCTAGTCGGGCTGGAAGCCAGGTGAGTTTCCCTTTTTTCTTTTCTTCTGTTTTTCTTTCTGTCTTTTTGTTTTGCTGTGCTAAATAAATAGCTAGGCATTTTATTAAATGTTGAAACTTTTTATGTGGCATCACAATATACTAGGTTAGCCACTTGTAAAGTTTGAACATTTTTAAAATTCAAATAATTTGAATCTTAGCTCAAATAGGGGTTTTTGATTAATTCCAAGGCACTGTTTGAATATTTGAAAAATCCATGAGTATGGGGTGGGTCCCACATCACTTGATATGTGATCACACTCATTTATAAAACTTTTCAAAATTCTAACATGAATTTTTGGGGAAGATTTTTATCTGGCCTTTTGAATTAATTCATCTGGGGGGTTCCTTCTCCCATTTTGCTTTTGATTTTGATTTCAAAGATTTCTTTTGAAATTTTTATCATGATGCAAGTGACTTGTCAACCCTAGCACATTACCTAACAGAGGGTTCTGACAACTCGCCCCCACTCAATAGAATCTCGTCCCGAGATTCAGAAGTCTGCGGGAGGAAGGTGGGGTACTCGGCACTAAGACGGTCTTCTCTTTCCCACGTAGCTTCTCTCTCAGAGTGGTGTGACCATTGCACTTTCAGAAACCTAATCTTCTGACGACGAGATACAGGCTCTGCGGAATCAAGAATACGAACGGGGTATTCTCGATAAGAAAGGTCATCTTGGAGATCAAACGTTTCATGGTCGACTTCGCGGATGGGGTCCTTGAAGCAACGCCTGAGTTGGGACACATGGAATACATCATGTACTCGGGAAAGGTGCGGGGGTAGTTCAAGTTGGTAGGCAACTTCTGCATGTTTAGCTAGAATGCGGAAGGGTCCGATGTAACGTGGGGCCAACTTGCCTTTGATACCGAAACGTTGGGTTCCCTTCAGAGGAGTAACCCGAAGATAAGCCTTCTCATCCAGATTGTAGCTCTCTTGCCTATGATGACGATCATAGTACCTTTTCTGACGAGACTGGGCTGCTTTCAATTGATCACGAACAATGCGAACTTGCTCTTCTTCTTCCTTGATCATATCCGGTCCAAAGAATTGTCTTTCACCGGTTTCTGACCAGTTTAGTGGTGTTCGACATCGTCGTCCATATAGGAGTTCAAAAGGAGCCATGTTCAGACTAGATTCAAAACTATTGTTATAAGCAAATTCGGCGAATGGAAGAGACTTCTCCCAATTCTTCCCGAATGAGATAACACAAGCTCTGAGCATGTCTTCAAGAATTTGGTTAACCATTTCGGCTTGACCGCTAGACTGAGGATGGAAAGCTGTACTAAAGGAGAGATGAGTTCCCATAGCATGTTGCAAGCTTCCCCAAAATCTAGAGGTGAAAAGGCTACCACGATCAGAATTGATTTCCAAAGGAACACCGTGAAGGGATAAAATTCTAGAGACGTACAAGTCCGCTAACTGGCTAGCAGTTATAGACTCGCGAACTGGAAGGAAGTGAGCAACTTTGGAAAGCCTATCTATGACAACGAATATGGCATCGTTTCCTTTCTGGGTTTTTGGAAAGCCAGTAATGAAATCCATACCGACTTTGTCCCATTTCCACTCTGGAATAGGCAAAGGTTAGAGTGCCAGCAGTTCTTTGATGTTCGGCCTTAATGCGACGATAAACATCACATTCGGCAATGAACTTAGCAATTTCTCTCTTCATCCTAGTCCACCAAAATCTCTGGCGTAGGTCTCGGTACATCTTTGTGCTACCAGGATGAATTGAGAGGGGAGTGTCATGATCTTCTTTGAGGATTAGCATCCTAAGATTGTGTTTTCAAGGTACAACCAATCGAGTGCCAAAGAAAACAACACCTTGATCATTTATGGAGAAACATTTAGCAACTCCGCTAGCAATGTTCTTCTTGATCTCTCGAATACCACTATCACGTTTCTGGGCGGCTATGATTTTATCCTCAAGGGTTGGTTTCGCCACCAAGGTAGAAAGATAGCCATGAGGAACAAACTCGAGATTGAGTTTTTGAAATTCCTCATGAAGAAGTGGTTGATACTGTTGTAACATGAGGTTGTTACAATACGACATACGACTTAGTGCATCAGCCATGACATTGGCTTTGCCTGGGGTGTAAGAAATTCCTAAGTCATAATCTTTTATCATCTCTATCCAGCGTCTTTGCCTGAGGTTAAGATATGGCTGGGTGAATATGTATTTGAGGCTTTGGTGGTCGGAATAGATCTCACAACGATTACCAAGGAGGTAATGTCGCCAAGTTGTTAGGGCATGAACTACGGCAGCGATTTCAAGATCGTGAGTAGGATAGTTCTCTTCATGTGGCCGCAACTGGCGTGAAGCATAAGCTACCACATGTCTATCTTGCATAAGTATGCATCCTAACCCTTGCCGTGAGGCGTCACAAAAGATCTCGAAATCCTTTTTAGTGTCTGGAGGTGCAAGTACGGGTGCAGAAGTCAATCTTCTTTTTAGCTCTTGAAAGCTTTCCTCGCACTTGGGAGTCCATACGAATTTCTTATCTTTCTTGAGGAGTTCAGTTAGAGGCTTTGCAACTTTAGAAAAGTTCTCGACGAAGGGACGGCAATAGCTGGCTAGGCCAAGAAAACTCCTGACTTGCTTAACCGATTCAGGTGGAGTCCATTCAAGGACGGCCTGAACTCTCTCGGGATTCACAGCAATGCCTTTTGCAGAAATCACGTGGCCTAAGTAGGTCACTTCTGGTAGAAAAAATTCACACTTGGAGAATTTAGCATACAGGCGATGCTCTCTAAGTTTCATCAATACCAGCCTTAGGTGTTCGGCATGTTCTTCTTCGTTCTTCGAGTAGATGAGAATGTCATCGAGATAAACCACAACAAATTTATCTAAGTACTCCATGAAGATCGAATTCATCATGCGTGAGAAAGTGGCGGGGGCATTGGTTAAACCAAAGGACATGACCGTGTACTCGTAAAGACCATAACGAGTAGTAAAAGCCGTTTTGGGAATGTCCTCGTTTCGGATTTTGATTTGATGATACCCTAATGTCAAATCCATCTTGGAGAAGACAGAGGATCCTGCAAGTTGATCATAAAGATCATTGATCCTGGGCAGTGGGTACTTGTTCTTTATCGTCGCTAAATTTAGCGGGCGATAGTCCACGCACATCTTTTCTGTTCCATCTTTCTTCGTTACGAACAGAACGGGGCAACCCCATGGCGATGAGCTAGGGCGGATGAAGCCTTTTTCCAACAAAGCTTCAATTTGGGTTTTAATCTCAGCTAACTCACGTGGGGCCATTTTGTGTGGGCGTCTGAAAATTGGTGCGGTTCCTGGGGCAAGATCTACAATGAACTCTACACATCTGTCGGGTGGCATTCCCGGCAGCTCTTCAGGAAAGACATCCGGGAAGTCACGGACCACCGGAACATCTTCAAGGTCGGGAAGGGGAAGCACATTCAAAGAATGCAACTGGGTTCTTTTTCTTGGTGAGGAGTAAGCTATTGTCTGGCCTGAAGGATGTGTAAGTCTAACTGACTTGGATTTACAATCAAGAAAAGCATTCTGCCTTGATAACCAATCCATGCCTAGGATGACATCAATGTCTGAAGACTTGAGGGCTATGAGTGAAGAAAGGAATACTAAACCCTCAATTGCAATTTGATTACCATGGCTTACTCTATTAGTTTGCCACTTGGAAACAGGAATTTGAATGATCATAGGGGTGAACAATTCTTCAAAGGATACGTCATGCTGAAGTGCATAATTCTCCGACATGAATGAGTGAGATGCTCCTGGGTCGAAAAGAACAGAAGTGGGAACAAAATTGACTGGGAGCGTACCAAGAATGACGTCAGAAGTACTATCAGTTTCCTCAACAGAGATTTGGTTCACACGTCCAAGATTTTCTGAGGTGGAAACCTTCGGGGGGTGGTTTGGCACGAACAGTGGGGTTCCCTTTGGCATGGGGTGGAGCATTCTGATTTACGGGGCACTCACGAGAGTAGTGACCAGGATGGCCACAGCTAAAGCAGGCTCCAAAGATAGTGCAGGGAGCTGGGTTGTTTGGTGGAGCTGGTGGACGAGGCGGCACAAGGGATGGCCTCGGTGGGTTGTTTTGGGGAAACAAACTGTTAGGAATCCAGATCATACGCTTCTGAGGGCGTGAATTGGAAGAAGGGGTAAGCTCAAGAGCATGCTTGCGAGACTTCTCGAAAACTTCATTGCCATGCTCAGCTCTGAAGGATCTATTGACTAAATCCTCAAAGGTGGCAAACTCAAGGAGGTTGAGATCATGACGAAGGATGGGGCTAAGTCCCTTGCGGAACCTTGCCTGCTTTCTGGCATCGGTGGTGATCTCATCTTGGGCATAACGAGCAAGACGGTTGAATTCCCTCACATACTCATGAATGGACATCTCTCCTTGATTCAGATTGCAGAACTCTTCCTTCTTGCGCTCCATCAACTCATCCAGAATGTGGTACCCTCGAAAGGCAACACAGAACTCTTGCCAAGTCACTACGTGACCATCTGGCTGCATTGCAACATAGTTCTCCCACCACTGAAGAACAACACCTTCCAAGAAGTATACCGCGAAAACAACTCGGTCATCGGGAGCAACATGTGCAGTGTCAAGCTTACGCTCGATGGAACGGAGCCAATTATCAGCTTCAAGGGGCTCAGAAGAACATCGGAATACCGGTGGCTTGAGGAGGATGAAGTCCTGAATGCTGACCACCACATTACGATGGTGGGCGGTATTCTGCTCGATGAGCTCCAGAAGGCGTGTCTGATCACGTCTATTCCGCTCAGCTTCCATCATGATTTCCGCCGCAGAAGGCGGTGGTGGAGGTTCATCATCATTTCGATTCCGATCACGGTCTCGATTCCGAAGAGCAACACTACGATTTCCACCTGACATCCTGTGTGATAAAAATCAACAATCAGAACAGGTTGTACGATGGAGGCAAGGATAAAAGGATATGATTTAAGGAGGAAAAGATAATAATGCGAAGGCAATGATTCAAAGAAACACGGAACAAACCCGGAAGCATAACGGCTACACTGGGATGGAAAATGAAACAACCTCGAAGAATTGGACAGAACTTCTTCAAGGAACTCAAAACACGAAGACTCTGGACAACCACAACCATCCTACGGCTATAATGAGGCAATCAACGAGATGTTCTAGTAAGACAGAGGTGAGCCTAGTCCTATCTTCCCGTAGAATAAGATGAGGGTGACTCAGAACTCAGAACGATGAGGGTAAGGAGAAAAAGAAGCCTTACGTTGTTCCCTTATATACCCAGAGTAACTATATAACTATAGAAGGCTAGACTCGACTTCGGCCAAGGCTGATAATCCTGCAGTCAGTCCTGCTCTGATACCAAGTCTGTCGGGACCCGGGGTTAGCGTATGCAAGTCCCGCTACGACATAGTCATATGGAGATCCGAGAACCGTACCCACTTGTCTAAGCAGACAAGGTCAAGCACAGAACGTTCTCGGAAAGCATCGTACGTGAGGCGCATCCCATCCAGGCCGGATGATCAACTGAGATGGGTCCTCATCGTCCGCACACAAGTCTAATGATATGGGGGATGAACTCCCATATTCTCAGACAAGTCGCCTCAACCATACTATCGACTATCTCATAACTCTTACATAGACTTACTCCAGCCCGATCACTTAGTCGGGGTCTAGGGCGGGCTCGATCATACATCAAAGTGTGCACGAGACAGAGTCTCGAGAAATCGCATCGCGATGCCCCAAGCTGCGCACATCTAAGGGCCACTTGGTGTATGAAAGACCGCCAGCCAGATCACAACTAAGGTCTCGAAAACCCATACAAAGACATGCATGTTATAAACATACACGCAGCACACATGCCTTGTATGAACAGCAGGTATCATTGCAATTCTCTACAAAGTATATAGTTTATTGATAACTCTTACAGAGTGCACACAGAGATCACAAGCATGTGATCCAACATTACAACAGACAAGCGGAAGCAAAGTAGGTCTGAGTACAGACAAGTTTAACAAATGGCTTAGATAAGCCTTATCTAAAAACAAGCCCTCCACGAGGGAACCAGTCGTCTGACTGGGACTACACTAGCTTGGTCTTGGTCTGAGTCTTCATTCTTCGAGCTTCGGGGAGAAGCCACCATCGGGGTTGGTGGTTTCATCTAAAACATAGAATAAGAAAACGTGAGTACAAAGTCGTACTCAGCAAGACTTACGTAGGAACTATACTACTCATGCACATGTATCAAGGTAAAGGGAGGTGGGGTTTCACTTGCAGAAGTGCCAGCTTTGACTTGGCTAGTCCTGAACTACGAGTACCAGACTTGAGGTAAGAAGCGTACATGAGTCCACTACATCTCTTCAACCAATTACACCACTATGGTTACGTCCTCGACCTCCCCACGAGAAGCACACCATAGCACTCACGCTTATCTTGGTGTGTTTTAGAAGTATCCAGTTCAAGTTGTCTAATAATCGAGCACAGCTCTCCAAGTAGTCCCTTACCGCGGACGTGGCTATTCGAATAGTTTATTAACCCTGCAGGGTGTACTGCTACACACATGAAACTATCAGTTACCGCCTTTGTACTCGACACCGTTCAAGAGGTGCCGGCGAGGATAACTCCCACAACTTTTACCTCACAGCCAACTCAAATTCAATGGAGACGCCTATCTGGGCTGGAATCCACATCGTGAACCCGGCCGGTTTACCGATGTGGTCCCAGAAGATGTGTGCAGGGTCCCAAGCCGGTCTGAATAGCAGTTCTTCCACTTCGCAGACCGTGCCATAGACCTACCAGAACTCCGAACTAATGCGACTCATTGAACTGAGAAGGGGTGAGTTAGTAGGTTGAGCGGGGGTCCATGTGCCCAACATGTGGTAGTACTCTTCGTCTTGGATCACCACACAAGAACTCGGGCTTAGGGCGGTGTTCAACGAGACAACCCACTATGTACTCCTACATAGCCTCTCATCGTTCACCTTGTATTAGGGTAGATTCACCAACACAGTTTCACTTTCATCAACACCATATTCACTATCATCCCGACTCACATCAGAACATCCTCATTGTAAACTCTAAGCATGCAATAAGCAGTAACAGTTGCAGCGGCCACATGATATCAGTCAACTCCTATGTCGGCTAGGATTGTGGTTTTCTTACTACTATGACGAGATGATAGGTCATGCATCGGATATGGGTTCAACTATGCGGTAGAATCGATACAAGGTGATCTCCTAAACATGCATAAGCGAGACTGAGTGGGAATTGGGATTTTATAGACATGATCAAAGGGGGTTTGCTTGCCTTGCTGACGAGGTTCGGGTTCGGGGTCTTCAACGAAGGGGGCAGCTTCCTGCTCTGGTTCCACCTCTACTCGACAAACAACAAACAAGGTAGCAAATTAAATACAATGCACAATCACATGGTTGAAGGTTGAAACTTGATGTATATGCTTTGATGTGTCAAGCAATTCCATTTAAATGGAGTATATTGCAAATTGAATTGCAAATTCAAACTCCAATTTGAATTCAAACTTAGCCAAGTTACATGTGACATTGTTTGATCAATTTGAATGATTTTGAAATGTGTATGATATGCCTCTGATGTGTGGTTGAAATGTAGCATGTTGCCATGGTCCAAGTTGCAAAAGCATTTGAATTTAATTTGAATAAATTCCAATTAAATCAAATGACAAATGCTACTGGTCCCAATTTAAATTCAACTCAAACATAGTTTAAAGTTGGATTTTTGGATAGCTTATTTTTTCCTGATCATTTTTCATATATTATTTGTCCAATTTGGAGTTGATATGAATTTTCTATGAATTTCCAAAGTTTGGGCTATTTTCTGGATTTTCTGGAATTCTTTAAATCATTTCTAATTTTCTGGAATTTCATTTACTGCGTCATGCTGATGCAAGCATGACATCAGCAGGGGTCTGACTGGTGGGCTAGCCATGTCAGTGGCAGAGAGATTTAATCCCCCGACAGCGTGAGTGCTATGGCGTGCTTTCTCGTGGGGAGTCGAGGAAGGCACCGTAGTGGTGTAATTGGTTGGAGACATGTAGTGGACTCATGTACGCTTCTTACCTCAAGTCTGGTACTCGTAGATCAGGACTAGCCAAGTCAAAGCTGGCACTTCTGCTTATGAACCCCACCTCCCTTTACCTTCATACATGTGCATGAGTAGTATAGCTCCTACGTAAGTCTTGCTGAGTACGACTTTGTACTCACGTTTTCTTACTCTATGTTTTAGATGAACCCACTGACCCCAAAGGTGGATTCTTCCTCGAGCTCGACGACTGAAGACCAAGCTAGTGTAGTCCAAGTCAGCAGACTGGTTACCTCGTGAAGGGCTTGTTTATAAATAAGGCTTCTCTAAGCCATTTGTTAAACTTGTCTGTACTCAGACCTACTTTGCTTCCGCATGCTTGTTGTAATGTTGGATCACGGTCTCGTGATATCTGTGTGCACTCTGTAAGAGTTATCAATAAATATGTAAACTTTGTAGAGAATTTCAATGATACCTGCTGTTCATACTAGACATGTGTGCTGCGTGTATGATTATAACATGCATGTCTTAGTATGGGTTTTCGAGACATTATTTTGATCTGGCTGGCGGTCTTTTATACACCAAGTGGCCCTTAGATGTGCGCAGCTTGGGGCATCGCGATGCGATTGCTCGTGACTCCGTCACGTGCACACTTTGATGTATGATCGAGCCCGCCCTAGACCCCGACTAAGTGATCGGGATGGAGTAAGTCTATCTAAGGGTTATGATACAATCGAGAGTATGGTTGAGGCGACTTGTCTATGAGTATGGGAGTTCACCACCCATAGCATTTAGACTTGTGTGCGGACGGTGAGGACCCATTTCAGTTGATCGTCCGTCCTGGATGGGATGCCCCTCACGTTCGATGCTTTCCGAGAACGATCTGTTCCTCGACTTGTCTACTTAGACAACTGGGTACGGTTCTCGGCTCTCCATATGATTGTGTTGTAGCGAGTCTTGCATACGCTAACCCCGGGTCCCGACCCTCATTTCCAATTATTTTGGGACGTCATTTTCTTTGCACCGTTGGTGCTGCCATTGATATGAACAAGGGAAAATAAGATTCCAATAACCTCTCAAGAAGGGCATGGAACACTTCCCTAGAAAGAAGATTAAGTTACCTTTTGAGTCTGTTATTCTTTTACACTTGATAAAACTTGATCTTTTTTCTTCATGGCTAGCTCAAAGGCGTAAAAGAAAGTGCTTGTCGGGAGGCAACCCAATTTGTGTTTCCTTCTGTTTTTAGTGGTCTTGATGATTTTTACTACTGTAGCAACATAATTGTATCTTTATTTTCAAGCTTTGTGCCAAGTTTTAGCCTCCGATTGCAAGAAAGTCATAAGTTGTGACGCGTAGTCCAGAAAAAAGATTCTATCCCCTTAACGGAAAAATTCGGCTAAAATCACTAGATCATATGTTTGATCTAAATTATTTTGACAGCATGCTCTATACAATTGTCTTTCGTGCGTCTGTTCGGAGTTTTTTGATTTGAGTTGCAAAAGCACCCCAAAAAATTATTTACTACCTGCTGGTCTGCTTTCACATATTCTGCCACGTTTTGCCTTTTCTTCGTTTTGCAAACCTTAAGCTTGCTTTTTCTTTGCAAAAACTTTTTGGCAATCTTGAGAAACAGTAGCTCTTCAATAATTCTTTATTTCCAGTAGATAAAAAATTATTTTATCATGGGTACTAACCACTCTAATCAACTTATGATAAGCTATGTATGAAGGGAGTTTTCAAGTGTGCGAAGGAAGGTGATGAAAGAAGATCCGGGAGTTTCAAACGATCAAGCTTGGGGATTCCCCCATGCACCCCCAAGGAATATCCAAGGAGACTCAAGCAGCTAAGCTTGGGGATGCCCCTCGTGCATCCCCTTCTCCATCAACAATTATCAGATCGTCCTTCGTTCCACTATATTTTTATCACTTCATGCGTTATGTGCTATGCTTGGAGCGTCTCGCTCTTTATTTTTTTAGTTCTCTTTAGCTTTGTTTGATGTTCATAACAAGTTAGAACCTAGATTTCTTTGTGTGGGAGAGAAACACGCTCCACTTTGACCTAGAACACATCATAGGATTTTCATGCTTATCTTTCTTTTTGTGTGTGTTCTTTATCTTTTCGTAGTTGTTGTCATGTTTAGCTCTTGTGCTTTCCTGTTTATTTCTATTCAATAGCTTTTAGTTAGTCTGTTGCTGGAACTCTCTTGATGCTCCATGTTTATCTTGCTTAGAGAGTTGTCCTGTTGCACTGAGTTGTGTGTTGATGTCTACGCACGCTCCTATTCTTGTAGACTATGTTGGGCCTCCAAGCGCAGAGGTTTGTAGGAAAGCAAAAATTTCCCTCAAGTGGATGACCTAAGCTTTGTCGAACTCAGGGAAGTAGAGGTTGAAGATGGTCTCTCTTAAGAAACCCTACAATTAAGATACAAGAAGTCGCTTGTGTCCCCAACACACCTAATACAACTAGGAGTTGTATAGGTGCACTAGTTCAGCGAAGAGATTGTAAGATATGGGTGATAGGTGTAGCAAAGCAAGGTAATATAAATCTGTAATAAAAAGTGCAGCAAGCAAACAAGTAGTAAACGTGAGCGCAAACGGTATTGCAATGGTGGAAACAAGGCCTAAGCTTCGTACTTTCACTAGTGGCAACTCCCAACAACATTAACATAGTCTAACCACATGATATTTCCCATAAAACATGCAATAGAGACATACTCGGAAGTCATTACTTTATGGTCAAGAGAGGACGAGAATTATGTAGGGCTACAAAAGCACACCTCAAAGTTCGTAGTTCTAAATCTATGGATTTCCCAATGTCACCGCGGCCATCCAAAGAGATTACCACAATCACCACAACATATGTCATGGATAGTCAAAGACAAGCACCAAGAGACTCTCAATCTTCAATCAACACACAAAAGAGGAAATCACTCATGAAAATATTCTTCTAACCCATGTCCAATAGACCGCTGTCACCATGGTCTCGGAGATTATACTAGATAAGATCAAGTGAGTATACCAATCCAATACATCGATGAAGGGGAAACATCATGGGATCATCCTAGATTAGCATAGCCTATGACTACAATCAAGATCACATCATGGGAGAGAGAAAAGACCACATAGCTACTGGTAGAAACCTCCGCCCCATGGAGGAACTACTCCCGCTTCATGGACAGAGGAAGCAACGTCGATGGAGATGAATCCGGGGGCACTTCCCCGTCCCGGCAGGGTGCCGGCACAGGAATTCTGGTCCCCCAAAGCTTGTTGGCGATGGTGGCGGAGATCGGAATTGCTTCTGGAGAAAAGGGGTCTGGAATCAGGGTTTTCGCGACGCGAGTAAAAATAAGGGCCAAGGGGGGCAGCCAGGGGGGCCACCAGGAGTCTAGGCACCCTCCCGGCGCGGCCACCCCCTAGGCCGCGCCCACTGGACGCCTAGGAACTAGGTGGGGCCCCTCTGGCCCCCCTTTGGGCTAAAGGAAGCTTCTAGAACGCTGACTTTTTATATATTTTTCCAGGAATTTTTTGAGCACTTTTAATAATGGGAAAACCTGAAATACAAAAACAGCAAAAAATAGGAACTGGCACTGGGGTGCACTGAGTTAATAAGTTAGTACAAATATGATCAAAAGTGTATGAAAGTGTATCAATACCATAGCAATATCACACAAAACAAGCATGGAGCAAGCAGAAATTATAGATACGTTTTGGACGTATCAACATCCCCAAGCTTAATACCTGCTCGTCCTCGAGTAGGTAAATGATAACAAACATAATTTCTGTGGTGACATGCTACCAACCATATAAGAACTTTTAAGTAAAGAAATCAACCCATGTAATCCAATTCAAGTCATAACAAGCAAGAGTCTATATTTAGCATTGAAACAAGCAACATAAGAACATAAAGGTGCAAGAGCTCTCGCTGTCCGTGACTCAAATGTCTCCAAGTGGTGTTTGCGTGCAAGAAAGGGGATAGGGATATACGAGAAAAAGGTATTTTTGTGTTGAGAACTTAATCTACTAAAGTTTCACACTTGGTCTTCTTTGGAATCTTATCTTGACTCATCCCCAGACCACTAGCCAGGTACAAGTCAAAATGATCCACTCCTTTTCGATATTTTGAGCACTCATTCAATGGATGAGCGTAAGCAAGAAACTTGACACTTAGGATGCCGAAGAGAGAATATGGTGGAGGAGGAAGGCAAAAAGGGTGTGAAAGGCTCACATAAATGAGGACAATCATAGGAGAGAGAAAGCCAAATGATAGATATGATGTGAAGAGTAGGGATTTCCATGCAACGGATGCACATATGAGCTAAGGTAAGCTCTCCAATGGAACTAGTGGGGGTGCATCCAACTTGCTTGCTCAAGAAGACCTAGAGCTCATTTGAGGAGGCTCATCATTGGAATATACAAGCCAAGTTTTATAGTGTGGAGGTCCCCACATAGCTATATGCATGAATGATAATCTCTATGGAGTACAAGATATAAGAGGGGGTACGAGTGTGGATCTCTCAAAAGGAATAGTAGTGTGCCCCCTTCTCTCTTTTTATTTATTTTTCTCTTTTTTCAATTTTTTTGTATTTTTTTTGGTGGCCTCAATGGCTCTTTCTATTTCTCTCATTTTTCCTCTTTGGGGTCTTTTGATTTTGTCCTCTTTGGGATCTTTTCCTCACTTTAGGGGCAACACTCTATATATTACAAGAAGTATAGAAGATTTTTCACACTTTACAAAAGTACTCATCATAAAGAAAATGAAACTATCATGAAGTATGCAAATGTATGCCTCTGCCAGTGTAGCAAGATATGCAATGATACTAGCGCGTCATGTAGCAATGATTAGGGCAAGGCCCAACTAGCATGCGGCTCATCGATCAAGCAAGTAGCATGTATGACATGAAGATCAAGTCATGAGAATGTGGATGTTGCATGGCAATGTATCTCGAAAAGGATATGGAAATGCCTTGATGGGTAGGTATGATGGTTGTTTTGAGGAAGGATATAAGGAGGTTTATGATGACAGAGCGTATCGTGCCAAGGGTTTGGATGTACCAGCGAAGGTGGACGCCAACTCTCGGAATGAGAAGGAGGCAATGCACGGCACAGGAAAGGCTAGCAAAATATGGGAAGGTGGAAGTGTCAACTTTCGAATACTCTCGTTAGTCTGAAGAACTCATGAACTTATTATCGGTAACTCTCAATCTAATAAGAAGATTCACAAAGAGACAAGTAGCCCGAGGAGGAGTGTATGGGGTTTTGGTTATCCTTGCGCATCCTCGACTCATGGTACATGAGTGTACTCTAATATTCGATCCCTCAGAAGAGTAGTGATCCATCTAGTAGCTAGAGTTCTCAGCTAATTTTTTAAGTTTTGAAAATAAACACGGATTGCCCAAAATACAACATCTATCACTAATAGGCTAAAGCTCTTGACACTTCAAGTCCAAACATTACTCGAAACAATACCTCAAAACTATTGTAAGTTACTACTACAAAAGAATAGCAACCTCAATTACGTACTCCAAGTCAAGACACAAAACTCAGTGCAACAGGAAAACTCTCTAAACAAGATAAACATGAAAAATCAAGAGAGTTCCAGCAAAAAACTAAACAAAAATCTCTTAAAAAGATAAGCATGAAAACCAAGAGCTAAACATGACAGTAGCTATGAAAAAGATATAGAACACACACAGCAAAGATAAGCATGAAGAATCCTATGTTGTGTTCTAGATTTTGAAAGTGGAGCATGTTTCTCTCCCACACAAAGAAAGCTGGGTTCTAACTTGTTATGAACAGCAAGAAAAGCTAAAGAAAACTAAAAATAAAACCTAAGAGCGAGACGCTCCAAGCATAGCACATGACGCATGAAGTGATAAAAATATAGTGAAATGAAAGACGAACTGATAATTGTTGATGGAGAAGGGGATCCATGGGGGCATCCCCAAGCTTAGACGCTTGAGTCTCCTTGAATATGTCTTGGGGATGCATGGGGGCATCCCAAGCTTGAGCGTTTGACACTCCTGAATCTTCTTTCATCATCTTCCCTCGCACACTTGAAAACTTCCTTCATACATAACTCATCATAATCTGATTAGCGAGGTTAGTACCCATAATAAAATAATTTTTTATCTACTGTAAATAAGGATATTCTTGAAGAGATACTGTTCTCAAGATTTCCAAAAAGTTTTGCAAAGAAAAATAAAGCTTAAAGTTTGCAAAACAAAGAAAAGACAAAACAGGACAGAATCTGTGAATAACGGACTAGTAGGTAGTAAAGAATTTTTTAGGGATACTTCTGCAACTCAAATAAAAATACTCAGAACATACGAAAGTTCTGTGCTTGTATAGAGCACGTTGTGTAAAGAATTCAGCTCAAAAAGATGAACTGGGATTTTTCTCTGATTTTTCCCGTCACGAGGACAAAATCTGTTTTCTCGACAGCATGTCACAACTTTCACTTGCCTTGTCATATGAGGCTATAAATGGCACAAAGTTTGAAAATTAAAGATACAATGATGTTTATATATTAGTAAAAATCATCAAGACCACTAAAAACTGAAAGAACAAACTGAAAGTGAAGATAACAAGGGTTGTCTCCCTCGAGCTCTTTCTTTATAGCCATAAAGATAGGATTAAGACTTTAATGATGCTCTCGTAGGAATAAGAGTTGAAGAACAAAAGAGAGCCTCAAGAAGAAATTACCAAACACATTTAATCCTGACATGCTTCCTATGCATAGAAATATTTCAATAGAATAATTCATTGAAGCACAAAGCAATAAGCATAGGAAGGCAAAACAAGTGTAGCTTCAAAACCTTCAACATAAAGAGAGGGAACTTGATATTATTGAAATATATATAATCATGTGATCCCTTCTCATAATAATTTTCAGTTGGATCATGAATAAACTCAACAATATAAGTATCACATAAAGCATTGTTACCATGATCCACATGAAAAAAGGTACTCTTACTCTCCACATAAGCATTATCTTTCTCATTGGTAATAGTGGGAGCAGGACTATCATAAAAAACTTGAACACTATAGATTAATTGTTTATTGGGAAGATGGTGTTCAGGAAGGGAGTAATTCCCTCCATGATTATGACAAGTTTCATAAGGATAATTTCTCCTTATGTCATAGGTACCTTTACAATCATTATAGATAGGAGGTATAACATCATCATAGAAGAGAAGAGCATTATCATTGATACCAACTATATTTGTAAATGTGTTGTCTTTATTCTTACTAGCAAAAGAATTATCAATTATCACATCACTAATCGGTAAAGTACTTGCAATCCTATCATCCCAAGATTAGAGCTTTCTATATCATCATTTTCAGAGTTGGCACCAAAAAGATTTTCAAGACCATAAGTGCCATTATCATTATCTTCCCAATCACAATAAGTAACAATGATATCATAATCAAAATCATATTCAATAATGCCTACGGACTTAACATCAGGATAATAATGAATGCAATCAAGCTCACCATACTCCATAAATTTATATTCGTAAAAGTAAAAATGATGTGAGGAATATTCTCAGGCCAGGTTGATACCCATTCTTCTTCCTTGTTGCTCCTCTTCCTCCTCCTCTTCTTTTCCTTCTTCTTCACCTTAGGGGGGAATGGTTGGAGATGAAGTTTCTCCATATATCCTGGTTTATCATTAGAAAGAATAGGGGAAACTTGGGAGAAACTCTCCTTTTTAGTAGTAGAAATATAAGAGACATTTTTATACTTTGGTAAAGTTTCCTCCTTTCTAATCTTGCTTATGTAATCATTTTCATGGCAATTAACAACACAATAGAAATGGCAATTTTGCAAAGTGTTGTTTATTCCTAAGGCATTAAAATCTAGCCAAGAAGTCTTTTCTGATAACTCTTCACACATCAAAAATAACATAAGTTCATCATAAAGATCAGGGGTGATCATGTTATCACACAACTGGTTAAAAGTTATGTTTTGAAAGTTCATGCATTGAAAATTAAAGTGGCCCTCTATACCACAAAGTTCACAAGTAAAAGGATAAAGGTCACACAATTCTCTAGCAATTTCATTTAAATCTTTGACCCAAGTGATTGTTCTTTCATGCTTATGTTGCTTACAATACTTCTCCTCTTCAATCATAGGCCTTTCACAGGGTCTGTCCACTCCACAAAAATTAACATGCTTGTACAAAACTTCATTTTCAGGAATTGGATCATGCATGTTGCAATCATCATGAACAATTTTATTTTCTTTGCAAATCTCTTTAAAAGGTTCATAATGCTTGATCCAATCCTCCTTAGGCATATTAAGATGTGAAGCAAAAGATTGGAGGAAATCAACAAGGAATTGAGAATCAAGGACAAACTTAGCACTAAACTTATTAAAACTTGCAGTTTCAACAAAGGACTTAATGCAATCATACTCATAAATTATACCTGACTCTTTACCTTTGTCTTTGGGGAGCCCATGGTTAGGACATTTTAGCATTAAAGTTTTCAGTCCCCCCCAAGCTTGAGTTATGCTCTCTCCGTCATGAGGATAGAAATTATAAACATAATTACTATTCTCATGAACTTCGTGAAGAGGATAAAACTTGGAGTAAAAGAGAAACTGGATCTCTTCCCAATCCCGTAGGTGAGAATCATCTAGTAGCCTATACCATTCCAATGCTTTTCCTTTCAGTGACAAGGCAAATAATTTCTTCATGACTTCACCTCTTGTCAAACCTGAAATCTTAAACAACTCACAAAGTTCTGTAAGTTTCAACAAATGAATACTAGGATTGACTGTTCCATCATAAAAATCATTCCTAATTATTTCAATTATCCCAAGTGGTACTTGGAACGGGATACATTCAGTAGGTGGAGGATACTTCTCTACCACGGGTGTGGTAAAGCGGCCTTCCCCAAGTAATGAACTAAGAGTGCGGTTTTCCATAAACATACCTAGTGAAAATAGAAACAAGAAACGAAAAGATTTAATTGCAAGATCTGAAGATCTACCTTCAACCCTTACCTCCCGGGCAACGGCGCCAGACATAGCTTGATGTCTACGCACGCTTCTATTCTTGTAGACTATGTTGGGCCTCCAAGCGCAGAGGTTTGTAGGACAGCAACAATTTCCCTCAAGTGGATGACCTAAGGTTTATCGAACTCAGGGAAGTAGAGGTTGAAGATGGTCTCTCTCAAGAAACCCTGCAAATAAGATACAAGAAGTCTCTTGTGTCTCCAACACACCTAATACAACTAGGAGTTGTATAGGTGCACTAGTTCGGCGAAGAGATGGTAAAATATGGGTGATAGGTGTAGCAAAGCAAGGTAATACAAATCTGTAATAAAAAGTGCAGCAAGCAAACAAGTAGTAAACGTGAGCGCAAACGGTATTGCAATGGTGGAAACAAGGCCTAAGCTTCGTACTTTCACTAGTGGCAACTCCCAACAACATTAACATAGTCTAACCACATGATATTTCCCATAAAACATGCAATGGAGACATACTCGGAGGTCATTCCTTTATGGTCAAGAGAGGACGAGAATTATGTAGGGCTACAAAATCACACCTCAAAGTTCGTAGTTCTAAATATATGGATTTCCCAATGTCACCCCGGCCATCCAAAGAGATTACCACAATCACCACAACATATCTCATGGATAGTCAAAGACGAGCACCAAGAGACTCTCAATCTTCAATCAACACACAAAAGAGGAAATCACTCATGAAAATATTCTTCTAACCCATGTCGAATAGACCGTTTTCACCATGGTCTCGGAGGTTATACTAGATAAGATCAAGTGAGTACACCAATCCAATACATAGAAGAAGGGGAAACATCATGGGATCATCCTAGTTTAGCATAGCCTATGATCACTATCAAGATCACATCATGGGAGAGAGAAAAGACCACATAGCTACTGGTAGAAACCTCAGCCCCGAGGAGGAACTAATCCCGCTTCATGGAGGGAGGAAGCAACATCGATGGAGATGAATCCGGGGGCACTTCCTCGTCCCCGCAGGGTGCCGGCACAGGAATTCTGGTCCTCCGAAGCTTGTTGGCGATGGCGGCGGAGATCAGAATTGCTGCTGGAGAAAAGGGGTCTGGAATCAGGGTTTTCACGACGCGAGTAAAAATAAGGGCCAAGGGGGCAGCCAGGGGGCCACCAGGAGTCTAGGCGCCTGATACGTCCCAAACGTATCTATAATTTATGCTTGCTTCATGCATGTTTTGTGTGACTTTGCCATGTTTTGCTTGAACTTTCATACACTTTTGAGAATATTTGTACTAATCTATTAACCCAGTGCACCCCGCTGCCAGTTGTTGTTTTTTGTATTTCAGGTTTTCCGGCCATTAAAAGTGCTCCAAAAATTCCGGAAAAATTATATATAAAATCAGCGTCCCGGAAGCTTCCGGAATCACCAAGGAAGGAGGGGAGGGACACCACAGTGACACCAGAAGGGTCCCTGGCGCGGCCCCACCCTAGGTCGCGCCGGGCACCCTCCTGGCTGCCCTGTGGCTGTTGGATATGTGCCCTAGAGACAAACTAATAAAGATATTTGTCACATATCCGTTTTTGTTCATAATACGTTTTATATTGTGCTATAACTGTATTACTTGGAAATACTAATACAGGTGTAGTATAAAACATGGTCCGTAGTTTAACTCAGGTAAACTATCTCATTGGGCAATTGATTGATCAAGCTTTCCTGATCATGGCGACACTAGTCCATTGACAATGAGGTCATATCGTGAAGGGGAATGATGTGATGGACGTACACCCACCTAAAGTATTGCAATATGATCGAGTCACATAGTTCAACGTTGCTATGACTTTGTAACATATGGCTTAGTCCTTAGACCGTAATGATCATACGTAATTGTCATCTATGAGGAGACTTTGATTTGTATCCCACCGCCTGACTGAAATATGCTGGCTATAACGGTGCACTTTGGGTATTTCGAAATAGATGGTTGATGAGTATGTTAATAGATCAGAGTGGGATTTGTCAGTCCTTGTGACAGGACAGGTACTCTGGGCCCACTCGGTGATATTGCATCAATAGCTTGCAAGCAAGTGACTAGGTCACAAGAGATGCAATGATCATGGACGGGGGTCCGCAGTACCTCCGATTCGGGTAAAACTTCGAACTGCGCGATCAGTGCGTCGAGCCGAAGGCGTTCACCTCGCGCTGGAACCGTTTCGAAAACACTTTCTGGCGCGCTATAAAAATATCCCGTTTACCTATTAAACGGGGTTTTTCGTTCCGTTGGCTACGGCTGGTCTTGTGCGGTTTTCGCGACGGTGATCGGGTGAAACCTAGTGTCGCAAAGGTCGAGTGTCAGGGTGGCAAGGGTCGGTCTCCGTCCGGTACGAGATAAGAGAGGGAAAAATAATCGCCGATCGATAAATCGGGGATGCAAACACCACAAACAAATCAGACAATCAAACAATTCACACCGAAAACAAAAATTTTAATTTTTGTGAAAACTGGGCTGTTACAATACAACACCACCAACAAGGGATCTCGTCCTGAGATCCAGGACGATCCGGGGGAGAGGGGAAGAGAAAAGAAAGACAACGATCTTCAACACCACCAACAAGGGACTCTGCTCCATGTCGACGTCGAACTTCTGTCGAGATAAATTTCCGCAGAGAGACGACATCGTCGAAAATACGAAACCGTCGGTGTCAAGAGGAAGAACGATCGCAAAAACCAGATCAAGTGATAGTGATTTTCGACGCAAGTCGTAAAAACACCGGCAAAAGGATGGATGGCAATGAATGACCCAGATGATACCCAAAATCGGAGAAGCTAAAGGTACTACATGAATTCCCAAACCTGAGATCGGAATCGAGACAATACGCTGCAATCAAGGCATTGTAACGGTTCCGATACTCCACACTCATCGAGATCCTAGAGTTTGAAAGGGGATAAGTCGAGAGTAAAACACTTACATCACTTGTCCTGACCAAAGCAAAAGTAAGGAGTAAAAAGATCCTACTCTCCGATAACTAACTTAGTAACTACAAAATAATTTTTGTCTAGACTCGACTTCGGCCAGAGAGGGGTCCTACGGTCGGTAAGGCTCTGATACCAAGTTGTAAGGCCCGATATGCGGTACTGTTCCAGATCTAGATGTTTCCATCCAGACCCGGGGACGAAGCACATATCGGTCCCACCGCGACATATGACATAGCCATATGCCCCGAATTTCCAACATGATATCACAACATTACAGATACAAGGATACAACATCTCATACAATCGGCATACAACTGCCTTAAATACAATACAACAACGGAAGATACATGTCTGAGTACAGACTACAATCAAATGCCTACTGGCAAAGAGAAAAACATCGATCCCCATAACCACACGGGTCCAGGCCCTCCGCCGGGATCCGCCTAACTAGTCGTCGTCGAGTCTCCACGTGAAACGTCGATCACCATACCTGTTGTCGATCAAGAACCCTGAAAAGAGTTTGGGGGTAGTATCATGAGTATAGAGGTACTCAGCGTCCAACTGTAGTGGTCATCTGACCCAGCAAGGACTTCATCACTCGTCATTCTAGGACAACTAGTAGTTTACGGTAAGGAAGGGGTAAGTGGTGAGGTTGCTGCCGCACTAGCATTTATGAAGTGGCTAACGATCTAGAGAGTAAGGTAAGAAACCAAGCATTCGATGAGGAATCGCCTCCAACAAGTCTTGCTATCCACCTACTACGCGTCCTCCTCCTCGCATCCCGACGAAGAAGAAGCAGTCAAGGCACACACACGTTGATCAAGTTATATTAAGATTATCCCAGTTGTTGTTGTCTATGAACAAGGAGTAGGTCTCAAGTCGTCCATAACCGTGGACACGGCTTCTTGAAAAGATTTAACCCTGCAGGGGTGTAGCCCATTACAAGGCTCCGCACGCACGTCCATCTCTCTCAGTTGCTACCCATCACATGCAACCATTTTATGATTTAGTTCCAAGAGATCCGAAACGACAGGTCCCTCTAACTACGAACAAATCCGGGTGGCCTTCGGGGAGTCGACACCCAATCCAAAAGCTGGCCACGCTCTCGGATCGTACTCTTCCGTCTCAACAGGGTTTGGGTTACCGAGACGCCTCACGTGAGGCCTCGGGCCCTCGCCGGTCAAAGGTGGACCAAACGGGAAACCATGTCTCCGCTGGTCCGGGTTGTTTAAAAATTGCGAGGGGATCCACCAAGCACACACACGGGGTTTCAAATGGTAAATCAGCTCGGGCCACCACTAGAAATGTTTGAAGCTAGATAGGTAAGAAAAGGGGACCCCATAAAATCCCACACGCGGTTAGGCACGCTCAGTCTTAAAACCAATACCCGGAACACGGATCCTAGGTGACTCGAATGGAACAAAGCGTCGGGGCGGGATAGCCTAGACCTTCCATCCTTCATCGAATATAGTCAACATTATAATAATCATATCATCAACATATATATAATAATAATGTGATATCCCAAACCAAGGAGTAACAGGGTAACATCGTAGCATCCTAAGCATGCATACTAAGCAGGGGCTGAGCAACGAGCAATAGTAACATAGCAGTACAAGGTTTGCTGGGAAGGGACATGGCTGTATCGGTTTAAAAGAGGTTGTAAACATGTGGTAGGATCAAACATCGAACCTAACCTAGACTAGCATGCAAACCTCTGGTTGAAATAGAATGGATCATAAGTAATGTATAGTCCTTGCCTGTTGATAAGTCGGGTTCCGAAGGTGTAGTTGATGGCAAACTCGCGTCGTCTCCGAGAGGTACCCGCGAAGCACACAAGACGATAAACACTGGAAAGCAATCAACGAGCAAGCACTCTATTACTACGAGGCAAACACGAGCAAGCATCAACAAGAACCAACACGAGACATCGCACCTACCGTCGAGAGCGGTTACTAACAATTTAAGTGGAGTACTCGTCACACACGACGATACCACACATGTACAGTGGTTCAAGTTGTTTAGCTACAAGTGATCAACAAAGTTGTTATCATGGCAAGCACAGAAGCATGTCATAGCACTCAAACATAGCAAAAGTTGAAGCACAAAGTAAACTATCTAATCTAGTCACCTTAAGTGGGGGGTAAAACATATACATGGCAAACTATTGCGGACCCCACGATAAATATTGCATTTGGTACTGTTTTTCCCTAAACAATATTTTATTATTTTTATTAGCAAGCAAGAACAACATAAACACAATCTACATGCAATTCTAGTCAAGTTACATATAAAGAACATTTTAAACAGAGCAACAGTTAAAAAGTTATTACAGTTACAGTTTACAGTGGCATACAGTGTAATTAGCAGTCAAACAACATGTAAACAAAGTCAAACATGGCAACAAAGCACAAATTATTAAACTAGACACAATTCTAAGCAAGTTTCATATTTTACGCGTCGCGATCGGAGCTACGGTTAAAAAGTTACGGGCACCGCAAAAATAACTAATACAATCTGCAAATTAAATAAAAAAAATCTAGCAGCAGAAAAAAACTAAACGGGCCAAAACTGCTACTGACCAGGCCCAACTCGCAGTGCAGCACTAATAAATAAACAAAAACTCACCAACGGGCCAAGCCCATCTCACATTAGACAAAAAAAAGAATAAAAAGAGCAGGGCGGCTGGGCTGATCACCTTACTGGGTTGCGCTGGTCTGGCCGCCTTGCTGGGCCTTGGAGGGGCGCCAGAACACGGGGTGCAGCGGGAGGCATGGCCGCTCGCCCTCGTTCTCGTAGGAACCGAGGCCAGCGGCGGCGGCGGTCGCTCCGGCGCGCGTGCAGCAGGGCTCCGGCGAGGGGCGAGCAACACAGGGCAGCGGATCCAAAGGGAGGCGAGGTGCGGGGCGTCCAGGCGGCCGGATCTGACGAGGGAGAGTTCCCCGGCGTGGTTCTAGGCCGGCTCGAGCGGCGAGCTCCGGACGGCGGCTCCAAGCCGGCCATGGAGGGGTCTACCTGCGGGAAGAGAGCGGGATATGAGAGGAGGGGAAGAAAGGGAGAGAAGAGGGGGCGCGGCGACCTGGCTGGAGACGCGCGGCGGCGGCGGCGCGGCCTTGAAGGCGGCGGTGAGCCCGCGGGCGTGGAGGCAGCTCGGTGGAGAAGAGGAGATGGCTAGGGCGACGTGGCGGCCTCTGGGCCATCGGATCGCCAGATCTGACGGTCCAGATCGCCTAGGGGCTAGGGTTGCGAAAAATGGGGGCTTATTGGGCAGATCTGGAAATTTTCAAGGGGGTGGCTGCAATTTTGGCTCAGGGAAACCCTAAGTGGGGGTGGGAGAGTGGTGGTCTTTATATAGCCCCGGTGGCTGGCAGTTTGCAAAAACATCCCCGGTTTTATCTCTCGCGCGCGCGGTGCTCACGTTTCTGACCGCCGGGGGTCCGCAGTACCTCCGATTCGGGTAAAACTTCGAACTGCACGTTCAGTGCGTCCAGCCGGAGGCGTTCACCTTGCGCTGGACCGTTCCGAAAACACTTTCCGGCGCGCTATAAAAATATCCCGTTTACCTATTAAACGGGGTTTTTCGTTCCGTTGGCTGCGGCTGGTCTTGTGTGGTTTTTGCGACGGTGAAACCCGGTGTCGCAAAGGTCGAGTGTCAGGGTGGCAAGGGTAGGTCTCCGTCCGGTACGAGATAAGAGGGGGAAAATAATCGCCGACAGATAAATCGGGGATGCAAACACCGCAAACAAATCAGACAATCAAACAATTCACACCGAAAACAAAAATTTTAATTTTTGTGAAAACTGGGCCGTTACAGCCAGTTCCTGGTTTCTACTATTTTTCTATTTCAGTTTTCCCCCATATAAAAAGTGCCAGAAAAATTCCGGGTAAAATACAGGAAAAATCAGCGTACAGGAAGCTTCGAAAAGAGCCCGGGAGGGGCCAGAGGGGAGCCAGGGGGGCGCCTGGGGCCCCTGGTCCACCTCTGGCTACCCCCTTCCCCTATTTATTCTCTGTCACGGGGAAACTCCGAAGACAAAACCCTATTTCGCAAACTCGCCTCTGTTCGGCCGCCGCCGCGCTTCCGAGATCGGGAGCACCAGAAGACCTCTTCCCGGCACCCTGCCGGAGGGAGGATTGACCTCCGGGAGTCTCCTCTCCACCATGGATGCTCCCCGGATGTCTCGTGAGTAGTTTTCCTTGGACCATGGGTCCGTGATCAGTAGCTATGTGATGTTCTCCTCCCCTCTTTGATCTTCATTGTTTAGACCTCGTGAGCTACCCTACATGATCGAGGCACTTTCGTAATATTTCTGCTATTGCTATGTTGAGTTTGATAGGATCTGATGGATTATGAGATTATGTTCAGATTGTGATTGAGTAATATATTTGGTTCTTATCTCTTATATTTTTGTTCCTGAGTAATTCTTGCATGTTCTCTGTTGCTGTTTATTGCTTTGGCCAAGTAGTAGGTAGTGACTCCAAGAGGGAATGTTTTGCTCGATTGTGGGTTCATGCCCCCCGATGACACGCTTGAGTGACAGAAACATGAGTCTAGGGGATGTGATGTTGCCACAAGGGGGAAAATAACGGTGCTTGTAACCGCGGTTACAAGGATTATTTACTTTACGCAGAGTTCTTTTTAATGCAGTTGTCTGTTGCTTTGGGTTTACACTTTGGGTGGGGCTCGCAACTTAATACCAGCGAGATGTTCGGGATAGATATCTCAAGGTGGATGATTAGTAGTAGATGCAGATGGATTTCGGTCTACTTATTTTGGCGTACTGCCCATGCTTTTGAACCTCTTCCTTTCTTTTGTAGCATAGTTAGCATTGCGGTGCGTTCATAATCCTGTCAATTGCCTTTCTGTAATTTGTTTACCTCACATAGCAATTTTATCGTCTTTTGGGAGAGAGACATCACTAGCGAACATCACGTATCCCGGTCCATATGCTCATCACTGTTTACACGCTCATTTACTTTTCTTCTTTACTTTTAATTGCTATCATTATCCCTTGCGTTTTATCCTTTGTGAACAACAAGACCGGAGAGATTGACAACCTCTCTGAATTTCGTTGGGAACAAAGTTATCGTGTCTGTGTGCAGGTCCGCGTCAGTTGCGCAGCTAACACCTACTTATCATCTCCAGAGTCCTACTGGAGACAAACCTTGGTATCTTCACAGAGGGAAATTTGCTGTTGTGCTACATCACGCCTTCCACTTGGGATTTACCAACGAAGGGCGAGAAATCACTATCATCATCTCGCACATCAGAGACCTGCAGTTCAAGCACCCAACAGCCATCAAAGCCCAAGTACTCCCAGATTTCCTGGTTGAGTGGACGGAGGTTCAAACACCAGGCCCCCCAGACCTATCAAGCTCATGGTCAATGTTCTTCGCTGGATCCAAACGACAACAAGGAGCTGGGGCAGGAGTTGTATTCATCTCCCCCAAAGGAACAAAGCTGAAATACGTCCTCCAGATCAACTTCAGTCACGCCTCCAACAACGAAGCAGAATACGAGGCACTCCTCCATGGCATGTGCATGGCCAAAACATGCGGAGCCACTCGCCTAATAATTTACGGGGACTCCAATCTCGTCGTCCAGCAGACAATGAGAAACTGCAATGCAATAGCCGACAACATGGCGGCCTACCAAAAGCTCTAGAACGAACTCGAAGGAAATTTCGACAGTTGCGAGCTCAACTACATCACCAGGGACAACAACACAGAAGCTGACGAGCTCGCGAACATCGGTTCGACCAGGGCGCCTGTACCACCCGACGTTTTTCTCGAAAGCATCAACCGGAGGTCCATCAAGGTGCAGGCAGCAACACCTGAAGCAGTCGTGGACGGAGAAGACGCAACAGAAATAGCGCAGGTGGCAGCAGCAACCCTATCAGAAGGCACAAGCACCAGCACATCCGACAGCACAGCCCCGACAGAGTTCGAAGGACCTGTCTGGACAAAACCGTTCCTCCAATTCCTAATCGAAGGCACGCTACCAAAGACATGGCCGAAGCATGACGCATCAGCCGACGATCCAAGGCATTCACGATGATCAACAGAAAACTATATAAGCGCAGCATCACCCAGATACTCCAAAGGTGCATTGACGAAGAGGACGGCAAAGCCCTATTGCTCGAAATCCACGAAGGCACCTACGGGCACCACGCGAGCAGTCGAGTGCTCGTATCCAAAGCATTCCGATCTGGGTTCTACTGGCCCACAGCCATGAAAAACGCAGAGGAAATCGTGCGACGTTGCGTCGCCTGTCAAAAATTCGCCAACAGGCCACACGCTCCCGCATCAGAGCTCAAGACCATACCACTATCCTGGCCATTCGCCACCTAGGGACTCGACATGGTGGGCCCACTAAATAAATCATCAAAGGGCGGAAGGACACACCTGCTCGTCGCAGTCGACAAGTTCACCAAGTGGATCGAAGCAGTGCCCATCACCAACTCTACAACTCTCACGGCTGTCAACTTCATCAAGTCGATCATCTTCAGATTCGGACTGCCACACAACATCATCACGGACAACGGCACGAACTTCACGGCCGCAGAATTTCAGAACTTCTGCGAAGAACTGGGCATCAAAATCAATTATGCATCAGTCGCGCACCCTCAGTCCAACGACCAGGTGGAAAAAGCAAACGGACTTGTCTGTGGGGGAATCAAGAAACGGCTCCTCACACCACTCGAGCAAGCCGCCGGCAACTGGGTAGAGGAACTCCCCGCGGTCCTTTGGAGCTTACGTACCACACCAAACACTGCGACCCAATACAAACCCTTCTTCATGGTGTACGGGGCAGAGGCAGTCCTACCACATGACCTTAAGTTCGGAGCACCCCGGGTCACCGGATACGAGGAAGAAGAAGCAGAAGAAGCACTACAAGATGACAAAGATACGGCTGACGAAGCAAGAGACACAACTCTGACAAAATCAGAAGGGTACCAAGACAAACTACGTACCTACCAAAGCAGTCGACTGCGCACTAGAACCTTCAACAAAGGTGACCTAGTCCTACGACTAATACAAGAGAAGGTCCACAAACTTGCACCCTAATGGAAAGGACCATTCATAATCTCAGAAGTCATCAGAGGCGGCGCCTACAGGCTGAAGAACCCAAAGACAGACGAGGACGTGGGCAACCCATGGAACGTAGCAAACTTGCGACTGATCTATCCATAGCCCCTATCGGTCGGACATGACTGGCAACTCATGAAAATCGCTTGACCGCAATAAAATGAATGTTTCCCAGATACTGCCATCTCAAAGCACTCGGGGGCTTAAGAGCAAAACTCCCCCCGAGCAAACCTATCGCCTATGCGATCTTAATCGAAGCACTCGGGGGCTTAAGAGAAAAACTCCCCCCGAGCAAACCTATCGCCTACGCGGTCTTAATCGAAGCACTCGGGGGCTTAAGAGCAAAACTCCCCTCGAGCCACTCTATCGCCTACGCAATCTTAATCGAAGCACTCGGGGGCTCAAGAGAAAACTCCCCCCGAGCAACCCTATCACCTACGCGATCTTATTCGAAGCACTCGGGGGCTCAAGAGCAAACTCCCCCCGAGAAAACCTATCGCCTACGCGATCTTAATCGAAGCACTCGGGGGCTTAAGAGCAAAACTCCCCCCGAGCAACTCTATCGCCTACGCGATCTTAATCTAAGCACTCGGGGGTTTAAGAATAAAATCCCCCCGAGCAACACTATCGCCCACGCGATTTTCTTCATGAAGCACTCGGGGTCTCGAGTACAAACCCCACCCGAGAGACGACCATCAACGCTCCCTTGACATCGAAGCACTTTTGAAGAGACTTTGGAGGAAGCACAAGCTCATTTAGTCTTCACCCGATCGCCAACGATCACCTAAAGACTCGGGGGCTACTCCCATCGGGAGCGCTGCCGCGCACCCGATAGAACCCACAGTACCAAGTATCGGATGGACCCGAAGACAGTTCTTTGCCGCAAAAGACTCAAACATAACTCTCAGTTCCAAAAGGATTCGAAGACAACTCCTGATGATCAAGACACAGTTTTCGGTGGCATTACAAAGGATAAAGCACAAGTTTACATCACAAATATCATCTTCAGTACAAAAAGGACTCAACTACATTTGGATAGAAGGCAGCTCCTGTTACAAGAGGAAATCACCCAAGGAATTATGACTTCTACATGTGTGCCCATGAGGGGTAATCGACTCTAGTACAAGAGCATCATCACAGACAAAGTAGGAATGGAAGCAGCAGGCTCATGATGTCAATGACATAACAAAAGGTGAAGCTTGACTTATTTGCGGAGCCATCGGGGACGTTGCTCCACCAGCTTCTTCTCCTGCTCCTCTAGCTTCTTCTCCAGCTCCGCCCAAGCTTCCGGCGAAGATGACGCCGTCGCCTCCAGTTCTACAAGGTCGCCTGCTGCGCTCGTTTAACCGGTGGCTTGACATCGAGGTCTTCTTCAGAGGCAGAGGAGGAAGCAGTTGAAGACGGATCACCACCACCACCAGAAGAGTCCCCGGAGGAAGAAGCAGTTGAAGAAACAGGCGAAGGACTCCTCGACTTTATGGAGCTGTCGCTACTCGACTCCTGCCCATGCGGATCCATGCTATTGCCACTCGGATCGAACGCGCGGACAGTGACAGTGCTTTCACCGTCAAAGCGACAGCTGAGCATATCACCCTCTCGCAAATTCAACCGCCGAGCAAACAAACTCCAGCCAGAGCCAAGAAAAATCAAGCGAGAGCTATCAACCTCCAAGTCAACATAAGAAGGAGATTGACAGCTCCCCTGAAGGTGCAGAAGCAAGCCATCCAAGCCACGCTCAGAAACAATGGCAGAAAAAGCAGAGGGAAGAAGGATGCGATTGGCACTTTGGCCACGAACACGTAAAATAAAATCATAGCACCAGAATCCCTCCTCCAAGGGAGAGGAGGAAGGCACTGGCGCCGTACCATGGCGACCACCACGGCAGGAGCGTGGTGTGCGGCCACCACGGCCACGGCCAACACCTCGCCTGGGAACCATGAGAAAAAGAAGAGATGAAGGAAGAGGCTAAACAACGAGTTGGATAGAAGGCGTGGAAAGGAAAGGCCTATTTATAGATCAACAAACCCTCAAAGGAGAAAGAAGCCAAGACGACAGCAGCAATTAACTCAAAGACCAAACGTCCCAAGCCGTCTCGGAATCCAAGACGAAAATGCTTTCCCACGGGACGCACTGTACGCAAGACGCGTCAATTCGCGCGCGTTTCCAATGCGCGTATGGAAAACTCAACCGGCGCCTGCCGCACACCACAGCGGCCATTATTATGACTGGTCCAGAAGACGTGACAGTTCACTGGCAGAGCATCCCTGACAGCCATCAAACAGAGGCATCACCACCCCTGACAAGCAGCAAAGAAAAACCAAACAGCCATCAAGGCCCAGAGATTCCATATTTCAAGATCTTTTCACCAAGGAAGAAAACACATCTTACTCCCATCGGGAGCGTACATCATAAGAGTCCTGGGTGCTCCCTCAACTAAAGGTCATCCACGTGCTCGAGTGACCACTCGCACCTATGAGAGTCTCGGGTGCTCCCTCAACCCGACGTAAGACAAAAAAACACTCGCCAAGACCATACGGCGTTAAGAGTCTCAGGTGCTCCCTCACCTGAAGAGCTGAAACGGAATTTGAGTGACTACTCGCGAACAACCCCCCGACTAAGCACTCGAAACAAAGCTCCTCGGATGAATGAATGAACAGCTCGCTTGATGTTTTGTTCCAAGCGGGTGCAATGCTATAAGGCTCCGCGCCTCAAAAACACACATTCATGGAACACGATACACTGTTCCCATATGCCACGCAAGATTAGCGTGTAGGTAAGACCCCGCTGCGAAGTACGGCCGGGGTGGGACTTGCCGAAGAGCGATTTCACTCCCAACCTTTCCCATGCGCAAATCATGATAGAAAAGCCGGGCGGACGCGCCTTAGGCTACACACATTACTGGAGGCAAATGAACACCGTAAGACCTGAAGCGGCCGGACTTTTGCTCGACACTAGTGTTCCAAGCTCACGTCGAGGGACGTGGGTTTGATTGGGCTACTGTGGTATTTGCACTAGTGAAATTCACCAAGGCTCGACCCGTCGACTCCTTGGGCCCTTTCAGCTTAGCATCCCTCGAAACAGGTTTTTTCATGGCCACCAGACTGTCAGCGACCCGCGGATGAACCGTGCATATCAATGAACGACAAATAAATGTACTCGAGTCCCTGCGCGACTCTTCGAGTCCCCCTGGCACTCGGGGGCTACTGACGAGGGGGTGACCCCACGACTCCTACGGATGAGCCTACCTGGTGTCCATGAAGGCAGAAGGCCCATGAAGGTACGGCCTCGGCCCGCTAGTTGGCACCGACGTAGGAGTCCTCGACTCACAAGGAAGGTGCGAAAACCTGCCGTACGGAGCAAGCTAGGGTTAGGAAAGTTTACCTGTACACGTAGATGAACTCCCCGAGACCTAGCCCGGTATATAAGGGCTAGGAGGGGCGACACCAAAGACATCCAATCTCACCTGTAACCCTAGCCTTGAGCGCTCCATCCTTGGCCTCCACTGTAATCGCATCTCCCCAATCAATAATATCGAGCAGGAGCGAGCCTTCCTGTTTGCCGACGAGCTATCGTCCAACCTGTGCCTCTCATGACTAACCCAGGGTCCCTGACCATGGGATTTTCCGGGGTTGATCCCCGTCATGGGCCAAGAGCGTCGTAAAATAAGACCGGTACTTCACCACCATGGTTATACCCGAAGCCAAATCCAAGTCTGCGGGCACAAAAGTCACCGAGAAAAATGAGCCATGGGTACTGGCTAGCCAAGTGGACCAATATTTCTTCATTACCGACCCATCAAAGCCGAGCCGCGTTGTAGTGAGGAGAGGCAAAAGAAACATCATAGGAATGGATGGAGTCGCCAACGAGCAAGACTTTGACAAGTATGGCGACCCGAAGATGTAGGATGACTACGCCGCTCAGGATACATACACCCCAACCCTACCGAAGAAAGGTCTCTTCCCGTTCAAGAGGAAAAGTGAAGGCGTCCCGGGCCTAAATTATTCAACCATGAAAAAGAAGGGCAAGAAGAAGATCGTGAGGAAACGATAGCTAGATAGCTAGCTCCAAATTTAAGAAAAATATTTTGTAATTCATGATCACTTTGTGTATGCATGGATTTAATATGCACTTTGTTGTTGTTTGTTGGTGTTGCCGCTTGTGCTTGCTCTCCTCTCACATTACACCTAGTATTTTGTTAAAGATTTTCCTTGTTTGCATCCACTTCATGACTCCACCTACATATTATAACCATCAGGGGTCTGTGTTTTCATCATAATCGTTACGGCAATAAGTTCATTCATAATGTGACAAGGCATGTGACAAGACATGTTTAATTTAAAAATAAACATGTCATAATGTGACAAGGCATGTGACAAGGCATATTATAACCACCTACATATACTCCAAAAAGAAGAAATGGAAATATTCATTCATAATGTAACAAGGCAAGTTTAATTAAAAAATAATTGAACAAAAAAAATTAAAAAATACTTAGGGGTGGCGCATATTGCCCAAATGCGCCACTAAGTTCTCTTATGCGCGGCGCATCTAGCTGATATGCGCCACTAAAAGGTTTCTTATGCGTGGCGCATTTCGCCAAAATGCGCCACCCATAAGAAACCTTATGCGTGGCGCATTTCCCGTCGCCGCCGGAGCCCCTCGCCGCCGGAGCCACCCCCGTCGCTTCCGGAGCCCCCCTTTCCGACCACCGCCCTCGCCACCACCGGAGCTGCCACCCCGGAGCCCCCACGCCGCCACCGGAGCCGCCACCCCAGAGCCCCCGCGACGCCACCGCCCTCGCCACCACCGGAGCCGCCACCCCGGATCCCCCGCGATGCCACCGGAGCCGCCACCCCAATGCCCCCGAGGTGAGCATGGCGTCGACCCCCTTCATCTCCATCCACCCCGACGCCGACCCCCTGCTCCCCTGTCCCCATGGCTAGGGTTTATCAATTTTTCTGTTGAATTGGTGCTGCTGGTTATGATTTGGTGTTGCTGGTTATGAATTGGTGCTGCTGGGTTATGAATTTTTCAGCAGAGAAGTAGAAGAAGAGTTGTGGTAGCCCAATTTGATATGAAAAAAATTTAAACTGATGAAGAGATAAAATGCTAGGATTATTTCTTATTGCTAGGATTAATGATAACCTTGTTGCTTAGTGCACAAAATTGATAAATGCAGAACACACATGCACCACTTATATATGGATAATTTCCTGCATATAGATATACTAGTATAGCACAACACCTCTACAAAATTACTAGCAGATAGGATTCTTAAGTGCAGAAGTACAAACTAAACCAATAATACTATATCTAATCAAAACTAAGCAGAAACAGGAATAGTTATATAGAAGTCTTACACCATTCATGATATATGTGTAAAGATAGTAATTAATAACCATATAAAAATAGTAGCACTAGTCATAGCAGAGATGTTACTCCATCCCTTTTGAAATATATGTGCTGGTTATGCCATGGTGTTATCCAAAACAGAGAGATAGTTAGATGGTGCTCTATTTTTTAAAGTAAAACTGGTCATGCCTTTGGGGAATTTGAAAAGCACACTAGCTTGTTTCTTGAGCTGCAAGCTGCACTTGCTAGCACAGTCTCGGCTTCCTGTTGGGAATTAAACATTTTTGTTGCTTGCTGCCATTGCTTATCAAGTTCATTGCTTAAGTTGCTGGTTGCTTGTTTCCATTAATGCTTATAAAGTTCATTGCTTGCTGCCATTTCTTATGAAGTTTATTGCTTGCTAGTTGTGCCTACATACTAGGCATTTGTTTTGTGCAGGTACAAATCATTATCCCCTTTCTCCCGAAGTGTTGATTAACTTCCGTTTCGGTTGAGAATTGGGCACTCTCATGTTAAGAAAAAGAGCAAAGGTCATGCCAAATTTTTCCGTGAATTCGTGCATGACCTTTGCTATTTTTATTAACATGAGAGTATTTTCATTTATTTATTGTGCTAATTAATTAAGTAGTTGCATTTCTTAATATTGTACTAGTGCAAACATGTCGACCGGAGCCGACGCCGGTCCTTCTTCTCAGCCGGGAAAAAAAGGAAGCAATTTTGGGACTAATCCCAGGAGGAGGTCGAGGAGCAGAGAGAAGAGGAAGTACCTCCGTCCGAGGAGGAGTATGAGGAGGAGATAGAGTCGGAGTCCGACTCATCGGATGATGACTTGGAGGAGGAGGCCGGTACGAAAAAATGCTTAGGGGTGGCGCATATTGCCCAAATGCGCCACTAAGTTCTCTTATGCGCGGGGCATCTAGCTGATATGCACCACCAAAAGGTTTCTTATGCGTGGCGCATTTCGCCAAAATGCGCCACGCATAAGAAACCTTATGCGTGGCGCATTTCCCGTCGCCGCCGGAGGCCCTCGCCACCGGAGCCACCCCCGTCGCTGCCGGAGCCCCCCTTTCCGACCACCGCCCTCGCCACCACCGGAGCTGCCACCCCAGAGCCCCCGCGCCGCCACAGGAGCCGCCACCCCAGAGCCCTCGCGACGCCACCGCCCTCGCCACCACCGGAGCCGCCACCCCGGATCCCCCGCGATGCCACCGGAGCCGCCACCCCAATGCCCCCGAGGTGAGCATGGCGCCGACCCCCTTCATCTCCATCCACCCCGACGCCGACCCCCTGCTCCCCTGTTCCCATGGCTAGGGTTTATCAATTTTTCTGTTGAATTGGTGCTGCTGGTTATGAATTGGTGCTGCTGGGTTATGAATTTTTCAGCAGAGAAGTAGAAGAAGAGTTGTGGTAGCCCAATTTGATATGAAAAAAATTTAAACTGATGAAGAGATAAAATGCTAGGATTATTTCTTATTGCTAGGATTAATGATAACCTTGTTGCTTAGTGCACAAAATTGATAAATGCAGAACACACATGCACCACTTATATATGGATAATTTCCTGCATATAGATATACTAGTATAGCACAACACCTCTACAAAATTACTAGCAGATAGGATTCTTAAGTGCAGAAGTACAAACTAAACCAATAATACTATATCTAATCAAAACTAAGCAGAAACAGGAATAGTTATATAGAAGTCTTACACCATTCATGATATATGTGTAAAGATAGTAATTAATAACCATATAAAAATAGTAGCACTAGTCATAGCAGAGATGTTACTCCATCCCTTTTGAAATATATGTGCTGGTTATGCCATGGTGTTATCCAAAACAGAGAGATAGTTAGATGGTGCTCTATTTTTTAAAGTAAAATTGGTCATGCCTTTGGGGAATTTGAAAAGCACACTAGCTTGTTTCTTGAGCTGCAAGCTGCACTTGCTAGCACAGTCTCGGCTTCCTGTTGGGAATTAAACATTTTTGTTGCTTGCTGCCATTGCTTATCAAGTTCATTGCTTAAGTTGCTGGTTGCTTGTTTCCATTAATGCTTATAAAGTTCATTGCTTGTTGCCATTTCTTATGAAGTTCATTGCTTGCTAGTTGTGCCTACATACTAGGCATTTGTTTTGTGCAGGTATAAATCATTATCCCCTTTCTCCCGAAGTGGTTATTAACTTCCGTTTCGGTTGAGAATTGGGCACTCTCATGTTAAGAAAAAGAGCAAAGGTCATGCCGAATTTTTCCGTGAATTCGTGCATGACCTTTGCTATTTTTATTAACATGAGAGTATTTTCATTTATTTATTGTGCTAATTAATTAAGTAGTTGCATTTCTTAATATTGTACTAATGCAAACATGTCGACCGGAGCCGACGCTGGTCCTTCTTCTCAGCCGGAAAAAAAGGAAGCAATTTTGGGACTAATCCCAGGAGGAGGTCGAGGAGCAGAGAGAAGAGGAAGTACCTCCGTCCGAGGAGGAGTATGAGGAGGAGATAGAGTCGGAGTCCGACTCATCGGATGATGACTTGGAGGAGGAGGCCGGTACGATAGACGGCGAGAGGAACATCGGTGAGGATGATGGGACCGGTGGCTCCAACACAGATGGTACCCAGTCGAAGAAGAGGAATCGGAAACCGACCAAGGTCGGCGCCATCAGGCAAGAGTTTACTGTTGTGACCGCTGTCGGGATTCCTAAACAGCCCGAACGTTTTTCGGAAGGGTACGACCGTCAAGTCGCGGCGATCCTCCGCAACACCGTGCTGATCACCACGATTAACCTCAGGAGTCGTGAGAATATTCATTATTGTCAGCTTCTTATCAACAAGCTGCACGGACGATACAAGTTTCCGGAGCCGTACGATAACACCAAACTCAGAGGGAACAAAGTAAACACATGGGCCCTCAGGAATATGAGCAAGGCCTTGTCCAGTTGGAAAACCCGGGTGAAGAGGGCAATTTTTGAAAAGAACAAAACCTGGGAGGAGCTCAAGGAGAAAGAGCCATTGATCGACGAAGCTACCTACAACCTTTTCAAGGCTAGGTGTGAGTCCGAGCAAGCCAAGGCCGCGAGTGCAAAGGGCAAGGCCATGCGGTCGCAGGTCATAGGTAACCACCGTCTCGGAGCCGGTGGTTACAAAAGTTCCAAGCCTAAATGGGACAAGGAGGATGCCGAGTACGCCGCTGCGGGCATACCTAACCCCTTCCAGCAATACAAAGATGATCCACAGACCGAATTATTTATGAGGGCCCGGAGCTATAAGGACAAAGCAACCTCGAAAATAATTATCGATCCTCAGATTCAGGAGTTTACGACTGCCGTGGTAAGTAGTTTACCACGCGACCTTGTCGATTGAATTCTCGAGTGAAGTTCACAATTTCTTAACGTTTCACATTCTTTTTGCAGCAAGCAGAAATGAAAATCGCCTCATCACAGGATTCGTCGATTAAGCCGGCCGGCCCGTGGGACAACACCTTTAACAGGGCATTGAACAAGGTCAAGAAGGTTGTCGACGTGACGGCGAAGCCATCATCAGCCGGCCGTGTGGTCGTCTTTGGTGCGGACCTAAATTGGTCCGAATATTATGGAAAACCGGCGGAGCAGTCCGGTTCGAGGGGGCGCAAGGCGAGAAAGACCGAAGAAGACGCCGCTTATGTTCGTGGACTGGAGGAGAAGGTGAACATGCTTCCGCAGCTTGTCCAGGACGAAGTGGCGAAGACAATGAACGCTCTCCTTCCAGATATGATGCAGTCACTCGCGAATTGGCAAGCGCGTGGTGGACAAGGGCCCATACCAGTCCCCAGCATGGTCGGCAGCAACTCGGGCACCGCGGCGCCTGCAGTCCCGACTCCCACCGTAGTGGTGGCTACCGCACCGACTCCCGGCGTATTGGTGACTCCGGCCGCCAACACCGCGGCGGCGGCGCCGGACGTGATGGTAACTCCTCCAGCCATGATCGAGCAACCGAGGCATAACAATAATGCACCCGGCGGCAGCGCAAATAGGGCGACCGACGCCACGGGAGGCAGCGCGCCCTCCGTCTCTTGCATGCCCGCCGTCATCGGCGGGGTCTCTTCACTAGCCGACCTCAACGCCCTCAAGGTAACTATAAGCGTCTGCAACTCAAATGAGGACTTCATCTCCTTGCATTTTTTAGTGGAATCTCTCTGATGCCCTAAATGCATATATCTCTTTCGCGGGAGGACACTCCATGCATTCTATTACAAGTCGTGCACGGCGAGTTGAAGGATGTTGCCAAAGGTAAAATCATTCAACCACAAAATCGAATCATGCACAATATGCCGATGGCATCAGAGATGCATAGGGTTCAAATCTCTCTCGTGATTTCGGTCTACGAGAGATTTGAACCTCCCATTCAACCCCCCGGATATGATGAGGACGAGCCGGCAGTCCTCAGTGACTGTTTCGGCCAAATATGCCTATGGCCGAAGAGACAAATGCGTTTAATGACGGGGGAAATGGGCACCACACCTAGGACAACACCGCTAGACATCGTGTCGGCGCCACATGATCCCATCGGCGCAGAACAAGAAGACGATGATCTTGATGATGATATCAACGCCGACCAGTTCATCAATACTTTGTATGATGCTGATGACTTATTCATGCCTCCTGCTGAAGGAGCCTATCAGCATGACGAGGAAGCTCGCGGTCCAGCTGATCCTGCGGCGAAGCCTTCTTGCTCCACGCGTCTCTTCGCTGCTTCTCAGGACATGTCTCCAGCAGCTTGCGCCTTCACCGAGCCTCAAGTAGATGCCACAAGGAGATCTATTCTCAGCCCGTCCATACTCCATAAGGCGGCCACTGAGCAGATAAAGGACGGTGACTGCTCAAAATCAGAAAAGAAGAAGGGACGGAAAATAAAGAAGAGCATCACTTTGAGTAGCCAACCTTCGATGCCGATCCGGGCTCAGGACGGGCCACCAAGACTCAAGGATCTCTTGTTTGAAATCCATGTGGCTGGTAGGGCGATGCTACCTAAGGACATTCTCGACCTTGCAACTTTGGATATGCAGAGTGTGCATCATAGTATTATGGCATTAGAGAAGATTATTCTTCGAGAAGAGAATCCCTCGTACCCGGTTTTCATGGCCAAGGTGCCACTCAACATGGGCTTCATCAACACTATCCCCGCGGAAATGATAATCCTGCGGTTTTCGGAGATCTTCAATTTGTACCATCTCAAGCGGCTGGACCATAGCCTTATCCGTCTGTTCTTGCTCAGCCTTTCTATGAGTATCAGGAGAGATAAGACCCCGAGCGTCGCGATATTGGACCCCTTCTACATGCGTGAAAGCATCTTGATGGACGACGGGGACGCGGCTCTCGCGGCGGGGTACATCACAGACTTGATGCTACAGAACGCCGACAAGGATTCATTTCTTATGACCTACTCTCCCAAGTAAGTCATTCGCTCGCCGCCGTAGAATATATGCTTTCTTAGCTTTCCATTGTCCTCTTCCAACATTCCTTTTGGATTGTTTTAATTATGCAGTGAGGATCAAGACTGCGTGCTCATCTGCTTTTCACCGCAACACTCGCATGCCATGTATTTAGACTCGGGGAGTGTGAACAAGAAAGATTACAAGTATACCATGAGAGTTTTGGATGATGCTCTCGCCGGCTACATAAAAGCCGGAGGCAAGATGGTGAAGCACAAGTTTAGGAAGAATCATCCTGACGTGAACGTGTTCAGCCACGTAATGCAGTTCCCGTGCGTCAAGCAGCCGGCTGGCAGTGTGAGGGATGCGTACTACGCCCTTCATCACATGAGGGAGATTGTACAGGAACAACGCAACCTTACGCTTCCAAGTCATCTCAGAGCGTGGGCCGAAAGAAAAGCGGAAATCGCCGATGCAAATCCGAAGGAGGAGTTCTTTCACATCCAAGCGCAGATGGCGACTATCATCCGTCATGAAGTACAAATGAGGGGGTCGATCTTCCACTCGAACATTGCACCATCCAATGGGGAGATAGAAGTCCGCCTAAAGGCCTTGCGTGACACAAGGCCTTTCATGACGAAAGAAGGATGCCGCCCATTCCCCGAGCCGAGTTAGAACAATTGAACAATTTATTTTATATATGGAAGTCGTTTGATGAATGTGTGCCCTACATGTAATTTGGATGTACTCTTTGTGTATTAGATGGTAGTGTCCAATACTCTTGGTGATCTTTGTGTATAAAGGTCACTGCATATGCATTTTTATGCATATGTGCATGCTCCTCGATTGATCGACTTGCTTTAAGTAGTTGATAAGAATAGATGCTACATTGCTTTGTTCTCCTTTGGTATGAATTCATATGTATGTGACCTCTAATTAAAGCTTTGTTTTGTGCAGGTTGAAGAGTGATACGTCCTAAACGTATCTACTTTTCCAAACACTTTTGCTATTGTTTTGCCTTCATTCTTGCATGATTTGAATGAAACTAACCCGGACTGACGCTATTTTCAGCAGAGCTACCAGTGCTGTTTTCTTTTGTGCAGGTTTCTGGATATTTAGGTACGCTGGAAAAGTCCCAAGAAAATATATAAAAAATCAGTGTTTCGGAAGCTTCCGAAGATCTAAAGGGGGGCCACAGGGCAGCCAGGGGGCAGCCAGGAGGGTGCCTGGCACGGCCCAGCCCTTGGCCGCGCCACCTGCCCTCCTGGCTGGGTCCCACACCCCCTGGTGACCTACCTTGGCCCCTATTTATTCTCCCGACGAGGAAACCCCGAAACAGAAGTCGCTTTTCCCATGTACGTCATGGAGCCGCCGCAACCCTCTGTTCTTCCTCGGAGAGCTAATATGGAGGCTGAATTGGCCTCCGGTGAGGGGGAAATCCTCGTCATCGTCATCATCATCGCCTCTCCATCACCCCTCCATGACTTCTCCTCTCATGTGTGAGTAATTCCCTACTGTAGGCAAAGGGGATGGTAGGGATTGGATGAGTTAGATCATGTAATAGTTCAATCAGATTGTTGGGGGCATGCTCCCTATCATCTACTCGGTGTTTATCGTCTCTGTTACAACTTGTTGCTCTTAATGCTTTTCACTTTGGGCCCGAGTGCCATGATTTCAGATCTGATCACCCTTTTGTTTCTTGAGTTTGTGGTGTTCTTGATCCTATCTATGAGTTGTATGCACCTATTATAGTCCGGAACCGGCGATCCCAATGGTGACAACTTGGGACACCAAAGGGGATGGAGTATAATTTGAGGATTCCGTGTATCCATCAATTGTTAATGCTTTGTTCTGGTGCTCTTTGTATCGGGAGGGTAGGACAAAAGATGTTGTGCAAAGTTCTTATTGCAAGCACGTACAACTACCTTAGGATACATGCCTGATGTTTGATATTTGCCTAGATGATCCTTTGTTTTCTGTGAGCCTTGCCCCAGTTAGAATCTGTTGCATGTTCGTTCTCATCCAAGAAGCGCCCAACCATCCATCTCCCTAGCCTACAGTGTTTTCCTTCTGCTGGTTACTAGTTGTTTACTTTTGCTGTTTTACCTTTGCTGTTCAACTATCACTATCACCACTATTATCATCACCACTACCACCACCATATCACAGTTGCTACTAATACCTTTGTACAAGCAAGTGTTTATTTCAGGTGCGGTTGAATTGACAACTCAATTGTCAAAGCATGTACGTATTCTTTGTGTCCCCAAGTGTCGAATCAATAAATTGGATTATCTTGCCCGCGAAGACTATCTCGATCCCCTACAGTTGAGGGTTATCAAAGAGCAAACAAGAGATGATGACGAAAGTAGCTTTCGGTTTTCAATAATTGTTGGACTCATTGTAATATTGTGATGGATGTAATCTTGTGAATCTTGTTGGCCTCTAAACCTTTGCAAATCTTTGTAATAAGAATTATAATTCAATTCTTTTGTATCAATAATTGTTGGGCTCATTGTAATATTGTATTTTGCATTTCTGTAATATAATAAAAAATATCTGTAATGTTTTATTCTTTTCTGTAAAAAAAATTCTGTAACCCATTTAGTGGCGCATTTTTCCTGTCTTTAGTGGCGCACTGGGAATGCGGCACCCCTAAGGCCCTTAGGCGTGGTGCATATCCGAATGCGCCACCCCTAAGAGCTTAGAGGTGGCGCATTCTGAGATGCGCCACGCCTAAGGGCCTTAAGGGTTGCACATCCAGAATGCGCCACCTCTAAGCCCTTATTAGTGGCTTGTAGTTAGTGGCGCATCCCTAATGCGCCACTAAACACAAAAAAAGGGCGCCACCATAAGGGTATTCCCTAGTAGTGCGGACACCATGACCATGTGGTCCGTTGCAGCATTTCTTTGAATAAATATAAAGTTGTTTTATTTTCCTGAATTAAACATCTTGATTTGCGGTGCATTGCTATGAAGATCTGCTAAACTGTTGGCCTGATGGAAATTAGTGAGTTGTATTTGGTCAGTGGTAGGCCAAAATCAGAGAGCACCTGGTTCCCTTCCATATGAATTTCTTGCTTCACTTCACAAAACCCAAATGAGGCGGCATGTGCAACGGCACCACCTGCCTCTACAACGCCATGTATGCGACGGCTCTTCCACGTCTGGTGTGCTCTCGGAGGAGACGATGGCGTCTCCTCATCACGTAAGTTCTCGAGCTTCCCGTTCGGATGCGGCATGAGCAACCTTGGTGACTTCGGCAGCGTAGACGGGTTGCTTGGCCTTGGCTGTGGCCAGCTCTCGCTGGCCTCGCAAACGGCTTCCTCTTGACGGAACCTCGTCAGAGGGCGGGGAAGTTCCCGCATTTTATTAAAAAAGAAGTAGAGTTGGTCCAGTTAATAAGGGGAACCGGACCTAAAAACCATACAAGACACGGTTAATTGGGGAAACTGGCAAAAACCCACACACACGCAAACGGCTTCCTCATTCGACGACACCTTCTCCTACTGCCTGCCGTCTCACAACAGCTCGAACGGGCCCGGGTTCCTTAGCATTGGCGCCGCCCAGGCCACCGGCAATGCCTAGTACACGACGATATCAAGAAGCCGCAGTTCCCGTCCTTCTACTTCGTGGAGCTCGTCTCAATCAACATCGGCGGCTACGTGATGCCGGTACCGCCATCTGTGTTCACTAGCGACGACACGCTACTCGACTCCGACACCACCCTCACGTACCTCCCCGCGTAGGCCTACACCTTGCTCCGAGACCGGTGCAAGTACACCATGAAAGGGAACAAGCCGGCGCCGCCCTTCAATAATTCATTGAGCTCGACACCTGCTATGACTTCTCCGGCCAGAGTGCCATCATCGCCCGGCGGTGTCGTTCAAGTTCAGCGATGGAGCCGTGTTGGACCTCGATTTCTTCGGTGTCATGATGTTCCTTGACCTGGCCCAGTCGGCCATAAGGTTCCTGGCGTTCGTGTCGAGAGATCCCGATGATCCCTTCTCCATCATCACAACACGCAGCAGCGTTCCGCTGAGGTGATCTACGACGTTGCGGCCGAAAAGATTGGCTTTGTCCCGTTAAGTTGTTGATTTCTGATTTCCTGCTGGTTGAAAGTGGGACACGACGTATTGCCTCTATGTACATGTGCACGTGTCACTACGGGAGAGGCGGTTGACGCCTACGGCCAATCTGTACGCCGACGGCCAAATGTCGGGGCCGTCGGCGTAGAGGCCCGACTCGTCAGCCCTCGTAACGGTCCGTCGGCGTCCCAAAGCCGTCGGGGTAGGCCTCTTTAGGCCGAGGGCCGCCGTCGGTGTAGAAAGGCCGTCGACGTAGGTCCACTTTACGCCGAGGGCTGCCGTCGGCGTATGTCAAGCCGTCGGCGAAAGGCCTGTCGGGTGGACCCCGGTGACGGCGGGCGATAACCCCGTTAGCCAGTGGAGGCTACGCCGACGGCCCCGACCTTTGGCCGTCGGCGTAGACCCTATTTTCCTTTTTCCTTTTTTTAACCGTTTAATCTTATATTACTAATACATAAAATAATATTGGAAATGGGATTATAATATATATCATCTCATTTCAACCCTCGATATACGCCTCTTTATTCTTTTTGTGTCCACTAATTAATACATAAAATGATATATTAATGCATTATAATACTAAATTAAAATATATTATGCTACTATTACTATATTAATATATATGCTCCACAGTTGTACCTCGTGCGGAGAAAGCTATAAGGGTAAACCGCCGCCCCCTGCCCACCCCGGCCCTCACGCCCGGACTAGGCCGGGTTTCGGTGAAGAAAGACCGCCAGAGCGCCGTAGTACCGCATGAACTTGCATGTATAGGGTATGCGTCCAGGTGTGGTGTAAGATCCATGCATAAATACAATGTCTAGCTCCTTGGTGTGACCATCTCCACATTCATGCGATAACACTATATATGCAAAGTCATGGACATGCATGTAGGTGTGGCCCGTTTGCGGGTATACCGGGGGCTACGATGTGTTAGAAGGTCCTAACCTTGTTTTCCATGTAGTTATATCCTAAAAAACCTCAACAAACAAAAAAAATACATTGTTGTAACATCATGCGAAGAAAGCTATAGGGGTAGACCTCCACACCCCTCTCTGGAACAGGATGTAACACGTGAATTACCGCTGAAGCGTCGGAATCCTACAAAAACTTGCATGTGGACCTAGGGTATGTGTAAAAGTGTGGTGGACGGCCCATAGTGTGATTTAATGTTTGTAGATGGCATATGTAGGTCATGTGTCTGACGTTGTTCACGGACATGGGCTAACACTTAGTAAAATCGTTGATCCGTATGTGGAAACTCCCGGTGCGGGTCTACCGGTGTGAATAATGTGGTGAAATGTGTTCAACCATGGTTTTCCATGTACATATGTGCTAAACAAACATAGATATATAAAAATTCCATTGGTCCATCCTCGTACGGAGAAAGCTATAAGGGTAGATCTGCGGGCCCCCCCGATCTAGGGTTTCAGAGGTGAATGACGTCGGAGGGCCGGAATCATTGGAAAACCAGCATGTGGAGCTAGGTTATGTTTATAAGTGTGATTTAATGTTTGTAGATGGCATATGTAGGTCATGTGTCTGACGTTGTTCATGGACATGGGCTAACACTTAATAAAATCGTCGATCCGTATGTGGAAACTCCCGGTACGGGTCTACCGGTGTGAATAATGTGGTGAAATGTGTTCAACCTTGGTTTTCCATGTACATATGTGCTAAGAAAACATAGATAGATAAAAAAAGTCCATTGGTCCATCCTCGTACGGAGAAAGCTATAAGGGTAGATCTGCGCCCCCCCCCCCCCCGATCTAGGGTTTCGGAGGTGAATGACCGTCGAAGGGCCGAAATCATTGGAAAACCAGCATATGGAGCTAGGTTATGTTTATAAGTGTGATTTAATGTTTGTAGATCGCATATGTAGGTCATGTGTCTGACGTTGTTCACGGACATGGGCTAACACTTAGTAAAATCGTCGATCCGTATGTGGAAACTCCCAGTACGGGCTTACCGGTGAGAATAATGTGGTGAAATGTGTTCAACCATGGTTTTCCATGTACATATGTGCTAAACAAACATAGATAGATAAAAAGTCCATTGGTCCATCCTCGTACGGAGAAAGCTATAAGGGTAGATCTGCGGGGGCCCCCGATCTAGGGTTTCGGAGATGAATGACCGTCGGAGGGCCGGAATCATTGGAAAACCTGCATGTGGAGCTAGGTTATGTTTATAAGTGTGATTTAATGTTTGTAGATGGCATATGTAGGTCATGTGTCTGACGTTGTTCACGGACATGGGCTAACACTTAGTAAAATCATCGATCCGTATGTGGAAACTCCCGGTACGGGTCTACCGGTGTGAATAATGTGGTGAAATATGTTCAACCTTGGTTTTCCATGTACATATGTGCTAAAAAAACATAGATAGATAAAAAATTCCATTGCTCCATCCTTGTACGGAGAAAGCTATAAGGGTACATCTGCGCCCCCGCCCCCTCGATCTAGGGTTTCGGAGGTGAATGACCGTCGGTGGGCCGGAATCATTGGAAAACCTGCATGTGGAGCTAGGTTATGTTTATAAGTGTGATTTAATGTTTGTATATGGAATATGTAGTTCATGTGTCTGACGTTGTTCACGGACATGGGCTAACACTTAGTAAAATCGTTGATCCGTATGTGGAAACTCCCGGTACGGTCTACCGGTGTGAATAATGTGGTGAAATGTGTTCAACCTTGGTTTTCGATGTACATATGTGCTAAACGAACATAGATAGATAAAAAAGTCCATTGGTCCATCCTCTTACGGAGAAAGCTATAAGGGTAGATCTGCCCCCCCCCCACCCGATCTAGGGTTTCGGAAGTGAATGACCGCCGGCGGGCCAGAATCATTGGAAAACCTGCATGTGGAGCTAGGTTATGTTTATAAGTGTGATTTAATGTTTGTAGATGGCATATGTAGGTCATGTGTATGACGTTCACGGACATGGGCTAACACTTAGTAAAATCGTCGATCCCTATGTGGAAACTCCCGGTACGGGTCTACCTGTGTGAATAATGTGGTGAAATGTGTTCAACCTTGGTCTTCCATGTACATATGTGCTAAACAAACACACATAGATAAAAAAGTCCATTGGTCCATCCTCGTACGGAGAAAGCTATAAGGGTAGATCTGCGGGGACCCCCGATCTAGGGTTTCGGAGGTGAATGACCGTCGGAGGGCCGGAATCATTGGAAAACCTGCATGTGGAGCTAGGTTTTGTTTATAAGTGTGATTTAATGTTTGTAGAGGCATATGTAGGTCATGTGTCTGACGTTGTTCACGGACATGGGCTAACACTTAGTAAAATCGTCGATCTGTATGTGGAAACTCCCGGTACGAGTCTACCGGTGTGAATAATGTGGGGAAATGTGTTAAACCTTGGTTTTCCATGTACGTATGTGTTAAACAAACATAGATAGATAAAAAAGTCCATTGGTCCATCCTCGTACGGAGAAAGCTATAAGGGTAGATCTGCAGGGCCCCCGATCTAGGGTTTCGGAGGTGAATGACCGTCGGAGGGCCGGAATCATTGGAAAACCTGCATATGAAGCTAGGTTATGTTTATAAGTGTGATTTAATGTTTGTAGATGGCATATGTAGGTCATGTGTCTGACGTTGTTCACGGACATGGGCTAACACTTAGTAAAATCGTCGATCCGTATGTGGAAACTCCCGGTACGGGCCTACCGGTGTGAATAATGTGGTGAAATGTGTTCAACCATGGTTTTCCATGTACATATGTGCTAAACAAACATATATAGATAAAAAGGTCCATTGGTCCATCCTCGTACGGAGAAAGCTATAAGGGTAGATCTGCGGGCCCCCCGATCTAGGGTTTCGGATGTGAATGACCGTCGGAGGGCCGGAATCATTGGAAAACCTGCATGTGGAGCTAGGTTATGTTTATAAGTGTGATTTAATGTTTGTAGATGGAATATGTAGGTCATGTGTCTGACGTTGTTCACGGACATGGGCTAACACTTAGTAAAATCGTCGATCTGTATGTGGAAACTCCCGGTGCGGGTCTACCGGTGTGAATAATGTGGTGAAATGTGTTCAACCTTGGTTTTCCATGTACGTATGTGCTAAACAAACATAGATAGATAAAAAAGTCCATTGGTCCATCCTCGTACGGAGAAATCTATAAGGGTAGATCTGCGGGCCCCCCGATCTAGGGTTTCGGATGTGAATGACCGTCGGAGGGCCGGAATCATTGGAAAACCTGCATGTGGAGCTAGGTTATGTTTATAAGTGTGATTTAATGTTTGTAGATGGAATATGTAGGTCATGTGTCTGACGTTGTTCACGGACATGGGCTAACACTTAGTAAAATCGTCGATCCGTATGTGGAAACTCCCGGTACGGGTCTACCGGTGTGAATAATGTGGTGAAATGTGTTCAACATTGGTTTTCCATGTACATATTTGCTAAACAGACATAGATAGATAAAAAATTCCATTGGTCCATCCTCGTACAGAGAAAGCTATAAGGGTAGATCTGCGGGCCCCCCCGATCTAGGGTTTCAGAGGTGAATGACCGTCGGAGGGCCGGAATCATTGGAAAACCAGCTTTTGGAGCTAGGTTATGTTTATAAGTGTGATTTAATGTTTGTAGATGGCATATGTAGGTCATGTGTCTGACGTTGTTCATGGACATGGGCTAACACTTAGTAAAATCGTCGATCCGTATGTGGAAACTCCCGGTACGGGTCTACCGGTTTGAATAATGTGGTGAAATGTGTTCAACCTTGGTTTTCCATGTACATATGTGCTAAGGAAACATAGATAGATAAAAAAGTCCATTGGTCCATCCTCGTACGGAGAAAGCTATCAGGGTAGATCTGCGGGCCCCCCCGATCTAGGGCTTCGGAGGTGAATGACCGTCGAAGGGCCGGAATCATTGGAAAACCTGCATATGGAGCTAGGTTATGTTTATTAGTGTGATTTAATGTTTGTAGATGGCATATGTAGGTCATGTGTCTGACGTTGTTCACGGACATGGGCTAACACTTAGTAAAATCGTCGATCCGTATGTGGAAACTCCCAGTACGGGTGTACCGGTGAGAATAATGTGGTGAAATGTGTTCAACCATGGTTTTCCATGTACATATGTGCTAAACAAACATAGATAGATAAAAAGTCCATTGGTCCATCCTCGTACGGAGAAAGCTATAAGGGTAGATCTGCGGGGCCCCCCGATCTAGGGTTTCGGAGATGAATGACCGTCGGAGGGCCGGAATCATTGGAAAACCTGCATGTGGAGCTAAGTTATGTTTATAAGTGTGATTTAATGTTTGTAGATGGCATATGTAGGTCATGTGTCTCACGTTGTTCACGGACATGGGCTAACACTTAGTAAAATCGTCGATCCGTATGTGGAAACTCCCGGTACGGGTCTACCGGTGAGAATAATGTGTTGAAATGTGTTCAAACTTGGTTTTCCATGTACATATGTGCTAAACAAACACAAATAGATAAAAAAGTCCATTGGTCCATCCTCGTACGGAGAAAGCTATAAGGGTAGATCTGCTAGGCCCCCCGATCTAGGGTTTCGGAGGTGAATGACCGTCGAAGGACCGGAATCATTGGAAAACCTGCATATGGAGCTAGGTTATGTTTATAAGTGTGATTTAATGTTTGTAGATGGCATATGTAGGTCATGTGTCTCACGTTATTCACGGACATGGGCTAACACTTAGTAAAATCGTCGATCTGTATGTGGAAACTCCCGGTGCGGGTCTACCGGTGTGAATAATGTGGTGAAATGTGTTCAACCTTGGTTTTCCATGTACGTATGTGCTAAACAAACATAGATAGATAAAAAAGTCCATTGGTCCATCCTCGTACGGAGAAATCTATAAGGGTAGATCTGCGGGCCCCCCGATCTAGGGTTTCGGAGGTGAATGACCGTCGGAGGGCCGGAATCATTGGAAAACCTGCATGTGGAGCTAGGTTATGTTTATAAGTGTGATTTAATGTTTGTAGATGGCATATGTAGGTCATGTGTCTGACGTTGTTCACGGACATGGGCTAACACTTAGTAAAATCGTCGATCCGTATGTGGAAACTCCCGGTACGGGTCTACCGGTGTGAATAATGTGTTGAAATGTCTTCAAACTTGGTTTTCCATGTACATATGTGCTAAACAGACACAAATAGATAAAAAAGTCCATTGGTCCATCCTCGTACGGAGAAAGCTATAACGGTAGATCTGCTGGGCCCACCGATTTAGGGTTTCGGAGGTGAATGACCGTCGGAGGGCCGGAATCATTGGAAAACCTGCATGTGGAGCTAGGTTATGTTTATAAGTGTGATTTAATGTTTGTAGATGGCATATGTAGGTCATGTGTCTGACGTTGTTCACGGACATGGGCTAACACTTAGTAAAATCGTCGATCTGTATGTGGAAACTCCCGGTGCGGGTCTACCGGTGTGAATAATGTGGTGAAATGTGTTCAACCTTGGTTTTCCATGTACGTATGTGCTAAACAAACATAGATAGATAAAAAAGTCCATTGGTCCATCCTCGTACGGAGAAATCTATAAGGGTAGATCTGCGGGCCCCCCGATCTAGGGTTTCGGATGTGAATGACCGTCGGAGGGCCGGAATCATTGGAAAACCTGCATGTGGAGCTAGGTTATGTTTATAAGTGTGATTTAATGTTTGTAGATGGAATATGTAGGTCATGTGTCTGACGTTGTTCACGGACATGGGCTAACACGTAGTAAAATCGTCGATCCGTATGTGGAAACTCCCCGGTACGGGTCTACCGGTGTGAATAATGTGGTGAAATGTGTTCAACCTTGGTTTTCCATGTACATATGTGCTAAACAAACATAGATAGATAAAAAAGTCCGTTGGTCCATCCTCGTACGGAGAAAGCTATAAGGGTAGATCTGCGCCCCCCCCCCCCCCCCGATCTAGGGTTTCGGAGGTGAATGACCGTCGGATGGCCGGAATCATTGGAAAACCTGCATGTGGAGCGAGGTTATGTTTATAAGTGTGATTTAATGTTTGTAGATGGCACATGTAGATCATGTGTCTAACGTTGTTGACGGACATGGGCTAACACTTAGTAAAATCGTCGATCCGTATGTGGAAACTCCCGGTACGGGTCTACCGGTGTGAATAATGTGGTGAAATGTGTTCAACCTCTGTTTTCCATGTACATATGTGCTAAACAAACATAGATAGATAAAAAAGTCCATTGGTCCATCCTCGTACGGAGAAAGCTATAAGGGTAGATTTGCGGGCCCCCCCGATCTAGGGTTTCGGAGGTGAAAGACCGTCAGAGCGTCGGAAACACTGTAGGGGGTAGATCAATGTGTTCAAACTTGGTTCTCCATGTACATATGTGCTAAAGAAACATAGATAGAGAAAAAAAGTCCAGTGGTGAACCCTTGTACGGAGAAATTTATAGGGGTACATTTGCGGGTCCCCCGATCTAGGGTTTTAGAGGCGAATGGTGTAAAAAGAATTTACATTGTTGAGAAACTATTAAAATGCTGTAAAAAAGTAGAAAAGTAAAAAAAGATTTATATGCTTGAAAACATAAAAGGATACAGAAACAAATAAATAAAAAATGAAAATGGACCTAAGCCGACAGCCAGGCCGTCGGCGTATCCCAATTTTCAAAAAATAAATAAACCTAAGCCGACGGTCGGCCTGGCCGTCGGCGTAGGTTCGCGCCCACTTTATTCGGACACACGTCCTCGGGACCGTTATCCACTCCCACCCCACTCTTCCCCGTGCCCAAACCCTCCCCCACTCTCCCGACCGCCCCCACTCCCGCCGCCGCCGGCCTGCCCCGAGCCCCCCACTCCCGCCGTCGGATGGCCTGCCCCGAGGCCTATCCCGTGGCCGCCCCCTCCCGCACCCCACTCCCGCCGCCGCCGGCCTGCCCTAAGCCGCCTTCCGCCGCCGACTGCCTCTCCCAAACCTCCCGTCGTCCAGCCACCTCCCGCAGCGAGCCCCTCCCACGGGCGCCCTCCCGCGAGACGTGTCGTCCTGCGTCGGGGAAACTCTGGCGGCTGCTCACCTTGAATCTCCCTCCGCAGCGGCGCCGAGCTCCCTCCCGCAGCGCCCACTCGAGCCCTTGCAGGTATACGTTTTGTCCCCCTCTTTTTTTTGCATTTTTTTAGAATTAGTATTATGTTTAGTTTATAGTCATTTGTTTTACCTAGTTAGACATGCCATTATTCCCCCTAGGGCTTCTTATATAGCACATGTCATGGAAGCATCAATGTTGGTGCATGGGACATATACCGGGATAGGAATCACGACCTAGTGTCGGTTTACAACATATTTAGGACATTTTTTTCTTAGTGATAGTCACGACCTAATTTTTTTTGATATGTGTGTGCAAATTGCTAGTTAGGTAGATTTTTTGCTTTATGTCTGTGCAAATTGCTAGTTAGCCTAATTAATTTTGTTATATGTATGTGCAAATTTCTATACGCATGCAGTGGTGAAACTAGCATGCTAATAAAGGGTAGGCTCAAAACATCAAATTTTAAAGCCTAATTAACAAATGCATTGCCATTTTTGCATGCAATGCAAATTGCTATATGTCCTAATATATTGAGGACCAAATTGTAAATTATTGAGAATTTGAGACTAAATTGTTATTTATATGGTAATTACAGACTTTCTCGGAGCCACCATCGTCTCGGAGCCCCCTCCGTCGCCACGCACCCCTCATCGTCGATCACGCTTCAAGGGTGAGAATTCGTTCACCCCTCTCGTGTACCTAGGTTTATTTTCGTGTCTAGATCACCAAGTCAAGTCGCGTCACCTAGGCGTCATCCCGAATGTAAGCGTTACACGGATAAATATGCATTAGTGGTCTCGCATATTTTGAACCGTAACGCTTACGGCTTTTATCGGGCAGTCGACGGATTCATAGTTGGGTATGGTTCTCGCTGGCTCTTCCTCGATCCGAGACAGGATTTCAGCGGCGCCTCCTCGTTGTCCTCTAGATGCACATTTTCTCGGCTTTTTGTCGAGACTGTATCGGGAGAGCAGCGGGGAGGTGCTGCCGGAATTCTGCTCGGATCAGGGTAGAGCCAGGGAGAACTTACCCAATCTACGGATCCGGCGGTTGGTTAGGACCCACTTTCCTATTAGACATGTAGGTTGATGCATGCGTAAAAAATGAAACATTTTAATCTCCTGTTTGATATGAAATGCTATGTTTTTCGTTTGTCTCTCAATAAAGCAGAAGAGGATGGCTGATAATGGGTGGATGTATAGTGGCCGTACTAGTGCTGTTGACAGAATAGATGAGTGGGCATGGAAGACCGCTAAGGTAGTGCAGGAGATAGCCCGTGGTCCAAAGACACTTGATCCCCGTTGCCCTTGCGTCCGTTGCAGAAATCGTCATCGCGCTACAAAGGAGGTTATGAAACAACACCTTTGGGCTTATGGGTATATGCTGAGCTTCGTCACGACGGTCGACTTTACTCAGAATGAACGTGATAGAGTTGACGTGATGCGGCAGCGGATCGATGGCATAGAGTACGATGGCATGCGAAACTTGCTGGAGGATTTCCGTGATGCCATGCCGGAGTCTCCACGTTGTGCTGAACCATAGGGACCGTCGGAACCAAAGCAACCTCCTGAACCACAGGATCTCGAGCCATCCGCTAAGGCCTTCTATGATATGATGGAATCGGCTAAGATGCCTTTGTACCCGGGTGCAAATATTTCTCAGCTCGATACAGTCTCACAATTACTAGCCACAAAGCTCCAGTTCAACATGACCCGTTCATGCTTTGAAGTCAGTCTGGTAAAACATGGTAACACGTTGCCCGATGGTCATTGTCTGCCTAAAACCTTGTACGAATGCAAGAAAATCACGCGAGCGCTCAGCATGGACTATATAAAGATAGATTGTTGTCCAAAAGGTTGCCTTCTGTTTTGGAAACAGTTTGCAGATGACAAGTACTGTAGCTTGTGTGGGGCCTCTAGGTATCTTGATTCCAAGGGAGCCGATGGTGATCCCAAGGTGCAGACAAAGGTCCCCGCTTCGATTCTTCGTTATCTCCCATTCATAAAAAGAATCCAGTGGCTTTACATGACCTTGGAGTCTGCCAAACAGATGACGTGGCACAAGGACGGGAAGAGATACCCTGACGAGTACGGAAGGTAAACAATGGGACATCCATCTTATGGCAGGGCATGGAAGAAGTTCGATGAAGACCACCCCGATCTTGCGGCAGAGGCCAGGCACTGCAGAATTTCCATATCTATGGATGGATTCAATCCATATGGCATGTCGAGTTCCTCATACAACTGTTGGATGGTGTTTGTTATTCCGCTCAATCTCCCTCCTCCAGCCCTAATGCAAAGGAATACCATATTATTGACGCTGATCATTCCAGGGCCTGACTACCCGGGGAAGAATTTGAGTGTCTACATGCAACCGCTTGTGGATGATCTGAACCACTCTTGGCACCACCCAACGTTGACATACGATCGTGCATCGAAGACAAACTTCTTCATGAAAGTTTGGTACCAATATTCCATGCACGACATGCCTGCGTATGCCCTATTCCGCGGCCCTGTATAGCTGGTAAGTGGCCATGCCCAGTGTGCAGGCAACTACTTGAGTTCCTTTGGCTAAAAGCGGGTAAAAAATATTCCGTCTTTGACACACATCGGCCGTTTCTCAAAAGAGATCATCTGTTCAGACAGGACAGAAGGAACTTCAAGAAGGGCAAAGTTGTGCTTGAAGAAAGGCAGATACCAACGTTCAATGGTGCAGCTGTTAAGGCCGAGCTAGCCGCTCTCGTGCGTACTGAATCCGGTGTCCCAGTATTTGACGGATATGGTAAGGAGCACAACTGGACTCACGAGGCAGGCATAACGAAGCTCGACTATTATCACCAATTAACACTTCCCCATAACATCGATGTGATGCACACCGAAAAGAATGTCGCAGAGTCCCTCTTTAACACAATCCTGAACATTTCTGAGAAGACAAAGGATAAAGTCAAGGCTAGAGTCGATGTTAAGGAGTTGTGTGATAAGCCGAGACAACACATGCAACCTCCTGAAGGCAAACGAAAAGGGTGGTTGAAGCCGCATTCGCAAATTGTGCTTGATAAGGACCAAAAGAAGGAGTCATTCACGTGGCTGAAATACATCGTGATGTTTCCTGATGGTTATTGTTCGAATATAAGCAAGGGAGTCAATATTGAGAAAGGAAAAGTCACTGGGATGAAGAGTCACGACTATCATATATGGATTGAGCGATTGATGCCAGTGATGCTTCGAGGTTATCTCCCTGAGCGTATCTGGCGAGTGCTAGCGGAGTTGAGTCATTTCTTCCGCATGGTCTGTGCTAAGTAGATATGTCCCGTGATGATTGAGAAGTTGCATGATCTAGTGCCGGAGTTGCTATGCAAGTTAGAGAAGATATTTCCGCCAGGCTTCTTTACTCCAATGCTACATCTCATTGTGCATCTTGCGAACGAGGCACTCTTGGGTGGACCGGTGCAGTTTCGTTGGCATTTTTGTATTGAGAGAGAGTTCAAGTATATTCGGCTCAAATGTGGAAACAAAAATAAGATTGAAGCATGCATAGCTGAGGCAACTATCCTCCAGGGGATAGCAAACGCCACGACAACGTACTATGCGGATGAAGTTCCCACTATGCATAACCAGGTACCTCGGTACAATGTCGACGAGCCCAAGCGTGACCCCAAGCTCCTCCTCTTCAAGTTTCCCGGTGGCAAGGCCGGTGGCGCAAAACCTCATACCTTGTCCAACCAAGATAAGGAGTGCATAATGCTCTATGTGCTTATGAACATGGGGGAAGTGGTGGAGGACCAGAAGAAAGAGAGCGGGGAGGAGGAGGAGGAGGTGCCCAGTTTCCTTAGGTAAAATGGTGACTTAATTACTTTGCAACTAGTAACTCGGTTGAGTTCTAATACATATTTTCTCCTTCTAGCCAATTCGCGAATGAGGTGTGGCCGGGACCAACAGATCCCGATGCTGTGCAGTTGGATGCTCTTCTGAAAGGGGGTGCCCCGGGAAGAAGTTTCACGTCATGGTTCAGGGAAAAGGTAATCTGTAACCTATCCCTCTTAATTACCTGGCAACTTGGCCCTCTTATTACACGTAACTAATGCACGATTCGTACTAAACTTTTAGGGAGCTGATCCCACAGTGATGATGTCGGATGAGTTGAGATGTGTCTCTCAGGGTTTTAACAGTAAATTCAACATGTATGAGAAGTATGATGTGAATGGGTATCTCTTTCATACAGAGGGCCACAAAAATAGTCACCCGGGTGCAAAAACTATAAATAACGGGGTCTTCACCAAGGGACAAGATGACTTTGATTACTACAGAAGGTTGCAGAACATATACGAGCTGACGTTCAACAATGGGCCCGTAGAACTCAAGCTCGTTGTGTTCAGATGCCACTGGTTCGATCCACACCATGGACACAAAAATAACCCTTCCATTGGGTTAGTTGAAGTTAGGCCTTCAACCACCTATAGCGGATCCGATGTCTTTGTTGTGGCTCACCAAGCAAAGCAAGTTTATTACTTGCCCTACCCATGCCAGAAAGAATACCTCCAGGGCTAGGAAGTCGTGTACCAGGTATCGCCACATGGTAAACTACCCATGCCCTACGAGGACGATTACAACAACATTAAACCTCAAACATACGATGAAATTTTCTATCAAGAGCAAGAGAACTTTGGGGACTTTGGCTTAGAAGGTCTTGAGGACCTCGAGAACGATGCACACACCTGTGGTGACATAGTCACGGATATAAGTGACATAGAGATGCTCAACAAGGCACATGCCAATGATGAGCCTCAGAGTGATCATGATGATGAGCCTCCACCGTTCGAGGATCCCGACGCTTTATACACACGTGATAGTGATAGTGATGATGGAGATGAGAATAAGCCTTAGAGTGATGATGATTATTATTAGTATTTATGTATCTCGATACTATATGTATGTTATTTTGGATGATGATGATGATTGTGTGCGGATGTGCTACGATGAATTGATGATGATGTTATTTTGTATCTTGTCGATGTGCACGTGCTATTTAAAATGCTCTATGTTCCATGACAATGATGAGTCTCCACCGTGCGAGGATCTCGAGGCTGAGAGTGATGACGAGTATTAGTATTTATTTTCATCTTAATTGCATTGCGTCTTTATGCTTCTTAATTGCATTGCGCCTTTATGCTTAATTGTATTATTTTTCTTAATGCAGGTGATTGGCCAATATGAGCAGTGGCAAGGCATCACCGCAGTCCTTGCTTCAGGGGATAAAGAAGACGAAGAGTGGAAGAGCAACCACCTCAAGGTACGGCGCCGAGGAGGTAGGAGGAGGAGGAGGGGATGCAGGACGAGGAGGAAGAGGGGGACGTCCCCCGAGGTCAGACCAAGGAGGTACATTGCATCTTCATTATGCTTGGTATTTATTTTTCAACATGCTTCTTAATTTTTTACCTTTTCCGATTGCAGGAGGCCGAGGACGAGGGCGAGGTACCGTCCATCTGAGTGACATACCCTCCGCTTCCGGTGACGTGGCTTCACAGACCGCGTTCTCGGAGTCTCCAGACAAGGATATGGACTCTCGAGACTTGGAAGCGGAGTCTCGAGACGAGGAGATGGTGACTTCGTCAGGGCCATCGAGTGCGTCGACGAAGAAGGCAAAGGTTCGTGGGGAAACAGAAGTCCCTAAGGAGGAGCCTGCCCCGGAGGCTTGGACCCTCATTGAACCTACCAGAACTGAGTAAGTGGCTATAGTTTCATTTCGTTGATACCAACTTGGCATGTACTAATGTTTGATTCTTGTGCAGCAATTGGCTTCATCCTGCGGGGACCCGAGTCCCTGGCTGCATGCTTGGAGCTATCATTAGGAAGTTTTGGCTGGGCTTCTACACCACAGAAAAAGGCAAGAGGAAGCTAGCCACGCTTTGGAGACACTACGAGCTCGCAGATTGTCCCCCCTACGGGAAAGCTTCTGACGCCGTGATCAACAAGTTTTGGGTAAGGCAAAATCATGACTCTTCACACTTTTTTTGTTCATAGTTGATGACCCCGCCATGCTAACTCATGAATCCCACACATTTTTGATGCATGATTTCAGAGATTCTATAGGGTGGCTCCGGAGCACCAGGAGACGACGAACAAGACTCTGCAGGCTCATTGTAAGAGGTTAACTAATCAGCAGTTCTATAACCAGGGTCATACCGCCAGGAGTCAATACAACAAGGCGAAATTGGGAAAGCCGTTGCCGAAGCACGAGAATGTCAAGTCACGCTCGACGATGAGCGCGGAACAGTACGACGAGGTAAGTAAATTGTCGATGAGATTCTATGTTAATGCTAAGTTGCAATTGCATCATCTGTTCTTCACATGAGTATTGATTTTTCAGGTTAGGCCCGATTGGGCCTATGGCAAGGAGGAGGCATGGAGGGCGTTGACTGCGAGGTGGCGCGGGGAAGACGAGGAGTGGAACGCCTTGAGCGAGCGGAACAAGGCGAACTGCGACAGCGGGGGGACTCATCGGGCTGGAAACCTCGGTAGTGAGTGCTACAAGGCCAAGCTGGTATACACATACATGAAAGTATGGAACAACCTGCATTTATTTCCCCTCGTGCATGTTCCTACTTGGTACTCATAAAATCTCTTTGGCGATGCAGGAGGATAAACTAGGGAGGCCTGTCAGCTCATATGAGTCATGGGACTCGATGAGGATGATGGCGCCCGATCTCTCCCAGCCTCAGCCTCAGCTTCCCGAGTACTTCGGCACTGCCCAGGAGGACGGTTCTAACTACCTCGAGGCGATGATCACTTTTAATCCGGAGTTGGAAGACCCTAGAAGTGCGGAACCCGACCCCAGAGCGTTGGTCGTGTCTGGGGGAGGCCTTCAGCACGGCCGTCTGCGCGTTATGGATAAGATGACCCCGCGCACTCCCACTTTGAGCCTCACGCGGATCAAGGCTACCCTCGGTCCCGACGACCCCGCACCTCCTCCTCAACGACGGCGTTCCCAGACTGGCTACGATGTAAGTTTCTCTCATTTCCATCCTTTCTGTGACAATACTACTTCCTCAGTGGCTTAGTTGATGAGATGGTTCAATTTTTGTAATTGTAGGCTGCTTTCGAGGCGGCCTACAAGGCCCACAACGACGCCTATTTGGTGGACCTTGCGCAGTGGAGACAGAGAGCAGAAGTACACGAGGCGTGGAAAGAGGCAAAAGAAGATGTAATTTCCAACCTTTCTTTTTTTCAAAAGATGACAAGTCTCAAGTTTTATACTTTTGTGCAATGCCTGACATGTTAACTATCTTGCAGGCTCAAGAGAGTGCTCGGCTTACGGGAGTGCTCGTCGATATACCGCCACGACCTCCTCGAGCCGGGCTTAAGACGGAGTTTGTATTGAAGTAAGAGTTCGCCCAGAACTTCTACTACACCGGCTTAACCCCGGTAATTTACTTGCCCAATCAGTTGCTACCATTTTCATGTGCCTTGGTGGTTGCTAACTATTGCTCAAACGTGTAGGGAACGGGGGGCTCCGGGACTGGACCCTTTGGTCGTGCTGCTGCCTCGCCGTCGTCGTCCCGCGCGGTCACACCGGTGCACCCTGGCCCCGGTGGTAGTGGTGCCTCGCGCGAGAGCACACCGGTTCATGGTGGCGTGGGATCACCTGCTTCCGGTGATGGTTCGACGGCGCCTCCGCACCGTCAGTCGCCTATATTCACGCGCGGAGACCTCGGTTTCTCCGGCTCGACTCCCTCTTCGGACGCGATGAGCTGATGATGATGCTACCTCGGGCGTGTAGAGTTATGCTATGTTTGAACTTGTATGCTATTCAATACGATGTAGAGTTGATGTTTGGAACATGTTATGCTATGATATGTTTGAACTTGTTATGCTATGCGATGTAGAGTTGATGATGATGCTATCCGATATAATGTTTGAGATGTTATTATGCTTCTTATTCTATGTATGAATACTATAATGCCTGTATGCATCTAGAATTTTGAACATGCAGGAAATGAACCAAAACAACAAAAAAAGAAATTCTGGTAGTACCTACCCCGACGGCCAGGCCGTCGGCGTAGACCATATCCTGTGCCAAATGGCACAGCCTACGCAGACGGCCAGGCCGTCGTCGTAGGCCCAAAGCCCAGTCGCCCCACAACCCGCCGCGTGGCACCCTAGGCCGACGGCCCGGCCGTTGGCGTAGAGGGCAACCAGGCCTAACGGCCGTTAAGCCTAGCGTGGGGCCCACGTGCGCTACGCCGACGGCCACGTAAAAACCGTCGCGTAACAATATACGCCGACGGTCGCGAGTACGCCGACGGGTTTTAGGGCAAGCCCGAGGAAAACCTGGCCCGACGGCAGCCGTCGGGGTAGGCCTAAGCCGACGGCTTTCAGGCCTACGCCGACGGCTGCCTGCCGTCGGCGTATGCCCGCCGTCCCATAGTGTGTGAGCATTCTGTATTATTACTGTTTTTTATTTCCAACTATATGAATAAATGGGTTCAGGCGATGCGTGCTTCCTTTGCCTTTTCATCATAGTTTTAAATAGCGTGCTAAAGCTGAGTGTGGACTGCCGTTCACCTGCGCTTCGGGATAAGCACTAGTCATTTCTTCGTCAGAGACTGTCTGCTCCATTTCTTCGGAATACAAGGGGTGGAGAGAGGATGTTGTACACGATTGACACATCTGTACCCTGCTGTTCCAGCCTTTCGCTATACCGATGGAGAGAGAACAGTAAGGAGGAGCAGAGATATCTAGTGAGCTAGCACTGACGAGCTGGGCAAGAATATGGGCACGTCTTTGGCTGCCAGTACTGTTGCTACTAAGCTTAGATTAGACGTTCGTACAGTGTTTGCACGTCACGTGACGGCAAGTAGCAGTGCGTCAACTATGCAGTGCATCGTCCAGTTTTTGTTGAACTTGTAATTATGAATTGATCTCCAGACTAAATGTTCATTTACAGATTATGGTTGTGCCATTTAATTAAGTATTAATATAAATATGGAACTATCAATCAAGCGTCTTGATTTCCAAAAAAAAAACTTCGTTCTAAAATGTTGGTCCATCATTATAAGTACCACATTAATTGATTATTCTTAACTCCATCTATTTGAGATGTCAATAGCATCTTCTTGGTATGAGATCAACAATTAGTTATTTTAAGCATTATTAGTAATTTTAATATTACTGGCGATCCTAGTTGGTTCTGCCATGTGGATTGAGCATTAGCAAATATGAGAGCTGCACTAAAAAAAGTTGTACATTTTAAATGTTTTCAAAATCTCGTATTTTTCTTTTTTGGTGTAGATCTCACCTTTATGCATATCATCATCAAAGTTTACACTAAAATTGTGTGTGATTTTTTCATCGAGTTTTTTGAATCTGTAAAACATGAAAAAAAAAACTCCATGGAGCTTGAGCTCTATCTTGCATTTTCCAACATCTTCTTGATGGTTAGTTCTTTAAATACTTCTTAGTATTTTCATTCTCACTAGTCATCTCTGATTGTGGTTCTACCATGTAGATGAGCATCAGTAAAAAGTGTTAGGGTAGAAACTGAGTGAATGTATTGATTTTGAAAAACTAAATAAATCAAACTTTATAGTAGTTGATCAACCTTAAGTAGTGGTAATTGAATATTTTTAGATCATCACTATAAAAATGTTGATATTAAAGAAGGCTTAATGTTGTACCGAATCAGTGCATTTAAACTTGTAATTATGGATTGATCACCCGACTAAATCTTCATTTGCAGTTAGAAAAGTTAATTTACCGTTTCGTTTGACCATTGTGCGAGTTCTAGTCTTGATTTGGGGGGAAAAAATCCTCCGCTCTCAAATGTTGGTCCATCTTTATAAGTACTGATTGGCTGTTCTTAACTCCATCCATTTGAGAGGTTAATAATATATTTTTCATGATTTGTTCTTTTAACCATCATTAGCATTTTAAATCTTACTCCATCCAATTTACAATAAATATTTTTTATTTCATATTAAACTATTTCAAACTTTGTACTAAATGTACAATATTAATTATGGATCAAAAGGAGTACTAGTCATTACATTGTGGTTCTGCCATGTGGAATAAGCATTGATAAAAAGTTTACCTAACTAACTAATTGATCCTAACTAACTTTTTCACGTCCCACACTTTTTCGTGCCTTCCTACTTCCACAACTCACAGAGAGTAAAATATGGATTGTTATTCAAACAAGTAATCAAAAGTCAAGCTTTACGCTTTCCTTATCCCAACCAATTGTTTTTCCTAAACTTGTTATTCACAAAAATACTATCAAAACCAATTTTACTAAAAATCAGCTAAAACAATTTTCTATAAACTCATGGCTAAGTATTTGTATTGAAACAACTACTAATTGTCTGTCCCTCAACTTTGTGCAATCTTTTTGTGGTCCAAAAATAATTGAAGGTCTGTGAATATATCATTTAATAAGTCTGGCGAGTGAAAAATCTCACATAACACTGATTTCCTAATAATTTAAAAATAACTATTGTGTCGACACTATTAAGTGGTTAAACCTCATAATAATAAAAATTCCTTGTTTCCTATATTCGTGGTACACCTTATATCTGTTACTGCGATGAGTGCTACTGTTTGGTGTGCTGATGGGTGGTCTTAATTAATCATTTTGTGGACACGCAAGTCCAGTTTATGGTTTGCGCAATGGTGCTGGCGATTAATTTGGTTCAATCATTGAATTTTTTGCTAGAGGGAACAATGTTGCATGATTGAGTTTTTCAATATATCCGGGTACATATACTACACGTATGGAAGCTTGGCCTCGGGTGCGTCACAGATCTAATATGCTAATATTGTCATTGTGGCGATGGCTAGTAGCGTGTGTTATTTATAGAATTCTAATTAAGCGCCACCTGGGCTGGTGCGTGTCTTATCTATATCTCTTATAAAGCAAAACCCCATTATAGAATTATTTAAGTTGTCTATCTTCACATGCAAGCTATCCACATCATCCATTCCTTGAATCAATCAATTGTCCATGTCATCTACATTATCATTAAAACTGTTCATCTTCATATGCAAGCTATCCATATCATCCATACCCTTAACCATGATATGTCCACTAAAATATTTATTAATCTATATATGCAAAGTCCACATCAACCATCCTTTAATCATTTTATTGTTCATGCTAATAATTTTTGATACACACATGTTTCATTTTTGAATAAATTTAGTATCATGACTATGATAAATTGAATTTTGCATGTTCACTTAGACAACTTAATATATCATACTTTTATACTTTTTATTTACATTACATACTTTTTCAAGATATATCCGCTGCAACGCGCGGGATATATTTCTAGTTTATAAAATGCTAATGGGGTTGGTGTTTAGTGTGCTACTGAGCAGTCTTAATCAGTAACGCTAAGATAGCTAGGGGTACGATTTGTTAATTTAGTATTTTTCATTAATAACGCTTGTGTGCCGGTCCATGATATTGTTAATTGGTGCATCCGTGATCTATGCGCCTTCATGCATGGCTAGGCCGGTACAGACGAGCGTGTGTCAGAATGCAGCACGTTGGGGTCTGATTCCATGCAGGGGTCCGGTCTAAATACACGGACGGTTGCCTGCATGCGGGGAGGCACGAAGCTGGAATACAGGGGCATGGGTGCTCCAGATCGTGAGTGCACGGCCGAGATAAGGTCCGGCCTGGTGCTCGTCCACCAAAGGCCTTTTTCGGCTAAAGCTTCGCTATAACATGCTATAGTGTTTAAAAAAGGTCCGACGCTAAGCAACCTGTGCGTGCCTCCAGGGAAGGTGGCGGCGGGGAATCTTGCCGCCCGTCTCGTCCCTCACCAGAGGAGGGATGGCGGCGCGATTGGATCGAGATTCAGATTTTTCGAGGGCGATCGACGGTGGCCTAGGCGTGCTGGCCGTCGCTCCTGCTGCGGATCCGGCCGCGGGCGACCCTACTCCTGGAGTTTGCGGCCTGGGCTCGCGATGGTGATGGCTCTCCCTCGCCCCGTCGTCGCCTCCGACTCGCTGCTCCCCCTCGACTCACCTCGTCGCCCTCTCCGGCACCTCGGCTCCCCCCCTCCCGCGGCTTCACCTCGCCCCCGACACCGCCCCCCATGTGCCCCCTCGCCTCTTCCGGCATAAGTCGCGCCCCCCTCGCCCTCCACCCCCCTGGCGCCCCTCGTCTCCCATGACCCTCCGCTGCCGAATCCGGCCGGGGGTGCCTCCCACCGACGTCCTCGCGTCGGCCTCCCCCAAATCCAACCACTCTCGCCTCCGCCTCCGCTGATTCACCTCGTCCTCCCTGTCCACCTTCGTTGCCGCTGGTTTCTGCCTCCACTCGTGCACCCGCTGCTCCACTTCTGCCTCGTCCCCACCCTCCTCGCCTGCGACCTGCTCCACCTCCTCGGTTCACCATCCAACCCACATAGTCCGTCCCATCCCTGTCCTCTGTCGCCCCTCGAATCCACTTGTTTGGCAGCTCATCGTTGACAGATGTGCCATGGGAGAAATCCCCGCTGACCTTTTCAGCTGACCACGGGGGCGCTACTCCGGTGTCGCTTACCCTCTTGGGGGTGTGGCTCATATGACATTCTTGTCTCTCGGTCCGGATTCACAGCTCTCGGCTCTGTCCTCTGGGAATTTAACCGGTTTTGCTCCAGGCGAAAGCTTTGTGACGACGTCGTCCTCGAATGTTGTTCTCCTTTCTGAAGGCGTCACTAGGGGAGCTCCTTGCCGCCACTTATCCTCTGTTGCCCTTGGTGGTTGGTCATCCTCTGCTCGGCTGCTCATGTTCCTTTCATGCATGTCGCCTGTTTTGGTGAGCTTCGTGCTCTTCGTGCTATCTCGGTTCATCTTTGCTCAACAACGACGCAATGATTCCTCCTCACCCCTGCTAATCGTGTCGTCTTGTTATGGCGGAGTTTCCAGTCAAGGTTCGTGATGGGTCACTCGTTGATTGGTATTGCTGCTCTGTTGTGCCTAGGGGTTGGTACGCACGCCGGTGTGCCGCATTAGGATAGTTGATTAGTGTTGGTATTTTGTTCCTCGACGACACACCACTTCCATTCGACTTTCATGGAGTTGGTTTTTTGGCTGCCTGGTAGGTAGTACTTCTTTGAGGCGCTCATTTATACTCATTTTATGTAATCTTTCCCTTAATGTAGCGTAAGTTTTTTCCCTTTGGCTCTTTAGTGTTCACAATGTAACTGAAAGGGACGCTGCCAGGTCTTGGTTAGCTTACCTAAACTTTCCATTGTAAACTCTGTTGTAACACCACTTGGATGGAAATATATTCAGGTGGGGACTCTCTCTCCCCCAGTGACCGTTCAAAAAAAAACTTAGCATCAAATATATGAAAAACATCTTAAATAGCGCATTTAGAATCCACTGCTAAAATTCTTAGCGCGCTATTTAAAACTTTGCTTTTCATGCTACAAATCTGAGCTGTCTCATATAGGTAGGAGTAGTTTCTAAGGGCAGCACAAATCGCGACTCCTAAAAACGGATACAGAACTCGTTCATAGATTGGTTTGGATCAGTTTATGGATAAGGATATGGAAACCTAGTGTCCAACATCTGTCCCGAACGTCCCATCCGCAATGCAAATAAATTCAAACATATTTGATTAAACTCGGATGAAATTCATTTAAATTCAACATAATTTACATCAATCGAACGATTTTCCGCCCACTCAACTAAAACAAAAAACATCTAAACTAACTTGTAGGACCTTGTATGCTTGGTCGGTCTTGGTCGGTCTGCTTGGAAAGGCACCTCCATCGACATCCAAGTCGTCGAAGTGGCCCTTTCAGCGGCGAAGGGTTCAAGGACGCGACAACCCTACTCGGCCACCGCTCGGTGTTCGCGGAGGAGCCGCTCGGCTTCCTCTGCCTCCTCCTCGCCGAATGGAATGACGATCTCGTTCCCGAAGTTGCCGAGCGTTGTACTGGATGGGAGTGGAGGACGAGGGTCTCGAAGATCGATGGTGGCGGTGCCACGGCCCGCCAGATTCAGATGGATATTTGCCTCCACCATCATCGGTCGGCACAAGAACCAAGGTTGCAGTGGCCGGTAATAGTCCCATGTCCACCAAACTGGACAAGAGATAATGTAAGGATTATGACCACCGTAACGAGACCAACGTAACGAGCTGATGATCTGTGATGTAAAATATTTATACAGTTGAATCATCATGATGACATGGATTCTCCTTTAATAATAGTAATAGTGATAATGATAATAATAATGACGATTGTTTATTTGTAGGTAGATCGGATGCTACGTAGGAAACAAATACATATGTGTATAGGTATTGTGACGATATTTCCATGTTCGTGCAAGTTTGCTGATCATAATCACGTATTTTGCAAGTTTATGCACCAAAGTAAACTTTGCGTGCAAGTTTCATGACTTGAGTTGTATTTACCTTTTCTTTGGTGTGGCAACACAGAAAAAACAGTGGGGGGAAGTGTGTCGTCGCATGGGGCGTGGTGTGTCGTCCGAAGTGGGTTGGTCACCTGGGGGTACTAACTTCAACCGACGGACCGCTCCAGGGCTAGGGCCAAGTTTAACTTCTTCTTTTTTGCGTAAAGGGCCAAGTTTAACTTCATTGTTCCCGGCCATCTTTAGAGACGCAACGAGCTAGCGATAGTAGGCAATGTGCACACAATTCTTTTTTGGGAAGATAGGTGGTTGGACGTGTTTCAGATTTAGGATCTTGCACTGCTGATATATGCCTAGGTAGCCGCATGCACAAGAAAAACCCGCACGTTCGTCGAAGTTGTTTCAAATGATCAGGGTAGACCCATCGCTAAGGGATGAGCTGCGATGATCTTGGGAGAGGAATGGACTCTTCTCGGCCAAGTCAACATACACAACCAAGTTGACATCATTTGAAGTTCTCACACTACCGATTTCGCATGGAACTCGCGGGCGCCATTGTGATGGAGGTTCTTCATATGGGTAGCCCTTTAGAACAGATGTTGGATTTTACATCTTTTGGCTCGGAGAGATCTCCCACACCAGGACGCTTGCCCTTTGTGCATCCAACATGCCGATGCCATCAACCACCTGTTGATCGATTGTGTCTTCCCTGCAGAAGTTTGGCACCAACTCTGCACCACACTTGGATTCACTGACGTTGCGCCAGGACTAAAAATATATGGAAGTTAAATTCTGGATGTCTGAAAAGGAAAAAACATATGGAAAATGAAGAAAGGTCTAGAGTCTCAAGTAGTTTTTTTATGAAGGGTGGATTTTATTGACTCCAAAATAAAGCATCAAGTGTACACAAACACAATGAGCATGCACCTGGCCTCTCCATTGCTAGGATGCACACTACAAACATCAATGCACACAGAAAAACACATAAAATATTGACAGAGCCAAGGCCCCTATGCCGTCCTCCTGAACGGGGCGACACATGCAGAAACCTAGAAATCGGCCCCACTACCGCACCTTCTCCTCCACTCCATCCTCCACCACCGCTGGAGGAAGCCATCGGTGGTGGCGGAGGACATCCTCCTTCTCGTTCGAGGGGGTCGGGTAGGACACCCTGGCGAGCGGAATTCCTGGCATCCACGGCGTCACGAGCAGTGGGTGGTATCGCTGCTGCACCGGCGAAAACGGTGCTAATGACCTTCCGGTTGCGAGTAACTGTTGTGGTGGTGGCACGACTGCTCTTGGTGGTTGCGGTAATGCTGCACCGGGGATCATGAAAGGCAGCATGGAGGGCAACGGAGGAATGGCCGGCTGCAGGTGTGTTTGGGCCTCCAGTCAGATCTGATCTGGGCGGAGTGGCTTGCTCACTGTGAGACGACGGAGAGTGGAGGTTTTCTGTGCACACGAGGCAAGATAGAGACTTGTAGGCCAACGATGGAGGGGCTCTTCGGTATCGCTCCCTTCTTGAAGGTATCGTCGTGGAGATGCTCAACACCTCCATCAGCTAACTTCAAGGGAAACCCTAGATCACTAGATCGGTTGACGGTGGCATTCTTGTGTCACTCCTCCGTTTGGGGCATCAATCTTGGAGGTTTGCATTGCATCCAGGGACCATAGGAAGGCTGTAGAGGTGGATAGGCGTTTCATGTGAGACAACAACAAATTGGAGTCTCAGCGGCGTGACGCAGTAGGGTCTCGGCGACTGATGTGTGATGATGGACGCGCGTAGGAAGGTGGCGTCATCTGGCCATGTGGTGTCCTCGACGGCATACCTGAACAGGTGAATACATCAGTACTACCTTGAAGATGGATCAATGGAAGATGGTGGCAACAACCTCTGCAGCGAGCGCATACAACGCTTACTAAGAGTGTGCCGGACCGGTGTGTGACCTAGACCCAACAAAGCGGCTTGGTTGGGGCATCCGTATTTATAGGTTGGATTTTGGTTTGAGGTTTGGGCATGAGGCCCCGATAATCTGCACGACTTCATCATGTGGATAGGAGTAGCGACAATTGTTGCCAGGATGGTGGTTTCAGGCTTATTGATGTATTACTATGTAAAGTCTTGGTGACCAATTGATAAAATGGTCGCATGCATCATCCTGATGCAGAGACCAGGGTCCTCCTCCTTTTCCAAAAAAAATAAAAAACACATTGCGAAGAAGAAAAGCCATACAAAACAAAAGCAATGTCGAAGTGAGAGAAAAAACTAATCAAAAAATGATCAAAATATCGATCGACAAAACTACAACAAGAACTATATCCACACCATCCATCTCTTGACATCACAAGGACAATGATGTTCTTCAACAACAATGCCTTTCTGAAGGGAAATGATACCTGAAGAATAAATCCGAGCATGTAAAAATATCATCATTGCCAGGTATAACCTAACCTACTCGGGTCTTAACTAATGCGCACTTACGAACAAAAAACCTAGTGCAGCCAAATTAGGGAAGGTCGTGCTCTCTCTGATTTTTTTTTGAGGAACACAGTACAACTCTGACGCTCACATACACGAGTATACAATCACCCCTATGACGCACACACGCACACCCTACCCCTATGAGCATCTTCGCAATACTGAGCCGGTACAACATCTTGAGATTAACGAAGCCTTCACCTCGTCTTCGACGGGAACGTCTCTTCCCACTGAAAGCGCATCATCGGAAGCCCTGGAATAAATCCAGGAAAATGCGAGCACCATTGTCAAATCTGGGATTTGAACTCTGATGGGCTGGGGATACAACCATCCACCTAATCAACTCAACCACAGGTTGATTCGCGTGCTCTCTCTGATTTTGGCCTTCCACTCACCAAATACACCTCACTAAATTCCATCAGGCCAACACTTTAGCTGATCTTCAAAGCAACGCACCAAAAATCAACAGATTTTAATTTTGGAACATAGTAACAATTGTATTTATTCAAAGAGCACATGCTCGGGGCGGACCACATGGTGCTCAAGATCCATGGCTTTGTCCCTCTATCCCAGAACCCCTTGTCCTATAGTCACACTCACATCGCCTCCTTTTTGGTTCAGTGAGTGGAGGCCACACATCTGGAAAACTGGCGATGTGTTCTCATGGAGGAGATGCACGGTAGATGTTTTGTATACAACTTTGTTATTAACTTTTGCCTAATACACATACTCCCTCCGTTCCAAAATAAATGTGTCAACATTGAGACACTTATTTTGAGACAAAGAGAGTATATCACAAGAGAAAGTGAAAGTAAAATTGATGTCCCGATAACATTACTTTTTTTCCAAGTAAAAGGTAAATAAATGTTACAACAACACTATTTATTGTAGGAAAAACAAATTATGAATCACGGACTCTATATGATGCTAGCAAGGTAAATGTTAAGTTTGACAAGCAAGCCCACCACATAGTTCTCAACTAATAGCTTATCAGCCTCTACCTTATCCTCGTCTGGCATTTGGGCTAGCCACAATGGAGAGTAACTTAGCAGTAACATAGAGTCCAACTCAGCAATTTTGTTTATGTGGCAATGAGTTAATGAGGAGAGAGATGTTTATAGTAACTTAGCTAGTTACTTGCTCTTTGAGTAACATCACACATACCAAGACAATATGAGTCTATAATCTAATAAATGAAGTCTTATATGATACTACATACGTGTTACTATTCATTGTGAAGGTAGTAACATAGACTCGTAATCCGTGTATGTTACTAGTCTAAGTTACTCCCCATTGTGACCAGCCTAAGATCGTTCCAACAGTCGGCCGTAGGTTCTCTCACTTGCTCCACACACGCGGGAAGCTTAGAAGACAACAACCCCTCATTGGTGCGGCCCTTGCCACCATGGTACGTATTTATCATGGTTTCACATTTGTTGAGGATGCTCACCATGCGCTCGTAATGGTTCATGCAAAAACCGTGTCATTCTTGGCACAATGCTGCAACACTTGTTTGGCATTGCCATTGGCAGCGGTAACTTGGCCCTTGAATATGTCGATGGCGACGAGTACCAGGCCTTGGAGATCCTTAGCCTCGGCGCTCCGATTGTCCAACTTGAGGACCGACACACAAAACTCACGTGTCACTGGGTAGAGGTCGTAATAATTGTTTTTCATTGAGGCATTTCTACATGCTTCCACCATTAATTTGGTCAACTTGGGTTTTTCACCACTAGAGCCACTAGCTTCGGTGGCTATGGTGGTGAAAAGGAGCATGATGGTGATGGAAGAGAAGAAGATGTAGGTTGCCGGTATTGTTGCCATTGCTAAGGCTAGTTGGATGTCTTGAAATGAATTGAATCTAGCAAAGGTGAAGGTAAATTGATATAGACAGATGTGTAGGGAAGATATAGATTGATGAAGTGATGTATGTATGGGCTGTGTAGGAGCGAGATTTTACAGTTTGATATACTGGTGTCTGATGATTTGGTGTTTAAGCATGATAGTGGTAAGGTGGGAAGGATAACAACTAGAGGCGGTGATATGACGGTTAAGGATGTCATTGCTGAGCTTGGGTGGCTGGTTCCAGGCGAGCATCTATGGGACATTTCATCTATGGGGCCTAATATTTTCCAAGATACTTTTCCGACGAAGGCTGATCTCACACGCTTGGTTAGGATTGGGACTGTTCCTTGTGAGAAGGGATCTTGTCAGATGTTGTTCGAGGATTGGGCCACGGCGCCGGTGGACAAGTTCTCTCTTGAGAGAGCTTGGGTCAGAGTAGGTGGCTGCCCTTATGAGTTGAGGTGTGATTATTTGGCGCTGTTTGCTGTTGGCTCTTTGATTGGAAAAACTATAGAAGTCGATATGGTTTATACGAGAGCTCACGATGATGTGCGTATGTTAGTTGATGTTACTAGTATCGCACACATTCCGGAGGGTACCGATCACTCCTATAAGGGGGAGGGTTTCGGGATCACTTTTGAAGTTGAAGGAGGCAAACCAAATTCTGATGACAGTGATGTGCGTATGAAGGATGCCAACAATGATTCCGGCAAAGGAAGGGATGGGGAGTCTGGTGATGACCATGGGCAGCAAGATAATGGTGATCAAGGTAAACAACAAGAGAAGTCTAATGAGTCTGCTACGATGGGGCTTAATAATGCCAAAGGAGGTTCGGCCGCATACGGTAATCAAGGAGGGACAGACTTGGGCACAAGGGCCTCCTTTTGTTCGCCTCAGCATATTGTGAATACGGTACGTAATGTTAGGTCTGCACCGAGGAAGTTGTGGGGAGATTGAGTTGAAGATGATGAAGATAGTCTTCCATCTCCACCAAAATTTTCAACTTCGCAAGGTACTAGTCGGTCAATGTTTTTTCCTATTTCGAATGCGGGTAGTCAGCCATCAATTGATGATGAGTATCTTGTGCAAGGTTGGGATGCCATGGAGAGGCCAGAACAACCTTTGTGTTTTTTGCAGGGAGGTGGCTTCACGGTTTCACCTCAAAGTGTTGGGAAATCTTTTGATCGTGAGCACACGATGTTAGGTTCACGCGCTGCTAGCCCGATGCAGGAGGAAAAGGGCTCGGTCGCTCTTCGCCCCATCGACGCATCTGCGAGCTCCCCTTTGCCTAGCTGGGGTGCTGGCAGGATGGTTTCTTCGGCGTCCTCGTCTCCTGCGGGCTCACAGCGCACTCCAGGAGGGAGTGCCGCTGGATCTGCGTCGCGCCCGCCTTCCGCTGGTTTCGCCTCGCTACCTTCTTTGAAGGACGGTGACGGGGGCGTGGGTCGCTCAGCGGAAGCCGCTCCTTCGATGCCATGCACCCCAGGAGGGGGTGTGTGTCGCGTCTCTCCTTTCTCGCCGGGCCACTCAGGAGGAGGGGTGGGGCGTAGTTGTTCTTCTCCTAAACCTACCAAGGGGACAGGAGTGTTCCTCGGGGGCGTCTACTCTCGGGAGGAGGTGATCTCCTTTGGCGGCATACCGGAAACGAGGGCGACGGAGATACGCTCTAGTGCCCGGCTGCGCGCCCAAATCAACGCCGACGACACCCAGCTGGTTCGAGCTCAGAAGAGAGCTCACGACCGCGACGAGTTTACCTCAGGTACCCGCTTGGCTTCGAAGTTTACGGTTGCTTCATTTTCTGATGATGTTTTTGTTACACGGGCTGAGAGGTTAGGGGTGTCGCTAGGATGTAGTCCTAGGCACATAGGTTGTTCGATAGATAATATTAAGGAAGTTGATCTTAAGCGAACGCTAGTGATGCTCAAAAAAAATGAAGACGAATTGAAAGACAAATTAGATTCTGAAGGAGCGGAAGCTTTTGAATCTGCTCTCGAGCTTACTTCGGATTTGGCGGACATGGACAATGACTGTCTTGAGGGTCAAGAGGACCTAGACTTGCCGGTCACAAAGAATAAGAGGGTTTATTCTAGGAAGGTTTATGACGTGTCCGCAGTGCGTCGTAGTATTCGCATAAAATTAAAATCCAGCAGGAGATGAAAGGGTGTTTTTGGAACAGTGGGGGTTTTAGAGATTCGGCAAAACACTTGATGGTTTCTGAAACGTTTCGGGATTTTAAGCTTGATTTTTTTGCTGTCATAGAAACGGGCCGAGATAATTTCACTGCACCTTTCCTTCGCAATCTAGCGGGAGGGTTAGATGTCATATGGTATTGCCTACCTCCACAAGGGAGGTCGGGCGGTATTTTGGTGGGATTTAATAACCTCACAGTCATTGTGAAAAAGGTAGTGCCCGGAGACAGATGCGTCAAGTTTCATCTCGTCTCCAACTCTGACAAGTTCGAATGGGTTTTAGTGGTGGTTTATGGTGCGGCGCAGGATGCCCAAAAAGGGGAATTTTTGGCCGAGCTGGTCCGAATATGTGAGGATGAAACGTTACCGATGATGGTGGGAGGGGATTTTAACATTGTCAGAAGACAAAATGAAAAGAACAATGACAATTTCAATGAGAGGTGGCCATTTATCTTCAATGCAATTATTGAGAGTCTGGAACTTCGAGAAATAGATCTATCGGGCAGACAATATACTTGGGCCAATCGTAGACCGTCTCCGACTTTTGAAAAACTGGACAGAATTCTTACTAGCATTTCGTGGGAACAAAATTTTCTTTTAGTGAGCGTAAGAGCCCTTACTAGAGCCAATTCGGATCATACGCCGTTGCTTATCGACTCAGGTGAACAAGCTCACCTGGGTAATAAAGCTTATTTTTCCTTCGAGTTATCGTGGTTCAACAAAGAAGGGTTTTATGAGATGGTAGCTCATGAGTGGGCTTCCAAATCATTTTGCGGCACGCCGATTCAAGTTTGGCAAAGCAAGATCAGACATCTTCGTGCTTTTCTTCGGGGTTGGGCTAAGAATATGAGTTCTATTTATAAGAAGGAGAAAGAAAGATTGATCAATCTTATAGACTCGCTGGATATAAAAGCTGAAACCGCACCTTTAGATACTTCTGACAGGACAGTCTTAAATGATGCTAAATTGAGTCTAGCTACTCTTATGAGAATGAGGAGGCAAAATGGGCTAGGCGTGCAAAGGTTAAGCATATTCAGGAAGGAGGTAACAACACTAAATATTTCCATCTCATTGCTAACGGCAAGCATAGAAAAAAAAATAATTTTTCAGCTTGAGCAAGATGAAGGCACTATAGTTGGGCAAGAGAACATCAAGAACTATATAACGACTTATTACAAATCTTTGTTCGGGAAACCAGCCACAAACCATGTCTCACTAGTCGAGACTAATAATCATGACATTCCTCAAATCTCAACTGAGGAAAACGAGATTCTCACGACCGACTTCATAGAGAAGGAGGTTTATGAGGCGATTATGCAGATGGAGAAGAACAAAGCGCCAGGACCAGAAGGGTTTCCAGCTGAGTTCTACCAGAAGTGTTGGAACATTATTAGAGGTGACTTAATGAATCTGTTTGGGAGTTTTCAAAAGGGGGAATTACCATTACACCAGTTAAATTATGGGAACATCATCCTTCTGCCTAAAAAGGAGAATGCTGTTATGATACAACAGTACCGCCCTATTTGTCTCTTAAATGTGAGCTTCAAAATTTTTACCAAAGTAGGTACGAATAGGATCGCTAAAGTGGCAAGCAAAGTCATCAGGCCAACTCAAACGGATTTCATGCAAGGGAGACACATCCTAGAGGGAGTGTTGATTTTGCATGAGACTATTCATGAACTTCATAGAAAGAAGATGGATGGGGTTCTTCTAAAAATTGATTTTGAAAAAGCGTACGATAAAGTTCATTGGCCTTTCCTGCAACAAGTGCTGCGAATGAAAGGTTTTGATCCGAAATGGTGTAATTGGATTGAGAACTTTGTCTCTCAGGGAAGTGTGGGTATTAAAGTAAATGATGACTTAGGTCATTACTTTCGGACATATAAGGGCTTGAGACAAGGGGACCCTCTGTCTCCGATTCTGTTTAACATTGTAGCTGATATGCCGACCATTATGATAGCGAGAGCCAAGGAAGATGGGCAGGTTGAGGGTTTGATACCACACCTAATAGATGGGGGGGTATCAATTCTGCAATATGCGGATGATACAATTATTTTCATGCAACACAACTTAGAAAAAGCCCTTAATATGAAACTTATTCTGTGCATCTTTGAGCAATTATCAGGTTTAAAGATTAATTTCCACAAAAGTGAACTTTTCTGTTTCGGGAAAGCCAAAGATGCGGAGGATCAATATAAGATTTTGTTTGGGTGTGAGTCAGGAACATACCCGTTCAAATATTTGGGTATTCCAATCCATTTTAGAAAGCTAACAAATGGAGAATGGAAGGCAGTAGAGGACAGGTTTGAGAAGAAGATGGCTAGCTGGGTAGGGAAATTGCTATCTTATGGGGATCGTCTCATTCTTATCAACTCAGTGTTGTCAAGTCTACCCATGTTTATGTTATCTTTCTTTGACGTACCCATAGGGGTGCGCAAAAGATTAGATTTTTTTCGGTCTAGGTTTTTTTGGCAAAGTGATGGTCACAAAAGAAAATATAGACTATCTAAGTGGGATATTATTTGTCGACCAAGGGAGCAAGGGGGCTTAGGTATTGAGGTGCTCGAAATCAAAAATAGATGTTTACTAAGCAAATGGCTGTTCAAACTTCTTAATGATGAAACAGGGGTTTGGAAAGAATTAATTGAGAACAAGTATCTTCATTCCAAATCACTATCTCAAGTTAATAGTAAACCGACTAATTCACACTTTTGGAAGGGAATCATGAAGCTAAAGGATGACTTTTTTAAACGTGGATCGTTTAGGGTGGGAAATGGGGAAGCTACTCATTTTTGGGAAGATACCTGGCTAGCGGAAAAGCCTCTATCATGGCAATATCCTTCTCTCTACAGTATTGTCCATCGAAAAGGAGTTTCGGTGGCCGATGTATTAACTAATTCACCACCTCTAAACCTAAGCTTTAGAAGAGTTTTGACGGGTAATAGGTGGGATAGATGGCTTCACTTAGTTCACAGACTTATGCATGTTAACCTCACAAATCAAAAGGATAGGTACAAGTGGGGTCTAACTAGGTCCGGGTTATTTACGGTTAAATCCTTATATATTGATTTCATGAGTGGTCACACGCGATTCCTCCGTAAATATATTTGGAAGATCAAAGTTCCACTTAAGATAAGGATTTTTATGTGGTTCCTTTACCGTAAGGAAATTCTCACTAAGGACAATCTGGTAAGACTTCGGTGGAATGGATGTAAGAAATGTTGCTTTTGTGATCAAGAGGAAACAATACAACATTTGTTTTTGGACTGCCCCCTTGCTAAAATGGTTTGGCGTATTGTACATATGGCTTTTAATATTACCCCACCAAACAATATAGATTTTTTGTTTGGCAATTGGTTGAGGGGTGTATCTAAGTTGGAGAAGGTTCAAATCCGAGTTGGAGTTTGCGCTTTACTCTGGGCCATGTGGAATATCCGTAATAATTATATATTTAATAGAGAAAAATCATCTTCTTTCATGCAGGTTATCCACAAGGCTACTCATTGGATCCGTATGTGGTCTTACCGACTGTCGACGGACAAGCGAAGTGCAATGGATTTTGGGTGCAGGCGCCTGGAATCGGTTGCGTCGGATCTATATGCCCAGTTCAGCTGGCGTTCTGAGCGTAGAATAGCATGATGTTGCTGAGACATTTTTTGTTTCACTTAGTTTTTAGGTGGCTGATTTTTGTCGCAACTTTGTGCGACCCATGATGTAATAAGCGAAAGACTTTCAATAAAATAAATAAAGGCCGCATGCATCAATCGATGCAGAGGCTGGGATTGCCCCTTTTCGAAAAAAAAATGTGGGTTGTGATTCTTATAAAGGATGTGGTGGCAGTTCAGAAATGGGGTCTGTTGCTTGCCCAAAGATATATGAATTAATATTGCTAGCTACAGAAATATCCTCATTTTAAGTCTTCTTGTATCAATGCCCTCTATCTTAAAATAAATGTAGCAACCTATTTTAGATCTTCTTGCATTAATGCACATTTAATTTCAATAGGTTTATTAATGCGACACATCTTGATTATTAAACTTCATATTGTTAAGAGTCCGCGGAATGTGCGCATACAGATATGGGTCTTCATTTTGGTTCTCCTCGCATTAATACTAGTTGTAGCCCGCGTCACATCGCCGCGCTTGTGAAGATTTTTTGGTTTTTCTGTTTTTCTTATGACCTTGTGATTCTTTAAAATTGAGTTTATACATGTTGTTTTTTAATTTATATCAAATCTAAATTTATAACGTTACAACTATGTTTTTGAGAATATGACTATGATAAAAAAATATCATACATAAGACAAAATTCGAAGAGGTACTTTATTATCATCATGTGACATAGCATACACAAAACATCAAACAACTTAGGCATAATAATACATTGATTTTTTGGGCTACACCATCCTAGTGCACCCCTACAGGATTAGTCCCTATGATGAAATGATAAAGGGTTTTTGCAAAGTGTTACGTTCTGCCTACATGTGGTTTCGCACCGGTATATGTATATCATTACTGACATAACACTGAGGATGCATATGCAATGGTATTACATCAAAAAGTTGTCACATATTTTTGCTAACATGTGGTTTGTCTTGTGAGCTCCTTCTGTTGAGTAACTCCGTGCTAACGGAACATCATGTTGAATTGCCATTACTTAATGTGTGTTTTGTATTATGTTGGGAATAGATTGTTTTTTATACGAAAATGATACGCATCACGAGTGTGGGCGGAGTGCTTTTGCCCACACATTTTTAGATGGTAATTTTAGTTATGTTGCTCCGTTCACACGTTTTTAAATAGCAATTTTAGTTATGTATAGATGACAATTATGAGCCAAAATTAACTCATAATTACCATCTATACATAACTAAAATTATCATCTAAAAACGTGTGGGCGGAAGCGCTCCGCCCACACGTGTGACAACTATCGGGGTCCTTTTTATAACACGCAGGACCTTATACTTGTCGTCATTGATAGTAATAATATGTGCGGCTGGAGAAAATGTTGTCCGTTGATACGTTACTTTAATATATGTTATTTTTGTTATGTGAATTGTAATTTAGAGTAACAAAGCTATGTCTTCAAGATGTAAATTGCTAGAAGATAAGTCATTTGTAGGTCTTTGTAATATTTCTAGGACACTATTGCAAAGTCAACACTTATTGTGCACTGCATTCCCCAACACAAGAACAAAAATGAGACATACATATAGAAAAGATGGGATGAATTGCTTCATGTTTCATTGTTTTGTAGTCCACAAAACATGAGATAATTCCATCTTTTTGAGCATGAGAGATATAATTCCAAGGAATAACATTGTTATATTTGATATTATTTATAAAATGACAGGTACAAAGGTACTGGATCTCACTCGAGAGCAGAAAGTATAGTGAATCTAAATATCAATGTTGGTTCCCTCACACTACGCCAAAACGCCTAGTTGCCGAAGGCTAAAGCCGTCGGCATAGCCCAAAAAACCGCCGGCATAAGCTATGCTGACGGTGGCCGTCGGCATACGGCCGTCGGGACTGCTTTCGTCAGCAAACCTCGAAATCCCGTCGGCATACTAAAAGTTGTCGGCAACCAAGCTATGCCGACAGATTTTGTCCGACCGTCGGCATCTTAAACTCATCAGGAAAAAATATACATAACAGCTCCGCCAGACGTCGTTAATTAGCTATGCCGACGGTAGTCCCGTTGGCTTAGATTGAACGCGTGGTGTCGTCTGGGTGGTCCTGGCATAGAGCTATGCCGACGGGGTTACCCTTGGCATACACTTTTAATAAAAATAAAAAAAGGATGTCCTAAGCGCCGCCGCTTCGGCAGGCGCCTGCAGTTTCCAGCGGCGGAGGAGGTGTGCATCACGACTGCGAGCTCGACGACGACTGCTGGCCTCCGCCATCATTGGAGCTGCGGTCGGCCTCGACGGCGATGGAGACGACTCGGAGTCTCCCTAGTGACGCCCCGGTGGCCGCCGTACGTCCGCCATGGTGGCTCCCGTGCGCTCGCCGCGACGACTGGTCGCGCGCTCGCCGTGGTCGCCGTCGCGGAGTGGGAGGAGGGCGGAGGTGGCCTGACGTGGTTGGCGGTGCACGGTGCTGCTTCTCAGGAGTGGTCGAGGGCGATGAAGGGAGGAGTGGAGCGGCACCTGCGACGGCTCGGCCGCGTCCTGCTCCACCAGCGGGATCGACAGGAGGCAGGCCGTCTGGAGGCACGGCCACGACGCTGTTGGGGGCGGCCATCGAGCGGCGTGGCGAAGCCACCTACGCCTAGCGGCTTTGCTGGGTGGCGACGGGGCTGTCGAGGCTGGGTGGGCTGGTGGCGGGGCGGGGGGCGACAGGGGCTGGGTGGCGGCGGGGCAAGGAGATGGTTTGTGCTGGGTGGCTCGGCCGCTCGGGAGAGGATAAGAGGGAGTGGAGGGAGAGAGGCCGTCCACATGAGGGGTGGGGTCCAGGGTGGTGGGTGGTTGGATTGTGCGTGGTGGGGGTGGCTGCCCCTGCCACGTCACTGATCCGTGGGAAGTAGTTGTAGTCCAATAGGAAATTTGCATGATTTTTTTGTGTTTCTTTGTTTAATTTATTTCGATTAAATAAAAATGTAAATAAATAGTAAAAAAACAAAAAAACATGTTTTAGGAATCATAAACCAATACCACGTTGAATTTTATATTATTTAGACATCGTTTGCATTTTCAAAAAAAGCTGAAAGATCGATAAATTCATGATGTACCACTGTTAAAAAACATTTTCAAAATGAAAAATATTTCTTTTATTAACAAATGATCTTATTTTGTGCAAAAGTGTGCATATTGGAATGGGAAACAAGTTTGCCAAAGGAAAATTTTATTTTTATTGCACGAAAAATTCATTTTTCATTTTCCGAGTCCAAAAGTACTGGTTTTTGTGAAGAATGTACCAAAACATTTATGTCAATTTGAACCACTTCATTTTTTTAAAATACTAGACCATATTTCATTAACAATTGACCAAAGTTACCATGTAAAATGTTTGTTATACATCTCTCCTGAAAAAGACAAATTTCCACAGATTCAGCTGGAACAGGGTCAAATTTGAACTACAAGTGGTTGATAGTTTGCTCTTTATTTCTTCGAAAAATCATTTCTAGGTATACAAGTAGTCATTTAATCATAAATACACCAAGACTTTTGCAATATTCCACACCTAGCTATCACCGGTCATTTTTAGGTACACAAGTAGCTATCACTGGGCATATCCACCCTCCCCCATTTTGACCGCATTTTGAAACCGGCTTAAACAGAAAATGTAAACCCTTTGCGTTGCATCCTAATTTATGTCCTAGTAACCATACAAAACAACAAATTTGGAATAAGGCAAATATCTGAAAAAATTCTTCTCAAAATGAGCTATCGAGTATGAAGGTTCATGACTTTCAAGCCAAATGAGCGATGTTAGTGGTAGTTTCAATTGATAGTTTTACCAAATGATCTCATATAGTGCAAATGCGTGCATATTGTAATGGTCAACATGTTTACCAAAGGAAGTTTTCATTTGCGTTGCACGAAAAATCCATTTTTCATTTTCCGAGTGTCTAAAGTAGGGTTGCTTTGTGAAGAACCTACCAAATATTTGGTGTTAATTTGAACCAATATATTTTTTCTAAAAAATATACCATTATATTAACAACTGACCAAAGGTTCCCATGTAAAATGGTTTTCATAAACCTGTCCTGAAAAGGATAAATTTCCGCAGATTCAGTTGGAACGGGGTCAATCTTGAACTACATGTGCTTGATAGTTTGATCTTTATTTTTTCAAAAATTCATTTCTAGGTAGACAAGTAGTCATTTAATCAGAGATCCACCGAGAATTTTGCAAGATTCCACCCTAGCTATCACCGGTCATGCCCCCCTTCCCCTGTTTTGACCACATTTTGAAACCGGCTTAAACAATTAAAAAAATTAAAAAAAATGTAAAACCATGTAAATTTGAAAAAATAGTAAGGCAACTTAATCCTTGCAAGATTCTAATCCAAAAACATATAAAATTTGTCAAAATCCATGCAAGTATGAATTACTTGTGATTTTCATAAACTATAAGGATCTATTTGCAAATATACAATATGCCGCATTTTTAACATATCCAAAGATAGAAACAAAGTGGATATTCATAATCTATGGAAAATTCTACCCCAAATTGATATATAATTTGCATATGTTTAAATTTAGATAACTCAAAATGAATATTTAACAACATTTAATTAGAATAATAATAATAAATGTTGCCGACGGTAAAGCCGTCGGCATAGCTCCAACGCCGTTAGCCGACCGGCATCCCGCATGCCACGTGGTATCTATGCCGACGGACAGAGACTTTTTTTACGACGGCCAAAGATATGCCGACGGCCACCGTCGACATATCTGTAGCTAAGCCGTCGGCTTAGCTTCAGATATGCCGAGGATGGTCGTCGGCATATCGTTGACCGTCGGCAACTACAGATTTTGGTGTAGTGTCAAAAAATGTTGGGTAGGTACTAATATCCTAGGGGATTCAATCTATCCACCAGCCCAAACATCTTTCAATAAGGTCTTAATTTTCATATTTCTAACTCAATATTAAGTGAAGCTTTCGAAACTATTCTAAATTGACTACTATAAGTTGAGCCAGAAGTCCCAACAATGTAATGCCATTTTTATGGGAAAATTCTTAAATTCGTGATACCATATTGTGTTGTCCTATAACAATTTAATAACAAACATGACCTCTGATAGGACATTTCCCGTCCTTCGGTTTTGGTGTTGATTACAATACCGGATTACGGATCTAACTGTGTCACGAGTTTTGCGGGACCAAGACCATTCCATGCAAAAGGAGAAAATAAATACTTCAGTCTGGTCACCTCCAGGCCGGTTGTACCGGTTGAAGGGTTCGTTGCATAGAAAACAAAATTTTTCCTACGATTGCAACTGCCAAGATCACATCTAGGAGATAACTTGTAACGGTTTGAGAAGGACTCACCCTCGAAGACCAAAAGCTTTAACGAGAACTATTCTCGTGGGTGATGTAGTCGAACACTCGCCGACCTCAAGGTCGTGATGAAGACTTGACGCCACGAACGGGCAGCGTCTCCGTAGTCGGTCACACGTACAGATCAGTGACGACCTCCGCCCCTTGCTCCAGTTGGGCAGCGGAAGTAGTGGATCCTCGGGAACTCCAGCAGCACTACAACATAGTGGTGGTGGTGGTAGAGAAGATCTTGAGCAGGGCTTCGCCTAAGCACCGTACTCGTGAAACTGGATCAGCTAGCAAGGGGAGGAAGATGCCAACCAAAGGGCATATGAGAGATGGAGGAATTTTTTGGTGTGTAGAGGGGTCTCCACCCATCTATATATAGGAGGGGGAGGCAGCCCCCAAGGGGTAGCACGCCCCAAGAGGTGCCCCCACCTCTCCCCTCATCATGTGGGTGGACTCTCCACTCACAAAAACAAAGGGTCACACATTATTCCCATAACTTCCATAATTCTCCACTCAAAATTCCAAGAGTTTATCACATTAAAAAACTTTTAATTATCTTGTTTAATGTCACTCAAATTAATGAACACTTCATTTAATGAGTACTTCATTGATGAACACTTCATTCAATGAACACATTAAAAATTATCCCCTTGCACTATTTTGATATACCGAAACTATTCCAGCAGTTTTATCAAAACAGTCCATGTGTTGTCCAGTATATTCTCCGGCGTTCCGTATCCACTCAAACGCGTCAACGAATCCTTAAGTGTGTCACCCTACGGTTCGTGAATAAAATGGACATGAAAGAGACTCTTCTCCGATCAATAATCATCAGAGGGATCTGGAGATCCATGATGACTCCCACTTACTCAACGATGAACTAGTGATCGTGTGAACCATTACTCGGTAACCAATTCCTTTTGTCTCGCGATATTTTACTTGTCCGTGATCCGATCATTTGGTATCATCCATACCTAGTTCGATCTCGTTACCGACAAGTACTCTTTACTCGTTCCGTGATATAACATCCTCGTGAGCCAGTCACGTGCTTGCAAGCGATGTCAATGTGATATCACCGAGAGGGCCCAGAGTATATCTCTCCGTCATCTGGATGGACAAATCCCACTCTTGATCCATGAGCCTCAACTAACACTTTCCAAGTACCCAACGACACCTTTATAATCACCCTGTTACGGTGTGACGTTTGATGGAATCAAAGTACTCTTCCGGTGTCAGTGATTGACGTGATCTCATGGTCTAAGGATTAGAGTTACTTCGTGAAAGTTTGATACAGCAATAGAAACTTGATGACATGATCGTATTGCTATAACTACTGTGGGTGTATGTTCATCACATCATTCTCCAATGACATGACCTTGTTATTAACAACATCCAATGTTCATGACCAGGAAACCTTGATCATCCGTTAATCAACAAGCTAGTATAAAGAGAGGCATTACTAGGAACCTTTTCTCTGTTTATTAAACACACATGTATTAACGTTTCCGGTTAACACAATTATAGCATGAAAATAAACATTTATCATAAACATGGAATAAGATAATAACCACTTTATTATTGCCTCTCGGGCATATTCCCTTCAGTCTCCCACTTGCACTAGAGTCAATAATCTAGTTTGGTACTTGCGCATCCAACACCTATGGCATTCAGCTGTTATCCATACGCATTGCTAGTGGTAAACCTAATCTCCAGATCTGACACTTCAGGTCCGTGTGTATTTGCATTTCTTTGCGTCTCTACGCATCACTCATTCACCAATGAGATGGCATTGCATAAATTTGGTCCTCCGGTGAGACCTTAGTCCCTTGAGCTCAAAACATGTTGAATCTATTGTCATACAATAGATCTTCATAGTATTAACCCGTTTTGAACTACACCTAGTTTGTCAAACAAACTTCTTGACACAAATGCCCTCCTTTGCTGCTGCTAGAGCAGTCATATACTTAGCCTTTCCTTGTAGTATTCGTTATAATGTCTTAACTTTGGAACTCATCCAAATCCATTTGGAACTATTCCAAATCTATCATGGAACTTTCTTCCATTACATTTTGCCACCTTAACATACCGCCAAAATTGAGATAAATTTAGATTGTATCTTGCGACAAAACTAGTATCAATGTAACACTTTACAATGAACTATTGTCCAACATACATAATATATATTCTTAGTCCTTCCAAAGCACGTAAGGATATCTTTACTATTGTCCAATGATCATCTTATGAATCATTATGGTATATGCTCATAACATTTAGAGCATAGGACATTCTGGAATTGTACATATCATGGTGTACATGATTGATCAAATCATTCATGTGGTTTTACTCACCAAGTGTCAAAACACTTGAATCTCGCTTCAACCTTTTCCATGCGGCAAGAACTTTTCTCGTCGTTTCCATATTGAACTTCATTCAATACCTCATCTATGTACTTTGGCACAACCATATTAGAACCTCAATCTATCTGCATAGACATTGATGTCCAATATTCTGGTTTTGCCCAAATCTTCCATTAAAATCAAATTTTCAATGAAACTTCACCCGTGTCAATAAAAGATACATCATTTCCAATCAACAATATGTCTTCTACATAATGTATTAGAAATATGTCTCAGCGCTCCCACTTAATTTCTTGCAAAAGCAAGCATCTTCACCGTCTCTGATGAAACTAAACGTTTTAACAATTTCATCATGATGAAGATTCCAACTCCGCGAATGCTTATTTCAACCATTGAAACTTGCATGCTATTTTAGCATCCTTTGAATTAACAGAACCCTTTGGACCGTGTCCTGTACACGTCCTAGGTAACCATTCTATTAGAAGAACGTTGTTCCGTTTGTTCAACTACCATATACCAAAACTAGCATATGTAGTGGTTGCTACAATAATCCGTCCAGAGTAAATATCGTTATGAAAGATCAAATCTTGTCATAGCCAACTCTTTGAACATAATCGTAAACCATTTTAACGATATGTCGAATATTTCATAGATGTGAGAACATCCACGTCTGTTTCTTTATAGATCCAAACACGATATCTAGAGGGTCTTCCAAGTTCAGAAACTTGGTTTCTCGTGTATGGAACTATCACGGATTTTATAGCTTCTAGCCATTTTGACGGAGTCAGGGCCCATCATTGCTTCTTTGCATGTAGTCGGTCCATTATTATCAAATAACAATGATTCAATCTCAAATCTTTCTATTTGATCGATTACCCGAACTACGCAGTTCAATAGGAACTTAGATCGCCGTGACCACAACCTTTGGGACACGGTAGCCAAGAGCATTGCGGCCGCTTCCGGGACACTTTCCGGCGCTGCGCCACTTAGCACATAAAGCTTAGGTTCAACAACCTAATCGAAGTTCTACTGTCCTCCCACTTAACTTTTCGCAAAAAATTCCTTCTCAAGAAACTTGATGCACTTAGCCACAAAACACTTTTGTCTTTAGTGTTATGGAGGAATACCCAACGGTTACTTTGGGATAACTTACAAAGACGCATTTTATCCGACTTTGGTTGTAAACATTTTACATATGCCTTGCATACCAAAATTTAAGAAAAGACAAATTGGGTTTTATCCCATTCCATAACTTATATGGTGTCATTTCAACGGATCTCGATGGCTCTCTTTTCAGTGAAAAGCGGTAGTCTCTAAAGCTTAATCCTTAAAATATAATGGCAATTTTATAAATAACACCTTTGATCCTTACCATGTCAAACAAGGTTTGATTACATCTCTCGAACACTCCATACTCCTATGGTGTTTCGGGAAATGCAAGTTTTGGAACGATTCCTAAACTCTCAGGCATTTGCTAAACTTTTAACTCAAAAATCTTCTTTTATGATCCAATCATAAACTCTTATTTTCTCGTTACAATGATTTTCACTTCATCTTGAAATTTATTTGAACATTTTCAAACATTTCATACTTCTTCCTTATCAAGTAAATATACACATATATCCACTCAAATCCTTGGTTAAAGTATATGAAGTTATAAGACCCACCACACATGGCTACACATAATGAACTATACACATCAACATGTATAATGTCCAATAAGTTAGTCGTCCGTTCTTCTTTGCCTATGAACGGAGTTTCAATCATTTCTAGGAAATTCTTACAAGCGTCAATTGATTCAAAATCAAAAGACTCCAAAATTCCACCAACATGGAGTTTCTTCATGTTATCTTTCCAATATGATTTAAACGGTGTTTCAATCATCTCTAGAAATTTCTCACAACCGTCAATTGATTCAAAATCAAAAGACTCCAAAATTCCATCACCATGGAGTTTCTTCATGTGTTTCTTTCCAATATGATTCAAACGGTGGTGTCACTCATAAGTGATCTTATAATCATTTGTCTTGCGACATGTTTAGCATCAGTTATTATGGATGTGATTTCTCCAACAAGATTTATAGAGTTCATCCATCTTCTATGAATATGGTGATAATTTGAACAACTATTGTTCGTATAACACCAGAACAGAATAACAATTATTCAAATAAATCTTGAAGGCTAGGTTTAATTCCAACGATAAACACAATAACACTTTATTTTGTTCTTGATGAGAATCATCCCATATTCATTTGCTAGTTACTCAGGCCATTGCAACTCTTGTATTGCGTTGTTCCGTATGACACTTCATACCAACCAATCAGTATCCAATACTCAAGAATCACACTGTTTAACAAGCAATGAATATACCCATAACATGTATATCATCTATATACCCGAGCTGGACATTTCCAGTCTTTTCCTTTTGCTTTTTCGCCAAAATATTTTTCAGATCCTCTTTCAGCAATTCCTTTCCCTTTTTAGAAGAATTTATCAACATCACTTGTGGCACCATTCAAATGACACATAATCCAAAGTGTGTTAGTCAAATACTAACACCCTTTGATTCTCACTTTGATGTAGATCACCGTCATCAAATGTTTGGTGTTCTTCCAAATTCCATTCTTTAGTAATCTTATAGTGTAGTAAACATTTTACCTACATCTTCCATTCATCCTATCATGACAACTTTCATGACAAAACTACCATAGCTCATAGGGACAAACTGTGAGTACAATATTAGTTCCCAAAACCTTTTTGAGAGATTAGGACACATAGTGTCTCCAACCTTCACAAATTCTCATACAATATGAGAACATGTTTCTCACTAAATTTTACTCTATCACATTGCAACTAAACATTGTTTCAGATATCGCTATATCTTCCACACATGATAGTTTCTGAAACAATCCTTTCAGCTCCTAGATAACCTTGATAATAACAAACAACATTTGAATATCAAGGATCATGGAGGCAAGTGTGATACTTAGACACTAACACTGGAATTGTTACTCTCGATTTAATACACATTATTAAACTTCATGGAGTAAGCAAGGTTTGCTAAAGTTTGCAATAAGACTTTAAACTTTAGATTGACACTCAAATAATACGGTACCAGTCCGTAAAGTTAAATATCCAGAATTCTATAGTTCTATTATCTCAATTATAGCTAAGCGCAAAGGTAGTAAACAAATGCCAATGACTACAACGAACTATGCAAATTCACTTTGATTTAGTTCATGATAAAATGAGTTCATCTAACTCCCACTCAAAAACAACATCCCTCGAGTCGTCTTTGGTGATTACACGAACCAAATTCACTACACCACGACCGATCATCACGTGAGGCAGTGTAGCTGCAATGGCGAGCATCTCAATATGGTTCATCATATCATCCATATGACTCGTGCTTAACCTTTCGGTCCATGTTCCGAGGCCATGTCTGTACATGCTAGGCTCGCCAAGTAGAACCTTAGTATTTGCATGTGTTTCAAGGCCATGTCTGTACATGCTAGGCTTGAAAACACCCGTTGTATGCGAACGTAGAGTCTATCACACCCGATCATCACGTGGTGTCTCGAAACGACGAACTTTCTTAACGGTGCATACTAAGGAAGAACATATAATTATCTTGATATTAAGTGAGAGGGATCATCTTATAATGCTACCGCAGCGATCATGATCGTAACTAAGCAAAATAAGATGCATAAAAGGATAAACATCACATGCATGGATAATGTGATATGATATGGTCCTTCTCGCAATAGATCTCCATCTTTGTGCGTCTTGGTATGATCTCCATCATGCCACCGGCGCGGCACCAAGGTCCATGGCGCCACCACCATGGTCGTCCTTCTCCATTACAATATATCTCATGGATATATCTACAGCACGCAGGCCTTAAAAAGGAAAAAACACAACCATATGGCTCCTGCCGGTTGTTTACAATAAATCTCATTTCATACAACAATTTTGTAACAATGACCATATCACATCACATGCCCTGCAAAAACAAGTTAGACGCTTCTAAATTATCTTTGCAAATTTTACGTGGTTTTGGGCTTCCTAGGAAAGAACCGATCTTACCTACGGACAAGAACCACAACGTTGATTCGCTAGTTGTTTCTTTTCATCCCTTTCCAGGGCCCTCCGTTGCAAATGCCATATCACTAATGTTAGAGAAACTGACACCCCCAAAGCCACTTTATACGGTACAAGCCGTATGTCAAGCGTGACACGCAATCTGCGCTTAGGGCCGCTTCAATCCAACATTGCCGCAATATGAATGAACAAGTGCGCAAAAGAGGGTAACAACTAGAGGATCAACGCCCACATCTCTATGTGTTCTAACTGTACAAAGCATCTACGCATAGACGAGGCTCTGATACCACTGAAGGGTTCGTTGCATAGAAAACAAAATTTTTCCTACGATTGCAACTGCCAAGATCACATCTAGGAGATAACTTGTAACGGTTTGAGAAGGACTCACCCTCGAAGACCAAAAGCTTTAACGAGAACTATTCTCGTGGGTGATGTAGTCGAACACTCGCCGACCTCAAGGTCGTGATGAAGACTTGACGCCACGAACGGGCAGCGTCTCCGTAGTCGGTCACACGTACAGATCAGTGACGACCTCCGCCCCTTGCTCCAGTTGGGCAGCGGAAGTAGTGGATCCTCGGGAACTCCAGCAGCACTACAACATAGTGGTGGTGGTGGTAGAGAAGATCTTGAGCAGGGCTTCGCCTAAGCACCGTACTCGTGAAACTGGATCAGCTAGCAAGGGGAGGAAGATGCCAACCAAAGGGCATATGAGAGATGGAGGAATTTTTTGGTGTGTAGAGGGGTCTCCACCCATCTATATATAGGAGGGGGAGGCAGCCCCCAAGGGGTAGCACGCCCCAAGAGGTGCCCCCACCTCTCCCCTCATCATGTGGGTGGACTCTCCACTCACAAAAACAAAGGGTCACACATTATTCCCATAACTTCCATAATTCTCCACTCAAAATTCCAAGAGTTTATCACATTAAAACACTTTTAATTATCTTGTTTAATGTCACTCAAATTAATGAACACTTCATTTAATGAGTACTTCATTGATGAACACTTCATTCAATGAACACATTAAAAATTATCCCCTTGCACTATTTTGATATACCGAAACTATTCCAGCAGTTTTATCAAAACAGTCCATGTGTTGTCCAGTATATTCTCCGGCGTTCCGTATCCACTCAAACGCGTCAACGAATCCTTAAGTGTGTCACCCTACGGTTCGTGAATAAAATGGACATGAAAGAGACTCTTCTCCGATCAATAATCATCAGAGGGATCTGGAGATCCATGATGACTCCCACTTACTCAACGATGAACTAGTGATCGTGTGAACCATTACTCGGTAACCAATTCCTTTTGTCTCGCGAGTATCATCCATACCTAGTTCGATCTCGTTACCGACAAGTACTCTTTACTCGTTCCGTGATATAACATCCTCGTGAGCCAGTCACGTGCTTGCAAGCGATGTCAATGTGATATCACCGAGAGGGCCCAGAGTATATCTCTCCGTCATCTGGATGGACAAATCCCACTCTTGATCCACGAGCCTCAACTAAAACTTTCCAAGTACCCAACGACACCTTTATAATCACCCTGTTACGGTGTGACGTTTGATGGAATCAAAGTACTCTTCCGGTGTCAGTGGTTGACGTGATCTCATGGTCTAAGGATTAGAGTTACTTCGTGAAAGTTTGATACAGCAATAGAAACTTGATGACATGATCGTATTGCTATAACTACTGTGGGTGTATGTTCATCACATCATTCTCCAATGACATGACCTTGTTATTAACAACATCCAATGTTCATGACCAGGAAACCTTGATCATCCGTTAATCAACAAGCTAGTATAAAGAGAGGCATTACTAGGAACCTTTTCTCTGTTTATTAAACACACATGTATTAACGTTTCCGGTTAACACAATTATAGCATGAAAATAAACATTTATCATAAACATGGAATAAGATAATAACCACTTTATTATTGCCTCTCGGGCATATTCCCTTCAGTCTCCCACTTGCACTAGAGTCAATAATCTAGTTTGGTACTTGCGCATCCAACACCTATGGCATTCAGCTGTTATCCATACGCATTGCTAGTGGTAAACCTAATCTCCAGATCTGACACTTCAGGTCCGTGTGTATTTGCATTTCTTTGCGTCTCTACGCATCACTCATTCACCAATGAGATGGCATTGCATAAATTTGGTCCTCCGGTGAGACCTTAGTCCCTTGAGCTCAAAACATGTTGAATCTATTGTCATACAATAGATCTTCATAGTATTAGCCCGTTTTGAACTACACCTAGTTTGTCAAACAAACTTCTTGACACAAATGCCCTCCTTTGCTGCTGCTAGAGCAGTCATATACTTAGCCTTTCCTTGTAGTATTCGTTATAATGTCTTAACTTTGGAACTCATCCAAATCCATTTGGAACTATTCCAAATCTATCATGGAACTTTCTTCCATTACATTTTGCCACCTTAACATACCGCCAAAATTGAGATAAATTTAGATTGTATCTTGCAACAAAACTAGTATCAATGTAACACTTTACAATGAACTATCGTCCAACATACATAATATATATTCTTAGTCCTTCCAAAGCACGTAAGGATATCTTTACTATTGTCCAATGATCATCTTATGAATCATTATGGTATATGCTCATAACATTTAGAGCATAGGACATTCTGGAATTGTACATATCATGGTGTACATGATTGATCAAATCATTCATGTGGTTTTACTCACCAAGTGTCAAAACACTTGAATCTCGCTTCAACCTTTTCCATGCGGCAAGAACTTTTCTCGTCGTTTCCATATTGAACTTCATTCAATACCTCATCTATGTACTTTGGCACAACCATATTAGAACCTCAATCTATCTGCATAGACATTGATGTCCAATATTCTGGTTTTGCCCAAATCTTCCATTAAAATCAAATTTTCAATGAAACTTCACCCGTGTCAATAAAAGATACATCATTTCCAATCAACAATATGTCTTCTACATAATGTATTAGAAATATGTCTCAGCGCTCCCACTTAATTTCTTGCAAAAGCAAGCATCTTCACCGTCTCTGATGAAACTAAACGTTTTAACAATTTCATCATGATGAAGATTCCAACTCCGCGAATGCTTATTTCAACCATTGAAATTTGCATGCTATTTTAGCATCCTTTGAATTAACAGAACCCTTTGGACCGTGTCCTGTACACGTCCTAGGTAACCATTCTATTAGAAGAACGTTGTTCCGTTTGTTCAACTACCATATACCAAAACTAGCATATGTAGTGGTTGCTACAATAATCCGTCCAGACTAAATATCGTTATGAAAGATCAAATCTTGTCATAGCCAACTCTTTGAACATAATCGTAAACCATTTTAACGATATGTCGAATAATAGGACAATCAAGTGTGGGTGCAATAGCAACAATTTCATGCTTAACATAAGGAACTATAGAGAGTTCATTTTTGTTAGCATCATCTATAGTGGCATCATGGCCATCAACAAAGCAAGTATCAAAATCATCAGAAAGGGAAGTATCAAGTGAGTCCTCGGAATCATAAGATTCCTCTTCATAGCAATCATTAGCCTCTTCTTGGGCAGCAAGCATTTTATTTTTAAAATCCTCAATATAAGCATTGGAAGTATAATTCTCGAAGCAATAAGCAAGAACTGCAAAGTTTTCAGACTCGAAAATAGTATCGTGATACTTTTCAGTCAAAGAAGCAATCTCATAGGCACCTTTAAAAGCAACAAACTCTTCAATCTTTTCAACATCAAAGTAATCATAAACACCTTTAGCATAAGAAGATAAGATCTCATTTTCATTAAACTCACATTGGAAAGGGAGGTGTTTATGATCTATATTAGAACAGCAAGTAAAATCATAAATGTGGCACAAAAGTTTAGCATGGCAATAAGAAACATGTATTTGATCCCATAAGTGTTTCCCTTTCTGAGATAGGCGGTGCCGCGTATAATGAGCATGCTCATCCAATGATTTTCCCTCAACCAGGTCGATTGGGTTTTTAGCGCGAGCACAAATTTATCGAAGACGATCCAAGTGAAACATGTCCATCCTACCATATTTTGGTGGTTCATCACCCATGGTGAGGATAGCATAAATAGGCAAAGCAAGAGAAAGGCAAAAGGTAGCAACTATTTTTGTGGTTTTTCATAAAGGACACTGAGATAAAAACTGGAAGGTAAACTAACAAGACTAAAAAAAACAAAGGTAAAGGGTAGTGTGCAACTCCCCTATCTTAGCACTCGGAGTCCCCGGCAACGGTGCCAGAAAACTTGCTTGATGGCTTCTCGCCCCTTCGTTGGTTACCCCAAGTGGAAGGTTGAGATGTAGTGCAGCAGCAGTTTTCCCTCGGTGAAGATACCAAGGTTTGTCTCTAGCAGGACTCCAGAGATGATAAGTAGGTGTCAGCGGCGCAACTGACGCGGACCTGCACACAGACACAGATAATTTTGTTCCCAACGAAGTTCAGAGAGGTTGTCAATCTCTCCGGTCTTGTTGTTCACAAGGATAAAATGCAAGGGATAATGATAGCAGGTAAAAACAGTAAAGTAAATATAGCATGGAAATAGTAATGAGGATATGGACCGGGATACGTGATGTTCTCTAGTGATGTCTCTCTCCCAAAAGACGATAAAATTTCTATGCGAGGTAAACAAATTACAGAAAGGCAATTGACAAGATTATGAACGCACCGCAATGCTAACTATGCTACAAAAGAAAGGACGAGGTTCAAAAGCACAGGCAGTACGCCAAAATAAGTAGACCGAAATCCATCTGCATCTACTACTAATCATCCACCTTGAGATATCTATCCAGAACATCTCGCTGGTATTAATTTGCGAGCCCCACCCAAAGTGTAAACCCAAAGCAACAGAGAACTGCATTAAAAATAACTCTGCGTAAAGTAAACAATCCTTGTGACCGAGGTCACAAGCACCGTTGTTTTCCCCCTTGTGGCAACAGCACATCCCCTAGACTCATGTTTCTGTCACTCAAGCGTGTCATCGGGGGGCATGAACCCACAATCTAGCACAACGTTCCCTCTTGAAGTCACTACCTACTACTTGGCCAAAGCAATAAACATCAACGGAGAACATGCAAGAATTACTTAGGAGCAAAAATATAAGAGATAAGAACCAAATATATTACTCTATCACAATCTGAACATAATCTCATAATCCATCAGATCCTATCAAACTCAACATAGCAATAGCAAAAATATTACAAAGGTGCCTCGATCATGTAGGGCTGTTCATGAGGTCTAAACAATGAAGATCAAAGAGGGGCGGAGAACATCACATAGCTACTGATCACAGACCCATGGTCCAAGGAAAACTACTCACGAGACATCCGGGGAGCATCCATGGTGGAGAGGAGACTCCCGGAGGTCAATCCTCCCTTCGGCAGGGTGCCGGGAAGAGGTCTTCTGGTGCTCCCGATCTTCGGAAGCGCGGCGGCGGTGGAACAGAGGCGAGTTCGCGGAATATGGTTCTGCTTCTGTAGTTTTCCCGTGACGGGGGATAAATAGGCGAGTGGGGCAGCCAGAGGTGGACCAGGGGCCCCAGGCGACCCCCTGGCGCGACCAAGGGTGGGGCCGCGCCGGGTGGCCGCCTGGGCCCCCTGGCTCCCCTCTGGCCCCTCCCGGGTTCTTCGCGAAGCTTCCTCCACGGTGATTTTTTATCTGAATTTTCCCGAATTTTTCTGGCACTTTTATATGGGGGAAAACTGAAATAGAAAAACAGCAGAAAACAGGAACTGGCACTAGGGTGCCCTGAGTTAATAGGTTAGTCCAAATATGATCAAAATGTATGAAAGTGTATCTAGATCATAGAAATATCACACAAAACATGCATGGAGCAAGCAGAAATTATAGATACGTTTTGGACGTATCATGGAGCTGCCCCATCCTTGTGTAAAGGTTTCGTGTGCACCTTCAAGTCACTGTGCGTGGAATCACAACATCTTGCATTGGTAAGAGCGTGAGGAGAAATAGGGTGGCCCTCGTTGGCTTCGTGTGAGCATTGTGTTCCTCACCCTCTCCAAACAGAGGCGTACTTCTCGAAAGAGAAGGAACTTCGGCAACATATCCTTGTCTCCCGTGTTCCCCTTTACCTTTACATTGTGCAAGTTATTTTCATTGCTTATATCTTTCTTGCTCATATTGTGTTGCATTAGTTGGCATATAGGTTGCTCACATAGTTGCACATCTAGACAACCTATATTTTGTGTTGATTCTAATTTGTTAAGAAGAGGTTAAGAATTGTTAGTCGCCTATTCACCCCCCTCTAGTCGACATTCCGATCCTTTCATTTGGTATCAGAGCCTCGTCTCTTATTAAGTGATTTACCGCCTTAAGAGGATGTCACAAGGGGATAAAGCAGAAGAGGTTGAGTTACTAGGAGATACTTCGAACCCCTCCCTTTTGGAAGAGGTTCCAAGTACCGAGGGCTTCACGAACACGTTCGCGAAGGATGACTCATCATCTATCTCTCGACATGAGTACAATAAAGGCATGTCCGCCATTAAGGCTCACATGAATAAAGTTAATAATATGCTTAGTAGTCTCATGTCAAGGATACCCATGGAGGGCAACCCCACCATCACTCCCAACATTCCAAAGTTGGGTGGAGGAGATGTCATCTTCCAATCTAGTGATGGTGGTAGGAATGACAACCGTTCCATACATGTTCAATGGAATGGGTCGTGTATTCATTCCGCGGTCGCTCCTTCCGTTACCTATAATTCATTACCTCTTCCCGAGCCTCATTTTGCACATGTAGGTCCTCCTCCCATCCTTAACAAAGAAGCTTATCCGGTTTGGGCCTATCGCATGAAGAGACACTTGAAGGATTCCTCGGAGGAATTGTGGCGAATCATTGAGGAAGGTTTCCATCCTCATGACCGCCGCAACATGACCCCAAGAGAATATCGGGACAACTCCATCAACAATCTCGCGTTGCTCGTGATAGGAAATGGGTTGAAGGAAGATCAAGAGAATCTTGTCCGGAAGTGTGAAACAGCCAAGGAGTGTTGGGATCTTCTTGAGAAGACTCTCATGGGAAGCTCGAGCAAAAGGTGCTCCAAGTTTGACAAGATTCAAGATCAAGCCGATCACTTTGTCAGGAATGAAGGGGAATCTTCTGAGCATGTTCATCAAAGGTTGCTGGCCCTTGCCAACTACATGACGGATCATGGGAGCATGGACACCGATGATGGATGGATAAAAAGAAAGTTCATCACGGCTATGCTCCTACACAAGAAGCATATCACCAAAGTCATTCGTCAAAGGCCTGATTTCCGTGAGTTGACCTCCAAACAAGTCTTGGATGAATTTGTTGCCATGGAGATCTTGGACTCCACGTCCGAGCTGAAATTGGCTCGTCAAAGTGGCACCAAGATGTCATCTCTCGCTTTGAAGGCTAAGGAAGTTCAAGTTAAGGAAGATGAGGATGAAGAGGACGTTGGACCGGAAGACACCGAGTATGCTTACAATGAGCACATGGTTCTTGCCTCAAGACAGTTTTGGGGTAACAAGAAGAACTTCAAGTCCAACACAAGTAGCTTCAAGCCAAAGGGCCAAAGGATAAGGACTTGCTTCAATTGTGCCAAAGTGAGTCATTTCGTTGCGGATTGTCCTTACAAGAAGAGAGAAGATCATGGTGGCAAGCTCATCCAGAAGGACAAGAACAAGTCACCATTGAACAAGAACTTTGTGAAGAAAAAGCCTCAACGGGTGTTGGTGGCACCAGAAGAATACTACTCCGATGATGAGGATAATGAAGAAAGCAGAGATTGTGGCAACCGCCACCGTTCCTATCGCCATCGAATCCCCATCATCAACGTCTCTATTCAATTCCCCCAACGAGAACCCTCACATCATCCAAAGTGCCTTATGGCCAAGACTGCCTCGGTAACTCCTCTCTCTAAACCGTTTACCACCACTAACCCATCTTTGTTGTATTGTGTGGAGTAAAACGAGGATCCCAAGGTACAAGAAGAAAAGGCATTTGAGCTATTCATGTCCAAACTCAAAGGTGAAGCCAAGAGACACTTTGTGGCTGATACGTCCCAAACATATTGATAATTTATGCTCGTTCCATGCATGTTTTGTGTGAAATTGCTATGATCTAGACACACTTTCATACACTTTTGATCATATTTGTACTAACCTACTAACTCAGTGCACCCCAGTGCCAGTTCCTGTTTTCTGCTGTTTTTCTATTTCAGTTTTTCCCTATATAAAAAGTGCTCCAAAAATCCGGGAAAAATCAGATAAAAAATCAGCGTGCGGAAGCTTCCAAAGCCCCGAAGGAGGGCCAGCGGGCCACCACCAGGTGCCCAGGCGGCCACCTGGCGCGGCCAGGGGCCTGGCCGCGCCAGGGGGGCGCCTGGAACCCTGGTGGCCCCCCTGGTTGCCCCCCTTCGCCTATTTAATCTTCGTCACGGGAAACCTCCGAAGACAGAACCCTATTTCGCAAACTCGCCTCTATTCCGCGGCCGCCGCGCTTCCAAGATCGGGAGCACCGTTAGGACCATTCCCGGCACCCTTCCGGAGGGAGGATCGACCTTCGGGAGCTTCTACTCCACCATGGACGCTTCCCGGATGTGCCGTGAATAGTCTACCTTGGACCATGGGTCCGTGATCAGTAGCTATGTGATGTTCTCCTCCCGTCTTTGTTCTTCATGGTTTAGACGTACCTCGTGAGCTACCCTACAAGATCGAGGCACATATGTAATTCTTTTGCTGTTGCTATGCTGAGTTTGATGGGATCTGATGGATTATGAGATTATGTTCAGATTGTGATAGAGTAATATATTTGGTTTTGATCTCTTATATTTTTGTTTCTAAGTAATTCTTGCATGTTCTCCGTTGCTGTTTATTGCTTTGGCCAAGTAGTAGGTAGTGACTCCAAGAGGGAACATTATGCTCGATTGTGGGTACATGCCCCCTGATGACACGCTTGAGTGATAGAAACATCAGTCTAGGAGATGTGTTGTGGCCACAACGGGGAAAACAACGGTGCTTGTAAGCGTGGTTGCAAGGATTGTTTACTTTACGCAAAGTTCTTTTTCATGAAGTTTTCTGTTGATTTGGGTTTAGACTTTGGGTGGGACTTGCAACTTAATACCAGCGAGATGTTCTGGATAGATACCTCAAGGTGGATGATTAGTAGTAGACGCACATGGATTTTGGTCTACTTATTTTGGCGTACTTCCCATGCTTATGAGCCTCTTCCTTTCTTTTCTAGCATAGTTAGCATTGTGGTGCGTTTATAATCCTGTCAATTGCCCATCTGTAATTTGTTTACCTCGCATAGCAGTTTTATCGTCTTTTGGGAGAGAGACATCACTAGTGAACATCACGGGACCCCGGCCCATATTCTCATCATTGTTTACAAGCTTATTTCCTTTTTAGTATTTACTTCCAGTAGCTATCATTATCATTATCCTGTGTTTTTTATCCTTTGTAAACAACAAGATCGGAGAGATTCACAACCTCTCTGAACTTCGTTGGGAGCAAAGTTATTTGTGTCCTGTGCAGGTCCAGGAGAAGCAAGTGATTATCATAAACGACGCATCACTTGTCGAACCACCTACTTATCATTGCCGGAGTCCTACGGGAGACAATCTTAAAACCTCGGTATCTTCACCGAGGGAAACTTGCCGCTACGCTGCATCTCACCTTCCACTTGGGGTAACCAACGAAGTGCGAGAAGCAATCCTCTCTCGCGTATCAAGCAAATTTCTGGCGCCGTTGCCGGGGACAGATAGGGGATTTGCCCTCTACCTTTTATCTTTACTTTTTAGTCTTGTTAGTTTACCTTTATTTTTTTATCTTTGTGTCTTATATCAAAAATTACAAAAAAATCTGCCACACTTGCTGCTACTATGGGTTCCACTGAAAACACCAAGTTGTGCGACTTCACCAGTCACAACAACAAAGACTTTATCTGCACTCCTATTGCCACACCTGCCACTTCAGCTACCTCTTATGAAATTAAACCTGCTTTGCTAAACCTTGTTATGAGATATCAATTCTCTGGTGCTGGAGATGATGCTGCTTTACACTTGAATAACTTTGTTGAATTATGTGATATGCAAAAGTATAAAGAAGTAGAAGGTGATGTTGTTAAGATCAAGCTTTTTCCTTTCCCTTTGAGGGACAAAGCTAAAATCTGGTTTCAATCTTTGCCTAGGAATAGCATAGATTCTTGGGATAAGTGCAAAGATGCTTTTATTGGGAAATACTACCCACCTGCTAAAATTATCCAATTGAGGAGTAACCTTATGAATTTTAGGCAATTAGATAATGAACACGTTGCCCAAGCTTGGGAACGTATGAAATCTCTTGTTAAGAAATGCCCTACACATGATTTGACTACTTGGATGGTTATCCAGACTTTTTGTGCAGGCTTGAACTTTACCGCGCGGAACCTGTTAGATTCGGCCGCAGGAGGAACCTTTATGTCAACTACACTCGGTGCTGCCACAAAACTCCTCGATGAGATGTGACCAATTACTCCCAATGGCCCACCGAACGCGCTCCAACAGGTAGAAAGGTAAATCCTGTTGAGGAAATTACCTCCCTAAATGATAAAGTTGATTTAATTATTTCTCTACTTACCAAGCAACCCTCTATTGATCCTCATGATGTTCCTTTAAATTCTTTGGTTGCTCAGGAACAAGTAGATGTGAACTTCATTGCTAGAAACAACTTTAATAATAATGCATATAGGGGCAACTTTGCTAGTAATCCTAGACCGTTTCCATCCACTTATGGGAACAACAACACCTACCCTAGCAACTCCTATCCTACTACTAAGGAAAGAGACCTAACTAGCTATGAGAAATTAATGGAACTAGAGAGGGCTACTACGAATTATATGCATACCCAGTTCGAATAAAACAAAGCTTTCTCTAAGAAAATAGGTGAGCACACTGCCATTTTACAAAACATTAGTGACCAACTTGAGAGCCTGAACAGTGAAATCTCTAATCTCCAAACTAGACTTACCGCCACTGAAACCCATGTTTCGAATATGTCCTACACCCAATCTACTTTGATAAACCAAATGGCAGCCAAGCCAGAAGTTATCCCTATGGAAGAGGATAGAATTAAGAGCCTTCCTACGCACCATACAGTTGCCACTATCCAAATTGTTGAGGACACTCAAACTATTAGCACCCAATGCACTCCTAGTACCATTGGACCTATTAATGGTGATGCTAATACCTCAACTTTAGAAGAAGAAACCCCTATGAACATAGAGGGTTTCAAACAAGTGAGCCTAGATGACACTACTACCACTTTTGATAGTAGTGATATTGATTTTGATAGTTGCACCCTCTCAAAAGTTATTAGCTTACTACACAAAATGTCTAGAGACCCCCACACTAGCACACTTAAGCTTGCCTTCACGGAGCATATCACAAATGCTCTCATCAAAGCTAAGGAGGAGAAGCTAAGGATAGAATCCTCCATACCTAGGAAGCTAGATGATGGTTGGGACCCTATGATCAAAATTAAATTAAATAACTTCTCTTGCTATGCTTTATGTGACGTTGGAGCTAGTACCTCCGTCATGCCCAAAAGAATGTATAATATTTTTGAATTGAAACCTTTTGATTCTTGTTCTTTTGGTGTTCGTCTTGTCTACTCTTCCATAAATAAACCTTTGGGTAAGATTGACGATGTTCTTATCATTTTCAATGAAAACTATGTTCCCGTTGATTTCATTATTATGGATATAGAGTGTGAACCTTTATGTCCAATTATTTTAGGACGTCCTTTTCTCTACACCGTTGGTGCTATCATTGACATGAAAGAGGGGAATATAATATTTCAATTCCCTCTCAAAAGGGGGATGGAACAGTTCCCTAAAAATAAAATCAAGTTACCTTTTGAGTCCGTTACACGGGCTAGCTATTCTCTTTCTCTTGATAAAACTTGATTCTTCTTTTGCCTTATGCCTAGCTTAAAGGCGTAAAAGAAAGCGCTTGTTGGGAGGCAACCCAAGATGTTTTTACTTCTGTTTTTAGTTTTCTTGATGATTTTTACTACTATAGCAACATCATTGTATCTTTATTTTCAAGCTTTGTGCCAAGTTATAGCCGCATATGACAAGTGAAGCGAAAGTTGTAACATGCTGTCCAGAAAACAGATTCTGTCTTCGTGACGGGAAAAATCGAATAAAATCACCCGTTCATTTATTTGAGCTGAATATTTTACACAGCATTCTCTATACAATCTCGGAACTTTCGTCTGCTCTGACTTTTTTTATTTGAGTTGCAGAAGTACCCCTAAAAAATTCTTTACTACCTGCTGTTCTGTTTTTCATAGATTCTGCCACGTTTGATCTCTCCTAACTTTTGCAAACCTTAAGCTTGATTTTTCTTTGCAAAAACGTTTTGGAAATCTTGAGAAACTGTTTCTCTTCAAGAATATCTTTATATCCAGTGGGGAAAACTTATTTTATTAAGGGTACTAACCTCTCTAACCAGCTTATTATGAGTTATGTATGAAGGGAGTTTTCAAGTGTGCGATGGAAGATGATGAAAGAAGATCTAGGAGTGTCAAGCGCTCAAGCTTGGGGATGCCCCCATGAATCCCCAATAAATATTCAAGGAGACTCAAGCGTTTAAGCTTGGGGATTCCCCCACGCATCCCCTTCTCCATCAACAATCATCAGTTCGTCCTTCGTCTCACTATATTTTTATCACTTCATGCGTTATGTGCTATGCTTGGAGCGTCCCGCTCTTAGGTTTTATTTTTAGTTTTATTTAGCTTTGCTTGATGTTCATAACAAGTTAGACCCCGTATTACTTTGTGTGGGAGAGAAACACACTTCACTTTCAAAATCGAGAACACATCATAGGATTTTTCATGCCTATCTTTTTTCTATTGTGTGTTCTTTATCTTTTCGTAGCTACTGCCATGTTTAGTTTTAGTCTTAGTTTGTCTTTAGCAAGAGCCTTGGATTTTGTTTAGTTTATTGCTAGAACTCTCTTTAGTTTTCATGTTTATCTTGTTAAGAGATTTGGTTGTTGCACTAAGTTGTGTCTTGTCTTGAAAGTAGGTGATTGAGGTTGCTATTTAATTTTAGTAGTAACTTGCAATAGTTTTGAGGTATTGATGTGAGTAATGTTTGAACTTTTGGTGTCAGGATCTCTAGCCTATTAGTGATAGGTGTCGTATTTTGGGAAATCCGTGTTTATTTTCAAAACCTACAAAACTAGTTGAGAATTCTAGCTACTAGATGGATCGCTAATCTTTGGAGGGATCGAATATTAGAGTACACTCACGTACCATGAGTCGAGGATGCATAAGGATAACCAAACCCCCATACACTCATCCTCGGGGTACTTGTCTCTTTGTGAACCTCCTCATTAAATTGAGAGTTACCGATAATAAGTGCATGAGTTCTTTGGACTAATGTAAGTATTGAAAGTTGACACTTCCACCTCCTCATATTTGCTAGCCTCTCCCGTGGCGTGCATTGCCTTCTTCTCACTCCGAGAGTTGGCGTCCACCTTCGCCGGTACATCCAAACCCTTGGCATGATACGCTCTGTCATCATAAACCTCCTTATATCTTTCCTTAAAACATCCACCATACCTACCTATAAAGGCATTTCCATAGCCTTTCCGAGATATATTGCCATGCAACATCCACCTCTTCATGACTTGGTCTTCATGTCATACATGTTCCTGCTACACTGGCAGCGGCATACATTGCATACATCATGATAGATACATCTTCTTTATGATTATAGTACCTTGTAAAGTGTGAAAGATCTTCTATACCCTCTTGTAAATTAGAGTGTTGCCCTTAAGTGAGGAAAAGATCCCAAAGTAAACAAAATAAAAGATCCCAAAGAGGACAAATGAGAGTTAAATAGAAAGAGCCAGTGAGGCCACCAAAAAATACAAAAAAATAGAAAATAATAATAATAAAAAAAAAGAGAGAAAGGGGCAACACTACTATCCTTTTGAAAGATCCACACGATTACTCCCTCGTATCCTTGCACTCCATAGAGATGATCATGCATATAGCTATGTGGGGACCTTCACACTATAGAACTTGGCTTGCATATTCCAAGGATGAGCCTCCTCAAAAGAGCTCTAGGTCTTCATGAGCGAGCAAGTTAGATGCACCCCCACTAGTTCCATTGGAGAGCTTTTTAGCTCATATGTGCATCCGTTGCATGGAAATCCCTACTCCTCACATCATATCTATCATTTGGCCTTCTCGCCTATGATTTTCCTCATTGATGTGAGCCTTTCTCATCCTTTTTGTCTTCCTCCTCCACCATATTCTCTCTTTGCCACCCTAAGTGTCAAATCTCATGCTTACGCTCATCCATTGCATGAGTACTCAAAATATCGAAAAGCAGTGGATCAAATTGACTTGTACGTGGCTAGTGGTCTGGGGACGAGTCAAGATAAGATTCCAAATAAGTCCAAGTGTGAAACTTTAGTAGATTGAGTTCTCAACAAAAATACTTTTTTCCCGTATTCCCTATCCCCCTTCTTGCAGGCAAACACCATTTGGATACATTCGATTGACGGACAGCGAGAGCTCTTGCACCTAATGTTCTTTTGTTACTTGTTTCAATGCTAATATAGACTCTTGCATGTTATGACTTTAATTGAATCACATACCTTGATTTCTTTACTTTTCAAAGTTCTTATATGGTTGCTAGCATGTCACCATAGAAATTACGTTTATTATCATTTGCCTACTCGAGGATGAGCAGGAATTAAGCTTAGGGATGTTGATACGTCCCAAACGTATCGATAATTTCTGCTCGTTCCATGCATGTTTTGTGTGATATTGCTATGTTCTAGATACACTTTCATACACTTTTGATCATATTTGGACTAACCTACTAACTCAGTGCATCCCAGTGCCAGTTCCTGTTTTCTGCTATTTTTCTATTTCAGTTTTCTCCCATATAAAAAGTGCTCCAAAAATTCGGAAAAATCAGATAAAAAATCAGCGTGCCGGAAGCTTCCAGAGCCCCGAAGGAGGGCCAAGGGGCCACCACCAGGTGCCCAGGCGGCCACCTAGCGCGGCCAGGGGCCTTGCCGCGCCAGGGGGGCGCCTGGACCCCTGGTGGCCCCTTGGCTGCCCCCTTCGCCTATTTAATCTCCGTCACGGGAAACCTCCGAAGACAAAACCCTATTTCACAAACTCGCCTTTGTTCCACCGCCGCCGCGCTTCCCAGATCGGGAGCACCGTCAGGACCCTTCCCGACACCCTGCTGGAGGGAGGATCGACATCCGGGAGCTTCTCCTCCACCATGGACGCTTCCCGGATGTGCCATGAGTAGTCTACCTTGGACCACGGGTCCGTGATCAGTAGCTATGTGATGTTCTCCTCCCCTCTTTGTTCTTCATGGTTTAGACCTCGTGAGCTTCCCTACATGATCGAGGCACATATGTAATTCTTCTGCTGTTGCTATGCTGAGTTTGATGGGATCTGATGGATTATGAGATTATGTTCAGATTGTGATAGATTAATATATTTGGTTTTTATCTCTTATATGTTTATTCCTAAGTAATTCTTGCATGTTCTCTGTTGCTGTTTATTGCTTTGGCCATGTAGTAGGTAGTGACTCCAAGAGGGAACAGTATGCTCGATTGTGGGTACATGCCCCTGATGACACGCTTGACTGACAGAAACATGAGTCTAGGGGATGTGTTCTGGCCACAAGGGGGAAAACAACGGTGCTTGTAACCGTGGTTGCAAGGATTGTTTACTTTACGCAAAGTTCTTTTTAATAAAGTTGTCTGTTGCTTTGGGTTTACACTTTGGGTGGGGCTCGCAACTTAATACCAGCGAGATGTTCTGGATAGATATCTCAAGGTGGATGATTAGTAGTAGATGTAGATGGATTTCAGTCTACTTATTTTGGCATACTGCCCATGCTTATGAGCCTCTTCCTTTCTTTTGTAGCATAGTTTGCATTGCGGTGCGTTTATAATCCTGTCAATTGCCCATCTGTAATTTTTTTACCTCGCATAGTAGTTTTATCGTATTTTGGGAGAGACATCACTAGTGAACATCACGGGACCCCGGTCCATATTCTCATCACCGTTTAAAAGTTTATTTCCTTTTCAGTATTTACTTTCAGTTGCTATCATTATCCTTATCCTATGTTTTTTATCCTTTGTAAACAAGAAGACCGGAGAGATTGCCAACCTCTCTGAACTTTGTTGGGAGCAAAGTTATTTGTGTCGTGTGCAGGTCTAGGAGAAGCAAGTGATTACCATAAATGGCATGTCACTTGCCTAACCACCTACTTATCATTGTCCGAGTCCTACGAGAGACAATCTTAAAACCTCAGTATGTTCACCGAGGGAAACTTGCCGCTACGCTGCATCTCACCTTCCACTTGGGATAACCAACGAAGGGCGAGAAGCAATCCTCTCTCGCGTATCAAGCAAATTTCTGGCTTTCAGTTTTTAGCGGTCTTGATGATTGTTACTACTGTAGCAACATCATTGTATCTTTATTTTCAAGCTTTGTGCCAAGTTATAGCCTCACATGACAAGGGAAGCGAAAGTTGTGACATGCTGTCCAGAAAACAGATTTTGTCTTCGTGACGGGAAAAATCGGATCAAATCACCAGTTCATCTTTTTGAGATGAATTTTTTACACAGCGTGCTCTATATAATCACGGAACTTTCGTATGTTCTGAGTTTTTTAATTTGAGTTGCAGAATTACCCCTAAAAAAATTCTTTAGTACCTGTTGTTCTGTTTTTCACAGATTCTGCCACGTTTTGTCTCTCCTAACTTTTGCAAACCTTAAGCTTGCTTTTTCTTTGCAAAAACCTTTTGGAAATCTTCAAAAACAGTAGATCTTCTAGAATATCTTTATATCCAGTGGGGAAAAATTATTTATTAAGGGTACTAACCTCTCTAATCAGCTTATGATCAGTTTTCAAGTGTGCGATGGAAGATGATGAAAGAAGATTCGGGAGTTTCAAGCGCTTAAGCTTGGGGATGCCCCCATGCATCCCCGATAAAATTTCAAGGAGACTCAAGCGTCTAATCTTGGGGATTCCCCCGTGCATCCCCTTCTCCATCAACAATCATCAGTTCGTCCTTCGTCTCACTATATTTTTTATCACTTCATGCGTTATGCGCTATGCTTGGAGCCTCTCGCTCTTAGTTTTTATTTTTAGTTTTCTTTAGACTTGTTTGCCGTTCATAACAAGTTAGACCCCGTCTTACTTTGTGTGGGAGAGAAACACGCTCCACTTTCAAAATCTAGAACACATCATAGGATTCTTCATGCCTATCTTTTTGCTGTTGTGTGTTCTTTATCTTTTCGTAGCTACTGCCTTGTTTAGTTTTAGTTTTAGTTTGTCTTTAGAAAGAGCATTGGCTTTTGTTTAGTTTGTTGCTGGAACTCTCTTTAGTTTTCATGTTTATCTTGTTAAGAGAGTTGGTTGTTGCACTGAGTTGTGTCTTGTCTTGAGAGTAGGTAATTGAGGTTTCTATTTAATTATAGTAGTAACTTGCAATAGTTTTGAGGTATTGATGTGAGTAATGTTTGAACTTTTGGTGTCAATAGCTCTAGCCTATTAGTGATAGGTGTCGTATTTTGGGAAATCCATGTTTATTTTCAAAACCTACAAAACTAGTTGAGAACTCTAGCTACTAGATGGATCACTAATCTTTGGAGGGATCGAATATTAGAGTACACTCACGTGCCATGAGTCGAGGATGCGCAAGGATAACCAAACCCCCATACACTCCTCCTCGGGGTACTTGTCTCTTTGTGAACCTCCTTATTAGATTGAGAGTTATCGATAATAAGTGCATGAGTTCTTTGGACTAATGTAAGTATTGAAAGTTGACACTTCCACCTCCTCATATTTGGTAGCCTCTCATGTGCCGTGCATTGCCTTATTCTCACTCCGAGAGTTGGCGTCCACCTTCGCCGGTCTTCATGAGCGATCTCTAGGTCTTCATGAGAAAGCAAGTTGGATGCACCCGCACTAGTTCCATTGGAGAGCTTTTCTTAGCTCTTATGTGCATCCATTGCATGGCAATCCCTACTCCTCACATCATATCTATCATTTGGCCTTCTCGCCTATGATTGTCCTCATTGATGTGAGCCTTTATCATCCTTTTTGTTTTCCTCCTTCACCATATTTATTTCTTTGCCATCCTAAGTGTCAACTCTCGTGTTTACGCTCATCCATTGCATGAGTGCTCAAAATATCGGAAGGGAGTGGATCAAATTGACTTGTACATGACTAGTGGTCTGGGGATGAGTCAAGATAAGATTCCAAAGAAGACCAAGTGTGAAACTTTAGTAGATTGAGTTCTGAACAAAAAAATACTTTTTCTCTCATGTTCCCATATCCCCTTTCTTGCACGCAAACACCATTTGGAGACATTCAAGTCACGGAAAGCTAAGAGCTCTTGCACCTAATGTTCTTTCGTTGCTTGTTTCAGTGCCAATATAGACTCTTGTCTGTTATGACTTGAATTGAATCACATATCTTGATTGCTTTACTTTCAAAGTTCATATATGGTTGCTAGCATGTCACCACAGAAATTATGCTTGTTATCATTTACCTACTCGAGGACGATCAGGAATTAAGCTTGGGGATGTTGATACATCCCAAATGTATCTATAATTTCTTCTTGCTCCATGCATGTTTTGTGTGATATTGTTATGATCTAGATACACTTTCATACACTTTTGATCATATTTGGACTAACTTATTAACTCAGTGTACCCCAGTGCCAGTTCTTGTTTTCTGTTGTTTTTCTATTTCAGGTTTCCCCCATATTAAAAGAGCTCCAAAAATTGGAGAAAAATCAGATAAAAAAATCACCGTTCTGGAACCTTCCGGAATCACCAAAGGAGAGCCAGAGGGGGGCCACCAGTCACCGGGGTGACCACCAGATGCGGCCTAGGGTGGGGCCGCGCTGGGAGCCCGCCTGTGCGACTGGGACCTCTCCTTGTGGCCCCCTTGGCTCTTATTTATACACCCGTCACAAAAACCCTGATTCCAGACCCCTTTTCTCCAGAAGCAATTCCGATCTCCTCCGCCATCGCCAACAAGCTTCGGGGGACCAGAATTCCTATGCCGACACCCTGCTGGGACGGGGAAATTCCCCGGATTCATCCCCATCGACGTTTCTTCCTTCCTCCATGATGCGGGAGTAGTCCCTCCTCGGGGCTAAGGTTTCTATCAGTAGCTATGTGGTCAATTCTCTCTCCCATGATGTGATCTTCGTTGTGATCATAGGCTATGTTAATCTAGGGTGATCCCATGATATTTCCCCTTCCTCTATGTATTGGATTGATGTACTCACTTGATCTTATCTAGTATAATCCCTGAGACCAAGTTGACAGCGGTCTATTGGACATGGGTTAGAAGAATATTTTCATGAGTGATTTCCTCTTTTGTGTGTTGATTGAAGATTGAGAGTCTCTTGGTGCTTCTCTTTGACTATCCTTGAGATATGTTGTGGTGATTGTGGTACTCTCTTTGTATGGCTGCGGTGACATTGGGAAATCCATAGATTGAGAACTACGAACTTTGAGGTGTGCCCTACATAATTCTCATCCTCTCTTGACCACAAAGGAATGACCTCCGAGTATGTCTCCAATGCATGTTTTAGTGGAAACTGACATGAGTATGTTAATGTTGTTGAGAGTTGCCACTAGTGAAAGTATGAAGCCTAGGCCTTGTTTCCACCATTGTTACACCATTTGTGCTCACGTTTGTCACATGTTTGCTTGCTGCACTTTTTATTACAGAATTATATTACCTTGCTTTTCCACACCTATCACTCATATTTTACTATCTCTTCGCCGAACTAGTGCACCTATACAACTCCTAGTTGTATTAGGTGTGTTAGGGACACAAGAGACTTCTTGTATCTTAATTGCAGGATTGCTTGAGAGAGACTATCTTCAACCTCTACTTCCGTGAGTTCGATAATCCTTAGGTCATCCACTTGAGGGACATTGCTGCTGTCCTAAAAACCTCTGCGCTTGGAGGCCCAACATAGTCTACAAGAATAGAAGCGTGCGTAGACATCACTAACGCAAGAGGACCCATTCATGAATGGGTACCTAAATCCAAGCATTGATCTCATATAGGTGGAGGCTTCCGGTGGAGGTTCATGGATACTTGATAGTGGGGCTACAAGTCATATGTTCGGAAGCAAGGACATGTTGGTGGACATGGACTTTGGACCATCTCGAACCACCCATGTCCAATTTGTTGATGCAAACACGTCAAAGGTATTAGGTCTTGGCAAAGTAATAATTTCTCCGGACTTGTCCATTGAGAAAGTATTACTAGTTGAGACTTGTGCCTTTAATCTACTATCCGTTCGTCAACTCGCCATGATGGGCCTTTGCACTTTCTTTGATAAAGACATGGTCGCCTTGATGTGGAGCAAAACTCTTAAAGTAGCCTTTTTTGGACATGTGGAGGATGGTATGTATGTGGTGGACTTCTCTAAAGTCCCCACCAAAACCGCCATGTGTCTAATGGATAAAGGTGATGTGGGAGGGCTTTGGCACCGCCCACTAGCCCATGTCAATATGAGATCTTTGCAAACCCTTCTCAATGGCGAGCAAGTCATTGGACTAACAAATGTTAGCTTTGCCAAAGATCGTGCTTGTAGGGCGTGCATTGAAGGGAAGCTACATGAGAAGAAACATCCCATCAAGAATATCATCTCCACCAAGAGGCCTTTGGAGATCCTTCACATGGATCTTTTTGGGCCTCCCTCATATGATAGTCTTGGCGGAAAGAAGTACTGTTTGGTTATTGTGGATGACTACTCAAGATATACATGTGCTTATTTCTTCAAGAAGAAGAGTGAGACTCAACGAACTGTCATCGAGTTTTCCAATGAAGCTCAACGTTAACACAACTCAAAGATATTGGCCATTAGGAGTGACAATGGCACCGAGTTCAAGAACTACACCTTGGATGAGTTTCTTGGTGATAAGGGGATAAAACATCAATATTTCGCTGCATATACCCCTCAACAAAATGGTGTTACGGAGAGGAAGAATCATACTCTGATTGATCCAGCAAGGACAATGATGGTGGAGTTCAAGAGTCCCTACAACTTTTGCGCAGAGGCCATCAACACTGCTTGTCATGCGACCAACCGTCTTTATCTCCGCAAGATCTTGAACAAAACTCCGTATGAAATCATCACCGGGAAGAAGCCCAACATCAAGTATTTTCGGTTCTTCGGGTGTAAGTGTTTCATTCTTAAAAAGGGTGCTCGTTTGTCTAAGTTTGATTCTAATATAAATGAGGGCATATTTGTTGGTTATGCTTCAAACTCCCACGCCTATAGAGTCTTCAACAAGTCCTCCGGACTTGTCGATGAATCTAGCAACATGGAGTTTGATGAACATAATGGCTCCGAACTGGGGAAAAGTGATCTCAATAATGTAGGTGATGAAATTCCTCCTCAAGCCATAAGAAGAATGGGTGTGGGTCATTTCCTACCCATTGAGGAACCCCTTGTGGTGGAAGGAGAAGGAAAATGCTCTACTCATGTGGAGCCATCACCTCCTCAAGATCAGCAAGAAAACCAAGAACAAGATGAAGGCCCTCCCCCTCCCGAACAAGATCAAGGTCAAGATCAAGTCATTGATGATGGTGTTGCACCAAATGATGATCAAGATCATGTTCTCGTTCAAGGGAAAGCTGAAGATGATGAGCAAGTCCTTGACGGTGCTCCTTCTTCCGAAGATGACTCTCTCGAGCCATCCCAAGAAGCCATGGAGGAAGAACGAGTACGCAGAGCACTCAAGATTGCATCACGGTTAAAATCTCAAGATCTTTCGGTGGATCAAGTGCTCGGAAGCATCCAAAAGGGGGTAACAACTCATAGTCAATTAATAAAATTTTGTGCCCATAATGCGTTTGATTCTTGTGTTGAACCCCAAAAGGTAGGTGAGGTGCTTGAAGATCCAGATTGGGTTGAGGCCATGCATTATGAACTCAATAACTTCAACACAACAAGGTGTGGTCATTAGTGGAGAGACCCAAAGGTTATCATAATGTTATTGGGACCAAATGGGTATCCAAGAACAAGAAAGATGCATTTGGTATTGTAATCCGAAACAAGGCAAGATCGGTTGCAAAAGGTTTTTCCCGAGTCGAAGGTATTGACTTTGGTGAAACTTTTGCCCCCGTGGCTCTCCTTGAGTCTATTCGCATTGCACTTTCTTACGCTTCTCATCATAACTTTAAGTTACATCAAATGGATGTGAAGAGTGCTTTTCTGAATGGTCCCATTAATGAGTTGGTATATGTCAAGCAACCTGATGATGCAGAAGTGATAACGGCTTCTCGCTCTTCATTGGTTACCCCAAGTGGAAGGTGAGATGTAGGATAGCAGAAAATTTCCCCTATGTAGAGGATAGGGTTTGTCTCCCATATGACTCAAAAGCGGCAAAGTAGTTGTCAACGGTGCAATTGACGTGGACCTGCACACAACACAAATAACTTTTCTCCCAACGAAGTTCAGAGAGGTTTTCAATCTCTCCGTCCTTGTTGTTTACAAAGGATCAAACACAAGGGATAATGATAGTGGTAATAGCAGCTACAAATTAAACCAGAGAGTAAATTGAGCGTGTAAAGAGTTGTAAGTCCAAGTATGTGATCAGAGGGGAGGGGGTGAATGATCACTTCAAATTTTTGCATGAAACTATGAAGTGAAGCATAACATGGCAGCAGAAGAAATTCAACAGAAAGGTAAACATTGAAGCAGAACTGGAATGAAGCATAACATAGCGAATCAAAAGCATCGAATCAATTGCATTGAAGCAAATCACTGAAGCAATTGATAAACTGAATGTAAGTGCGTAAAGTAAAACGAACTCTTGACTCGGCGTTGTTTGTTCGACTAGTTCACACTCTGCAAAGTGCTACGTATGGTTGGAGGGACTTGTGATTGAACACAGGAGCTAACCTCTCTCCGTTCGTATCTCCACTGCACCAATCTCCTTGAGCTTGGTCAGTTCTTCACTCGTGGTTGATTATTGAGGAAATCACCGAAACCTTTGATAAACTGGACTTCGAGGCGACAATAACTCTTCGCTCTCTGAAGAACAACTCTCTAACCATCTAGGAGAATTGCAGTTCTCCAAGATAAAAGGTTAGCAAACTTCTTCCTAAGTCATAATGAATCAACTCAGATCAATAGGACTTATGCTTCTGTGGATGGGTTTTTGGTTTGCTTCGGTGGGGTTGCTCTCTCTCTCTTCACTATCAGGAAATATCCTTGGAGCAGCCACCGGCCAAAGAGGGCGGGGGTGGCGTATTTATAGGTGACAATCCCTAGGTGCGAAATGACTGAAGTGACCCGATGTGACAGCTTGACACCTGTCCTCAACGGCCATATTTCCAATCAAAGTGCAACTTTACTTGCGGTCCAAGTAAAGCTGACTCACGGACTTGGTTCTGCTTCAGGAGCCGAAAGAACTAAGTCTTCGCTGGTGAACATGAGATTTCTCAACTTTGGCTTCTCACTGGTTTGAATTTGATCTGAGTCTTTTCACCAAAACCTTCGGAGTACATTTACTAAACCCCTCTTGATAGTACGGTTTTTCCTACGACTCAAAGAAGTGAAAAAGAACTACGCAAAAACTACTAAGTCTTGCGCCATCTTGGTCATCTCCTTCGATGGGACGTGCTTCAGGATTCCTTATCTTTTTAGGGGTCGGCATCCGAGATGAGCTTCACTCCAGAGGATATGCTTCGGTAAGTATGTAAATCTTCGTTGAAGCTTTATCACCAACCTATAACATCAGGAACCTAACCATCTGTTTTACACTAGAAAACTTGTTAGTTCCTCTACTGTTTTGCCCAACAATATCCAAAACTCATGGGGTATAACTTTTCTCTTACAATCTCCCCCTTTTTGGACTATTGTTGACAAAACAGGCATCGAAAAGGATATGGAATTTTGAGTTGAGTTGTGAGCAAAATCTAAGATATGAAGCTTTTGACTCCCCCTGAATGCAAGCATCGAAGATTTATATAATCGAAGTGAATGCTTGATGAAGAATATTCATAGTATCACGCACAGGAGGACAAAACAGCTTCGGGTGATGCTTTGTAACGAAGTCTTCCCTGCGTCAATGGTTGCAAATGGCTTGCAGCCAGGGAGCGTATGGCTTCAGTTGATGTACAAGTTCAGCAGCTTGGACCATATAACGAAGAAAACAATCCTCGAAGTCAAATACATGGCCGTGAGTAAGCTTCAGCAAAGCATGACGTGTATGATAATGAATGTTGGACTCTTCACTTGAAGTGCTGAGAGGCATCAGGGAATTAGACAAGATGTAAAACCAAGTCTTCGATAAGAATACCAGATGCTTCGGGCGAATATTCTCAGGCATGTGATCTCCAGTGACTTCGGGATCCAGAAGTGAGGCAAATTCAGCTTCAGTGGGATCAGGTATCAAATGCACCTTTACCAGTTCTCCAGTGTGCCTTGGGATGTTCACAATGTCCATGAATTCATCAGAATGCATCCTAAATACTTTTCCTTGAATCATCCACTCAAGAATCCATGAGCTTGTATCATCAGGATTTCCAGAGACATAGAGAGTGGCATAGAATTGCTTCACTAGCTCGGAATTGAATGGAGTCTCCATGGCAAACAGGCTGGTAAGATTTTGTGCTTCGATAGTTTCCATGATGTTCTGGAAGCACGTTGCAGAAGTTAGACTTCGCATATCCAAATACTTGTGCCTGAATAGAACATCCTTCTGGCAGTATAGCTTCGTGTAAAGAATTTGTTGCTCAGCTGTCCAGAAGCGAAGGTCATCTGCATTCCGCGGTGAATCATACGGACTTGCGCCAAAGAAGCGAAGCTTCTGGCGATGAACTTCGAGATTGAACTCAGGACCATGCCTTGAAGAAGAACCATCTCCCAAGAAAATAGGAAAAATTTCGCGAGGGTAGATGGAGTCCAATTGGGTATCTTGTGCAGGTATGCAATGGGGCATCTGCCTTCGAGCAACTATGGCTCGCTCTTGCGGTTGAGTCATAATGGCTAACTCATTGGCTTCGTCTTCGGCTTCAGCATCGGCTTCAGGCTCTTCTGGAGTAGCTTGATCTTTGGCTTCGCCTTCTTCTTCTTCGGACTCATCAGCAGATTTAGCCGAAGAATAATCCCTTGCAGGAATGTCTTGAGGAGGAGGAGAAGGCTCAGGCTCAAAGTTGTTGTGAGCGGACGGTTGAGGAGCGGGTTGAGGAGGAGGTGGAGTTGGAGCACGGGGTGGAACGACTTCGGGAGCAGTTGGCTTCACAGAGGGTTTGGGAAGAGTGATAATCTTGCATCGAGGGGGCGATGCTTGCCTTGGGGCCTTCTTGGCCGGATGAGAGCTCACCTCATCAGCTTCGTCTGCATCTGTGATAAGACGACGCTTTCTCTGTTGCAATTGTGGAAGTGGTGAAGCTAATTGCTTGAGCATGGCTTCGCGCTTCTTGGAGTCAAGACCCATGACCGATGCATTGTGCGTCTTGCAACATTCTTCAACGGCAGATTTGATTTTGCTTTGATACACTTGAATATTTTGCTTCGTCTTCTCATTTACATCAGCAATTTTCTTCGAAGCAGCTTCGGCTTCGAGCTTGAAATCCTCATCTGATTCAGCATCTGCTTTCTTCTTAAACTTCAGAATTTTAGCAGTTTCAGATCTGTCCCTAGCATGCAAATCCCTCAGCTGATTGTACAAAGTTTCAATCATAGCAGAGAGAGTTGGTGAAATGTAAACATTCCCAACATCCACAGCCTTGGAATCAACAGCTTCAGCAAGTTGGCAGAATGCCTGATTCAGGCTCAAACAGTCCCAAAGTTCTCCTTCTCTTACATCCGGGAAGTTATGTTGACTGTGCTCAGTCTCTTCATGAGCTTCGGGGGCAGGAGCTGCGACTGGCTTCAGAGAGACATCCTTTGGCGCCATTTCAACAACAGCTTCCTTCTGAGCGGCTCTAGCAGATTTCTCTGTGCTCTTAGTGCGAATGATATCATGTTGAGCCTGGCGCTTGGCTTCGGCTTCACTTAGCTGTTTGTCTTCGGCAGCAGCCTTAGCCTCTTGAGATTTTTCTTCAGCGAGCTTGCGCTTCGCTTCAGCTTTCTGATTCGATTCAGCAAGTTCTTTCCTCTGCTTCTCCAACTGAGCAGCATCTCTATCTGCTTTCTCTTTTGCCTTAGCTTCTTTATCAGCCTTAGCTTGGGCTTGTGCTTCAGCATGAATGCGTTCAGCTTCAGCACGATCACGCTTGCGCAATTCTGCTTCAGACAGCTTCTTAGTGCCGACCTGGGCATAAGTCTGGCCAGGCTTGGCAACAGATATTTTCAGCTTCGAAGCTTTGGCTGGTTCAGGAGCTTTAGCTTTGGGCTTAGCAGCAGGCTTTGCCTTCGGGTCATGCCTCTCCTTCGTTCTCTGTTCAGCAGGAACAAGGCGGCGAGGTGGCTTTGAAGCCAAGGGAGCCTCAACCACCAAGTTCGTCAAATCAATGTTTCGTTTGGAAACAGGAGGGTCAGTTGGATCTTGAATCCTAACTCCTTTTGGAGCAGACGGTTTCTCTCCAGCCTTCTTCTTTAGTGGCTTCCGTAGCTGTTGTTTCTTTGGACTGGGGGGAACAGGAGTGTGCTCAGACTCATCATCTGCATCATCAGCAGGATCTTCATCAAGAGAGTCTTCAAGCTGTGCAGCAGCATCAGCTTCGTCATCAGGCCGCCGACGAGGCCATGTGCGCCCCTGGCCGCCATGGGAAGCCTCTCCCGTCCCTTGCACTGGCGTGAGGAAGGAGACGACCCTGGGCCGTTGGATCAACCCAGATCCAACGCCCAGGATTAGCCCATACCCCTTCGCTAAAACACACACACACACACACACACACACACACACACACACACACAGCAGACGCTACGCGGGCTCGGCCCATTGGAGGCAAGCGCCGTGGGCGCAGGATAGCCCTGGCCGACCTGCTGAGATTTTTTTCTTTTATTTATTTTATTTCGAGAACTTAAATAACATTAGAAAAATAACCGTAGCTCAGAAAAATGTGAAATAAATTTTATGTGGTTTAGAAAATTGTGTTTTATTTTCCTGCATGTTTAGAATAATTTTTTTACAGTACCAAAATAATTGCTTTAGTTTTAATTAGTTTATTGTGCTTTTACGCACCTAGGGATAGTTTTAATTAATTCTCTATTAACCCTAAAAATGTAATGTTGACATGTTTATATTCCTGTGATTATTCTTGACTTTTCTGTTTGTGTAGAATATTATTTATCTTAGATAAATTTGTGACCCTTTTATTACAATTTATTTTGCTAGTTTAATTTCTATAGAATTTATGGTAGTAGTATTAAATTATTAGCTTATTATTAAAAATTTCCTCTGGTCAGTAGCACTTTTGTTATGAAGTTAGTTAATAAGAATAAAATAAATTTGAAAGTTGTTAGTGATTAAAATGGATTAAAAACATTGCTTTTATTTAAAGTTGTTTTATTTAATATTGATGTTAATAAATCCACCAAAATTATCCTATTGCCTTGTTATAAATTGTAACCTTGTTGAGGTGGTATAAAATTTAAATCTTAGTAAATAGAAAACCTTGAAATTGTTTTGTCCTTTTTTTGTGTTATTGTTTGTGAAAAAATTGAGTGATGAAATATTGTGCTGTTGTTGCCCCGTTGTAATGGTGTGTATTTCTTTCGCAACGTGTAGACGATACGACGTACGTTGCAGGTGAAGACTCCTCCCAAGCTGCCGAAGAAGCCGATCCAGAGTACATCGCCGAGGAAGGCAAGCCACTGTCAAAACTTAAACTTTACTTTACCCATTTTTACTTTCCTTTTGTTCATGTATATTGTATCATGTTATTATATTCATATGGGTTGGGATTGTATTAGTTATATTAGAAAAACTCCACATCACCCCATAGCCTACCTATTTGGGAAAAACTAAGTAGAACCCCGATGATCCCGGCATTCTGTCGAGACCATCACTCAGCTCTAGTAATTAGCATTACATAACAACATGGATAGTCATACTTCATCCTATTTGGTACGGCATACACCTAAGAAGGTGGTATGGCCGGGATTGTGGAACATCGTCGGACATGGACAAAGTCTGGAGGGACTCTCTATAAGTGCCGCCAAAAACTAGCCTTACAGTACAACCACTATACTCTGGTAGGGGACAGGGCTAGTTGAAAGCTTGCATATCTTAGTACGGGGATCTTCTAACTACATGATGGAGGTACACGGGAGTATCTAGAAGCCTGTAAGCCTACCGATGCGTCGGAGGTGAGGTCGCTGTCTCGGCAGCGGTGGCATGGAACTTTGCCGCACCTCTACTACGGTGAAGGCATGTGTCCAAGAGGAACATGACCTTGCACACGGACAGTTCAGGATGTGGGCATTGGGTAGATCACCTGTACTAGGGTAAGCAAGGGGAAGACTATGGTCGATTATCAGAGACCCGCATACTGAGGTATGACGATCCTTGGGGACACACAGCGGATGTATCGAATGTGGTGGGTAAAGTGTACAACCTCTGCAGAGTGAAAACTATTCGAGTAACCGGAGTCCACGGTCATGGACAGCTAGTGAGGCCACACTTTGTGGGGAATAGATGAGAAAGTCTGGTACTGAGTTTATGGTTCGCGATGATGATGTTGGTATTGTTGGAAAAAGGTTGGATTTGACTTATCCAAATTCATTGTGGGAAATAAAATTTGCCAAGCTTAAAACTTTGCCAACTTAATAATAATCTTGAGTAGAGAGGAATTCCCTATGAAAAACTCCACCATATAGCCATCCCATTATTTTCTTGTACAAAACTTTGTTTCTTTCTTTAGGTGGTTTGCGAGTACTTTGTATGTACTCACGGCTTTGTCCCTGGTTATTCCATCGGCCAGGCTTGGAGGAGCAGGTATATGACGATGATGCTACCGGCGATTACTAGGACGTGGTATGCTCTGAACTGCCCTGTGGATTGTGCCGCTACTACTTATCCTGCTTTTGCTTATTCCGCTGCTATTTGAGCCCGATGAGGCCGTGTAAGACTTTATTGTTGTATGACTTTGTATTCGGTATTGTATGAACTTTGAGACTATGATATCCATGTCGAGTTGTGTGTCATGCGACACTTATCATGGGAGCATGACAGTATACACAGCTGGCCGCTCCGGACATATGGTCCGGGGTGCCCAGAACTTTGATGCTAAGAACAGTTTTCCCAAGGAGCAATGATCAGCACGGATCAAAACAGTCCTAAAAACAGAAAACAAAACCCTAACAAAACTTAGATCCAAGCCCTAGAAGAAGAACTCGCAGAGAAGATTGGATCCAAGAAACTTTGCGTACCCTAACTCGGTGACGCGAAGCGGCTACGGCGACGGAGTACGGAGACGTGCTCTTCGTCGATGGGGAACGTCCACGGCGGTGGCGGTCCGGCAGTGAAGCGGCACAGTCGTCGTCGGGAACGGGAGCTCTGCGGCGTGCTCGAGGAGGAAGACGGAGAAATCGGAAGGGAATGAACGTGGGGGAAACAGTTCGCTGGAGGGATCGCCTTAAATAGGCCCGATCTGAAACGGTTGCCAGATCGTATCTAACGGCTGCCAGCGAGTGTCTCTTCCGATTCAACGGAGATCGCGAGAGAATCTCAACGACCCGAAAAAGACGGGGACTCAACGGCCGAAGAATAAGTCTTGACCGAGAGCAAAAACTTCGATAAAGTTGGAGGCATTTGATTCGGAACTCAATGACGTTCGAAGCAATATGCTTTCCATTTCAATTGTGCTTAACCATTCAAGACAAAATAGATTGGGAGCGAATCAGAATGGAGGGGTAGGGTCCGAAACTTATCACTTCAAAGAACAACAACGAAGCTAAAAGTGATAAGTATAGGGGACAAAAGAAACAAACAAATAAGTAAAAATAACACAGACCTGGAAGCAAATGGCGAACGAAGAGAAACACAGAAACTTGGACGAAGGAAAACTCAAACGAAACTGAACAAACTAACGCACATCGAAGGTGAATTTATACAATGAAAAGTTTCGATCTTACTGAACATTGTGTGAGTCTAGGATGTTTAGCTCACATCTCAATGCACAAAACCTTTTCTCGTCCAAAGGCTTCGTGAATATATCTGCCAATTGATCTTCAGTTCTAACATGGCTGATCTCAATGTCTTCGCGCTGAACATGATCTCGAAGAAAATGATGAGGAATATCGATATGCTTCGCTCGAGAGTGTTGCACAGGATTGTGAGAAATCTTGATAGCACTCTCATTATCACAAAGCCGAGGGATCTTCTTCACATATATACCATAATCTTTCAGCGTCTGCTTAAGCCATAGTATTTGAGTGCAGCATGAGCCAGCAGCAATGTATTCAGCTTCAGCAGTAGATATTGAGACACAATTATGTTTCTTTGAAGCCCAACACACAAGAGATCTACCAAGAAAATGACAAGTGCCTGAGTTAGATTTCCTGTCAACTCTATCACCAGGCCAGTCTGAATCAGAATATCCAATCAAATCAAACTGAGTACCTTTGGGATACCAAAGTCCCAAAGAAGGAGTATGTGCTAGATATCAAAGAATTCAATTCACAGCAATATGATGCGATTCCTTCGGATTTTCCTGAAAACAAGCACAAATACAAACTGATAGCATAATGTCAGGTCTAGATGCACATAAGTATAAGAGTGAACCTATCATAGACCGATATTTCTTCTGATCGAAGGGTTTCCCTTTCTCATCAGCATCAAGAAATCCATTTGTAGGCATGGGAGTTCTGATGGTCTTGCATTCAGCAAGATCAAATTTCTTCAGGCAATCCTTCAAGTATTTCTCCTGTGAAATAAAGGTGCAATTCTTCTGTTGGCGAATCTGAAGTCCAAGGAAAAACTTCAATTCACCCATCATAGACATCTCATATTTCTTCGACATCATCCTTGCAAATTCTTCGCTGATTTCAGTGTTAGTACAGCCAAAAATGATATCATCTACATATATCTGACACACAAAAAGATCATTGTTATATGATCGAGTGAAAAGATTGGGGTCAGTGGTTCCAGGTTTGAAGCCTATCTTCAGGAGGAAATCCTTCAATGTTTCATACCAAGCACGAGGTGCTTGCTTCAGTCCATACAAGGCTTTGTGAAGCCTGTACACCATATCAGGATTGTTCGAGTCTTCAAAACCTGGAGGCTTCATAACATACACTTCTTCTTCTATCTCACCATTAAGAAAAGCACTTTTGACATCCATTTCATATAGCAATATATTTTTGTGGTTAGCAAAAGCAAGCATGACACGAATGGATTCAAGACGGGCTACTGGAGCATAGGTTTCACCAAAATCAATGCCTTCGATTTGGGTGTAACCTTGTGCTACCAATCTAGCCTTGTTTCTTACCACAATACCATCTTCATCTTGCTTGTTGCGAAATATCCACTTTGTGCCAATAACATTGTGCTTCGTGGGATCTGGCCTGTCAACAAGTGACCAGACTTTGTTCCTTTCAAACTGGTGAAGTTCTTCCATTATAGCCAATAACCAATCAAGGTCCTTCATGGCTTCATCATACTTTGAAGGCTCTAGCATGGAAACAAAAGAAAAACTTCCACAGAAGTTAGCCAAACGAGTACGAGAACGAGTAGTGGGACGACCTGGTTGATTGATATCTTCAAGGATCGAATCAATATCAAGTCTTATTCGAACTCGTGATAATGTAGTATCATTAGCTTCAGGCTCAGCTTCTGCTTCAGGATCTGCATCAGCTTCGGGATCTGCTTCACCTTCAGCTTCAGCATTTCCTTCAGGATTAGCATCTCCTTCATTCCCTTGTCCTTCTTCGTCCTGTTCACCATTAGCTTCAGGATGTTGATCTCCAGCGCCCCGGGCTATGTGTGGGAACATTGGACCTTCATCATCCCTATCAGCTTGACGTGGATTGGCTTCAACAGGGCGAATCTATCCAATAGCCATGGACCTGATCACTTCATCAAGTGGAGGTTCATCTAGATCATGAGGCAAATGCTCCTTTTGAGAGCCATTAGTTTCATCAAACCTCACATTTACAGTTTCCATAACTTTCCCAAAGTGAGAGTTATACACTCTGTAATTGTGAGAGTTTGAGCCATAACCTAAAAGAAAACCTTAATGTGCCTTAGGGGCTAATTTGGAGCTGTGATTCATATCTCTAATAAAGCATGGAGCACCAAAAACCCTAAGATATGAGACATTTGGTTTGTTACCAGTGATAAGCTCATGTGAAGTTTTCTTCAAGAATTTGTGAAGGTAAACCTTGTTGATGATGTGACATGCAGTGTTAATTGCTTCGGCCCAGAACCTAATATGAGTCTTGTATTCTGCAAGCATAGTTCTGGCCATTTCAATGAGAGTTCTATTCTTCCTTTCAACAACACCATTCTGTTGAGGTGTATAAGCAGGAGAGAACTCATGAGTAAAACCATGATCATCAAGAAAATCTTCAATATGAGTATTTTTGAATTCAGTTCCATTATCATTTCGGATATGCTTCAGAGATAATTCATATTCTGTTTGAGCTCTCTTAGCGAATGACTTGAAGATTTCAACAACTTTGCTCTTGTCATCCAAAAAGAAAACCCAAGTATACCGAGAGAAATCATCAACAATAACAAGACCATATTTGTTTCCTCCCAGGCTTGCATAATTTTGAGGACCAAACAGATCCATATGAAGCAATTCAAGAGGACGAGTGGTAGTCATGATAGTCTTCGCTGAATGATGTTTCTTCGTGATTTTACCAGCTTCACAAGCACTGCAGAGACGATCCTTATCGAATTTTACTTCGCTAAGGCCAATAACATGCTTCTTCTTCACTAGGTTATGAAGATTTCTCATCCCTGCATGACCAAGTCTTCGATGCCATAACCAACCAGATGAAGCTTTTTCCATTAAGCAAGTGGATACAGCAGGGCCCAAAGAAAAATCAACAATGTATAAATCTCCTTTTCGGTAACCCTCGAAGACAAACGTATTGTCATCCTGTGAAAAGACAACACAACGCGAAGCAGAAAATAGAACAAGCATGCCCATATCGCATAACTTCGAAATAGACATAAGATTATATCCAAGTGATTGGACTAGCATAACCTTGTCAATGTGCTTATCTTTCGATATGGCAACCTTACCCAAACCTAACACTTTACCTTTGTTGTTATCACCGAAGGTAATGAATTTCTGAGAAGATTGAGATAGTTTTTCTTCGGTGAATAACTCCTTGTCTCCGGTCATATGATTTGTACAACCACTATCCATGACCCATTCGGATCCACCGGAGACATAGCCCTGCAGAAGAATTAGTTCTTCTTAACCACCCACAAACGAGCAGGTGACTGAGAAGATGTTGAAGCACTGGTTGAAGCAATATTAAAGCGAACATGAGTGTATTTCTTCGGTGTACCATCAAGCACACCATAAATGTAAGTCCTCTGCGAATGGTTAGCATAAGAATGAGCATATGCAATCTTAGTATGATTATTATGAGGACGATATGTATGACGACCAGTACGATAGTATTGCTTCTGCGGAACATTTGATTCGGGCACCAATGGATCATTTCTCGTCTCAAGAGAATAGAAATGATTCGGTGGTACCGAAGGCTTTCCCTGCATGGTATGGTTAGCAGGCAGATTTTCCACAAGTGCTTTCTGCACCCATATCTGCCTCTTATAGAAGCCATTCTTCGGTGGAGTACCTACATACTCAGCTGTAACTTTTCCCTGCTCATCCTTGATGAGTTTGTAGTCTGAATCAAGTGATTCATCCACAATGGCTTTGTTCATTTTGCAGTCGAAACCTGAAAGGTTAGAAATATCAATGGGTTTCTCCTTCGCTAGAACCCAAACAGTCTTAGGATACTGCTCAGGTTCCCAATAGGTGCCATCAGGGTTTATCTTTCTCTCGAAACCAACACCCTCATTCCTGGGATTCCTGTGAAGGAGAGCCTTCCTCAGGATATCACAGAGATATTGGTGTCCTTGCACACTTTTGAACATGCCTGTTTCAAATAATTTTTTCAACCTAAGGAGTTCCTCGGTAACAGCAGGATTTTCCTCGTCAGAGGCATTAGTATCATCAATAACAATAGGATCTTTCACTTTGGAATCAATTTTGCTTCGTTCCAAACAAGTTAAACAAGGTGATTCAGTTTTATGATTTGCTTCAGAACCTTGTTGAGCCATGAGAGAGAGAGATTGACATTTTCCAATTCTTCATGAGCCTCTTTCAGTTTTTCGAGAGCCATTTTCCTCTGAAGAAATTCATAGGTGAGCTTCTCATAATCAACTGAAAGAAGATCATGCCGAGAGGATAATTCTTCAAACTTATCCTTCAGAGCAGAATGCTCATTCGTTAAAGTTTGACCTTTCTCTATCTCATCAATCAACAAAGTTTCTGATTTCTTAATGGTTTTGCTTAGAGAATCAAGTTCATCTTGTTGGATTGAAGCAATTTTAGCAATTTTAGCATAGCTTATCTTCGAATCACTATCATATGAGGAACAATCAGAAGTATCATAGTTTGATTTGGATGAAGATACCTTCGCCTTGGCCATGAAGCAATATGCAGGAGTTTCATCTTCACTACTGTTGTTGGTGAAGAATGAGCTCGAAGCATTGGTTGATGCATCTGCCGAAGCGAAAGCCAAACCAGCAACACCATCTGATTTGGACCCAGACCCAGACCTTGAATCTTGTTCAGCTTCGGAACCAGAGGCTTCGTCTTCAGAGTTCATCTCCTTTCCCAGATAGGCCTTGGCACGGTGATATCTGCTTCGACGAGACGAGTGAGTCTTCGATGAAGAACCCTCACGCTTCTTGTGATACTTCTTCCTCATATCATCATCAGAATCTTTCTTCTTTTCTCTTCTCGAACTAGAATCATGTCTCTTTGACTCATGGCTTCGGGAAGATCTGTGGGACTTCGATGAGGAGTCTCTGAGTGAATGCTTCAATTTGTTCTCAGCTTCCCACAGAGGGCAATCAGCAATGTAGTGACCTGGTTTCTTGCACTTGTAGCAGCAATTGTCCTTCGATGGAGAGCTTCTTGAGGATGAAGGGTGAGAAGAATGACTTGAGCTTCTTGAAGGATAACTCTTCTTGGGTGAAGAAAAACCTTTTCTCTGAAAGCGATTGAAGCGTCTCATGATCAGTGCTAGATCTTTTCCAATGCTTGCAGGATCATCTGATTCGACACTTCGGGTGAAGAATGAAGCGAAGCTTTTGCTTTCAAAGCATGAGATCTCCTTCGAGAACCATTTATGTCACGTTTCTCATCTTCTTCCATCTCAAAGGTATTGAGTCTCTCAAGAATATCAGCGGCGACAAGACGTCTGAAATCAGTCCTTTCCTTGATCATCAGCACAATGTGATCAAACGAATCATCCAATGAGCGAAGCAGAGTTCTAACGACTGAGTGAGGAGTAATGTCATCTGCACCAAGTGAAATCAATTCATTTGCAGGAGTAGTGAGTCTGTTGTAAATGGAGCTGACTTTTTCACCCTCGTTTCTCTTGAATCGATAGAATTTGCTTCGAAGTGTGTCAATTCTGGCATCCTTCTGGGTCGAAACACCTTCAGCAATCTTCTCAAGATAGTCCCAGACACCTCTGGCCGAAGGAATATTCTACACTTCATGATACTTCTCTGGTGTCAGATGATTGGTGATGAAAACCCAGACTTAAGAATCAAGATCGATCAGCTTCGCTTCTTCAGGAGTGATGGCGTTCTCGTCTGCAACTGTAACTCCATACAAGACAACTTGCGAGGCGGTTGAGTTGATAGCCATGATATTTATCTTCATCTTGTCCTTCCAGTATGTATACTCCTTTCCATTGAACACGGTTATGGGTTCGCCGGAGCGAATGGCTGCGAAAGACATACTTGCAAAACACTCTAGGAGGTTAATCCAAACAGAGAGTGACTAGCTCTGATACCAATTGTAAGTCCAAGTATGTGATCAGAGGGGGAGGGGGTGAATGATCACTTCAAATTTTTGCATGAAACTATGAAGTGAAGCATAACATGGCAGAAGAAGAAATTCAACAGAAAGGTAAACATTGAAGCAGAACTGGAATGAAGCATAACATAGCGAATCAAAAGCATCGAATCAATTGCATTGAAGCAAATCACTGAAGCAATTGATAAACTGAATGTAAGTGCGTAAAGTAAAACGAACTCTTGACTCGGTGTTGTTTGTTCGACCAGTTCACACTCTGCAAAGTGCTACGTATGGTTGGAGGGACTTGTGATTGAACACAGGAGCTAACCTCTCTCCGTCCGTATCTCCACTGCACCAATCTCCTTGAGCATGTCAGTTCTTCACTCGTGGTTGATTATTGAGGAAATCACCGAAACCTTTGATAAACTGGACTTCGAGGCGACAATAACTCTTCGCTCTCTGAAGAACAACTCTCTAACCGTCTAGGAGAATTGCAGTTCTCCAAGATAAAAGGCTAGCAAACTTCTTCCTAAGTCATAATGAATCAACTCAGATCAATAGGACTTATGCTTCTGTGGATGGGTTTTTGGTTTGCTTCGGTGGGGTTGCTCTCTCTCTCTCTTCACTATCAGGAAATATCCTTGGAGCAGCCACTGGCCAAAGAGGGCGGGGGTGGCGTATTTATAGGTGGCAGTCCATAGGTGCGAAATGACTGAAGTGACCCGATGTGACAGCTTGACACCTGTCCTCAACGGCCATATTTCCAATCAAAGCGCAACTTTACTTGCGGTCCAAGTAAAGCTGACTCATGGACTTGGTTCTGCTTCAGGAGCCGAAAGAACTAAGTCTTCGCTGGTGAACATGAGATTTCTCAACTTTGGTTTCTCACTGGTTTGAATTTGATCTGAGTCTTTTCACCAAAACCTTCGGAGTACATTTACTAAACCCCTCTTGATAGTACGGTTTTTCCTACGACTCAAAGAAGTGAAAAAGAACTACGCAAAAACTACTAAGTCTTGCGCCATCTTGGTCATCTCCTTCGATGGGACGTGCTTCAGGATTCCTTATCTTTTTAGGGGTCGACATCCGAGATGAGCTTCACTCCAGAGGATATGCTTCGGTAAGTATGTAAATCTTCGTTGAAGCTTTATCACCAACCTATAACATCAGGAACCTAACCATCTGTTTTACACTAGAAAACTTGTTAGTTCCTCTACTGTTTTGCCCAACAATATCCAAAACTCATGGGGGTATAACTTTGCTCTTACAAGAGTGATAAAAATATGGACCGGTGTCCCGTGATGTTCACCAGTGATGTCTCTCTCCCAAAAGATGAGAAAACTGCTATGCGAGGTAAACAAATCACAACTCGGCAATTGACAGGATTAAAAATGCACCCCAATGCTAACTATGCTACAAAGAAAGGACGAGGCTCAAAAGCATGGGTGGTACGCCAAAATAAGTAGACCGACATCCAACTTCATCTACTACTAATCATCCACCTTGATATATCTATCCAGAACATCTCGCTGGTATTAAGTCGCGAGCCCCACCCGAAGTGTAAACCCAAAGCAACAGACAGTTGCATTGAAATAACTTTGCGTAAAGTAAACAATCCTTGCAACTGCGGTTACAAACACTATTGTTTTCCCCTTGTGGCAACATCACATCCCCTAGACTCATGTTTCTGTCACTCAAGCTAGTCATCACGGGGCATGAAACAACAATCGAGCATAACATTCCCTCTTGGAGCCACTACCTACTACTTGGCCAAAGCAATAAACAACAACGGAGAACATGAAAGAATTACTCAGGAACATAAATATAAAAGATAAGAACCAAATATATTACTCAATCACAAACTGAACATAGTCTCATAATCCATTAGATCCCAGCAAACTCAGCATAGCAACAACAGAAAATTACATATGTTCCTCGATCATGTAGGGCAGCTCACGAGGTCTAATCCATTAAGAACAAAGAGGGGAGGAGAACATCACATAGCTACTGATCATGGACCCATGGTCCAAGGTAGACAACTCACGGATCATCCGGGAAGCGTCCATGGTGAAGGGGAGGCTCCTGGAGGTCAACCCTCCCTCTGGCAGGGTGCCGGGAAGAGGTCTGCTGGCGCTCCAGATCTTGGAAGCGCGGCGGCGGCGGAACAGAGTCGAGATCACGAAAAAGGGTTCTATCTTCAGAAGAATCCCGTCATGGAGATTAAATAGGTGAAGGGGGGCAGCCAGGGGGCCACCAGGTGTCCAGGCGCCCCCCTGGCGCGGCCAAGCCCTAGGACGTGCAACCAAGGCGCCTAGACCCCTGGTGGTGGCCCTCTGGCCATACCCAGGTGATTCCGGAAGGTTCTTCTGCGCTGATTTTTTTAATCTGATTTTTCCAGAATTTTTGGAGCACTTTTAATATGGGGGAAACCTGAAATAGAAAAACAGCAGAAAATAGGAACTGTCATTGTGGTGCACTGAGTTAATAAGTTAGCCCAAATATTATCAAAAGTGTATGAAAGTGCATGTAGATCATAGCAATATCACACAAAACATGCATGGAACAAGCAGAAATTATAGATACGTTTGGGACGTATCAACATCCCCAAGCTTAATTCCTGCTCACCCTCAAGGTCCCATGAAAGTGTATCATTTACCTACTCGAGGATGAGCAGGAATTAATCTTGTCTAGAGTGGTAAATGAAGCAATTGTCTAGAGGAACCTTCATCAGACAAGCCAAATACACTCAAGACATGCTCAAGAGGTTCAAATATGATGGTCTTAAAGGAGCCAAGACCCCCATGCCACTCAAGTGTGAACTTGACCGTGACCCGAACGACAAAAAGGTAGACCAAAGGTAGTATCGTTCTATGATTGGCTCTTTGTTGTATCTTTGTGCGTCTAGGCCAGATATCATGTTGAGTGTGGGCATGTGTGCAAGATTTCAATCCCCACCAAAAGAGAGTCACGTCGTGGCTGTCAAAAGAATCTTTCGATATTTGGTTCATACCCCAAACTTTGGGCTATGGTATCCTAAAGGCTCAAGCTTCAACCTCATCGGGTACTCTGATTCGGATTGGGAGGGAGACAAGGTAGAGATGAAGTCCACTTCCGGAGGATGGAAATTCCTTGGTAGGTCTTTGGTGATCTGGTCATCCAAGAAGCAAAATTATGTCTCCCTCTCTACAAATGAAGGGGAGTATATTACCGCCGCAAGTTGTTGTGCACAATTATTATGGATGAGGCAAACTTTAAAGGATTACGGTGTCACTTATGAGAAAGTGCCTCTTTTATGTGACAATGAAAGTGCAATCAAGATTGCTTACAACCCCGTTCAACATAGCAAGACGAAGCATATTGATATTCGTCATCATTTTATTCGAGATCATGTGAAGCGGGGTGATATCGATCTTTCATATGTGGGCACCGGAGATCAACTTGCGTATATTTTCACCAAGCCTTTGGATGAGGCAAGATTTCAAGAGTTAAGGCATGAGCTAAATATCATTGATTCACGTAATGCGGTTTGACATGCTTACCCGCATACCCTATCTCAACATGGTACCTAGTTTGGATGTAGGCATGGGCATACGGGGAGTGTTGCTTAATTCATAGGCAACCAATCCACCTATTATGCAAAAAAGGATAAAATTCTTACACTACGGTCACTTTTGGCGGCTATCATGGTCACCAAAGTGACAACGGTGCTTCAAATAAGAGCATTGGTTTTGGACCCATGATACATCTTAGCGGTGCCTTACCAAATAAGCTCATACATGGTGGCTTCGGCCACCGCCCACCTCTTAGACGGTGGAATGGTCTGTGTTCTTTTATATCTCGGGTTTTTCTCTCGATTTTTCGTTTCTTGATCATTTATTTGCCCGAGTTTGTGTGTTTTGTGTCTTCTCTTCTCAAGTGGTTGTAGTGTCGTGCTCCTTAGTTTAGTCCTATCCCAAGCCATCTCATCCCGAGCCATCATAGTTTCCTCGGTACACATCAATTTCCCTCTTTTTCCAGGCAGCACATGTGAACGAGCGGTACAATCGGTCTTTCGAGCGGTACCACCGGTCTCTGTCAGGCACCGGTACAACCGGGGTTCATCCCGGTACAACCGGTGGATCCAGCGGGTCGGAGGTACCGCAGTAACCCTAGGGTTTCCCTAGGTACCGATACTACCGGTCGGGCGGCGCGGTACAAACGGTGTGCGGGGTATATAAGGGCTCGGGCCCGAAACATGGAGGGTTATTCCCCAATTTTCTTTCCCCAACCCGACTGCCTCTCTCACCGGACGCCAACCGCCGCCAGCCCGGGACGCCGCCGCCTCGGTTCCTCCCGATCTCCCTCGGATCGGGCATGTGCTGCCCTCCTCCTCCATGATCTGCGCCATGGATGCAGGTAAGGCCCTATGTTTCTCGCATTTTAGGGTTTTCTTTGAAACTCTCCTTTGCTACGGCCTTGCAACTCATCATCGATTTACATGAATCGTGCTTACATGGTACAGTAGTTTGAGTGGTCTAGGTAATTGATTTACCATGCACTAGAGTATGTACACCAGATTGACCCTCTCTCCATTGGTATCGGGCTCATTCCCTAGTTGTGCCAGCCACCAGTACAACCGCCCTGTCATGGAGGTACAACCAATGGGCCGGTACAACCGGGGTACGAACGGTGAAACCGGGGCCTGAAGGCCCATCCCTTGTGCATTTCTCCCATGTATGGATATCTCAATCCCCTCCTGATGTGTATCGATCTCATCTCTCTGTTCCCTCATGTCTTACTTGGGTAGGTGGTTCTCGCTCGAGAGGAGGTGGCACACGTCCGAAGAAGAAGCGTACTCAGAGGTCCGATAATCAGGGAGAGGAAGTCACCCATCCCACTTTGCTCTCTCGCCGTTAGCGGTCTACCTTTATGAAGACCACTGTGGGAAAGCCAGTGTCGAAGATGTCTCTGCCATAGTTTCAGCGCTGTAGGGTTCAGAACCCGTACACTTCACCTCACGCTCTGGGTTCGACTAACCCTATGTATTGGACTGCCCAGCAGTTGAGCATTGTCACCGATATCTACAGTCAGTTCAAGAACAAGGTAACTAGCATGTGGGCCATTGACATTGACTACATGAAGTAGGAGGACCAAAAGGATGCTCTTGCTCTATGTGAGGAGTTTGACATCATCAAGCTCATAGATACTCAGTGTGACATGGATCCGCAAATCATTCAACAATGGTATGCCACTATTCACTTTGCGACAGATGACCACCGCACTATCACTGTGATGACTCATGACCAGCAGTGTTCTGCTCGTTAGTCTGAGTTCTGTGCTGCTTTGGGTTATCACTGTGATGATCATGGAAAGGGTACTGGTTTATCTCCGTATGGTGCTATAGCCTCTGATCCCGCATTTCTTGCTCCACTCTAAATTCCCGGCCGTGAGATTCCATGTGCCTCCAAGGATTTGAGGCCGCTCTATGATATCATGCATCGCATCTACAGGAACATGCTGATTCCCAAGGTTGGAAATCAAGATCGGATCTACAACTTCTTCATTGACTTGATGCTGATGACTTGCTCTGAGAATGGCAAAGTCTTTCCGTTGAATGTGCCCGAGGTGCTCTGGCAGGAGATGTATCGCTGTATGACGGGCAAGGCTTTTCCCTCTCTTGGTCCGTACATCATGAAGTTTCTTCACTTATATTGGGAGGCCAATTTTCCGGGTGACACTTTGGTTGCGGATCCCGCTGCTCTCATTGTTCACGCCCGCAAGAAGCTGAAGATCAAGAAGCACTCTGCTCCTCGCTTTGAGAACAAAGGAAAAGGGAAGATGGAGACCGAGTATGCTGATTCCAGTGACTCTGACTTTGAGCTTCCTGGGGCGGGCACCTCCGCCTGGGCGAAGCTCAAGGCTAAGGTTTGCAAGACTTTCTGCCTCCAGCTTGACATCCAGCACAACATGTACCTCACGCACAAGCGTGAGAAAGAGATCCGCGCACGACAGATCAATATGATGAGAGATCTACAATTGAGGTTCGAAGTGGGTCCGAGAAGAATATCACTCCTGAGGACAAGTGGATCTCGCAGAACTACTCCACGTGGACTGATAGTGATGATACCCCACCTCCGACAGTCGAGCCCTCCCCGCGTCCACAGTATGATGATGATGAGATCCAGTCCAAGCACTCGAAGGATCCAGTGGACCCTAGTGATTCTGAAACTGATGCCACCGAGGAGTCTGACTAGTGATTAGTTAGGCGTTAGCATCGGACCTGCTCCCTTTTTGGTGTCTCGATGCCAAAGGGGGAGAAGTCATCTATTAGGAGTTCGAGGGATTTGCTTGCAGAGCTTTCTTAGATCCTTGTATAGTGTGCGTTTGTGTGTGAACTTTGTGTTTGGTGTGATCTTTAGGTGTGCTCGTGAACTTTGTGTTTGGTGTGATCTTTAGGTGTGCTCTTTTCAACCTACTTTGCGTGTTGTAAGACTTGCTATTTCGTTTCACCTTCTCGTTATTCTTCTTGTGAGTCTTACTCGTTGTTTTATCCCCTGCAAAGTTCATTGATCCATAAAATATAGGGGGAGTGGTGATCCTAATGTATGCACTACCCCTTTCCCTGCCTCGACTCATTTGGTGCATACAGGTAGGGGGAGCTCGTATACTTTACAGAGTGAGCGCACCTCTTTTGTTGATTCCTTGTCGCAAATCCATGTATTGCCATCAACCACCAAAAAGGGGGAGATTGATAGGACATTTCCCGTCCTTTGGTTTTGGTGTTGATTACAATACCGGATTAAAGATCTAACTGTGTCACGAGTTTTTCAGGTATACACACAGGACACAAAGTTGCGGGACCAAGACCAGCCCATGCAAAAGGAGAAAATAAATACTTCAGTCTGGTCACCTCCCCCCCCCCGGCTACGGGCTAGGGTTTGGGGGGCTCGGTTGTACCGGCCTCCCCACCGGCCCTTTCACCGGGCTCGCCCTATTTCTTTCTGTTCCGGGACGGTGGTGGGGTGGTGGAACCCCGGTTGTATCGGTAAATTTGGTACTTCCGGGGTAAGAGCGGTAGTACCGTTCGGACCACCTGACCACCAGCTAGGGTTTGGAAGAAAGGCTGCTCGGCTTTAGGAGGCCAGTTGTACCGGGGCTTGCAGGCCGTTTGTACCGGCCTGTGTATTTCTGCGCATAACGGTTGGATTAAGAGGGAGCTATAAAAGGAGGTCTTCTTCCTCCTTGCCACCCACCTCTTGCTACACTCTTTCTCCATTGACGCCCTAAAGCTTAATCGACTCCGATCTCCATTTATAGCCACCCAAACTTGTTGTGCAGCTAGGGATTGAGGGAGGAGACATAGATCTATACTTCCATCCAAAGGAAATCTTGTTCCCCATCCATTTTGTAGTGGATCTTGTCACTCTTGTGGTTTGGAGCCATTAAGAGATTGAAGCCATCTCAGAGCCACAATCCATTGTGGTGAAGCTTCGTGGTGTAGGTGGGAGACTCCGGCTTGATGTGGAGCTGCCCCATCCTTGTGTAAAGGTTTCATGTGCACCTTCAAGGCACCGTTAGTGGAATCACGTCATCTTGCATTGGTAAGATCGTGAGGAGAAATAGGGTGGCCCTCGTTGGCTTCGTGTGAGCATTGTGCTCCTCACCCTCTCAAAACGGAGACGTACTTCTTGAAAGAGAAGGAACTTCGGCAACATATCCTTGTCTCCCGTGTTCCCCTTTACCTTTACATTGTGCAAGTTATTTACAATGCTTATATCTTGCTTGCTCATATTGTGTTGCATTAGTTGGCATATAGGTTGCTCACATAGTTGCACATCTAGACAAGCTATATTTTGTGTTGAGCCTAATTTGGTGAGAAGAGGTTAAAAAATTGTTAGTCGCCTATTCACCCCCCCTCTCTAGTCGACATTCCGATCCTTTCAATCTCCATCACTCATCTTCTTTGTATATCATCTCACATACAAAGCTACAAATTAGTGACATTGGCAGAAAGACTCAACCACCCTTTGTGCTACCTATGAAGTTTACACTTCCTTGCTTAGCTTGTGATAGTCTCTAGCACTCTTATAGCATCAGGAGTTATCACACTTTTTCCAAGTAAAATTTTGCGTGTTATTTATTAAATATCAAAAAAAAGAAAAGGCTACGTACGTCATTTAGTCTCTTGCTACCGATCAGTACAACTGGTGACCACTCACCTCATTGCAAATCTTTGGAAGGCCCGATAATCACATCATCAGAAACATATTTGTGTTTTAGTTGAAACATTCTTGTAATCGTACTGCATTTTATTAGATGAAAGACTAAGACCGCGTCCGAGAAGGGCTCGAATCTAGACCTGCTTTGAATTAACAAAGCCATCAACTGGCCAGGATTGCGTAGAGCGACATGCCCCTAAAGAGAAAAAATGGCATAAGATACATGGTGCTGGGTAGCTTAAAGACCAACGGCTAGACAGGCTAAATGAAAAGGGAGAAGAACGGGGAAGTAGTCGCCACCATCAAAAGAAGAATCCGGATCCACTCCGCAAACGCCCAATTAAGGACGCCATGGCATCTGCCGATACCGTCGAAGAGGCCACTACATCCGGCCCTGGCTCAAAGGGCGCCGAACAGTCGAATGCCATAAAGCTCACCCTAGAGCATGGATGCACACCAGTGACCTTGATGACGAAGCCCGAGACGCAGTTGGGATCTACACATCCTTTCCCCACCTCTCCTGTATATGTTGCCAGAATGAAGAGTCGCAAGCAAGAACAAGAGCTACATAGCAAAGACCGGTGAAGAAGATCACACCACATGGTGGATAAGAACAAGAACCGCCATCGTACTGCATTGTAAATAAATACTTCATGTCTTTCAGTTTTTCATTGTTTTGTTTGGGAGGAAATGCACCTTCATAACTAACACGTTGATGCTTGGAACCATTGTATTTGGCCACACTTTTGTCAACCCATTGTGCAAAGTGATAAAATTCAATACAAATACAACCAGTTAGTACTCAAGGATTTGTATAATAAAACCTCAAACCGCCCTCGGTGTGCCCCTTGTAAGTTATTCGACTCTAGAAACTGATACCCAAGCCAAGGGCACGATGGCGTTCCACACCGTCCGCTGCAGCCATTCGCTCAAGTCTACAATAATGTAGAAACACAAAAGGTTCCAGATCTACAAATCCAAAACCATATGAATCATCAAGCTTTGAATGCAAGGGTTGCGGCCCAAGCCAATGCAAGGGTAGAGCCTCCTAGCGCAATGGCGAGTGCGTACTGGTTCCACTCAAGTCACCTGGGTTGGACTCCCCCCACCTACCTAACAACGAACAGTTAAGGTAGGGAACTTCCCCCCTTAGCCTCGTTTGTAGGGGTTGCGGCCCGGCATAGACGGCTCACGGGAGAACGACAGTCACTGCTCAAATCTCGCACGGACAACTCACATGAGGCAATGTATGGGGTATGTGCAAGTCATTAAACCGACAAATAATATATTGTGCATGTAAGTTCTCTTAGCTAAATGTCAAAAGAAAAAAACAAATACCAAGTACACAAACAATTCCACTCGGAAACAATTTATTTGAAACATGACCTGCATAAGAGCAAAAATTAATAATTAGTAGTAATTTATGCAATCCAAAGAACTTCTAGTTTTCGCACAATATAAAAAATTAAGCAATAAAACAATAGTCTAGTATTGTCTGAACTCAACTAAAGTAAAAGATCACTAAAAATGTGCATACAACTTTTGTTAGAATTGTTTTATACATTATAATGAAATTGGGGTTTTCCTTTGTATACATTACAATGAAATAGGAATCTGGAAACATCCTTATATCATAAAAAAAATAGAGAAAATGCACAGTGGACTGAATATTTCTTTGGTAAACTTTCAAGTATCCTTGACAAAAAAAACTAAATTAAAGTTTTAGATCACATCATTCAGTATCTTAAAGCATAGGAAGAGAGGAAAAATCGGCCAGAGTGTGGTCTGGTATTTTCTATAGTTTCATTGAGAAGCACAAACACTATTTCATTTTACAACAAAAGAAATCATCTACAAGTACGTAGATGCATCGAAGCAATAAGTGGACAAACTGAACTGAAGAAATTGTGATCCTCAAGTGGCACAATCGTCAATGCTATGCCAACCTATATAGTTTCTTCAACACAGTTGCACAACACAGTGTGGTGGTGCTGGAGTAGGTTGTTGTTCTTTATTGTGGTTTAGAAAGTGCAATTTCATTGACACGCGGTTGTATTTTTGTTGTTGAAAAGACATGCGGTTGTCGTTAGTCAGCCAAAGCTGCGGGGGGAATAAGCATCTATAGCATGCCACTACTAGGCTTACCACCAACAAAGCCAAGGTATCATCTTTGAAAGATTAAGGCCACTTTGCAAGTTGATGAGACCCATACCAAGACATGACAGATGGATGGATGCAGAACTGTCTAGATGCACAACACTATAATAAACTTTGCACAATCCTGAGGCACTTCTTAAACTTAGTAATAAGGAATACAAAGAAATATGTGGGTCCCTCTTCATTAGTACCCGTAGTAAACTAAAAAAATTTAGTGACGAGGATTAGCCTCGACAAATCCCATTGTTAGGAACCCTGGGTTTGATCTAAGAGAAGGAGTGCAAGGTTGGCGATCTCGTCGGCTAACAGGAGACAGGGATTTACCCACGTTCAGGGTCCTCGATCGGTAAAACCCCTACTTGTTGGTTGATGTATGTAACACCCTCACTGTCAGATGAACAGTAATCACCATTACTGTTCCCCAGCACTGTTCAAAACTTTTGTCTGATCAATGTGGTTCATCTCAAAGTTGATATTTTCCTTTGTTGTTCTTAGATGCAATGTGATCATGGATCTGGATCATCAGGAATCAAAACAAGTCCAAGCCATTTGAATTGAAATTCAAACAAACCCTAAATGCATGTTGATGAATATTAAAAATATTGTGACAATAAAATATTTTCCAAAAATCTTGGAACCACTTTTAAAAAATCCCAAATAATCATGGGACCATGCCCATGTGATCATTGGTATTTATTGGGCTACTGAAAATTCCAAACAAATCAAAACAGTAGCTAAAAACCCCAATTTAATCATTTAATATTGTAATAAAATATTAAATGACTTTTATAAGTGTCCAATCTTCTTGTGGCAGTAATATATGGTGTAACAATAAATATGGGACACATCCCATATTTTAAAAAATTTCCTAGGTATATAAAATAATTGCTAAAAGAAATAACAGAAAAGAAAAGGAGAAAATAAAAAGAAATCTAGCCTAACCTACGCCCCTGGGCACAGGCCCATTTCCCCCCAACCTCCCCTTCCCCCTGGACCGAATCCAACCGGCCCCCTCAGCCCACCCCCCCTTCTTCCACCTCCGTACAGGGGAGGGTGTGGCACCCATCCACCCCCGCCACCGACGCCCCCCCCCCTCCGTGGAGCTCATCCGTGGTTCCCCGGGCGGATTAAAGCCCCTCCCCCGACCCCTCCCTCAACCCTAGCGCCCCCCTCTCCTCAGACCCCCCCATCTCCCTCTCTTTCCCCACGGGAGCTCGCCGCCGTGGAGCAAGCCCCCGCCCCAAGCTCTGCCCCGGCCACGCCCCCGAGCCCGGCGCTCCCGAGCCACGCCGCCCCCTCCTGCGCACCTCCTTGCACCGCCGCGACGCCCCCCCCCCCTCCCTGTGAGCTTGGACGCGAGTCCCCTCCCTCCCTGTCTCTCGGCCCCGTGCCGCCATGGCTTCGGGCGCGAGCTCGTAGAGCTCGGCCGCGACGCCCCGACCTACCTGCGACCTTCCCCCGGCCACCCCCTCCCCCTGCCCGTGTCCACGCCCCCGCTCCCTTGCCCGTTCCCCTGGCCGCGTTGCCGCTGCCCCTCGCCGTCGGCGAGCCCGTGCGGCTCTGTCGTGGACAAACACCCCCCTCCCCAGATTAACTCCTAATCCCATGTTAACAAAAATTAGCAGAGAAAACCCCCCCTAAGTGAATGACAGGTGGGGCCACTGACCATTTTAAATAAATAGAAATCTAATTAATAAACGAACAGTCAATGACACATGGGCCCCCCTGTAAGCATTTATAATAAATAGAAATTGATTTATTAAAATTGTTAGTATGACATGTGGGCCACCCTTCTGTTTTTATTTAATAAAATGAATTATAACTAAATAGAGGCTGACATGTGGGTCCCTGTTGTCAGGTTTGACCAGTCAACTGGGCTGTGGATAATGTTTCTATTAATAAATAAAATGATTTAAAATGAGTTAGAAAATGATTTAAATTGCTTAAAACTTTAGAAAATCATAGAAAATAAACCGTAGCTCAGATTCAAAAACTTTATACATGAAAGTTAATCAAAAAAATACAACGAATAAGAATACGCTATCCGTATGTCTACCCCACCCCCCTAACACACCGATCATCGACATTCCCCCCTCCGGGCTGTCTGTCGATAATTCCCGGTACCGATAAAAAGTACCCGGATGAATTTATTCCGAACACGAAAGTTGTTCGGAATAGATCAACTAGCCCGGATACACCCCCTTATGTTTTTCCGGTACCCACGACACCTCCGGCATGAACCCTTCCCCTTCGGACACCCTGTCCGGTAATCACCCGGAGCCGGTAGTTCATCCCCGGATGAATTCCCGCTCCGAGCAACGTGCATTGCACTGCGTTAGAACACCGTTAACATTTCATCTATCATGTCATGCATATGTCTGTATATTATTGCTGTGTATTTTCTGTTTCCTCCCCCCTTAATCTCCGGTAGACCCCGCTGCTACCGCCGACTACACCGCTGCCGGGTACGACTACTTCGTCGACGACTCTGCCCCTACCGTCGAGCTTCCAGGCAAGCAGAGCCATTCTCTTCCCCAGATATCGCCTACCTTTCCGTACATTTCTTGCACTAGGCATTGTTACTGCTGCTGCTACGTTATACTCCTATTCAATTGCATAGCCTGATTTTGTCGCCCCTTGATGTACCTTTCTTATCCTATGCTGCCTATTATAATTATGCATATATTCAGCAGTGAACCCTGCGCATTGTTAGCTAGGACTAGATAGCGGGACGTGGTCACTCAGGGGAGTGAACACGGATATAATATATACAACTGCACAGGTACGGTACAAAGCAGACACCGCCAAAGGCCCCTATCTGGGTTATGCCTAGTCACCTCAAGTGTGAGCTATCCGGGAGTAATCCTTGTACTCCACTCGAGGCTGACTTTTTCTTGCCGCCATAGGGTCCTGGACAGCGGTTGTCCTTAAAGGTAAGAAAGTCGGGCGACCCAACGGTGCCCGCGAGGGGTATATCGTCGAGAACGACAGGGAGGGTACGACCGACGTTACTGGCGTGCTTGGCCCCTACTCGTATCTCGCGAGAGTTACCAAACCACGAAAGTCGAGCTCTACCAAGAGCACACGCGAGACAAGGTAAGGAGAGGGTTCACCTTGTTGGTAACCGCAGTGACTTGGTGGGACGACAGGGCAGGCACCGATGTACTGGTGGTCCTGACTGCTGTCGTTGACCGCGGGTCGGTTAAGTCGAGGCAACGATAACGGTTGTCACGCAGGTTAATTAAAATGCTAAATGGTTCGGCGGATGACTTGAGAGACCGGTTGGTCTGTTCGCACTACCTACACGTGGGATTACGGTGTGGGCCCTCTGCGTCGTAGTTCGTCCGAAAGCTCTTCAGACGTCAGTAGTACTGCGGCCTGATCGCCGGGAAGTGGTCTTGTCTTTTGCTGCAGCAGGTGTGTTTGGATTTGCTTTTGCTTCACCGGCCAGACTCGCACCGTGCAGGAGCGTGCAAGGGTGAGGGACCTAGACCCCTTGGCGCATAGGATATAGTCCGGCGGATGGCCTCTCTGTTGAGCCTAGGATGGGCTGCGTCGTGTCGGATAGCCTCGGTGGGGCGTTCCCTAACAAGGTTCACGCCACCCTAGAGATCCGAGCGTGCAGGCTGAACAGTAGTGCACCCCTGCAGGGAGTTTAATCTATTCGAATAGCCGTGTCCACGGTAACAGGACGCTTTATGCTGAAGCTGGATCATACCACTAGAAACTATTATTATTAAACTGTATGGTTCCGGGTTTTCTTCCTCGTGGGGATGTCGAGGAGGTGAACTCGGAGGCATTATTATTATTGTTAATCATTACAACTTATATTATACAATGTTGCAGCAACTTCTGCTTCGTTGTTACTTTATGCTTTATATGAACTGTTGGCTGATTCTTACCTCTTGCTGCAAGACATCGTCGGAAGATGCTAGTCTTCGATAGGCCTAGCTTCTTACCCTTATTCTGATTTCTATCTTGCAGTCCACTATATACAGCCTCTTCTTTCCGTTGATACAATGCATAATGCTTAGTAGCGGACGTAAGACTCGCGGGTATACTAGATACTCACCTTTGCTTTATTTCCCCTTTTTCGCTTTGCCTGATCGGCCGCTGCAGTCGACGTTGGAGCCCAGGAGCAGGAGTACCCCGGAGACGGATACTACTACGTCGAGACCCCCGCTGACCAGGACCAGGAGTAGTTTCGGAGGCTCCCAGGCAGGAGGCCTTGCCTTTTCGATCTGTATCTCTGATGTTATTTGTGCTAGCCTTCTTAAGGAAAAACTTGACTAACTATGTCTGTACTCAGATATTATGGTTTGTATGACTTATGTATTCGGGTCCGAGTGACCCCCTTTATTGTAACATATTGGTTATCCTTTTTGTTTAGTGTTGTGTTGTGATATTCTCACCGTGGCACCCTAATCTCAGATGTGTACCCTGCGTGTATGATTACTGTACATGGATTGATTTTGGGGGCGTCACAATGTATTATATCGTGGAGGTGATTACAGCGGTGGTTCCGGCGAGATAGCTTTGGCCAAAAGTATTGCGAGAAGATTGAGTTCCCTAGACATCCCCTCTCCCAACCTTTATATACTAGGCTAAGTCTTGAGTAGTCCGTATAGGTTTACATAAAAAGTTGCCTAATCTAGCTAGTCTTGGCGGCCACGCTTTAGACTCCATGTCGGTTAGGACTCCATGTCGGTGCGGCCATCTATGCTTCGAGTGGGCTAATCTTGGGTCTGCCGAAGCCTACATTGGGCCGTCAGTCTTGACACGCACCAGTTACCCTCACGTAGAGGAGTAGTGGGGGTATCCCCTCGTCAGTTAGTGACACCGCATGCCTAAAACTCTCCGGTATGGTGGTTCATTCATTTAGATTGATATAATTGTCTAGGATGCAAATTAAATGATTTGGAATATGTTGGGGTGCATTATCTAAGCTTGCACTATTAGTGCCTTTTAAAAATACTTCTATCTTTTTAAATAGTACTCCCTCCGATCCATAATAAGTGTAATGAGAGACACTTATTATGGATCGGAGGGAGTACTATGTTAGTAAAATGGCTAAAGCACACATGAGAGTCTAAATCAGTATAAATCATAACAGTTGATACGTCCAAAAAGCATCACTATTTTATATTGTGATTTCACCCTATTCATTGATATATTCCACTTTAAAGTATTATTCTTATGTTGTTTTGGCTTATTTTACACAGTTTACAACTTTCCGGTGCCGAAGCAGCAGAACCAGGATTCCGCGGTAAAAAGTGGATACCAAGTTGCTGAATCAGATCAAGTCCAAATGCGATGAAATTTTACGGGGAACGTTTTTACGAAGATTGATCGGGGATCACCAAAGGAGGATGTGAGGGAACCCACCAGGCAGCCAGAAGGGTGCCTGGCGCGCCCCCCCTCCTGGTCGCGCCAGGCACCCTCCTGGGTGCCTGGTGGCCCCCTCGGTGCCCCCTTTCGCCTATATAAGCCCAATGGGGTGGAAACCCCTAAACAAGAGTCATTTCCGTGTTTCGCCGCCGCCACGGGGCGGAAACCTACAGAGGAGAAAAGCCATCTCCGGCGGGTAGATTCTGCCGGGGAGATCACCTCCCGGAAGGGGAGATCATCGCCATCATCATCATCGTCACAGGCATCATCGAGATCATCATCAACATCACCCCCAACATCAGCACCATCTCCATCTCCATCCCATCTCATCTCACAATTGCAACTTGTGTTGTAATCCGTACTATCTATCCTCTCTACTCTATTGGTGTTGATTACTACTTTGTGGTGAATGCTATTGAGTTTTGTTGGAGAAATATCATTGTGTCCAGATTGTTTACCGCCCATCTATCATCTCTGATCATGACCTCTTTTATTTCTTGTGAGTAGTTACTTTAGTTCTTGAGAACATGGGAGAAGTCTAGTTGTTAGTAGTCATACTATGTTGAAGTATTATGTGTTGTTTGATACTTAAGTTGTGTTGTTATTTCTCTAGTGGTGTTATGTAGTCGAACACATAACACTTCACCTTTCATGGGCCTAGAGGAATACATTGTGCACAAAGGATGCTTACGGTGGGTTGCCGGAGTGACAGAAACCTGAACCCTAGTTCGCAGACTTTCGCACAAGGGAGTTATGGATCCTTGATCGTAATGCTGTGGTTAGGCTTATGCCTTAATTAATACCTTGTATTTTCGGATGCTTGCAAGGTGTGTAATCATAAGAGTACACTTATCCTAGTCTAGAACGTGTACTAGCATTGATCCACCCACCGACACTTATCAACACGATACATATTACTTGGTTGAGTATGGTGAAAGTGACTTGACTATCTTTCCCGTGTTTTCTCGAGAACGCTTTAGCTTTTATAAGTTCTGTTCCTAGGCTTATCGTTGTGAAAGGATTGGGCCACTTGTTACTCCTCAGTTACCCTGTTTACTATGCCTGTCTTTTACTTTTCTGTTGCTTAAACCAAAAACCCCTAAATATTTACCTTTGAGTGTTTGCAACCCTTTCCTTATCCAGTGTCACTTATCAACACCTTCTGCTCCACGTGGGATCGATACTCTTATTTATCGAAAAGATACAATTGATCCCCTAGACTAGTGGGTTATCAAGAATCGTTTATTGGCGCAGTTAATAGGGAAGGAAACCCAACTAAACCTGTTAACTTCTCCGCCATCAACGAGCTTTTCTCGCGCCGTTGCCGGGGAGTGTAGCGCTATTGGTAAGTGAAACCGGTAAGGGAACTTTTATTTTCTGTTGTTACTTTTAGTCCTTATGGACTCTTCTGCTGTTGGTTCGTTGCTGGTAAGGAGCCGCCCCACGACTGTGGTGGTCACTCCTACCCCTACTGAAATTGTGCCCTATAAAATACCATCTGGTATTGTTGATTAAGTCTTGGCTAATCGTTATACAGGAGAAGGACATCCGGGAGAACACCTGCTATATTTATCACAATTATGTTCTTTATTTAAGCTTGCAGGTGTGACGATGGAGTTCGTCATGAAGAAACTATTCTCCATATCACTCAAAGATAAAGCTTCAGATTTGTATAAGATACTCGATAACTCTGATCTGCTTGAATGGCCAGAGCTTATGTCTCTCTTTTATGCAAAGTTTTATCCTCTTCGTGAAGTTCACCAAGACAGGAACTACATCTACAACTTTTGGTCTCGCAACGGAGAGAGCATCGCTCAAGCTTGGGGGGGGGACTGAAGTCCCTGATGCTCAAATGCCCAAACCATGAGCTCCGCGAGGAAATTATACTTACAAATTTTTATGCCAGGCTTTCTCGTCAGGACAAGGAGATGTTGGATGCCTCCTCTAGTGGGGTATTCCAGACCAGAAGTATGGAAGAAAAATGGGATCTTATAGAAAGGATCCAGAAGAACACTGAAGACTGGGAAATTGATAAAGGTATTGAACCCGCTATAAACTATGAGCATGACTACATTGAGAGTTATATGAAGACTGGTTACTTTAATACCTTTTGCTCTAAAATTGGTCTTGATTCCCAGCTAATGGTTGACTTTTTCAAGGACTTTGCTTCTCATATTGATTCTTCCAGGAAGAAGGAGAGTCAACATCATAAACCTCTCAAGGAGTCATCAATTGAGATTAATGTTACTGATCCTGTTTTACCTGCAGTTGTGTATGAACAGCCTTTTTATCCCTCCAGGATAAAGGAGCACTCTTTTGTTACAGGTATTCTAAACAAGAATAAAAGGACCACTGATGAACCTGAGGACATGATCAAGGTCTAGCCTCAAGTTGCAATGGTCAAGGATCTGGTAACCAGTGATATCAAAGAATCTACTATTAGTTTTTGTGCTGTTGCCACTAACATTTTCACAGCCAGGAACAAAGGCCCAATTTCAAGTACACCAGTTGTATCTGTCAAAATAGGAGATCATAATTACTATGGGTTATGTGATTTGGGATCTAGCGTCAGCGCTATTCCCTTCACACTTTATCAAGAGATCATGCATGAGATTCAGCCGTGTGAGATCGAGGACTTAGATGTCACTATCCATCTTGCAAATAAACAAACAATCTCTCCAGTTGGGATTGTGAGAGATGTTGAAGTACTCTGCGGGAAGGTAAAATATCCTACAGACTTTCTTGTACTTGGTTCAGTGCAAGATAGTTTTTGCCCTATTATCTTTGGTAGGCCCTTCCTCAGCACTTGCGGAGCTATAATAGATTGCAAGAAAGGTAAAGTTTCTGTTGAATTCAACGGTGAGCCGTATGAATATAATTTTTCTAAGTTTTCTAAGCAGCCTCGTGGTCCTGACCTGTCAAGTAATGACAAAATTATTGAAGAAATTGCTTCCATTGCTATTCCTCCTAATGACACTTTGCAGCAATTTATGGAAGACCACGAGAATGATATACATATGCGGGAGAGGGATGAACTAGAAGACATATTTTTAAGACAAGCTCCCATCCTGAAGCACAACCTCCCGGTTGAACCTTTAGGAATCCTCTCGCAACCGAAAGAAGACCCGGTGTTCGACCTAAAACCACTACCCGATACGCTCAAGTATGCTTATTTAGATAAAAAGAAAGTATATCCTGTTATTATCAATTCTAACTTTTCAGGGTATGAAGAAGAGCGATTATTGGAGAAACTCCGCAGACACCGAGGTGCTATTGGCTATACTCTTGATGATCTCAAGGGTATTAGTCCATCCATTTGCCAACATACTATCAATCTCGAGCCCGATGCTAAACCGGTTGTTGATCATCAACGACGGTTGAACCCAAACTTCTAGCTGCAGGTATCATCTATCCTATAGCTGATAGTAAGTGGGTAAGTCCCGTTCATTGTGTTCCTAAAAAAGGAGGTATGACTGTTGTTCCTAATGATAAAAATGAACTAATACCTCAGAGGACTATTATTGGATATAAAATGTGTATTGATTTCAGGAAGTTAAACAAGGCCACCCGAAAGGACCACTATCCTTTGCCCTTTATTGATCAGATGCTCGAGCGGTTGTCTAAAAACACCCACTTCTACTATCTTGATGGGTACTCTGGCTTCTCCTAGATTCACGTCAACACCGCAGATCAAGAGAAGACCACTTTCACGTGTCCTTACGGTACTTATGCTTATAGGTGTATGCCTTTCTGTTTGTGTAATGCACCTGCTACTTTTCAGAGGTGTATGTCCGCAATATTTCATGGTTTCTGTGAGGAGATTGTAGAAGTTTTCATGGACGATTTTTCCGTCTATGGAAACTCCTTTGACCACTGTCTCCACAATCTTAATAAAGTTTTGCAGAGATGTGAAGAAACAAATTTGGTGCTCAATTGGTAGAAGTGCCATTTCATGGTTAACGAATGGATAGTTCTCGGACACAAGATTTCCGAAAGGGGAATTGAAGTGGACAAGGAAAAAATTGAAGCTATTGAAAGGATGCCCTATCCAAGGGACATCAAAGGTATTCGTAGTTTTCTAGGTCATGCTAGTTTCTATAGAAGATTTATCAAGGACTTTTCTAAGATCTCGAGACCCCTTACCAATCTTCTCCAGAAGGATGCTCCTTTTGTATTTGATGAAGATTGTAAGGAAGCTTTTGAAGTTCTTAAGAAAGCCTTGATAACCGCTCCTATAGTACAACCACCTGACTGGAATTTGCCCTTTGAAATTATGTGTGATGCTAGTGATTTTGCTGTTGGAGCTGTTTTAGGACAAAGGGTTGACAAGAAGTTGAATGTCATCCACTATGCCAGCAAAAGACTTGATAGTGCTCAAAAGAATTATGCTACTACCGAGAAGGAATTCTTGGCAGTGGTGTTTGCTTGTGATAAGTTTAGGCAGTATATTGTTGATTCTAAAGTTATTATTCATACTGACCATGCTGCCATTAAGTATCTTATGCAGAAAAAGGATGCCAAACCAAGACTCATTAGGTGGGTACTCCTTCTTCAAGAATATGATTTGCAGATTGTCGATAGAAAAGGAGAAGACAATCCGGTGGCGGATAATCTTTCAAGGATGGAAGATTTCTCGCACGATCCTATTCCAGTCAACGACAGTTTCCTAGATGAACAGCTTGCTGTTGTAAAAGTACAATCTCATTCTGACCCTTGGTTTGCAGATTATGCTAATTTTATCGTTGCAAAGTTTTTGCCTCCAGGTTTCACATTTCAGCAGAGGAAGAAATTCTTCACGGATTTGAGGCACTACTTTTGGGATGATCCACATCTTTATAAAGAAGGTGTGGACGGGATCGTAAGAAGGTGTGTACCGGAGCACGAGCAACAGGACATTCTTCGACAATGTCACGATAGTCCCTATGGAGGACATCATGCCGGTGAAAGGACCGCACATACAGTTTTACAATCAGGTTTTTATTGGCCTACTCTCTTTAAGGACGCCCGAAGGTACGTTCTATCTTGTGATAAGTGTCAGAGATTTGGTAACATTAGCAGGAGAAATGAGATGCCTATGAATTACTCACTAGTGATCGAACCTTTCGATTGCTGTGGTTTTGATTTTATGGGTCCTTTTCCCCCTTCACACAAGTACACACATATCTTAGTTGCTGTTGATTATGTAACCAAGTGGGTTGAAGCAATCCCCACTGAGAGTGCTGATCACAAGACATATTTGAAAATGCTCAAAGATGTAATTTTTCCTAGGTTGGGAGTACCAAGGTACCTCATGACAGATGGAGGGTCACACTTCACGCATGGAGCTTTCAGGAAATCTCTAGCCAAGTACGATGTCAATCATAGGATTGCATCACCGTACCACCCTCAAACTAGTGGGAAAGTTGAGCTCACCAATAGGGAGATCAAGTTGATCTTGCAGAAAACAGTAAACAGTTCTAGAAAGGACTGGTCAAAGAAGTTAGGAGATGCTTTGTGGGCGTATAGAACTTCATACAAAAACCCCATGCGCATGTCTCCGTATAAGATGGTCTATGGCAAGGCTTGCCATTTACCATTAGAGTTAGAGCATAAAGCTTTCTGGGCTGTCAGAGAGCTGAATGCTGATCCAAAGTTAGCTGGTGAAAAGCGTCTCATGAACTTGACTTCTCTAGATGAGTGGAGAAGTGAAGCTTACGAGAGCGCTAAAATGTTCAAGGAGAAGGTAAATAAGTGGAACGATAAAAGAATTCTGAAACGTGAATTTAATGTTGGTGATAAAGTTTTGTTGTTTAGATCTCACTTCAGGTTTTCTCCAGGTAAACTACTTTCCAGATGGGAAGGACCTTTTCATGTCGAAGAAGTATACCGGTCGGGTGCAATCAAGATCAATAATTTCGAAGGCACCAAACCTCCAGTTGTAAATGGACAAAGACTCAAACGTTATATGGCAGGTGATCCGATCAATGTGGATGCAAACATGATATATACAAGTACTCATGAAGAACATGTTGCAGCCCAGTTTCAGACTCCGGCAGGAGCAGAAGTGGAAAAGGTATGAATTATGGTAAGAAAACACCACGAACGTCAATAAAAGTTAACTTTTCAGAGTTTCTGCGAAATTAGGAATATTCCAAGCCCGAGTGGAGCCGGAGAGGATCTCCAGGGAGGTCAGGAGGCCCCCTGGCGCGGCCCCACTCCTGGCCGCGCCGGACACCCTCCTGGCTGCCCTGGACTTCGCCTCCGACTCCACCTTGGCTTGAAACCTTCCTTCTGTTGCGGAAAATTTTGCTATATATTTGCCCGGATACTCCCGGCACCGTATCTCTCGATTTCACGTGTTTTCTTTCTCGGTCTGTTTCTTCCAGGAAAACTTTCAGCTAGACCTAGGTGTCATGGCTTCCCCAAGTTCCCCCAAGGACAAGTTTGTCATCAACGTCATCAACCCTTACCTCGCTGAGGTGAGGAAGCACCCCCAGGTCCTTCGTGTGGAGGATGGTGTTCTCCACAAGGAAGATTTGAAGGGACCAGTCAAGGAAGGGAGCACCGAGGATCGGATGAAGGAGATGGAACATGAGGTCTTCAAGTTCAAGAAGATGGTGGAGCGTGGTGTTGAAGCTAACTTCGACATCATGAACGAGATCGAGGCTTCCCACAAGAAGGAGATGAAGGAGATGTGCTCAAGTTTGGCCGCACTAGAAGAAAATGTTTATGGGCTCCAGGCACAGATCTATGATCTGCACAACCAGAACTGTGAGTATGAACTAAAATTTCTACGCATGGGTTTAGGTGCTGAGTGCAGGATCTTGGAGACGGGAATGTCCTTCGAGACTGGAGAACAGCTGCCATGGAAGCGCTTCGCCAAGGAGTACCTGACTGAGAAGAACAAGAATGAGTAGTAAAACTCCTCGGGTAATGGCATCCCCTTAGCTTGTTCCAAGCTTGTGGGAGTGCCCGGTATCTTTATCTTTATCTTTTTCTTTAGGAGTCAAGTAGAGGCATATCATGTCTAGGGAGGTCACTTTATGAAATAGGTGTTGCTTTGAGGTCTCTCACTCCTCTTGTGGAGAGCTTTGTATCCCTGAGTGTGGAGTCGTCTATGAAGGAATATTAATGAGAAGTCTATTGGTTTTCTTCGCTGCACTTGGTATTCTCTTCACGCAATCGACATTATGAGCTGATTCTTATGGGGAGTTTTGACTGTATATCAGGTATGGCTTCGAAAACTTTATTAAAATCTTGGCAAGTATAGCTTTGGTCATAACAACAAGCATGTTTTTTTCAAATTAGCGACATAGCCAAAACCTTTGTGTTATTATGCGTGAAGTGTTATGTTGACAAGGAAGACAACTTGATGTTCCATGCTAGTTTTAATGTTTATGCTTTGTATTCCTTGCATCTAAGTTTTCATCAATTGTCTGCTCTCTCAAAGCCTTGCTAGCCAAAACTCTGTGCTAAGCGGAATTCTGCTTGTACTTCCATACCTTGAAACCAACTTCTTCCACTTGAGTCCACCATACCTTCCCACTTGTGGTATCCCACTACCATTTCTAAAGTATATAATCTATGTGCTATCTTTAGATGTTCAAAATCTTCTGTTTTGTGCCACTGATTCAGCTCATGAGGAAGTGGTGGGTGACCCATGATCTTCTTAATTTGGACAAGTTTTATGTTGGGATTGCATGTCTAATCTGCAAACCCCTAATACGAGAAGGGACTGGCATGAGTGCCCATCTCGTAAAAGATAAACACTAAACACACAAGTTCCTTCGCCCTATTACAAGTGATAAACAAAGGAATCTAAGGGGATATGATCGTCCCCACATGGGAGCCGTTCCTCGAAACTTGTCCAAATCATGAAGTGAGTGAGTTATCTATCAGCAGTTGACAGACCATGCACCTCCCAAAAAGTTTTTTTATTCTTTTTGATATAGAGATGGCAAAAAAAAATCCCTGCTTACCCTTTTGTACGGGGTTTATCTTTGTTTTGTGCTGAGTCAGTCCTTCCTACTTCCTTCCTTTCTAGAGAGAGAACAGACACTTGATGTTGATAAAGATGCTTGCATATAAAGTTGCATTGAAATCTAGCATGTTACATCTTTGTTGACATTATCTTTTGATAAGTGAGTTGTTTGCAAAAGCTTATGCTGAGTAAACATCTTCCTTTGTGTTGACATGTGCACTTCTTGACTAATAGCATGTTCTTTCAAAAGATTCAACTGTTCCATTATAAGTGAAAGAGCAAAAGTAAAAGTTATTAGTTGTTCCTTGACCAAGGCTATGTTTGTCATGATTTGATGAGTTTTCCAGGTCCTACTTTTTTATAATTGTTACTACTTTCTCATAAGGACCTTATGAGTTGAGATTGCTGTTGAGGATGTTTAATTTTGGTGAGGAATCTTGATGCTTCTTGTTCGTATTCTTTTATCAACGCTTCACTCTCTAAACTTGTGGACAGGTTTACCAAGATTAGCAATCGCTTGGGGACAAGCGAGGTCTAAGCTTGGGGGAGTTGATACGTCCAAAAAGCATCACTATTTTATATTGTGATTTCACCATATTTATTGATTTATTCCACTTTAAAGTATTGTTCTTATGTTTTTTTGGCTTATTTTACACAGTTTACAAATTTCCGGTGCCGAAGCAGCAGAACCAGGATTCAGCGGTAAAAAGTGGATACCAAGTTGCTGAATCAGATCAAGTCCAAATGCGATGAAATTTTACGGGTAACGTTTTTACGAAGATTGATCGGGGATCACCAAAGGAGGAGGTGAGGGGACCCACCAGGCAGCCAGTAGGGTGCCTGGCGCCCCCCCCCTCCTGGTCGCGCCAGGCACCTCCTGGGTGCCTGGTGGCCCCCCTCGGTGCCCCCTTTCTTCTATATAAGCCCCCTGGGGTGGAAATCCTTAAACAAGAGTCGTTTCCGTGTTTCGCCGCCGCCACGGGGCGGAAACCTACAGAGGAGAAAAGCCATCTCCGGCGGGCAGATTCCGCCGTGGAGATCACCTCTCAGAAGGGGAGATCATCGCCATCATCATCATCATCATCATCATCGCTGTCACGGGCGTCATCGATATCATCATCAACATCATCCCCAACATCAGCACCATCTCCATCTCCGTCCCATCTCATCTCACAATTGCAACTTGTGTTGTAATCCGTACTATCTATCCTCTCTACTCTATTGGTGTTGATTACTACTCTGTGGTGAATGCTATTGAGTTTTGTTGGAGAAATATCATTGTGTCCAGATTGTTTACCACCCATCTATCACCTCTGATCATGACCTCTTTTATGTCTTGTGAGTAGTTACTTTAGTTCTTGAGAACATGGGAGAAGTCTAGTTGTTAGTAGTCATACTATGTTGAAGTATTATATGTTGTTTGATACTTAAGTTGTGTTGTTATTTCTCTAGTGGTGTTATGTGAGTCGAACACATAACACTTCACCTTTCATGGGCCTAGAGGAATACATTGTGCACAAAGGATGCTTACGGTGGGTTGCCGGAGTGACAGAAACCTGAACCCCAGTTCGTAGACTTTCGCACAAGGGAGTTATGGATCCTTGATCGTATTGTTGTGGTTAGGCTTATGCCTTAATTACTACCTTGTATTTACAGATGCTTGCAACGTATGTAATCATAAGAGTACACTTATCTTAGTCTAGAACGTGTCCTAGCAATGAGCCACCCACCGACACTTATCAACACGATACATATTACTTGGCTGAGTATGGTGAAAGTGACTTGACTATCTTTCCCGTGTTTTCTCGAGAACGCTTTAGCTTTTATAAGTTTAGTTCCTAGGCTTATCCTTGTGAAAGGATTGGGCCACTTGTTACTCCTCAGTTACCCTGTTTACTTTGCCTGTCTTTTACTTTTCTGTTTCTTAAACCAAAAACCCCTAAATATTTACCTTTGAGTGTTTGCAGCCCTTTCCTTATCCAGTGTCACTTATCAACACCTTCTGCTCCTCGTGGAATCGATACTCTTATTTATCGAAAAGCTACAATTGATCCCCTAGACTTGTGGGTTATCAAGAATCGTTTATTGGCGCGGTTAACAGGGAAGGCAACCCAACTAAAGCTATTAACTTCTCCGTCATCAACAGTCTCATGTTTTCTTCAAAGAATTTTGTGGTTGCATAGATAAGTCGTGAGGAACATTTGGATGCAAGAACACACCCCAAGCCGCTTCTACACCAACAAAGTCTCCAGCAAAAGGAAAGAAGAATAAGATGACTCCAAAGAAGAAGAAATTAAGTGAACTGTGAACTTGTTTGTGGCTGTCATGAACTACTTTATTTGCAGTGCGTGAGAGACAAAAACGCACATTCATTTGATGTGTATGTGAGGTGCAATCTCATTGTTATTTTGTTTTCATGAACTAATTTCGAACCTTGCGAACCTTGTTGAATTTATCCTTGTGAGTTTGTGAGTTTGCTGTCAGATTTATGAGTTTGTGAAACCATGCATTTTGATGTCAGATTTGTGAGTTTCTATGAATGATCACATAGCAGCCAAATTATAGTATCTTTTTGTTTGAAACAAACACATAACATCACAATTTATTTGGGCAGCATATTGAGGGGTACTTGTGTCTACTCATGTACCCATTTTTCGTTTATCCATTGTCAAATCTGTTAAACATTGCAAGGGGGGGGATCAGCTACGTGATACGTCCCAAACGTATCTATAATTTCTGCTTGCTCCATGCATGTTTTGTGTGACTTTGCCATGATTTGCTTGAACTTTCATACACTTTTGAGCATATTTGGACTAATCTATTAATCCAGTATACCCAGCTGCCAGTTGATGTTTTCTGCTGTTTTTGTATTTCAGGTTTTTCGGCCATTAAAAGTGCTCCAAAAAATCCGGAAAAATCAGATAAAAAATCAGCGACCCGGAAGCTTCCGGAATCACCAAGGCAGCGGAGGGGGCCACCACCAGGAGACCAGGAGGGTCCCTGGTGCGGCCCCACCCTAGGCCGCGCCAGGAGGCCTCCTGGCTGCCTGGTCGGTCCCCTCGACACCCCCCTCCGCCTATATTTAGCCCTCGGGGTGTAAACCCCTAATATCGATCTCTTTTCCGCGAACTCGCCTCTGTATCGCCGCCGTCGCCGTTTTAAGATCGGGGCTGCCTGGAGAAGCTGCCGCGGCACCTTGCAGGGAGGAGGAACCCCCTCCGGGAGACCATCTATAGCCATGGACGCCTCACGTATGTACCGTGAGTAGTCCCCCTTGGACCATGGGTCCTTGACCAGTAGCTATATGATCTATCTCTCCCCTCTTTGTGCTTCCACTTTCGAGACCTTGTGAGCTGCCTCACATGATCGAGGCACCTTTGTAATTTTCTGTTGTTGCTATGCTGAGTTTGTTGGGATCTGATGGATTATGAGACTATGTTCATATTGTGATGAGTAATATATTTGGTTCTTCTCTTTTATATTTTGTTCTTGAGTAAATTCTTGCATGTTCTCTGTTGCCGTATTTTAATTTGGCCAAGTGATTTGTTGCAACTCCAAAAGGGAGCGTTATGCTTGATTGTGGGTTCATCCCCTTGATGTCTAGCTTGAGTGACAGAAACATGAGACTAGGGGATGTGTTGTTGCCACCAGGGATAAAACAACGGTGCTTGTATCCGCGGGTGCAAGGATTGTTTACTTTACGCAAAGTTCTTTTAATGCAGTTGTCTGTTGCTTTGAGTTTACACTTTGGGTGGGATTCGCAACTTAATACCAGCGAGATGTTCTGGATAGATATCTCAAGGTTGATCATTCGTAGTAGATGCAGTTGGATTTCGGTCTACTTACCTTGGCGTACTGCCCATTGCTTTTGAGCCCTTCCTTTCTTTGCAGCATAGTTAGCATTGCGGTGCCTTCATAACCCTGTCAATTGCCCAACTGTGATTTGTTTACCTCGCTAGAACTTTTATCGCCTTTTGAGAGAGAGACATCACTAGTGAAAATCACGGGACCCCGGTCCATCTTCACATTATTGTTTTCACCCTCAATTTATTTTCAGTCTTTACTTTCAGTTGCCACTATCATTATCTCTTGCGTTGATCCTTTGTAAACAGCAAGGCCGGAGGAATTGAAAACTCCTTTGTACTCGTTGGGAGCAAAGTTATTTGTATCTGTGTGCAGGTCCACGTCAACCGTCTAATCTCTGGCGCCGTTGACACCTTCTTGTATCTCTTGGAGTCCTACTGGTTCGATAACCTTGGTATCTTCACCGAGGGAAATTTGCTGCTACGCTACATCTCACCTTCCACTTGGGGTAACCAACGAGGAGTGAGATCTATCCTCACCATATCAAGCTAATTTCTAGCGCCGTTGCCAGGGACTCTAGTCTACAAGATAGGGGAGTTGCACACTATCTTTTATCTTTGCTTTTTAGTTTTGTTAGTTTACCTTTCAGTTTTTACTTTTGTGTCCCTTATCAAAAATACCAAAAATATCTGTTACCTTGTCAGTAGTTACCACTATGGCTGGTCCTTTTGCCTTTGGTGAGGCAGAAGTACTTACCTTTACTCAAAGAGGTGGTGAAAGTTTGAAAGATGCTTGGTATAGAATTAATGATTCTCAAAAAAGAACCACCAAGAAGCAATCCACTACTATCTTGCTGAGAAATTTTTATGTTGGGATCACTTCTCGGAATAGGTTTCTTTTAGACACTGCTATCAATGGGAACTTCATAGAGGCCCCAGTTTGGGAAGCCCTTAATGTTATTGACAATCTTGTTGGAAGTGTCCCAGTTGTTAGTATTAAGGAGGACATTACGTTAGCTCACATTGTGAAAAAACTTGAAAAAATAGAGCTAGAGATGCCAAGTATCGATAGGGTGAATGAGTTGGATCGTAAGATTCAAGGGAATTTGAATAGGCTAGATAACTCCATGCAGAAAACTGTCAAAAGTTGGGAGACTATTAAATCCCTTGATGAGAAGTCTTCTAGGATAGAAAAGATTGAGGAAGTTATTGAAACTCTAGGAACTACCTTTTCCTCAATCAAAACCAAAAAGGATGAAACTCCGGCAAAGAAGGAACCTAAGTTCGTTTACGTCCCCAAGGTTCCTCGAGCTAAAGCAAACACACCCATTGCCAAGAGAGTTGAAACGGTGAAAACTTTGGAAGAGACACCTATCTTTAACTTTAATGAAACTCCAATTGATTTACCTCCTTTTGATTTTATTCCAAGAAGCATTTTCATTCTTCCTTTTTTTGAGAAACCTATTAAGACTAGTTGTACTATTGAAGAGCTTTTTGATGATCGTGATGATGGTTCAATGGATACAACTTGATCTTTTGCTTTAAGCCTAGCTAATGGCTCTAAAGAAGCACTTTCGGGAGGCAGCCCGCAACGAATTTAGGTTTTTTCTTTTTGCTTTTCTTCTGTTCTTAGTGGTCTTGATTATTGTTACTACTATAGCAACATCATTGTATCTTTACTTTTCAAGCTTTGTGCCTTTTATAGCCTCATACGACAAGGGAACTGAAAGTTGTTACAAGCTGTCCAGAAAACAGATTCTGTCCTCGTGACTAGAAAAATCACAGTTCATCTTTTTGAGCTGAAATTATTACACAGCGTTCTCTATACAATTACGAAACTTGCGTATGTTCTGAGTTTTTTATTTGAGTTGCAGAAGTATCCGTAAAAAATTCTTTACTACGTGCTGGTCTGTTTTTCACAGATTCTTCCACGTTTTGTCTCTCCTTACTTTTGCAAACCTTAAGCTTGCTTTTTCTTTGCAATTTTTTTTTGAAATCTTGATAAACAGTAGCTCTTCAATATTATCTTTATTTCCAGTAAGGAAAAAATTATTTTAATAGGGTACTAACCTCTCTGATCAGTCTACAATGAGTTATGTATGAAGGGAGTTTTCAAGTATGCGATGGAAGATGATGAAAGAAGATCCGGGAGTGTCAAACGCTCAAGCTTGGGGATGCCCATGTGCACCCCCAATAAATATTCAAGGAGACTCAAGCGTCTAAGCTTGGGGATGCCCTCGATGCATCCCCTTCTTCATCAACAATTATCAGTTCGTCCCTCGTTGCACTATATTTTTATCACTTCATGCGTTATGTGCTATGCTTGGAGTGTCTCACTCTTTACTTTTCTAGGTTTGTTTTTGCTTTTTTTTGCTGTAGTAACAAGTTAGACCCCAACTTACTCTTTTGTGTGGGAGAGATACACGCTCCGCTTGCACTAGAACTCCTCATAGGATTTGCATGCTTATTCTTTTAGCTGTGAGTTGTTCTTTTTCTTTTCTTAGCTGCTGCTCTGTTTAGTGGTAGTGCTTTAGTTTTTCTAGAGCTTTTCTTTTGTTTTAGGTTGAAATTTCTATAGGTTGCATGTTTTATCTTGTTAGAGAGTTTTTCTGTTGCACTGAGTTTTGTGTCTTGACTAGAAAGTAGGTAGTTGAAGTTGTTATTTTCTTTGTAGTAGTAACTTGCAATAGTTTTGAGGTATTGACTAGAGTAATGTTTGAACTTTTGGTGTCAAGAGCTCGAGCCTATTAGTGATAGATGTCGTATTTTGGAAAATCCGTGTGTTTTTCGAAAACCAAAAACCCTTGTTGAGAACTCTAGCTACTAGATGGATCACTAACCTCTGGAGGGTTCAAATATTAGAGTACACTCACGTACCATGAGTCGAGGATGCGCAAGGATAACCAAACCCCCATACACTCCTCCTTGGGGTACTTGTCTCTTTGTGAATCTCCTGATTAGATCGAGATTTACTGATAAAGTGCGTGAGTTCTTCGGACTAATGTGAGTATTCAAAAGTTGACACTTCCACCAACCTATACTTTTTCTAGCCTCTTCGGTACCGTGCATTGCCCTTTCTCACCTTGAGAGTTGGCGCATACTTCGCCGGTGCATCCAAACCCTTGGCACGATACGCTCTGTCATCATAAGCCTCCTTATATCTTTCCTCAAAACAGCCACCATACCTACCTACAAGGAATTTCCATAGCCTTTCCGAGATGCATTGACATGCAACATCCAACTTCTCATGACTTAATCCTCATGTCATACATTTGCATCATGATAGTTATATCTTCTTTATGTGATTACCTTTGTAAAGTGTGAAAGATTTCCTATATTCTTGTAAAATATAGAGTGTTGCCCCTAAAGTGAGGAAAAGATCCCAAAGAGGACAAAATCAAAAGATCCCAAAGAGGACAAATGAGAGTTAAATAGAAAGAGCCATTGAGGCCACCAAAAAATACAAAAAAGTAGAAAAAAGAGAAAAAGAAAAATAAAAAGAGAGAAGGGGGCACACTACTATTCCTTTTGAGAGATCCACACTAGTACTTCATCCTCTATCCCTTGTACTCCATAGAGATCATCACCATCCATATAGCTATGTGGGGACCTTCACACTATAGAACTTGGCTTGTATATTCCAATGATGAGCCTCCTCAAACGAGCTCTAGGTCTTCTTGAGCAAGCAAGTTAGATGCACCCCCACTAGTTCCCTTGGAGAGATTTTAGCACACATGTGCATCCGTTGCATGGCAATCCCTACTCCTCACATCATATCTATCATATGGCCTTCTCTCTCCTATGATTGTGCTAATTGATGTGAGCCTTTCACACCTTTTTGTCTTCCTCCTCCACCTTCTTTCTTTTTCGCCTTTTAGGTGCCAACTTTCTTGCTCACGCTCATCCATTGCATGAGTGCTCAAAATATCGAAAGGGAGTGGATCAGTTTGACTTGTACATGGCTAGTGGTCTGGGGACGAGTCAAGATAAGAATCCAAAGGAGACCAAGTGTGAAACTTTAGTAGATACTTGTTCTCAACAACCTTTTTTCTCTCTTTTTCCCATTCCCCTGCTTGCACGCAAATACCATCTGGACACATTCGAGACGCGGACAGCGAGAGCTCTTGCACCTTTTGTTCTTTTGTTGCTTGTGTCAATGCTAATATAGACTCTTGCTTCTTAAGATTTGAATTGAATTGGATGCTTTGATTGCTTTACTTAAAAGTCCTTATATGGTTGTGTGGCATGTCACCATAGAAATTATGCTTGTTATCATTTACCTACTCGAGGACGAGCAGGAATTAAGCTTGGGGATGTTGATACGTCCCAAACGTATCTATAATTTCTGCTTGCTCCATGCATGTTTTGTGTGACTTTGCCATGATTTGCTTGAACTTTCATACACTTTTGAGCATATTTGGACTAATCTATTAACCCAGTGCACCCAGCTGCCAGTTGTTGTTTTCTGCTGTTTTTGTATTTCAGGTTTTCCGGCCATTAAAAGTGCTCCAAAAAATCCAGAAAAATCAGATAAAAAATCAGCGACCCGGAAGCTTCCGGAATCACCAAGGCAGCGGAGGGGGGCCACCACCAGGAGACCAGGAGGGTCCCTGCCGCGGCCCCACCCTAGGTCGCGCCAGGAGGCCTCCTGGCTGCCTAGTGGGTCTCCTCTCCACCCCCTCCGCCTATATTTAGCCCTCAGGGTGGAAACCCCTAATATCGATCTCTTTTCCGCGAACTCGCCTCTCTACCTCCGCCGCCGCCGTTTCAAGATCGGGGCTGCCTGGAGAAGCTATCCCGGCACCTTGCCGGGAGGAGGAACCCCCTCCGGGAGACCATCCATAGCCATGGACGCCTCCCTTATGTACCGTGAGTAGTCCCCCTTGGACCATGGGTCCGTGACCAATAGCTATGTGATCTATCTATCCCCTCTTTGTGCTTCCACTTTCGAGACCTCGTGAGCTGCCTCACATGATCGAGGCACCTTTGTAATTTTCTGCTTTTGCTATGCTATGTTTGTTGGGATCTGATGGATTATGAGACTATGGTAAGATTGTGATGAGTAATATATTTGGTTCTTCTCTTTTATATTTTGTTCTTGAGTAAATTCTTGCATGTTCTTGAAAGTGCTATCTTGCCCTTGATTATATTTTGATGTTGATGACAATGTACATATAGAGGACTAATCATGTTTGCCAAGTATATCTCAGGTTTTAGTCCTCGGTTCGTTGTGGTGGTGGATCAAGGACCATCTAATCATGTCAATATGCTCAAGATACGGAGCCAATCCATGTTGAAGCGTAAGCTTTTCGGTTTATCTTGAGTATAGGGATCCCCGCACTATTAAGAGGGGATCAGTGGGTTTGTGTTTAAGATTTGATCAAAGCTAATTTAAACAAAACATCTCGACACAAAATTAGAAGTAGAATTTTTGGCAAGCAATAAGCACTTAAAGAATACAATTCGAGTGTACCAGATTCTTTATCATTTCGAGGAAAAGGTTCGGGAGGAAAGGGAAACAACAGAGGGATCCGAATCGAACCTAAATGGGAATGACATGAAAAATCTTTTTCAAGACCTATCATTAAGGGCGTGACGACGATATACGAGAGGAATAAAAAAACTCGTGATTGGTGTGGAGGGGAAGATCTGCTTATGAAATTGTTCAAGAAAGAGTCGTCTCATTTCCTTACTTCTTCGTTCTTTCGAATTCATTCACTTCGACGGCTGGCGCTACGCTAGCTTTGCATGATTAGCTTCGACAGAACATTGAGGATCACTGCTTTCGAGCGTCCGACGAGTTTTGGACGTCCGACATTTCAAAGTTTCGGACGTCCGACAGCCATCGGACGTCCGACAGCCATCGGACGTCCGACATCTCATATCCTGTTTTACCGTAGGAGAGGTCAGCGGGCATGCAAAAAATCCGGACTTCCGACATTTTTCGGACGTCTGGCCCCTCGGACGTCCGAACTCAGTCGGACGTCCGATGTGCTACTGACCTATTGCTTATGATGTTGGTTGCTGCACGCATATCTAACACATCGGACGTCCGACCTGGCTCGGACGTCCGACATGTGAACTTTCACGTCCGATACATGACGGACGTCCGACACTTACACAGCATTAATGCCCCAACGGCCATTTCGTCGCTTGGGCTATAATTACCCCCTCACTCCCACTTGTGAGGGTTGACCACTTCATTTACAAACACCCAAGAACACAAGTGATCCCTCTCACTCTCGTCCTCACCAAATCTCAGATCCCGGAGAGTTCCTTGAGAGTTCTTGACGGATCTTTCACCCAGTGATAGATCCTCCCCTTCCCCATCTTCCAACCAAAGCAAATCGCGTTTTGAGAAAGTCTAGAGCATTTCCCATTGATCTTGTTACTCTTGGAGGTTGGAGACTCCTAGGCGGGTAGGAGTTCTTCGGAGAGGAATCGACCATTGTGATTACCCCCGTTGAGTTTGTGAGGGTTTGGTGACTGATAACCCTCAACTGTACGGGATCAAGATAGTCTTCGCGGGCAAGATAACCCAATTTATTGATTCGACACTTGGGGACACAAAGAATACGTACAGGCTTTGACAATTGAGTTGTCAATTCAACCGCACCTGAAATAAACACTTGCTTGCACAAATGTATTAGTAGCAACTGTGATATGGTGGTGGTAGTGGTGATAGTGATAGTTGAACAGCAAAGGTAAAACATCAAAAGTAAACAACTAGTAACAAGCAGAAGGAAAACACTGTAGGCTAGGGAGATGGATGGTTGGGCGCTGCTTGGATGAGAACGAACATGCAACAGATTCTAACTGGGGAAAGGCTCACAGAAAACAAAGGATCATCTAGGCAAATATCAAACATCAGGCATGTATCCCAAGGTAGTTGTACGTGCTTGCAATAAGAACTTTGCACAACATCTTTTGTCCTACCCTCCCGCTACAAACGGGGCCAAAAGGAACTTAGGGAGATTAAGGTACTCCTGTCAAAGAGCACCGGAACAAAGCATTAACAATTCATGGATACACGGAATCCTCAAATTATAGTCCATCCCCTTTGGTGTCCCAAGCTGTCACCATTGGGATCGCCGGTTCCGGACTATAATAGGTGCATACAACTCATAGATAGGATCAAGAACACCACAAACTCAAGAAACAAAAGGGTGATCAGATCTGAAATCATGGCACTCGGGCCCAAAGTGACAAGCATTAAGAGCAACAAGTTGTAACAGAGATGATAAACACCAAGTAGATGATAGGCAGCATGCCCCCAACAATCTGATTGAACTATTACATGATCTAACTCATCCAATCCGTACCATCCCCTTTGCCTACAGCAGGGAATTACTCACACATAAGAGGAGAAGTCATGGAGGGGTGATGGAGAGGCGATAATGATGACGATGGCGATGATTTCCCCCTCACCGGAGGCCAATTCAGCCTCCAGATTAGCTCTCCGAGGAAGAACAGAGGGTTACGGCGGCTCCGCGACGTAGATGGGAAAAGTGACTTCTGTTTCGGGGTTTCCTCGTCGGGAGAATAAATAGGGGCCAAGGTAGGTCACCAGGGGGTGTGGGACCCAGCCAGGAGGGCAGGTGGCGTGGCCAGGGGCTGGGCCGCGCCAGGCACCCTCCTGGCTGCCCCCTGGCTGCCCTGTGGCCCCCATTTAGATCTTCGGAAGCTTCCGGAACGCTGATTTTTTTTATTTTCTTGGGATTTTTCCAGCGTACCTAAATATCCAGAAATCTGCACAAAAGAAAACAACACTGGTAGCTCTGCTGAAAACAACGTCAATCCGGGTTAGTTTCGTTCAAATCATGCAAGAATGAAGGCAAAACAATAGCAAAAGTGTTTGGAAAAGTAGATACGTTTAGGACGTATCAGCGACCACCTTTAAGTTCAACCGGTAGTGGTTGGGAATCGCCTTCGTGGTGATATCTCAAGGGGAATAGAGTGAGCCTTCATGGCGTTGGTGTGCCTTCGTGGTTTCACCCACTCTCTTCGAACGGTGAGTAGCTTCCATCCAAGGAAGTGAACATCGGGATACATCGTTGTCTCCGCGTCATTCGGTTATCCCTACTCTTTCCCCTTAATACTTGTGCTACCGTATTATTTGCCCCTACTCTATTCTTGTGTCTTAACCGCCCTAGAGCGAGATGACCAAGAACGGCATCCCCGAAAGTTCGGGTGCCAATGTGGAGGAGGTCGCAATTTCTGCGGATGCAGCAAGTTCGGAAGCCGAGAGATTGGCTACCGAACAAAGGGCTGCCGCACAAGCTACATTGCCTCCTTCCACGGGGCATGTTAGTTATGAGATTGAGGACCCCAAGTTGTTCACCTCCGGAGATATGGAAAAAGCCTTGCAAAAGGCTTTGGACAATCAAAGGAAGGAAATGGAAGCCTCTTTTGCTAGATTGAAGGCTTCGGCGTCGGAGTCACAAACGTCAAGTGGTGCGGCCCCTAGGTCCCCACAAGCGACCTTTGTGCACCCCGGTTCCGAGGCTCCCTTGCAAAGAGGTGGTCCCTACCAATGGGACTATCCTGCTCCTAAGCTTGTGGAACCTAAGTATAATTTCAACGGCAATCCGCCGGTACTAACCGAGAACACTAACTTTTTGGATTGGAAAAGTCTTATGGCAGGTTATCTTAGGTTTGTGTGCGAACCCATGTGGAATCTCATCGACTCAGGGAAAGGCTATTATCCCGTTGATCCGAACAACCTTACTCTAAGTGAAGTGTTTGATCGACATCTCAACCTTGCGGCTATTGGGTTCTTGAAGAGAGGAATGGATGAGTTGACACGTGCACCATTTCTTCATATCACCAATGCCAAGGAAATGTGGGATACTCTTCTCATTGCCAAGTCTGGCACCGGGTCGCTTCAAATGACAAGATAGGAGACCGCAAAGAATGCATTGCACAACCTTCACATGAAGAAAGATGAGACGCCCCAACAACTTCATATGCGTCTCAAGGTTCTCTCTGCTCATGTCTAGTCCTTCACATGTGAAAAATCTTTGGATGGACAAAATGTTGAATGCTCTTATGGTGTATTCTCGTCAAATGGTGTCGGAATTGAGGCGTATGCCCGACTTCTTCAAGATGACACCGGATGATGTGATTGCCACCTTCTTGCAATATGAAGAGCACCTAAAGGAGTCCAAGAGGCTTCTTGCCACATCTGGTGGTCCGTCCTCAAATCTTGCTCTCAAGGCAAGGCTCGAGGATTTTGATGATGATGAGGAAGAAGATGCGTATGAAGATGATGATAACTCCGATGATACTCCCTCATATGATGATATTGCTCTCTTTGTGAAGAAGTTCACCAAAGGGGACTTCAAGGGAAGATTCCAAAATAAGAAGACGAGAAACTGCTACAACTGTGATGGACCGGGACATTTTGCAGAGGATTGTCCATATGAGAAAAGAGAGGACAAACCTCGATTTTCTTTGAAGGATGTTGCCAAGAAGCTCCCAAACCCTCTCAACAACAAGTTCAAGAAGAAATCATTGTTGGCACTTGAAGGGTCCGATCCCGAGGATGTTCGTGGTGTGGTCGGAGTTGCTCAAGATACACAAAAGACCTTGAAGCTCCTCAACAAGGAAGGTGAAGTTGTGAACTACAACTACATGAGTGACTACACCGGCAATGCACACAAGTGCCTCATGGCCAAGTTGGTTGATGATGACACTCCCTCCTCCTCGTCTAAGATTAAGGTAACCCCTATTGATGAGTCCTTCATGTTCACTTCCGAACCTCATGATGAATTTCATGATGCGGAAAGTGATGATACTCATGCCATGTGTGAAGATTTGGTGTTTGCTAAAGTGAGCAAAATGATGAGCTCCATCAAAGGCAACAAGCTCAATATGTTTCAATTGCTTATGGATGTGGTGAGTAAGCACTCCACAACCATTAAGGACCTTGAAATCCTCCTCACCGAGGAAAAGGAGAACTATACTCTCCTTGAACGAAAAATTGACTTTGAGAAAGCTCGAAATGATAACTTGTGCAAAGTTGTTCACGCATCAAATGACTTAAATGACAAGCATGTTGCCTCCTTGAAAAAGGCTAATGAAATATGTAAGGAACTTGCTAATGATATGAGAAAGCTTGTGGAGCTAAACACCTCTCTTTCTAAGGATGTTGAGGTACTCACCGTGTCTCTCAAGACAAAAGATGAGGAACTCATCACCCTTAAGAAAAATCTTGAGGCTCACAAACTTGCTCATATAAAAACACTTACTAAAATGTCTCCTCCCACTGTTGTGCATATTGATGCTTGTGCTACTAACTCTTCCCTTGATCAAGCATCTCTCATTGAGGAGAACTTAGCTCTTCATGCTCAACTAAAGAAGGGCCTCTTGACTTGTGCCCAAGGCGAGAAAAACCTAAATGATGTATTAAGTCATCACAAGGAGTCCTTTGCTAAGTAAGGACTTGGGTTTGATCCAAGTACAAGTGTGACAAAGGATGTCACCCTTAGCAAGGAATCAACTCCCCAAAAGGTGATCTTTGTTCGTGAAGGGCACAAGGACAAAGGTAAGAAAAGTGTTGATGAGGTTAGTGTTGGGAATGGGAAGGACATTAGGGGCAAGCCCACTCCCAACAAGAAGAAGGAGAAAATGCCTCCATCCTATGTGCTCCGTAAGGCAAAGGATGGAGAGGTGTTTGCAAAATTTATTAGGCCCCGTAATGCTTTCCTCTTCTACACCATTTGGGTTCCAAAGACCCTTGTTACTAACCTTGGAGGTCCCATTGCAAAATGGGCACCTCTAACCAAATCTTAAATCTATGTGAAGGATGCTATCTCCGGTGGAGTTAAATGGGTGATTGATAGTGGATTCACCAATCATATGACCGGAGAAAGCCGTTTGCTCAAGGACTTCATGGATGCCATTCAACCATACATGAGCATTGTCTTTGGTGGTGGTTCCAAGGGAAAGGTACTTGGGTTGGGCAAGGTGGCTATTACAAATGACATGTCTCTTGCAAATTTCATACTTGTCCAATCCCTTCAATACAATTTTCTTTCCATTAGTCAATTAGCTTCCGTTGGTTATGATACACTATTTGGTCTAACAAGTGTGAACGTCTTTAGGAGATATACTCTCGAAGCGGCCTTTGTTGGAGAGTTGGATGGCAACCTTTATACGGTTGATTTCTCGAAAGAGAGTACTTACCATGCAACTTGTCTAATGGCCAAGGCCGACAAGGGGTGGATATGGCATCGCCGGCTAGCCCATGTCGGTATGAGAAATCTAAAAGATCTCCTAAAGGGTGAACACATCCTCGGACTAACAAACGTGTCTTTTGAGAAAGATCGTGTGTGTAGTGCATGCATAGCCGGGAAGCAACATCAAGCAAATCATACCCCCAAGAATATTGTGTCAACTTCAAGGCCTTTGGATCTCCTTCTTGTGGATCTCTTTGGTGCTCCATCATGGGATAGTCTTGGTGGGAAGAAATATGGTCTTGTCAATGTTGATGATTATTCAAGATACACATGGGTGTTCTTTCTCAAGTCCAAGGACGAGACGATGGCCACCTTCATTGATTTTGCCAAGCAAGCACAAAGGAAATACAACATGGCTATCTTGGCAATACAAAGTGACAATGGCTCCGAATTCAAGAACTACACCTTGGAAGAATTCTTGAGTGATGAGGGGATAGAACATCAATATTCCGCACCTTACAACCCTCAACAAAATGGTGTAGCCGAGAGGAAGAACCGTACTCTTGTGGAGATGGCCCGGTCCATGTTGGATGAGTACAAGTCACACTATAGCTTTTGGGCCAAAGCCATCAACACCGCATGTCATGCAACAAATCAGCTCTTTCTTCGCAAGATCTTGATGAAGACCCCCTATGAGCTTCTAACCGGCCACAAGCCAAACGTCAAATACTTTCGAGTATTCGGTTGTAAGTGTTTCTTTCTCAATAAGAAAGACCGGTTAGCTAAGTTTCAATCCAAAACAATTGAGGGTATACTTGTTGGGTATGTTTCAAACTCTCACGCCTATAGGGTCTACAAAAAATCCATCGGATGTGTTGTGGGAACTTGTGACGTGGAGTTTGATGAATTTAATGGCTCCCATGGGGAGCAAGTTGATCTAAGTGATGTAGGAAATAATGAAGATTCTTCTCAAGACATCTTGGCTATGGGCATTGGAGATCTTGTGCCCATTGCTCAAGTTCCTAGAGATGATGAGGTGTGTGATGGGCCAAGTGTTCCACCACCACAAGAACCTCCTCCTACCACTCAAGATCCGATTGCTCATGATGAGCCCACCATCCAAGAACAAGAACAAGACCCTCCACAATCCGATGTTGTTGCTCAACCACAAGTTGATGTTGCGGTTGATCCACGTGATCGACTTGACCGCATTTTCTTTGGATAAAATGATGAAATTGATGAAGGCTCCTCCCTTGATGATGAACCAAATGTTGTCCATGAGCCCGAATGGGTGGAGCCTATTGAAACTCCAACTTCCATCATGCCATTGGTGGCTAGACGTGTTGATGTTGACAAGATCCTCACGGGATTGGGGCAAGGTATAGTTACTCGTCGTCAATTTATGAACTTTTGCGCTCACTTCTCGTTTGTATCTTGCATTGAACCACTTATGGTTGAACAAGCACTTGAGGATGCAGATTGGCTCATTGCAATGCAAGATGAGCTCACTAGCTTCACCCGGAATGAAGTTTGGTCTCTCGTGGAGAGACCTTCCGGTGATGATCATAACATCATTGGAACCAAGTGGCTCTTCAAAAACAAGCAAGATGAATATGGTAATATCATTCGAAACAAGGCAAGGTTAGTGGCTCAAGGGTACTCCCAAGTTGAAGGCTTGGATTTTGATGACACCTTTGCTCCCGTTGCTCTCCTTGAATCTATACGCATGTTTCTTACTTATGCCGCATTCAATGGATTTCTATTATTTCAAATGGATGTAAAAAGTGCTTTCCTTAATGGTCCTCTACAAGAGGATGTATATGTATCACAACCACCCGGCTTTTGTGACCCTCATCACAAGGACCACGTGTACAAACTTCATAAGGCATTATGTGGTCTTAAGCAAGCCCCTAGGTCTTGGTATGACCATCTTAGGTAGTTTTTACTCGAGGAAGGATTTGTGAGGGGTGTCATTGATGCCACTCTTTTTACCAAGAGAACCAATGGTGAATTGCTCATATGCCAAATCTATGTAGATGACATCATATTTGGTTCTCCTAATCCATCTTTGTGCAAGTGGTTCTCGGAAACTATGACCAATAACTTTGAGATGTCCATGATGGGGAGCTTGAAGTACTTCCTTGGATTTCAAATCGAGCAATTTGCCGAAGGAACCTTCATCTCTCAAACAAAGTACATTCAAGACATGCTCGTGAAGTTTGGTATGAAGGATGTCAAGCCATGCAAGACACCCATGCCAACCAAGGGATATCTAGATCAAGACCTTTCCGGTATTCCGTTTGATGCTACTCTTTATCGTTCTATGATTGGGTCATTGCTTTACATTTGTGCATCTAGACTGGATATTATGCTTAGCGTAGGAATGTGTGCAAGATATCAAGCCTCTCCCATGGAGAGTCATCATTTGGCGGTTAAGCGCATTCTTAGCTACCTTGTTCATACTCCTTTGTTGGGCCTTTGGTACCCCAAGGAAGCCAAGTTTGATCTCTTGGGGTACACCGATGCGGATTGGGCCGGAGATAAGGTGGATCGGAAGTCAACATCCGGTTCATGCCAATTTCTTGGGCGCTCATTGGTGAGTTGGCATTCCAAGAAGCAAAATTGTGTCTCCCTCTCCACCGCTGAAGCCGAGTATGTGGCCACCGCAAGTTGTGCTACTCAAGTTCTATGGGTGAGGCAAACCTTGAAGGATTATGGCCTCACCTACAAGAAGGTACCCATCTTATGTGACAATGAAAGTGCTATCAAGATTGCCAACAACCCGTGTCAACATCCTCGCACAAAGCATATTGACATTCGTCATCACTTCATACGGGATCACATTCAAAAGGGTGATATTTTTCTTGCACATGTGGGCACCGACAAGCAACTTGCCGATATTTTCACAAAACCATTGGATGAAGCAAGGTTTTGCCAACTAAGGGGTGAACTTGGTATCTTGGAACGTTGTATCTTCTCGGCCTAGGGGTATCTTTCTCTCATTCATGCACATAGCAACTATCTTGTCTAGATGTAGGCATATATGTAGGGGGAGACACTCAATCAATGAGTTCTCTCATTCGACGTGATGCATAAATGGATCCCCACATCAACAATCTGCGTGCTCACCACGGTTAACCCACGTGTAGCGGTTATCGATGGAGTAAGTGTCTTTGAACCCAAGGTACATCTTCGCGGTGTCAAACCACTATACACTCAAACATGGTGGTTTCGGCCACCACCTCTCCTTTGTGAAAGGTTTGATTTGATCATTCATGTGTGCATCCATGGTTGTGATTTTGTGTGTTTATCTACTTTTGGCCCCTGTCAAGGTTGTTTGAAATTCTAGCGTCAACTATTTCTTCATATTTTCGGGCGTATACGCCAAATACCAGTAGCCTGTCGGAAATCCGTCGGATTTCGGACGTCCGACACGTCGGACGTCCGAAACTCGTCGGATTTCCGACATTCCCTGTTGCCCACACCTGAGTGCCCAGCCTGACCAGCCTGCGCAGAGTCAGCCATCTCCGGAAATCCGTTGGGTTTCGGACGTCCCACACGTCGGACGTCCGAAGTTAGCTGCACTATATATACTGGGCGTCGGACCGAGGGGGCAGTTTTCTTTCCCCTCGGTCGTTCCTCTCTGAAATCCGTCGTGCGCCGCCGCCGCCGGCCGCCCCAGCCTCCGCGGTGCTCCTCTCCTCCGGATCTCCTCCCCCACGGTACTTCTCGTCCCGATCTACCCGCTCATCCAATTGGTTTTGACCTTTTTTCCCGGTTTCTTGACTCATTCTTGCATCTCCTTACTCTAGGGATTCGCAATGGTGAGGACGAAAACTTGCGGTCGCAAGAATCGTGAATCCTCCAGTTCCCGTGGTATGCTCATACCTATCTTTCCCTCCTTTGTGTGTCTCCATTTTTTGGTTAGGGTTTCGTGCTCATATTCCTCACGTATGGCTAGGAGGTTCCGGGGATGAACCGCCCCGTCTTCGTCGCCGCATGAAGCAACCGACGTACACGGAACCCTCCTCGGACAGTGAGCACACTCCTAGCGCGGAGGATAGCGCATATGCCTCTGAATTTGAGGATGAAGAGGAGATTGTGGTTGAAGAAGATGATCCCCCAGTGGTGACTCGGCCCTCCAAACTTGGGGTGCGTCGCCCGACTAAGGGCTCCTCATCAGCGTCTGGTGCTCGTGATGATGAGGATCCTGCTGATGCCCCTCCTATGCCTCCGATACATATCTCATCTGAGCCGGTGGTTGCTACTGGCAGAATGACGGTAGACTTCTCGAAGATTTCTTTGGATGCCTATGATGTGATGATAGTGATTTCTCGCCCTTCGTTGGTAAACCCCAAGTGGAAAGTGTGATGTAGCACAGCAGAAAATTTCCCTCAGTAAAGATACCAAGGTTTGTCTCCAGTAGGACTCCGGAGATGATAAGTAGGTGTCAGCGGCGCAACTGACGCGGACCTGCACACAGACACAAATAACTTTGTTCCCAACAAAGTTCAGAGAGCTTGTCAATCTCTCCGGTCTTGTTGTTCACAAAGGATCAAACACAAGGGATAATGATAGCAACTGAAAGTAAAAGCAGAAAAGTAAATGAGCGTGGAAACATTAATGAGGATATGGACCGGGATACGTGACGTTCACTAGTGATGTCTCTCTCCCAAAAGACGATAAAACTGCTATGCGAGGTGAAAAAATTACAGAAGGGAAATTGACAGGATTATGAACGCACCGCAATGCTAACTATGCTACAAAAGAAAGGAAGAGGCTCAAAAGCATGGGCAGAACGCCAAAATAAGTAGACCGAAATCCAACTGCATCTACTACTAATCATCCACCTTGAGATATCTATCCAGAACATCTCGCTGGTATTAAGTTGCGAACCCCACCCAAAATGTAAACCCAAAGCAACAAACAACTGCATTAAAAAGCACTTTGCGTAAAGTAAACAATCCTAGTAACTGCGGTTACAAGCACCATTGTTTTCCCCCTTGTGGCAATAGCACATCCCCTAGACTCATGTTTCTATCACTCAAGCGTGTCATCAGGGGGCATGAACCCACAATCGAGCATAACGTTCCCTCTTGGGGTTACTACCTACTACTTGGCCAAAGCAATAAACAGCAACGGAGAACATGCAAGAATTACTTAAGAACAAATATATAAGAGACAATAACCAAATATATTACTCAATCAATATCTGAACATAATCTCATAATCCATCAGACCCCATCAAACTCAGCATAGCAACAGCAGAAAGATTACAAAACTGCCTCGATCATGTAGGGCAGCTCACGAGGTCTAAACCATGAAGAACAAAGAGGGGAGGAGAACATCACATAGCTACTGATCACGGACCCATGGTCCAAAGGAAACTACTCACGATACATCCGGGAAGCATCCATGATGGAGAGGAGACTCCCGGAGGTCGGCCCTCCCTCCGGCAGGGTGCCGGGAAGAGGTCTGCTGGTGCTCCCGATCTCGGAAGCGCGCGGCGGCGGAACAGAGGCGAGATCGCGAAAAGGGGTTCTGGCATCGAGGGTTTCTCGTCACGGAGAATATATAGGAGAAGGGGGCAGCCAGGGGGGCCACCAGGGGTCCAGGCGCCCCCCTGGCGCGGCCAGCCACTGGGGGGGCCCCTGGTGGTGGCCCTCTGGCCCCACTCAGGTTCTTCCGGAAGGTTCTTCTGCGCTGATTTTTTATCTGATTTTTCCCGAATTTTTGGAGCACTTTTTATATGGGGGAAAACTGAAATAGAAAAACAACAGAAAATAGGAACTGGAACTGTGGTGCACTGAGTTAATAGGTTAGTCCAAATATGATCAAAAGTGTATGAAAGTGTATCTAGATCATAGCAATATCACACAAAACATGCATGGAGCAAGCAGAAATTATAGATACGTTTTGGACGTATCAGCCAACTGCAAGCTTCGTCGTGTTAATCAGTTTGAGGCTCCTCAGGATTGTCTGGACGGCAGGTTCCGGACCAATGTGCAGGCCGATATATTCACGTTAGTTGTAGTTCGTCAGGAACTTGCCAACTCTCATGCCTGCATCCCCCTTGACTTCATCCAGGAAAATACGGACAAGTTTCCCGGTGTGATGGATATTATTGATTCTGTGGGGCTCGGTCCAGTCTTCAGCTTTCGGCGTGACTGGAACACTGCTGCGATCCTCCAGTTCTATGCCACATGCTACTTCCACACCAATCACCGAGAGATATCATGTATGACTGGTGAGCAGCAGTGCACAACCACGTTTGCTCTGTTTCCGAGAGCCTTGAACATTCGCTCCTCTGGTGTCCGGATTCATGCCTCTACCAAGGAGAAGCCCAAGGGGATCAGTGACTGTCTGTGTTTTGTTAAGTCTGGGATTCGTGGTGATGACGTCTACAGGAAGGCAAATGACATCTCCATTTGGAAGCAGCCCTATAGGTTCCTATACCAGTGCGTGCTCAGGACTCTGTATCCCAAGTCTGGTGATAAGGCTCATTGCAGCAGCTCTGCTATCACACTGATGTGCCATCTCCATGACACCCCTCTCAAGCGTCTTGATGTGGCCCACTATCTTTGGCACGAGATTCGGATGGCGAGTCTTCAGCAGCGTCGCCAATATCCCCATGCATCCTTCATCATGGCACTCATTCAGTATGTCGTCTCCTCTCCATCGGAGATCACTCAGCCCCACGCTGTTTGGTCCATTCCGGAGCACATGTACTTTGATGCTCCTGAGGTTGTCCTGACGCGCCCTGTTCCGATACACACCACTGTTCATGGCAACCTTCAACGTCAGTCTGTGGAGCAGGCTCCTATGCGTCGTATGGCTCAATTCTTGGGTAAGGCCCAAGCGGCTATGATGCGCACTATTTCTTTCAACTTCCACTCCAACCACACGGTGGTCTCGCGTCTCATGCAGTCCAAGAACTCCCTGAAGGCCCGTCTGCGTGCACATGGAGAGGCCAACGTCAGTGATGATGAGCGCCTTGCCGATGCTCCTCCTGCTGATCTTGGCTTCGATTTCCCTACGGGACCGGAGTGGGCGGATTTCTTCCCTGGAGACCCTGGCGCAAGTGGCAGTGGGACTCACTAGTTTCGTCGGCGCGTGTGCCCCTTTTTGGTCCTTGATGCCAAAGGGGGAGAGTCATATGTGTTTTACTTATGTTTTCTAGGTGATCGAGACTTGATTATGTCGTTGTATGGGATCTGGTGTGTTAAGACCTATGTGTGTGATCGTTATGTGCACTTTGTGTTATGCATGGTGTTGCTCTTGCGTTTGGCTGGCGTTTGGCTTATGGGTCTATTATGTTGTGGTGCAATCTAATATGTCCTCTCCATAATCAATGATTTCTTGTCCTGATATCATGTATTGTGCCTTGCCCCAAATGTGTGCATCCTGTATAAAAGTAAAGAATCTTATATGCACACATTAAGGGGGAGTTCATAGTCAAACTTGCTCCCACCAAAAACAAATTTTTGAATAATTTTGGGAGCTCTATGTATGTTGTCATCAACTACCAAAAAGGGGGAGATTGAAAGTGCTATCTTGCCCTTAATTATATTTTGATGTTGATGACAATGTACATATAGAGGACTAATCGTGTTTGCCAAGTATATCTCAGGTTTTAGTCCTCGGTTCGTTGTGGTGGTGGATCAAGGACCATCTAATCATGTCAATATGCTCAAGATACAGAGCCAATCCATGTTGAAGCGTAAGCTTTTCGGTTTATCTTGAGTATAGGGATCCCCGCACTATTAAGAGGGGATCAGTGGGTTTGTGTTTAAGATTTGCTCAAAGCTAATTAAAACAAAACATCTTGACACAAAATTGGAGCTCAAAAGTAAAAATCTGATCACTCCTTTCGGGCGTCCGACGAGTTTCGGACGTCCGACATTTCAAAGTTTCGGACGTCCGACAGACATCGGACGTCCGACATCTCATATCATGTTTTATCGTAGGAGAGGTCAGTGGGCATGCAAAAATGCCGGACTTCCGACAAGTTTCGGACGTCCGGCCCCTCGGACGTCCGAACTCAGTCGGGCGTCCGATGTGCTACTGACCTTTTTCTTATGATGTTGGTTGATGCACGCATATCTAACACTTCGGATTTCCGACCTGGCTCGGACATCCGACACTTACACAACATTAATGCCCCAACGGACATTTCGTCCCTTGGGTTATAAATACCCCCTCACTCCCACTTGTGAGGGTTGACCACTTCATTTACAAACACCCAAGAACACAAGTGCTCCCTCTCACTCTCTCCCTCACCAAATCTCAGATCCCGGAGAGTTCCTTGAGAGTTCTTGACAGATCTTTCACCCAGTGATAGATCCGCCCCTTCCCCGTCTTCCAACCAAAGCAAATCGCGTTTTGACCAAGTCTTGAGCATTTCCCATTGATCTTGTTACTCTTGGAGGTTGGAGACTCCTAGGTGGGTAGGAGTTCTTCAGAGAGGAATCGACCATTGTGATTACCCCCGTTGAGTTTGTGAGGGTTTGGTGACCACCTTTAAGGTCAACCGGTAGTGGTTGGGAATCGCCTTCATGGTGATATCTCAAGGGGAATAGAGTGAGCATTCGTGGCCTTGGTGTGCCTTCGTGGTTTCACCCACTCTCTCCGAACGGTGAGTAGCTTCCCTCCAAGGAAGTGAACATCGGGATACATCGTTGTCTCCGCGTCATTCGGTTATCCCTACTCTTTCCCCTTATTACTTGTGCTACCGTATTATTTGCCCCTCACTTGCTTTTGTTTATTGTTCTTATTGTTTATCTTGTCTTTTCAAAATAGACCTTGCAATTGTTAGGCACACCTTTATTTTCTGCACTATTGCCTAAAAATTTCTAAGTAGTGATAAAATTTGTAATAAGACCTATTCACCCCCCCCCCTCTAGGTTATCTCGATCCTTTCAGTTCTTTGTTGCCGTATTTTACTTTGGCCAAGTGATTTGTTGCAACTCCAAGAGGGAGCGTTATGCTTGATTGTGGGTTCAGCCCCTTGATGTCTAGCTCGAGTGACAAAAACTTGAGACTAGGGGATGTGTTGTTGCCACCAGGGATAAAACAACGATGCTTGTATCTGCGGGTGCAAGGATTGTTTACTTTACACAAAGTTCTTTTAATGCAGTTGTCTGTTGCTTTGAGTTTACACTTTGGGTGGGATTCGCAACTTAATACCAGCTAGATGTTCTGGATAGATATCTCAAGGTGGATGATTCGTAGTAGATGCAGTTGGATTTCGGTCTACTTACATTGGCGTACTGCCCATTGCTTTTGAGCCCTTCCTTTCTTTGCAGCATAGTTAGCATTGCGGTGCCTTCATAATCCTGTCAATTGCCCAACTGTGATTTGTTTACCTCTCTAGCACTTTTATCGTCTTTTGGGAGAGAGACATCACTAGTGAAAATCACGGGACCCTGGTCCATCTTCACATTATTGTTTACATCCTCAATTTACTTTCAGTTGCAACTATCATTATCTCTTGCGGTTATCCTTTGTAAACAGCAAGGCCGGAGGAATTGACAACTCCTCTATACTCGTTGGGAGCAAAGTTATTTGTATCTATGTGCAGGTCCATGTCAACCGCCTAATCTCTAGCGCCGTTGTCACCTTCTTGTATCTCTTGGAGTCCTACTGGTTCGATAACCTTGGTATCTTCACCGAGGGAAATTTGTTGCTACTCTACATCTCACCTTCCACTTGGGGTAACCAACGAGGAGTGAGATCTATCCTCGCCGTATCACTACGGCATGTCCAAACCTAGGGGTTGAACGGGATCCAGACAAACAATGTGTCTTAAGTTGTGGTGGCACACAAATAGGGGGGGTGATAATACATTCTCCCCTAAAAAATGGGGGGGGGGAACAAGCCGTCGTGAGAACAACGGTCGGCAACTTTGTGATCGCTTCGGCGAGGTGGACTATGCCGGCGCCGTCCCACCCAAGCCCCTCTCACGCCTCCTCTTGTCAGGACCCAAGCCTGAAGAACAGACAGGTGCACTCATCTTCAGTTACAGGAACTTAACGTTTCACACCTGTTCCTCTCCCGTAGCAGAGTCCAACAATCGGTAATCAGAGCTGGTTGTTCCTAATGGTACGAGAGATGATAACGGCTTCTCGCCCTTCGTTGGTTTCCCCAAGTGGAAGGTTTAGATTTAGATAGCAACAAATTTCCCTTGGCAAAGATACCAAGGTTGAGTTCAACTAGTAGGACTCCAAGATCGACAAGTAGGTTGTGAAGTAAGTCACGCGCCATTTCTCGATATCACTTACTTAACCTGGACCTGCACACAAAAGCAAATAACTTTTCTCCCAAGGAGTACAGAGAGGTTGTCAATCTCTTCGGACTTGTCATTTACAAAGGATCAAACGCAAGAGGATAGTGGTGATAATTGCAGCGAAAATAAATAAAGCAGGAAATAAAGTGGAGGTGTAAACAGTGGTGGAAATATGGACCGGGGTCCCATGATGCTCACTAGTGATGTCTCTCCCCCAAAAGACGATAAAATAGCTAAGCTGGGTAAACAAATTACAGTTGGGCAATTTACAAAATCATAAACTCACCGACATGCTAACTATGTTCCAAAGAAAGTTAGAGGCTCAAAAGTATGGGCAGTACGCCAAAACAACTAGACTGAAATCCAACTGCATCTACTCACTGATCATCCACCTTTAGATATCTATCCAGAACATCTCGCCGGTATTAAGTTGCGAGCCCCACCCAAAGTGTAAACTCAAATCAACAGACAACTGCATTAACAAACTTTGCATAAGGTAAACAATCCTTGCAACCGCGGTTACAAGCAACGTTGTTTTATCCCTGGTGGAAACAACACATCCCCTAGTCTCATGTTTCTGTCACTCAAGCTAGACATCAGGGGGCATGAACCCACAATCAAGCATGAACACTCCCTCTTGGAGTCACTATCTACTACTTGGCCAAAGCATTAAAAAGAAACGGAGAACATGCAAGAATTACTCGAGAACAATATATAAAAGGAGAACCAAATATATAACTCATCAAAATCTGAACATAATCTCATAATCCATCAGATCCCAGCAAACACAGCATAGCAACAACAGAAAGAATTACATAGATGCCTTGATCATGTAGGGCAGCTCACAAGGGCTAAGAATTCAGGAACAAGATTGGAGAAAAGACATCACATAGCTACTGATCATGGACCCATGGTCCAAGGTGGAATACTGACGGCACATCCGGGAAGCGCTCATGGTGGTGGAGAAGCTCCCGGAGGTCATTCCTCCCTCCAGTAGAGTGCCGGGAAGAGGTCTTCTGGTGCTGACGATATTGGAAGCGCTGCGGCGGCGGATAAGAGGGAAATTTGCGATGCGGGGCTCTCTCTGAGGGTTTTCTGGATGAGAGGTAAATATAGGCCAAAGGGTGGCCAGAGGGGGGCCACCCCCTTCCCAGGCGCCCTAGTGGCGCCACCAGGAGGGGGGCCGACATGATTCTCACATATATGCTCTACTGTATTTGCTCATATATATTATAGTGCTATTGATGTTCACTGTCACAGTGCTTTGATTGTTGCTAATTTTTTTACTTTGTTTGGTTCAGGTTGAATCCAAAAGGAGCAAATTTCCAGAATCCAAGGTGCTCCACAATTGTGTTTTTGAATCCAAAGGAGCAACTTTCAGTTTGGCCATATGAAAGTTATATCACTAGTTTAATTTCTAAAGTTATATCACTGTTTGGCCATATCATTATAAATCTTTTTCTGAAGAAATGCTCCATGAATGTGTTTAGCTAGACTGAATTGTAGCAAGCTTGCCCATATGAATGTGTTGCTATTATATACTGTTGTTATATGGCTACTATTATATGGTCCTGTTAGGCTATGTTGAGAGTTGCCCATTTCTCTCGAAGTGTTGATTCACTTACGTTTCGGTTAAGAAATGGGCACTCATAGGTCCAAAATTTAGCAAAGTTCATGCCGAATTTTTCGGTCGATTTTTTGTATTAAGTTTTTGTATCTCTTTTTATGAAGTGCAAACATGTCGGGCGCCAATGAAGGTGCCGACTCTTCTAATAGTGGCGAAGAACAAGCCGTAGACACCAACAAGGTGTCATTCTGGAAGATGGCCCAGCAAATGTCGGACGAGGATAATTATGATGAGAAAGACGGCGAAGGTGATCATGAGCATGACGGCGGCGGTGATGATGAGCAAGGCGGCAATGATGATGAGCCAACAACCGGTGTAGGAGAGGATGACACCACCACCTCCGGCGGCGACCGCACCGATGGCGGCGCCTTCGACGACCCGTCCACTAAGAAGAAAAATAATGACAGGAAGGATCAGACGCCGCAGGTGCTCTTACCCGTCTGCGAGGAGTTCACGGAAGTCTCACTAAGTGGCCTACCCATTAAGCCTGCACATATTGCAAGAGGGTACATCATGCAACTCGGGTGCATCTTCCGGGAAATCATGTCTATCAACACAAAGCACATCAGATCCAATGCGGCTTTGGTCGACAACCTCATTAGGAAGCTTCACAAACGATACAAGTTCCCAGCATAGTATGATAACCTAGATGTAGGGACGAACGCGGTAAACAAATTAGCCGTCACGAAGATGAGCAACACCTTGAGAAGCTGGAAAACCTAGGTGAAGGGCAAGATAGCTAAAGGTCAAAGCTGGGAGACGATAAGTCTGAAAGAGCCGATGATCGACGAAGAAGAGTTCAACACCTTCAAGGCGGGGTTACCGTACGATGAGGCTAAAGTATGGACTGCATGGAGGAAGAAGATCCAGGACATGAACATTGGTAACCATAAGTGTGGAAGCGGCGGTTACAATGGAAAACAACTCATTTGGTACAAGGAGGACGCCGAGCTGGAACGCCCGGAAATAGAGAACAGGTGGATCAAAATCATTGATCCGCAGCTGAGGAACTTTGTCTAGCCCGCTACTATTCGGACCCCAAAGCCCAAGAATTAGTTACCGACGATTCGGAGGTGAAGGCGTTTGAGCTAGAGCTGGTAAGGAATTTAATTGTATTCTAATTAAATAATGAAGCCAACTTTCTAAATGGGTTCAACTTTCTTGTTCAGGAGAACGGATTAAATGCTACTCCTCCACCAGTGTGCACGTCGGATTCCCAGTCGTCGGCGGGGCCGTGGGACATAGCTTTCAACAGGGCTGTCAACGCTTACAAGAAGAGGGGCAAGTTGTTGCCTCCGACGTCAGCTGGCCGTGTGTCTGGTTTTGGTATGAGCATGAAGTTTGGCGAGTGCTACAAGGATGATATCAAGAAAAGGAAGGAGAGGAAGATAGCGTCCTCGGCAAAGGAAAAAGAGGAGATTGAACAACTGAAGAAGAAGGTGGAGTCAATTCCGGACATCGTCGCGCAACAAGTGGAGGAGAGGATTCGCGATATCATCCCCGCCGGGTTGATGGAGGGGCTAGCTTCTTGGAATGCGTAATGTCGAGTGGGACCGATATATTTGACGAGAATGACCGACATCAACTCAGTCGCAGTCAATGTGTCACCGGACGTGGTGACCCAGCTGGCCGTCGCCAACACCGAATTACTTAATAATGCACCCGAGCGGTACTTTGTGACGCCGCCTGTCGTAATCAGCGGTGTCGCGACATTAGAGGCGGCCGACCCTATCTTGATGTTAGAGGAGTTGAACGCCATCATCAAGGTAACAAGCTAATTATTTTGCCCGCACCATCTCCTTTACGCCTTAATTTGGTGACTGCCATCTCATGACGACAAACACATGCATGTTTTGACTCAGGACACTGCTTGCGTACTCCTGCATAACGTGGGTGGCGGTGTGTTGAAGGATATTGCCACGGGCGTTCTCCTACAACCGGCGAACCGCATGATGCACAACATTCCACTTGATGATGTCGTGATGAGGGTCAGGTTAGCTTAGGTGTTGACTATGTTCGACGACTTGGACCCCCCCCCCATCCAACCTAAGGGAGCCGAGGAGCACATGACCCTTGCTGGTTGCTTTGGATGGCCCTTGACATGGCCAAAGACCCATATTCGTCTCGGCGCGATAGGGCACACCACTGGCGGCGCCACCTCTCAGCCACGGACGCGGGCACCACCACCAATCATCGCCACAACCAATCGCCACCAATAGTTGTTAGGAGCGTGTGTACTGCCCCACGGCAAGGGCCCCATTGAATCGCAACCGCCACTGCCCCCAGCCCCGCCAACACGTGATGAAGAGGACATGGCGCCACTTCATGGCCCCAACGGCGACGATGATGATGATATCTATGTCCATGAGTTCATCAACACCGGCTACACCAAAGAATTGTACATGCCAGCCCTAGAGCAAGAAGAATCCTTCGGCCGCGCTCGCGATGATCAAACTGATCCTTCCAAGAAGCGGCGCCTCGACTATGGTTTATCTCAAGATACGCCTCCGGCCGACGATCAAACAAACAAACCAGTGGGAATCATTTTCAGCCCTAACACACTCCGCCAGACGGCCAATGACCATATCAAATCCCCAGTGTACGTCCCTATGAAGAAGAAGCAGAGGAAGAGAAGTAAGAAGTTGGCCAAGAAGAATCCAACGAAGAGGATCCGGGCTCAGGACGACGTGGTACCAGCAACCAAGGATGGCATGGTCCGGGTTCATGTAGCCGGTCAACCGATACTGAGCAAGGATCTGCGCAATCTCGCACGTGGAGCTATGGTTAGTTTTCATGATAGTATCAACGTACTAGAGCAGCTCCTTCTTCGTGAAACAAATCCAGGTTACCCAGTTTTCACGGTCAAAGTCCCAAGGGACGTGCACTTTGTGCATGAAGCCCCCGTAGGTCTGTTCTTCATAGCCTACGAGGACATCCTCAATCTATTTCACTTGAGACGGCTCGACTACAACTTGGTCCGCCTTTACGCGCTCCATCGGGCGATGAAGATCAAGAGAGAGAACACCCCGAACATCGCAATAGTGGATCCATACTACATGCGTGACTGCCAGTTGGTGGAAGGATCAGGGGAGCGGAAAATGGCAGATACATACCTCCAACAGTTCTTGGTGGCCAACAAGAGGAAGGACGTCATTCTTTTGCCTTTCTTTCCCGAGTAAGTACCCACTCCCTCGTCGCCGTACGTAACTTTAGCTTCCTTAGTTATATTTCTTCCATTTCTCTCTTCCAACACATGTCGTTTCATTTGTGTTGCTGATGACCCTCAACTGTAGGGGATCGATTGTAGTGTTCTCGCGGGTAAGTTAACCCAATTTATTGATTCGACACAAGGGGAACCAAAGAGTATTTATAAGATTTGACAGTTGAGTTGTCAATTCAACCGCACCTGAAATATGCTTGCTTGCAACAAAGTATTAATAGCAACTGCGATATGATAGTAATAGTGATCATAGCGAAAGTAAATTAGTAGTAACCAGCAGAACTAAAATATTGTAGGCTAGGGAGATGGATGGTCGGGCGCTGCTTGGATAAGAGTGAACATGTAATATATTCTAACACGGGGCAAGTCACATAGAAAAGCAATGATCATCTAGGCAAATATCAAACATTATGCATGTATCCCATAGGTAGTTGTGCGTACTTGCAATAAGAACTTGCACAACATCATTTGTCCTACCATCCCGCTATGAACGTGTCGGGACCCGGGGTTAGCGTATGCAAGTCCCGCTACGACATAGTCATATGGAGAGCCGAGAACCGTACCCACTTGTCTAAGAAGACAAGGCCAAGCACAGAACGTTCTCGGAAAGCATCGTACGTGAGGGGCATCCCATCCAGGCCGGATGATCAACTGAGATGGGTCCTCATCGTCCGCACACAAGTCTAATGATATGGGTGATGAACTCCCATATTCAAAGACAAGTCGCCTCAATCATACTATCGACTATCTCATAACTCTTACATAGACTTACTCCAGCCCGATCACTTAGTCGGGGTCTAGGGCGGGCTCGATCATACCACAAAGTGTGCACGAGCCAGAGTCTCGAACAATCGCATCGCGATGCCCCAAGCTGCGCACATCTAAGGGCCACTTGGTGTATGAAAGACCGCCAGCCAGATCACAACTAAGGTCTCGAAAACCCATACAAAGACATGCATGCTATAAACATACACGCAACACACATGCCTTGTATGAACAGCATGTATCATTGCAATTCTCTACAAAGTATACATTTTATTGATAACTCTCACAGAGTGCACACAGAGATCACAAGCATGTGATCCAACATTACAACAAACAAGCGGAAGCAAAGTAGGCTGAGTACAGACAAGTTTAACAAATGGCTTAAGAAGCCTTATTTCAACACAAGCCTTCCACGAGGGAACCAGTCGTCTGACTTGGACTAGACTAGCTTGGTCTTCAGTCGTCGAGCTCGATGAAGAAGCCACCTTCGGGGTCAGTGGGTTCATCTAAAACATAGATTAAGCAAACGTGAGTACAAAGTCATACTCAGCAAGACTTACATAGGAGCTATACTACTCATGCACATGTATCAAGGTAAAGGGAGGTGGGGTTCAATTGCAGAAGTGCCAGCTTTGACTTGGCTAGTCCTGAACTACGAGTACCAGACTTGAGGTAAGAAGCGTACACGAGTCCACTACTTTCTCCAACCAATTACACCACTATGGTGCCTTCCTCGATTTCCCCACGAGAAAGCACGCCATAGCACTCACACTTATCTTGGTGTGTTTTAGAAGTATCCAGTTCAAGTTGTCTAATAATCAAGCTAAGCTTTCCAAGCAGTCCTTAACCGCGGACGCGGCTATTCGAATAGTTTTGTTAACCCTGCAGGGGTGTACCGCTACACACACATGATCATCAGTTACCGCCTTCGATCTCGACACCATTCAAGGGATGTCAGCGAGGATGCTCACCACAACTGTTACCTCATAGCCTATCTAGTCCAAGAAAGCCGCCTACCTGGGTTGGCTACCACTATCGTGAACCCGGTCGGTTTACCGAAGTGGACCCAGATGATGTGTGCGTGGTGCATAAGCCGGTCTCGGATGAGCCATTTTCTCACTTAGCAGCCAGGCCACAAACCTACCAGAACTCCAAACTACTGCGACATCTGGACATCGAAAGGGATGAGTTAATAGGTTGAGAGGGGTCAGTGAGCCCAATGTGTGGTTGTACCCTTCATCTTGGATCACCACACAAGAACTCGGACTTAGGGCGGTGTTCAACGAGACAACCCACCGTGTACTCCTACACAGCCTCTCATCGTTCACCTTGTATTAGGGTAGATTCACCAACACATTTCCACCATCATCAACATGATTGCTACCAACCCGACTCACATAACAGTAACATCATTGTATCACTCTAAGCATGCAATAAGCAGTAACAATTGCAGGGGCCACATGATATCAATCAACTCCTACATTTGCTAGGATTGTGGTTTGCTTACTACTGTGACAAATGATAGGTCATGCAAAGGAATGGGTTCATCTATGCGGTAGAAACGTAGTATGGTCATCATCCTATACAATGCATAAGCGAGACATGAGAGGGAAGTGGGATTTTAATGACATGAACAATGGGGGTTTTCTTGCCTTGTTGCAAGGTTCGGGTTCGGGGTCTTCAACGAAGGGGGCTGCCTCCTGTTCTGGTTCCACCTCTACTCGACAAACAACAAACAAGGTAGCAAAGTAAATACAATGCACAATCACATGGTTGAAGGTTGAAACTTGATGTATATGTTTCTGATGTGTGAGGTAATTCCATTTAAATGGAGTATATTGCAAATGAATTTGCAAATTCAAACTCCAATTTGAATTCAATTTAGCCAAGTTACAAATGCTATTGTAGGATCAATGTAAATCATTTTGAAAATTGTATGATATGCCTCTGAAGTTCAAGTATAATGTGGTATGTTGCTATGGTTCAAATTGCAAAAGCATTTGAAATGAATTTGATAGATTATTTTCTCCTGATCATTTTTCATATATTATTTGTTAAATTTGGAGTTCATATGAATTTTCTATGAATTTCCAAAGTTTCAGCCTTTTTCTGGAATTTCTGGATTTATAAAATCACTTATTCGATTTACTGCGTCAGGCTTGCGCAAGGGTGACGTCAGGGGGGGCTGACTGGTGGGCCATGGTTGTCAGCCTCTCTGTTTAAAATCCCGGTTAGTTTAAACTAACCAGGGGATTAAGGGGGGGGCCAGGGCCCACTGTTAGTGACCTAGGGTCACTTAACCTAGGTGGGGTTAAGACCCTAATCACTGCCACGTCGACGGGCTGCCAGCGGCTAAACGCCGGCGACCTTCCAGCACGGCGGCGTCCGCACGGGATGGCGTTCTCGTGGTTCAAATGACGCACTGCAACCACCAGACGACTCCCCTTGGTCGCGCGCATCACCTCGAGCACTTCAGCGTCACCGGGGAGGCCGGAGTCATCGGCGGCGAGCACTCGTGGCGGCGGCAGAAACACAGATACGACGGAGACGGCGTTGCAGTGCACGAAAACAAGCGTGGACTAGCGCGTTGTGAAGCTGTGGCGAAGGGAAACACGATGCGCGCTTGAACCAGGGTGTAGAGGCACGGGGGCGAGCTCGGGGTCAGCCATGGCGGCGACGGAGCTCGGCTCCCATGGTGGAACAGCAAAGAGGACGAACGGGGTGGTGCTAGGTTGGGGGAAACGGTGAGAAGCTCACCCTGAGTTCAACGGTGCAGACGGCGGGGCGATTGGTGGCGCGACGGTGACGAATTCGTCGGCGGGGTCTTGCGGGTCCGGCGACGTCTCGGTGAAGCGTGCGTCGTCCACGGGCTCGATTAAGGGGCCATCTTCTCCAGATCGGGGTAGTCGATGGTGCTGCGTAGGATGGACAAGGTCTCCGGGCTCCTCTCCGTCGTTGGCTACGAGAACTTGCGACGACGAGCGGCGGCGCTCTCGGGTGGAGGAAGAAATCGGCGAGGGAGGAGGAAGGAGTCGCGCTGGAGGGGAAGAATGGAGGAGGCGTGCTCCAGGGCGTCTCCAGGCGAAGGAAGGAGGCACGGGGAGGCCTGGAAGGCTCTCTGCGGCGACGTGGCATCCACGGCTGGCTCGGTGGCTTTCCACCTAGCAGCTTGGGTGCACGGGACGGGGAAGAAGACCCTGCTGCCCCTGGTGGGTCGGCTGGGCTGGCTGGGTTGCTCTCGCCTGGGCGACAGGTAAGGTTTTTCCTTTTCTTTTTCTGTTTTTCTTTTCTGTCATTTGTTTTGGCTAGCTAAAATAAATAGCAAACCATTTTATTAAATGCTCATAATTTTTATATGGCCTCACAAAATAATATAATATCCACTTAAAATTTTTGAACATTTTTAAAATTCAAATAGTTTGAACTTTAAATCAAATAGGGGTTTTTGATTAATTCCAAGGCACTGTTTGAATATTTGTAAAATCCATGAGCATGGGGTGGGTCCCACATCACTTGATATGTGATCACACTCATTTATAAGACTTTTCAAAATTCTAACATGAATTTTTGGAGAAGATTTTTATCTGGCCTTTCGAATTAATTCATCAGGGGGTGTTCCTTCTCCCATTTTGCTTTTGAATTTTATTTCAATGACTTCTTTTGAAATTTTTAGCATGATGCAAGATGAATTTGATCCTAGCACATTACCTAACAGAGGGTTCTGACAACTCGCCCCCACTCAAAAGAATCTCGTCCCGAGATTCAGAAGTCTGTGGGAGGAAGGTGGGGTACTCGGCACGGAGACGGTCTTCTATTTCCCACGTAGCTTCTCTCTCAGAGTGGTGTGACCATTGCACTTTCAGAAACTTAATCTTCTGACGACGAGTGACACGATCTGCGGAATCAAGAATACGAATGGGGTATTCTCGATAAGAAAGGTCATCTTGGAGATCAAGCGTTTCATGGTCGACTTCGCGGATGGGGTCCTTGAAGCAACGCCTGAGTTGGGACACATGGAATACATCATGTACTCGGGAAAGGGTGTGGGGGTAGTTCAAGTTGGTAGGCAACTTCTCCACGTTTAGCAAGAATGCGGAAAGGTCCGATGTAACATGGGGCCAACTTGCCTTTGATACCGAATCTTTGGGTTCCCTTCAGAGGAGTAACCCGAAGGTAGGCCTTCTCATCCAGACTGTAGCTTTCTTGCCTGTGATGACGATCATAGTAGCTTTTCTGACGAGACTGGGCGGCTTTCAATCGATCACGAACAATGTGAACTTGCTCTTCTGCTTCCTTGATCATATCCGGTCCAAAGAATTGTCTTTCACCGGTTTCTGACCAGTTTAAAGGTGTTCGACATCGTCGTCCATATAGGAGTTCAAAAGGAGCCATGTTCAGACTAGATTGAAAACTATTGTTATAAGAAAATTCGGCGAATGGCAGAGATTTCTCCCAATTCTTTCCGAATGAGATAACACAAGGTCTGAGCATGTCCGCGAGAATTTGGTTAACCCTTTCGACTTGACCGCTAGACTGAGGATGGCAAGCTGTACTAAAGGAGAGATGAGTTCCCATAGCATTCTGAAAGCTTCCCCAAAATCTAGAGGTGAAAAGGCTACCACGATCAGAATTGATTTCCAAAGGAACACCGTGAAGGGATACAATTCTAGAGACGTACAAGTCCGCTAACTGGCTAGCGGTTATAGACTCGCGAACTAGAAGGAAGTGAGCAACTTTGGAAAGCCTATCTATGACCACGAAGATGGCATCGTTTCCTTTCTGGGTTTTTGGAAAGTCGGTGACGAAGTCCATACCGACTTTGTCCCATTTCCACTCTGGAATAGGCAAAGGTTGAAGTGTACCAGCAGGTCGTTGATGTTCTGCCTTAATGCGACAACAAACATCACATTCGGCAACATATCGAGCAATGTCTCTCTTCATCCTAGTCCACCAAAATCTCTGGCGTAGATCTCGGTACATTTTTGTGCTACCGGGATGAATCGAGAGGGGTGTGTCATGGGCTTCCTTGAGGATGAGTTGCCTTAGTTCCCTATTCTTAGGTACTACCAAACGATTTCCAAAGAATACCGTTCCTTTTCTATCTGTGGATAAACATTTAGCAACTCCGCTAGCAATGTTCTCCTTGATCCGTCGAACACCTCGTGCACGCCTTTGGGAAACTATGATTTGATCCTCAAGGTTTGGTCTCGCCACCAAGTTGAAAAGAGATCCACGAGGAACAATCTTGAGATTAAGCTTTCGAAATTCCTCATGAAGAAGTGGTTGATACTGTTGTAACATGAGGTTGTTACAATACGACTTACGACTTAGTGCATCATCCATGACATTGGCTTTGCCTGGGGTGTATGAAAATCCTAAGTCATAATCTTTTATCAACTCTATCCAGCGTCTTTTCCTGAGATTAAGATCTGGCTGGGTGAATATGTATTTGAGGCTTTGGTGGTCGGAATAGATCTCACAGCGATTACCAAGGAGGTAATGTCGCAAAGTCTTCAGGGCATGAACTACGACAGCGAGTTCAAGATCATGGGTAGGATAGTTCTCTTCATGTGGCCGCAACTGGCGTGAAGCATAAGCTACCACATGTCTATCTTGCATAAGTATGCATCCTAACCCTTGCCGTGATGCGTCACAAAAGATCTCGAAATCCTTTTATGTGTCTGGAGGCGCAAGTACGGGTGCAGATGTCAATCTTATTTTTAGCTCTTGAAAGCTTTCCTCGCACTTGGGAGTCCATTGGAATTTCTTATCTTTTTTTTGAGGAGTTCAGTTAGAGGCTTTGCAACTTTAGAAATTTTCTCGACGAAGCGGCGGCAATAGCTGGCTAGGCCAAGAAAACTCCTAACTTGCTTAACCGATTCAGGTGGAGTCCAGTCAAGTACGGCCTGAACTCTCTCGGGATTCACAGCAGTTCCTTTTGCAGAAATCACGTGGCCTAAGTAGGTCACTTCTGGTAGCCAAAATTCACACTTGGAGAATTTAGCATACAGGCGATGCTCTCTAAGTTTCATCAATAACAGCCTTAGGTGTTTGGCATGTTCTTATTCGTTTTTCGAGTGGATGAGAATGTCATCGAGATAAACTACAAAAAATTTATCTAGGTACTCCATGAAGATCGAATTCATCATGCGCGAGAAAGTGGTGGGGCAGTGGTTAAACCAAAGGACATGACGGTGTACTCGTAAAGACCATAACGAGTAGTAAAAGCCGTTTTGGGAATTTCCTCGTTTCGGATTTTGATTTGATGATAACCTAATCTCAAATCCATCTTGGAGAAGACAGAGGATTCAACAAGTTGATCATAAAGATCATTGATCCTGGGCAGTGGGTACTTGTTCTTTATCGTCGCTAGATTTAGCGGGCGATAGTCTACGCACATCCTTTCTGTTCCATCTTTCTTCTTTACGAACAGAACGGGGCAACCCCATGGCGATGAGCTAGGGCAGATGAAGCCTTTTTCCAACAAAGCTTCCAGTTGGGTTTTAAGCTCAGCTAACTCACGTGGGGTCATTTTGTATGGGCGTCTAGAAATTGGTCCGGTTCCTGGCACAAGATCCACTATAAACTCTACACATCTGTCAGGTGGTATTCCCGGCAGCTCTTCAGGAAAGACATCCGGGAAGTCATGAACCACCGGAACATCTTCAAGGTCGGGAAGGGGAAGTACATTCAAAGAATGCACTTGGGTTCTTGTTCTAGTTGAGGTATAGTTGACGGTCTTGCCTGAAGGGTGGGTGAGTTTCACTGATTTGCCTTTGCAATCAAGGTAGGCATTCTGTCTTGATAGCCAATCCATGCCAAGGATGACATCAATGTCTGAAGACTTGAGGGCTATGAATGAAGCAAGGAATACTAAACCCTCAATTGCAATTTGATTACCATGGCTTACTCTATTAGTTTGCCATCTTGACCCTGGAGTTTGAATAATCATTGGGGTGGACAATTCAACAAAAGATAACTCATGACGAAGTGCATAACTTTCCGACATGAATGAATGAGATGCTCCTGGGTCGAAAAGAACGGAAGTAGGAACATAATTGACTGGGAGCATACCAAGAATGACGTCAGTGGTGTCGTCAGTCTCTTCGGCGGCAATCTGATTCACACGTCCATGAGTGGCGGGAGGAGCGGGTTTGGTGGCGTAGACCTTCTGGGGTGGTTTGCCACGACCATTGTTGTTGCCTCCGGCATGGGGTGGAGCATTCTGATTCTGGAGCTGGTTCTGGGGACACTTGCAGGAGTAGTGGCCTGCCTGACCACACTTGTAACAGGCTCCAAAGACAGTGCGTGGAGCTGGGTTGTTTGGTGGAGCTGGGTGGAACTGAGCTGGGGGACGAGGCGCCACATAGGATGGCCTCGGTGGGTTGTTCTGGCGGAACATACTGTTGAGGATCAGATCTTGCGCTTCTGAGAGCCTGAACTGGATGAACCATCATCCCTAGGGTGTTTGCGGAAGTCATTGGGGGTGTTCATGTCCTCTGCCTTGATGGCCTTGTTGACAAGGACCTGGAAGGTGGCAAAGTCATGCAGGTTGAGCTCACGACGGAGTCCGGAATTGAGTCCACGACGGAACCTCTCTTGCTTCTTTGCATCGGTGGAGACCTATTCAGTAGCATAACAAGAAAGTCGGTTTAACTCACGACTAAACTCGTCAACAGTCCTTCTGCCTTGGGTGAGGTTGCAGAACTCCTCACGCTTGCGGTCCATAAGACCCTTTGGAATGTGGTGTTCGCGGAAGGAAGTGCAGAACTCATCCCAAGATGTGGGCGGTCCAACGGGAAGCATGTTCAGGAAGTTCTCCCACCAAGAGCTAGCTGCACCCTCTAGGTGGTAAGTGGCATAGCTGACCTTGTCGCCATCTGCAACATGGCCTGCCTGGAGCTTCCTCTCGATGTTGCGAAGCCAGTCATCGGCGTCAAGGGGCTCGGTGGAGTAACTGAAAACCGGGGGATGAAGCCGGATAAAGTCCTTCAAGGACACCAACTCGTTGCGCTGCTGAGTGGTGTTGCGGGAAATGACCTCCAGCAAATGGTGAGAGTCTCGGCAGTTCCTCTCAACCTCCATCAGAACCTGAGCCATCGTGGGTGGGGGTGGAAGGTTGCCTTCCTCCTGTTCATTCCCACGACCTTGGGCACGACCAAGCTGGCCACGGGTTCCTTGAGACATCCTGAAGGTGAAAACCAAAGTCAAACAGAGTTGATTGGAAGAGTCTAAACAAGGTATTGAAGTACTGGAAGGATTACAGAGCAAAGGAAGTAATCATCTTGACAACATGGTGATAAAAGCATACAAGCCATATATTCACAAGCTGTCATACAAACCATACATCGTTTTAGTACAAGCACCAAGCTAAAACAAACGTGATGAAGATGATACATCCTTCAGAGGCACTCTGACTTCCTATACATTATTTATCTAAGCCTCTGGAACTTAGACACCTTGCGTACAATATACTAAGATACTACTACATCCTCACTAAGTAAGACCACAGGCGGTCTCACTCATCTCTATCTCCATAGTAGTCCTCGTAAAAGTCACCCGCGTAACCCGGTAGCTGAAGGTGACCATCGGAAAACACGGAGGTCTATGGACCTTGATATCCATTTGGGCAAGGATGGGGCCTAGGTCCAGCATAGGGTGGAAGTAGAGGACCACGGGGTGGAAAAATGCCTCCAATCTCGGGCCAAGCAACTCAAGAAGGCATATGTGTCCTGACTGGGTAGATAGCATCATCCTCGACTGATCCAACACTCACGAAGGGTGCCAAGAGTGTCAGTGCTCGATACAGACGAACACGGGTGGCAGGAAGCTCGAAACGGAGAGCGCGTGCATCACGATCTCGATTACAAGAAAACCTATCAGTCATTTGAAGCAAAGGATCCTCTGTAGAGTGATCTGAGTAGAGTCTGGTGTAGTATCCCTCTTCTCATGGAAGTGCAGCAGGGATATAGCGGAACGAGGTCTCTCTCAGCATAGTGTGCTCCTCTCTCAGCAGAGTAATACATGAGTATGCAGCATCCTGCACAGCCATGTTCTCAGTCATGCCAATGCCATGTACAAAGTGGATAGGTTGAGTGACTCCATTGTGGTGCGGGTAGATCCTGACAATGCAGTGGAACTGGGTCTGGTTGAAGTCAAGGAACTGCTCCTCAACTTTGTACTTAGGATACCATCGATATCCCACATACGACATCATCTCGATCAACGTGGCGGGATGGCCACGCACACCGAGGCACCTGGTCAGACGAACAATCTGCCGAGGGGGAAGATCCGCCATCTGGAACAGAAAGAAGGAGTTTGCAAATGCATCAGATTATGAGATAAACCTGGAATGACTCGGGCAGCATAACGGCTGTAATTGCAAGAAAAGACAATTTCTTACAACATGGAAAAAAGCACTTACATAATACGATGTAAGAATTCAGGAAGCACAACCACTCTAACAAACCGATCACAACTTTCCTACGGCTACAAGGAAGCAAACAACGAGATGTTCTAATCAGACAGAGGTGAGCCTAGTCCTATCTTCCCGTAGAATAAGATGAGGGTGACTCAGAACTCAAAACGAAGGGGGTAAGGAGAAAAAAGAAGCCTTACGTTGTTCCCTTATATACCCAGTGTAACTATATAACTATAGAAGGCTAGACTCGACTTCGGCCAAGGCTGCTAGTCCTACAGTCAGTCTTGCTCTGATACCAAGTCTGTCGGGACCCGGGGTTAGCGTATGCAAGTCCCGCTACGACATAGTCATATGGAGAGCCGAGAACCGTACCCACTTGTCTAAGCAGACAAGGCCAAGCACAGAACGTTCTCGGAAAGCATCGTACGTGAGGGGCATCCCATCCAGGCCGGATGATCAACTGAGATGGGTCCTCATCGTCCGCACACAATTCTAATGATATGGGTGATGAACTCCCATATTCAAAGACAAGTCGCCTCAACCATACTATCGACTATCTCATAACTCTTACATAGACTTAATCCAGCCCGATCACTTAGTCGGGATCTAGGGCGGGCTCGATCATACCACAAAGTGTGCACGAGACAGAGTCTCGAACAATCGCATCGCGATGCTCCAAGCTGCGCACATCTAAGGGCCACTTGGTGTATGAAAGACCGCCAGCCAGATCACAACTAAGGTCTCGAAAACCCATATAAAGACATGCATGTTATAAACATACACGCAGCACACATGCCTTGTATGAACAGCATGTATCATTGCAATTCTCTACAAAGTATACATTTTATTGATAACTCTCATAGAGTGCACACAGAGATCACAAGCATGTGATCCAACATTACAACAAACAAGCGGAAGCAAAGTAGGTCTGAGTACAGACAAGTTTAACAAATGTCTTAAGAAGCCTTATTTAAACACAAGCCCTCCACGAGGGAACCAGTCATCTGACTGGGACTAGACTAGCTTGGTCTTCAGTCGTCGAGCTCGATGAAGAAGCCACCTTCGGGGTCAGTGGGTTCATCTAAAACATAGATTAATCAAATGTGAGTACAAAGTCGTACTCAGCAAGACTTACATAGGAGCTATACTACTCATGCACATGTATCAAGGTAAAGGGAGGTGGGGTTCAATTGCAGAAGTTCCAGCTTTGACTTGGCTAGTCCTGAACTACGAGTACCAGACTTGAGGTAAGAAGCGTACACGAGTCCACTACTTTCTCCAACCAATTACACCACTATGGTGCCTTCCTCGATTTCCCCACGAGAAAGCACGCCATAGCACTCACACTTATCTTGGTGTGTTTTAGAAGTATCCAGTTCAAGTTGTCTAATAGTCAAGCTAAGCTTTCCAAGAAGTCCTTAACCGCGGACGTGGCTATTCGAATAGTTTTGTTAACCCTGCAAGGGTGTACCGCTACACACACATGATCATCAGTTACCGCCTTTGATCTCTACACCATTCAAGGGATGTCAGCGAGGATGCTCACCACAACTGTTACCTCATAGCCTATCTAGTCCAAGAAAGCCGCCTACCTGGGTTGGCTACCACTATCGTGAACCCGGCCGGTTTACCAAAGTGGACCCAGATGATGTGTGCGTGGTGCATAAGCCGGTCTCGGATGAGCCGTTCTCTCACTTAGCAGCTAGGCCACAAACCTACCAGAACTCCGAACTATTGCGACATCTGGACATCGAAAGGGATGAGTTAATAGGTTGAGAGGGGTCAGTGAGCCCAATGTGTGGTTGTACCCTTCATCTTGGATCACCACACAAGAACTCGGACTTAGGGCGGTGTTCAACGAGACAACCCACCGTGTACTCCTACACAGCCTCTCATCGTTCACCTTGTATTAGGGTAGATTCACCAACACATTTCCACCATCATCAACATGATTGCTACCAACCCGACTCACATAACAGTAACATCATTGTATCACTCTAAGCATGCAATAAGCAGTAAAAATTGCAGGGGCTACATGATATCAATCAACTCCTACATTTGCAAGGATTGTGGTTTTCTTACTACTGTGACAAATGATAGGTCATGCAAAGGAATGGGTTCATCTATGCGGTACAAACGTAGCATGGTAATCATCCTATACAATTCATAAGCGAGACAAGAGAGGGAAGTGGGATTTTATCGACATGATCAATGGGGGTTTGCTTTCCTTGCTGACGAGGCTCGGGTTCGGGGTCTTCAACGAAGGGGGCTGCCTCCTGTTCCGGTTCCACCTCTACTCAAAAAACAACAAACAAGGTAGCAAAGTAAATACAATGCACAATCACATGGTTGAAGGTTGAAACTTGATGTATATGTTTCTGATGTGTGAGGTAATTCCATTTAAATGGAGTATATTGCAAATGAATTTGCAAATTCAAACTCCACTTTGAATTCAATTTAGCCAAGTTACAAATGCTATTGTGGGATCAATGTAAATCATTTTGAAAAGTGTATGATATGCCTCTGAAGTTCAAGTATAATGTGGTATGTTGCTATGGTTCAAATTGCAAAAGCATTTGAAATGAATTTGATTTTATTCCATTTAAACCAAATAGCAAATGCTACTGGTCACATTTTAAATTCAACTCAAACATAGTTGAAAGTTGGAAATTTGGATATCTTATTTTCTCTTGATCATTTTTCATATATTATTTGATAAATTTGGAGTTAATATGAATTTTCTACGAATTTCTAAAGTTTCAGCCTTTTTCTGGAATTTCTGGATTTATAAAATCACTTATTCGATTTACTGCGTCAGGCTTGCGCAAGGGTGACGTCAGGGGGGGCTGACTGGTGGGCCAGGGTTGTCAGCCTCTCTGTTTAAAATCCTGGTTAGTTTAAACTAACCAGGGGATTAAGGGGGGGCCAGGGCCCACTGTCAGTGACCCAGGGTCACTTAACCCAGGTGGGGTTAAGCCCCTAATCACTGCCACGTCGGCGGGCTGCCGGCGGATAAACGCCGGCGACCTTCCAGCACGGCGGCGTCCGCACGGGATGGCGTTCCCGTGGTTCAAATGACGCGCTGCAACCACCAGACGACTCCCCTTGGTCGCGCGCATCACCTCGAGCACTTCAGCGTCACCGAGGAGGCCGGAGTCGTCGGCGGCGAGCACTCGTGGCGTTGGCAGAAACACGGCTACGACGGAGACGGCGTTGCAGTGCACGAAAACAAGCGTGACCTAGCGCGTTGTGAAGCTGTAGCGAAGGGAAACACAATGCGCGTTTGAACCAGGGTGTAGAGGCACGGGGGCGAGCTCGGGGTCAGCCATGGAGGCGACGGAGCTCGGCTCCCATGGTGGAACAGCAAAGAGGACGAACGGGGTGGTGCTAGGTTGGGGGAAACGGTGAGAAGCTCACCCTGAGTTCAACGGTGCAGACGGCGGGGCGATTTGTGGCGCGACGGTGACGAATTCGTCGGCGGAGTCTTGCGGGTCCGGCGACGTCTCGGTGAAGCGTGCGTCGTCCACGGGCTCGATTAAGGGGCCATCTTCTCCAGATCGGGGTAGTCGACGGTGCTGCGCAGGATGGACAAGGTCTCCGGGCTCCTCTCCGTTGTTAGCCGCGAGAACTTGCGACGGCGAGCGGCGGCGCTCTCGGGTGGAGGAACATATCGGCGAGGGAGGAGGAAGGAGTCGCGCTGGAGGGGAAGAATGGAGGAGGCTTGCTCCAGGGCGTCTCCAGGCGAAGAAAGGTGGCACGGGGAGGCCTGTAAGGCTCTCGGAGGCGACGTGGCGTCCACGGATGGCTCGGTGGCTTTCCACCGAGCAGCATGGGTGCACGGGACGGGGAAGAAGACCTTGCTGCCCCTGGTGGGCCGGGTGGGCTGGCTGGGCTGCTCTCGCCTGGACGACAGGTAAGGTTTTTCCTTTTCTTTTTCTGTTTTTCTTTTCTGTCATTTGTTTTGGCTAGCTAAAATAAATAGCAAACCATTTTATTAAATGCTCATAATTTTTATATGGCCTCACAAAATAATATAATAGCCACTTATAAATTTTGAATTTTTTTAAAATTCAAATAGTTTGAACTTTAAATCAAATAGGGGTTTTTGATTAATTCCAAGGCACTGTTTGAATATTTGAAAAATCCATGAGCATGGGGTGGGTCCCACATCACATGATATGTGATCACACTCATTTATAAGACTTTTCAAAATTCTAACATGAATTTTTGGAGAAGATTTTTATCTGGCCTTTTGAATTAATTCATCTGGGGGTGTTCCTTCTCCCATTTTGCTTTTGAATTTGATTTCAATGACTTCTTTTGAAATTGTTAGCATGATGCAAGATGACTTTTATCCTAGCACATTACCTAACAGAGGGTTCTGACAGAACGGGGCCAAAAGGAACTTATGGAGATTAAGGTGCTCCTGTCAAAGAGCACCGGAACAAAGCAATAAACTCAATGGATACATGGAATCCTCAAATTATGGACCATCCCCTTTGGTGTCCCAAGCTGTCACCTTTGGGATTGCCGGATCCGGACCATAATAGGTGCATACAACTCATAGATAGGGTCTCGAACATAAGTAAACTCATGAAAACATAAGTGGTTCAGATCTGAAAACATGGCACTCGGGCCCAAAGTGACAAGCATTAAGAGCAACAAATTGTAGCAAAGATGATAAACACCAAAGTAGATGATAGGAAACATGCCCCCAACAATCTGACGAACTATTACATGATCAATCTCACCCAATCCCTACCATCCCATTTTCCTAAAGCAGGGAATTACTCACACATGTGAAGAGAAGTCATGGAGGGATGATGGAGTGGTGACGGTGATGACGATGGAGACGATCTCCCCTCTACAGAGGCCAAATCAGCCTCCAGATTAGCCCTCCCAAAGAATAATAGAGGTTGGTGGCGGCTCCGCGACGGGTTCTGGAAAAGTGACTTCCGTTTTGGAGTTTCCCCGTCACGGGAATAAATAGGAGCGAAGTAGGGCACCAGGGGAGGGGGGAGTCGCCAAGGCGGCTAACTGGCGCGGCCCCACCCCCGGTCGCGCCAGCAGGGCGCCTGGGCCCCCCTGGCTGCCCTCTGCCCCCCCCCCCCTTCTGGCTCCGGGCTCCTTCGGGTGCGTGGATTATTTTCGTATTTTCTGGGAATTTTCTGAGATGTCCAAAAATCCATTTTCCTGCGCATAATAAAACCAAAAAGGCAGCTCTGCTGAAAACAGCGTCAGTCCGCGTTAGTTTAGCTCAAATCATGCAAGAATGAGGGCAAAACAATAGCAAAAGTGTTTGGAAAAGTAGATATGTTTGAGACGTATCAACTCCCCCGAGCTTAGCCTATTTCTTGTCCTCAAGCAATTCAGTTCAACGAACAGGACGCGACAAAGAAAACTTTGACAAACTATTTTGCTTCATAAGATATATATAAGCCGGTACTACGAAAAAAGTTTAGCAAGTATCAAAACATGTTATGGGAACAATGCACGAAGAAATTCTTCTTTCAAGTGATCAATCACAAACAACCAAAAGTAAATAATATTCTGCCGAAAATCAAGACAAGATCACAATGCACATAGCCTGAACATATCAGAGTGGTATCTCGCTAGCCTCCATGAGTGAAGCAAAACATAAATGCAGAAACTCCTCTAGAGTTTTAAAGGAGACTAGAACTAAAATTTCAGACTAGCAATACCACAAGCATGCATAAGACAATGTAATACTTTGGGACAATGCATGTTACACTAAGAATGACAATTATGCTCTCAATGGTTGGTGCTTTGAAGAAAGAAGGTGAGACTCTCGAACCGTGGCTTTTTGATGGCAAGATTGAAACCCGTGATTGGAAGCAAAGACTAAACATGTGCTAGAGCTCTTAGTTTTGAAAACAGAGATAAAATTCTTTTGAGAAATGCAACTTTCCAGTCAACGGTGAACGATAAAGGTCTCTCAATATCTCCCATGCCAACCATATTAATCCCTTTTTTTCTACACTTTCTGCCCTTATTCATCCATCGTTTGATGGTCTATGGAACCTTTTATTTTGCCTCAAGTAGGGAAGGAGGTTTCCATCTATCATTAGCAGCATTTTGTCCATTTAATTCCATCATCAAGTATAGGGGAGGTGTAACTCTCTCTTCTTTTTTTTTATTTGACTAGTTAAAACTTCCGTCAAAATATTTTTGGCATGGTTGATACTGATTTTCCCTGACCGCACCATCAGCTTGTATGGTTACAAAAGGGAAGCTTTTGAATAAATTTCGAGATGGCACAAGAAAGTCTAAGTTAGGAGTGGCCGGTAAATACCACATATAGGAAGGTATGGTGGACTCAAGTGGAATAACTGGTTTGAAAAGGAGTTTGGATGCACAAGCAGAATTCCGCTTAGTGCGAGTTAGGGCTAGCAAAAGACTGGGAAGCGACCAACTAGAGAGCAATAATTGTCATAATCATGCAGAGCGACAAAGCAACATTGAATCGGGCATGAAAGTGATATAACTATTCTGAAATAAAAAGGTCATCAAGGCATGATAGACATTATAGTCATAAATATGTGTGAACATGTGCCAAGTCAATCCAAGAATTCTCCGAAGGGAAATACCACTTCAATGTGTCAAACCAGGAGCAATGCAATGCATGTAAATCATTCCAACAACATATTATGCACCCTAGATATTTGAGATCAGCCACAAGGAAAGCATGAACACTGGGAAAGCATTGTAAACATAGAACTATGTCGCTACAAGATGGTCTCTATATCATAAGTACATGCATATGTACAAAAGTAGAAACAAGAAAAGTTCATACCGGTTTTCCTTGTTGCTTCCCATTCGTCGATCTTCGTCACTACTGCCTTATCACTTGCACGACCGAACATGGGAAATATAATCAAATGCCATCACGGACTCGAGCTGAACTCTGGAAACAAAGCAAACTAAAGAGAGAAAGGAAATCTTTTTGGGTTTTTTAAGCGTTTTACAAAAGAAAAAAGAAAAGAGAAATCTTTTTGTTGTTTTCGAAAAATAAAAGAAAAAGAAGGACGGGCAAAAACTTTAAAAGTATCAAAGCAAACAAAATAAAAACGGATAATACAATGGAAAAGGAAGATGGGTACGTACTCCCCCAAGCTTAGGCTTTTGGCCTAAGTTGGTAGCAGCTACTGCCCCCAGGAGCCTCCTGCTCCGGGGTAGTACGGGTGAGTCCAAGAGTTGAACGAGCCCTCCGGTGCGTACACCGAAGTCCTCGGGTCCTCCCATGAGTAAGGGCCCGCGCTCCAAGCAGAAGAAGATCCCTCACCCTGTTGGGTGAAGGTCTCCCCCTGGAAAGGTGGGAACTACCCATGCTCCTCCTCGTCGGGCACAACCCCCTCCATGGGGTTATGCAGTTGGTACTGAGCCATGAACTCATCAAACTGGATATCATTGAAAACCATTGATGGATTCTCGCCCCTTGTTGGTTACCCCAAGTGGAAGGTTTGATGTAGCACAACGGCAAGTTTCCCTTAGCGAAGATGCTAAGGTTGAGTATCGAACCAGTAGGACTCAAGAGATACAAGTAGGTGGTAAAGTGAACAATGGTGCCGTTCACAACCGAGGTTGGTAACTTCACCTGGACCTGCACACAGATACAAATAACTTTGCTCCCAACGAGTTCAGAGGAGTTGTCAATTCCTCCGGCCTTGTTGTTTACAAAGGATAAAACGCATGGGATAATAATGATAGTGATAGCAACGGAAAAGTAAATACTGAAAGTAAATTGGTAGTGTGAACAATGTTGTGAAGATGGACCGGGGTCCCGTGATTTTCACTAGTGATGTCTCTCTCCCAAAAGACGATAAAAGTGCTAGCGAGGTAAACAAATCACAGTTGGGCAATTTAAAGGATTATGAAGGCACCGCAATGCTAACTATGCTGCAAAGAAAGGAAGGGCTCAAAAGAAATGGGCAGTACCAAGGTAAGTAGACCGAAATCCATCTGCATCTACTACGAATCATCCACCTTGAGATATCTATCCAGAACATCTCGCTGGTATTAAGTTGCGAATCCCACCCAAAGTGTAAACTCAAAGCAACATACAATTGCATTAAAAGAACTTTGCGTAAAGTAAACAATCCATGGACCCGCAAGTACAAGAACCGTTGTTTTATCCCTGCTGGCAACAGCACATCCTCTAGTCGCATGTTTCTGTCACTCAAGCTAGACATCAAGGGGCTGAACCCACAATCAAACATAACGCTCTCTCTTGGAGTTGCAAATAAAATACTTGGCCAAAGCAAATACCGCAACGGAGAACATGCAAGAATTTACTCGAGAACAAAATATAAAAGAGAAGAACCAAATATATTACTCATCACAATCTGAACATAGTCTCATAATCCATCAGATCCCAACAAACTCAGCATAGCAACAGCAGAAATTACATAGCTGCGTCGATCATGTGAGGCAGCTCACGAGGACTCGAAAGTGGAAGCACAAAAGAGGGAAAGATAGATCACATAGCTACTGGTCACGGACCCATGGTCCAGGGGGAACTACTCACGGTACATATGATGGCTTCTCGCCCCTCGTTGGTTACCCCAAGTGGAAGGTTTGAGATTCAGTGCAGCAGCAAGTTTCCCTCAGTGAAGATACCAAGGTTATCGAACCAATAGGACTCAGGAGATACAAGTAGGTGGAAACGTCGCCAGAAATTTGGCGGTTGACGTGGACCTGCACACAGCAACAAATAACTTTGCTCCCAACGAGTACAGAGGAGTTGTCAATTCCTCCGGCCTTGTCGTTTACAAAGGATCAACGCAAGAGATAAAAGATGCAAAGGAAAGTAAAAGCTGAAAGTAAATTAAGGGTGTGAACAGTAATGTGAAGATGGACCGGGGTCCCATTATTTTCACTAGTGATGTCTCTCTCCCAAAAGACGATAAAAGTGCTAGCGAGGTAAACAAATCACAGTTGGGCAATTGACAGGATTATGAAGGCACCGCAATGCTAACTATGCTGCAAAGAAAGGAAGGGCTCAAAAGCAATGGGCAGTACGCCAAGGTAAGTAGACCGAAATCCATCTGCATCTACTACGAATCATCCACCTTGAGATATCTATCCAGAACATCTCGCATGTATTAAGTTGCGAATCCCACCCAAAGTGTAAACTCAAAGCAATAGACAACTGCATTAAAAGAACTTTGCGTAAAGTAAACAATCCTTCCACCCGCAGGTACAAGCACCGTTGTTTTATCCCTGGTGGCAGCAGCACATCCCCTAGTCTCATGTTTCTGTCACTCAAGCTAGACATCAGGGGGCTGAACCCACAATCGAGCATAACGCTCTCTCTTGGAGTTGCAAATAAAATACTTCGCCAAAGCAAATACCTCAACGGATAACATGCAATAATTTACTCAAGAACAAAATATAAAAGAGAAACCAAACATATTACTCATCACAATCTGAACATAGTCTCATAATCCATCAGATCCCAACAAACTCAGCATAGCAACAGCAGAAATTACATAGCTGCCTCGATCATGTGAGGCAGCTCACGAGGACTCGAAAGTGGAGGCACAAAAGAGGGAGAGATAGATCACATAGCTACTGGTCACGGACCCATGGTCCAAGGGGGACTACTCACGGTACATACGGGAGGCGTCCATGGCTATGGATGGTCTCCCGGAGGGGCGTAGCTTCTCCCGGCAGGGTGCCGGAGCAGCTTCTCCAGGCAGCCCCGATCTTGAAACGGCGGCGGCAGCGGAACAGAGGCGAGATCACGAAAGAGGAGTCGATATTAGGGGTTTCCATCTCGGGGGGTAAATATAGGCGAAGGGGGGCAGCGAGACGACCCATGAGGCAGTCAGGAGGCCTCCTGGCGCGGCCTAGGGTGGGGTCGCGCCAGCTGCCCTCCTGGCTGCCTGGTGGTGGCCCCCCTTGCTTCTTTGGTGTTTCCGGAAGCTTCCGCGACGCTGATTTTTTATCTTATTTTTCCGGATTTTTTGGAGCACTTTTAATGGCCGGAAAACCTGAAATACAAAAACAGCAGAAAACACTAACTGGCAATTGGGTGCACTGAGTTAGTAGGTTAGTCCAAATAGGTTCATAAGTGTATGAAAGTTCAAGCAAAACATGGCAAAGTCACACAAAACATGCATGGAGCAAGCAGAAATTATAGATACGTTTGGGACATATCAACATCCCCAAGCTTATTTCCTGCTCGTCCTCGAGTAGGTAAATGATAACAAGCATAATTTCTGTGGTGACATGCCACACAACCAAATAAGGACTTTTAAGTAAAGCAATCAAAGCATGTAATTCAATTCAAGTCTTAACAAGCAAGAGTCTATATTAGCATTGACAAAAGTAACAAAAGAACAAAAGGTACAAGAGCTCTTGTTGTCCGTGACTCGAATGTCTCCAAATGGTGTTTGCGTGCAAGCAAGGGACTAGGAAGTAAGAGAAAAAAGGTTTGTTGAGAACAACTATCTACTAAAGTTTCACACTTGGTCTCCTTTGGATTCTTATCTGGACTCGTCCCCAGACCACTAGTCAGGTACAAGTCAAACTGATCCACTCCCTTTCGATATTTTGAGCACTCATGCAATGGATGAGCGTGAGCAAAAAAAGTTGACACCTAAAAGGCAAAACAGAAAGAAGGTGGAGGAGGAAGACAAAAAGGTGTGAAAGGTCTCACATCAATGAGGACAATCATAGGCGAGAGAAAGCCATATGATAGATATGATGTGAGGAGTAGGGATTGCCATACAACGGATGCACATGTGAGCTAAAAGCTCTCCAATGGAACTAGTGGGGGTGCATCTAACTCGCTTGCTCAAGAAGACCTAGAGCTCGTTTGAGGAGGCTCAGCATTGGAATATACAAGCCAAGTTCTATAGTGTGAAGGGTCCCCACATAGTTGTATGCATGATGATGATCTCTATGGAGTACAAGGGATAGAAGATGAAGTACTAGTGTGGATCTCTCAAAAGGAATAGAAGTATGCCCCCTTCTCTCTTTTTATTTTTTTTTCTTTTTTTTCTTTTTTTTGTATTTTTTGCTGGCCTCAATGGCTCTTTCTATTTAACTCTCATTTGTCCTCTTTGGGATCTTTTGATTTTGTCCTCTTTGCAATATTTTGATTTTGTCCTCTTTGGGATCTTTTCCTCACTTTAGGGGCAATACTCTATATTTTACAAGAATATAGGAGATCTTTCACACTTTACAAAGGTACTCACATAAAGAAAATGTAACTATCATGAAGTATGCAAATGCATGCCTCTGCCAGTGTAGCAGGATATGCAATGATACTAGCGCGTCATGTAGCAATGATTAGGGCAAGGCCCAACTAGCATGCGGCTCATCGATCAAGCAAGTAACATGTATGACATGAAAATCAAGTCATGAGAAGGTGGATGTTGCATGGCAATGTATCTTGGAAAGGCTATGGAAATTCCTTGTAGGTAGGTATGGTGGTTGTTTTGAGGAAAGATATAAGGAGGCTTATGATGACAGAGCGTATCATGCCAAGGGTTTGGATGCACCGGCGAAGTATGCGCCAACTCTCGAGGTGAGAAAGGGCAATGCACGGTACCGAAGAGGCTAGAAAAAGTATAGGTGGGTGGGAGTGTCAACTTTTGAATACTCACATTAGTCCGAAGACCTCATGCACTTATTATCGGTAACTCTCAATCTAATCAGGGGGTTCACAAAGAGACAAGTACCCCGAGGAGGAGTGTATGGGGGTTTGGTTATCCTTGCGCATCCTCGACTCATGGTACGTGAGTGTACTCTAATATTCCAACCCTCCAGAGGTTAGTGATCCATCTAGTAGCTAGAGTTCTCAACAGGGGTTTTTTGGTTTTCGAAAAACACACGGATTGCCCAAAATACGACATCTATCACTAATAGGCAAGAGCTCTTGACACCAAAAGTTCAAACATTAATCTAATCAATTCCTCAAAACTATTGCAAGTTACTACTACAAAGAGAACAACAACTTTAACTACCTACTTTCAGTCAAGACACAGAACTCAGTGCAACGGGCAAACTCTCTAGCAAGATAAAACATGCAACCTATAGAAAGTTCAACCTAAGACAAAAGAAAATCTCTAGAAAAACTAAAGCACTACAACTAAACAGAACAGCAGCTAAAAAAAGAAAAAGAACAGCTCACAGCTAAAAGAATAAGCATGCAAATCCTATGAGGAGTTCTAGTTCAAGCGGAGCGTGAATCTCTCCCACACAAAAGAGTAAGTAATCTGGGATCTAACTTGTTACTACAGCAAACAAAGCAATACAAAACTAAAAACTAAACTAAACCTAAGAGCGAGACACTCCAAGAAAAGCACATAACGCATGAAGTGATAAAAATATAGTGCAACGAGAGACAAACTGATGATTGTTGATGGAGAAGGGGATGCACAGGGGCATCCCCAAGCTTAGACGCTTGAGTCTCCTTGAATATTTGTTGGGTATGCATGGGCGAATCCCCAAGCTTGAGCGCTTGACACTCCTGAATCTTCTTTCATCATCCTCCATCGCGCACTTGAAAACTCCCTTCATACATTACTCATTGTAGACTGATTAGAGAGGTTAGTACCCTAATAAAATAATTTTTCCTCTACTGCAAATAAAGATTTCAAGGAAGATATAATGTTTCTCAAGATTGCCAAATAGTTTTTGCAGAGAAAAAGCCAGCTTAAGGTTTGCAAAGGTGAGGAGAGACAAAACGTGGCAGAATCTGTGAAAAAACAGAACAGAAGATAGAAACGAATTTTTTCAGGATACTTCTGCAACTTAAATAAAAAACTCAGAACATACGGAAGTTTCGTTATTGTATATAGCACGCTGTGTAAAAATTTCAGCTCAAAAAGACGAACTGGGATTTTTCTGGAATTTTTCTATTCACGAGGACAGAATATGTTTTCTGGACAGCATGTCACAACTTTTACTTCCCTTGCCGTATGAGGCTAAACTTGGCACAAAGCTTGAAAAATAAAGATACAATGATGTTGCTACAGTAGTAACAATCATCAAGACCACTAAAAATAGAAAAAAAGCAAAAAGAAAAACCTAAATTCGTTGCGGGCTGCCTCCCGAAAGCGCTTCTTTAGAGCAATTAGCTAGGCTTAAAGCAGAAGATCAAGTTGCATCTATTGAACCGTTATCATGATCATCAAAAAGCTCTTCAATAGTACAACTAGTCTTAATGGGTTTCTCAAATAAAGGACGAATGAAAATGCTTCTTGGAATAAAATCGAAAGGAGGGAAAATCAGTTGGAGTTTCATTAAAGTTAAAGATAAGTGTCTCCTCCAAAGTTTTCACCGTTTCAACTCTCTTGGCACTTGGTGTGCTAGTTTTAGCTCGGGGAACCTTGGGTACGTAAACGGAATTAGGTTCTTTCTTTGCTGGAGTTTCATCCTTTTTGGTTTTGAGTGAGGAAAAGGTAGTTCCTAAAGTTTCAATAACTTCCTCAATTTTTTTATCCTAGAAGACTTTTCATCGAGGGATTTGATAGTCTCCAAAGTTTTGACAATTTTCTGCATGAAATTATCTAGCCTATTCAAATTCCCTTGAATATTACGATCCAACTCATTCACCCTATCGATACTTGGCATCTCTAGCTCTATTTTTTCAAGTTTTCTCATAATGTGAGATAAAGTAATGTTCTCCTTAATACTAACAATGGGGAGACTTCCAACAAGACTTTCAATAACATTAAGGGCTTCCCAATCTGGGGCCTCTATGAAGTTCCCATTGATAGCAGTGTCTAAAACAAACCTATTCCAAGAAGTAATCCCAACATAAAAATTTCTAAGCAGGATAGTAGTGGATTGCTTCTTGGTGGCTCTTTTTTGAGAATCATTAATTCTATACCAAGCATCTTTCAAACTTTCACCACCTATTTGTTTAAAGGTGAGCACTTCTGACTCACCAAAGGAAAATGGGCCAAACATACTGATATCTACTAGCAAGTTAACTATTTTTTTTGATTTTTGATAAAATACACTAAAGCAAGTACTGAAAGGTAAACTAACAAGACTAAAAAGCAAAGGTAAAAGATAGTGTGCAACTCCCTGATACCCCACAGGCGTAAGGGATGGAGATAGTCTTCGCGGGTAAGTTAACCCAATTTATTGATTCGACACACGGGGAGCCAAAGAGTATTTATAAGTTTTGACAGTTGAGTTGTCAATTCAACCGCACCTGAAATATACTTGCTTGCAACAATAGATAAGTGGTAACAATAATTTGATAGTGATGATAGCAACAGCAAAAGTAAATAGCAAAAAGTAACAACTAATGACCAGCAGGATTGAAAATACTGTAGGCTAGGGAGATGGATGGTTGGGCGCTGCATGGATGAGAGTAAACATATAATAGATTCTAACACAGGGCAAGGCACACAGAAAATCAATAATCATCTAGGCAAATATCAAACAATAGGCATGTATCCCGTAGGTAGTTGTGCGTGCTTGCAATAAGAACTTGCACAACATCTTTTGTCCTACCATCCCGCTACGAACGGGGCCAAAAAGGAACTTATGGAGATTAAGGTGCTCCTGTCAAAGAGCACCGGAACAAAGCAATAAACTCAATGGATACATGCAATCCACAAATTATGGACCGTCCCCTTTGGTGTCCCAAGCTGTCACCTTTGGGATCGCCGGTTCCGGACAATAATAGGTGCATACAACTCATAGATAGGATCCAGAACACAAATATATTCATGAAAACACATAGGGTTCAGATCTGAAAACTTGACACTCGGGCCCAAAGTGACAAGCATTAAGAACAACGAATTGTAGCAAAGAAGATAAACACCAATCTAGATGATAGGCAACATGCCCCCAACAATCTGACGAATTATTACATGATTAAACTCATCCAATCCCTACCATCCCCTTTGCCTACAGCAGGGAATTACTCACACATATGAAGAGAAGTCATGGAGGATGGATGGAGTGGAGATGGTGATGACGATGGCGACGATGTCCCCTCTCCGGAGGCCAAATCAGCCTCCAGATTAGTCCTCCCGAAGAAGAACAGAGGGTGGCGGCGGCTCCGCGACGGAAACTGGGAAAACGACTTCTTTTCTGGGGTTTTCTCGTCACGGGGATAAATAGGAGTCTCGGTAGGGCACCAGAGGAGGGGGGAGCAGCCCAGGCAGCCTGAGGGCGCGGCCCCACCCCTGGCCGCGCCAGGGGGGCGCCTGGGGCCCCCAGGGCTCCCCTCTGGTCCCACTTCTGGCTCCTGGCTCCTTCGGGTGCGTGGATTTTCAGGTAATTTTCTGGGAATTTTCTGGGACGTCTAAAAATCCATTTTCCTGCGCACAAATAAACCATACAGGCAGCTCTGCTGAAAACAGCATTAGTCCGGGTTAGTTTCGTCCAAATCATGCAAGAATGAGGGCAAAATAATAGCAAAAGTGTTTGGAAAAGTAGATATGTTTGAGACGTATCAACTCCCCCAAGCTTAGCATATTGCTTGTCCTCAAGCAATTCAGTTCAACGAACTGGACGCGACAAAGAAAACTTTGACAAACTCTTTTGCTTCAATAGATGTATATAAGCATGTACTAAAAAAAGAGTTTAGCAAGTATTGAAACAATGCTACAAGGACAATGCACGAAGCAATTCTCTTTCATGTGATCAGTCACAAACAACTAAAAGTAAATAATAAGCTACTGAAAATCAAAACAGGATCACAATGCACATAGCTTGAACATACTTGAGTGGCATTTCGCTAGCCTCCATGAGTGAAGAAAAACATAAATGCAGAAACTCCTCCGGAGTTTTAAAGGTGACTAGAACTCAGTATTTCAGACTAGCAATAACACAAGCATGCAGAAGACAATGTAATAGTTTGGGACAATGCATGTTACACTAAGAATGACAATTATGCTCTCATAGTTGGTGCTTTGAAGAAAGAAGGGGAGACTTTCAAACCGTGGCTTTTGATGGCAAGGTTGAAAACCCGTGAAAGGAAGCAAAGACTAAACATGTGCCAAAGCTCTTGGTTTTGAAAACAGAGACAAAAAAGTTTTGGGAAGTGCAACTTTCCAGTCAACGGTGAACGGTAAAGGTCTCTCAATATCTCCCATGCCAACCATATATAATGCTTTTGCTTACACACTATCCCTTTATCCATTAATCTTCGATGGCCTATGGAACCTTTTATTTTGCCTCAAGGATGGAAGGAGGGTATCGTTCCACCTATCATAAGAAGCATTTGGTCCATTTCACTCCATCATCAAGTATGGGGGAGGTTTAACTCTCATATTATCTTTTTCTTTTTCTGTTTTGACTAGTTAAAACTTCCGTCAAAATATTTTTGGCATGAAAGATACTGATTTCCCCTCGCCGCACCATGAGCTTGTACGGTTACAAAAAGGGAAACTTTTGAATAAATTTCGAGATGGCACAAGAAAGTCTAAGTTAGGAGTGGCCGGTAAATACCACATATAGGTAGGTATGGTGGACTCAAATGGAACAACTGGGTTTGAAAAGGAGTTTGGAAGCACAAGCAAAATTCCGCTTAGTGCGAGCGAAGGCTAGAAAAAGACTGGGAAGCGACCAACTAGAGAGCAATAACTGTCATAATCATGCAGAGCGACAAAGCAACATTGAATCGGGCATGAAAGTGATATAACTATTCTGAAACAAAAAGATCATCAAGGCAAAAGTAGACTTTTTAGTCATAAGCATGTGTGAACATGTGCCAAGTCAATCCAAAAATTCTCCGAAGGGAAATACCACTCCAGTATGCCAAACCATGAACAATGCAATGCATGTAAATCATTTCAACAACACATTATGCACTCTAGCTATTTGAGACTAGCACAAGGAAAGCATGAACACTGGGAAAGCATTGTAAACATAGCACTATGTCGCTACAAGCTGGTCTCTAGATCATAAGTACAGGCATATGTACAAAAGTAGAAACGAGAAGAGTTCATACCGGTTTTCCTTGTTGCTTCCCTTCCGTCGATATTCGTCATTACTGCCTCGTTACTTGCACGATCGAACGTAGGAAATATAATCAAATGCCATCACGGACTTGAGCTGATCTCTGAAAACAAAGCAAACTAAAGAGAGAAAGGAAATCTTTTTGGGATTTTCAAAGGTTAAAAGAAAGCAAAAAGAAAAGAGGAAATCTTTTTGTTGTTTTTGCAAAGAAAGAAAGAAAAACGGGCAAAATCTTCGAAAAGATCAAAGCGAATAAAATAAAACGGATAATATAGTGGAAAAGTGAGAAGGGCACGTACTCCCCCAAGCTTAGGATTTTGGCCTAAGTTGGTAGCAGCTAATGTCCCCAGGAGCCTCCTGCTCCAGGGTAGTACGGGTGAGTCCAAGGGTCGTATGAGGCTTCCGGTGCGTACACCGAAGTGCTCGGATCCTCCCACGCAGAAGGATCTGCGCTCCAAGCAGAGGAAGACCCTTCACCAAACTGGGTGACGGTCTCTCCCTGGAAAGGTGGGAACTCACCGTGCTCCTCCTCGTCAGGCACAACCCCCTCCATGGGGTTATGAAACTGACGCTGGACCACGAACTCATCGAACTGGATAACATCAAAGGACCATCCGTTCCTGCGAGAAAAATCAAATAAAAGAGGTGCAGGTAGACGGATCTTGCGTTCCGTGGTAGCTCTGAAACGTAAGATATAATCAAGGTTACCAAACTCGGAAGTCATGTAACAAACTTATGCCTTTTCATAGCAGCAAGATCAAAACTTAAATAAGTAAAAGGCTTATCATCGGGGTGTGGGGTGCCATTAATAGACTCTAGGATAAGTGTGGCGTAAATGCCACCAAATAAGTCTCCCTTGTTACCGTTCATAGCAAGGCGTCGAGCAATTAAGGCACCCACATTATAATCAAACCTCCCTGAAAGGGAGGTTGCCAGGATAGCAATATCCGGCGCAGATATGTTGCTCGTGTTGTCACGAGCTAACACCCCTCTAGCAATATAATATGAAAAATACCTGAGGTGTGGAAATAAGATGCTGGAGATCTTTGAACGATGAATATCCCTCGTATCCATGCTACAGAGCGAGTTGAAGACGGTTCTCAGCTCGGAGGGCTGAGAACTCATCTTCGTCGTCTGTCCCACGTTCCGCACACCTATTATTTCACAAAACCTTTCCAAAGGCATGGTCAAAAGTTCATTATAAATTTTAAACTCAACAGAACCAGCATCAAGGTTATATCTAAAACTGTTAATGAAACAGGAAGTGAGTTTTTGATACTGGGTAACACGGCACGTTGCGAGCCGCGTCAAACCTGCATTAGCACAAAGATTATAGAACTCCTCCCTGATTCCTGCAGCTTCAAGGAATTCATCGCACGGGAAAGTCATTGCACGTGCTTGGTTTGTGTCCTCCAACAACTCTAAGGGCACATGATCTTCATTGTAGCTCACCCTAGCAGTCGAGGGTGAATCTGCAGCTCTTGTAACTCGATCGGAGAGCTCGGGTCTTTTCTTTCCAAGCCACCCCTTTGCTCTTCCTAGCAAACTCATTTCTGAAATTTTTGACAAATTACAAAAACAAGGATTTAAACAAAATGAGTTAAGGCAAACTACTCAACTCACTTCCCTAAGGCATAAACTTGCATCAAAACTTGGAAAATAAAATTCTACACATGCATGCAAGCTCACATAAACAACACCAAGAACTACTAAATACTCACAAACGAAGCCACCAACCAAAAAGCTATTTGGAGGAGTGGAGGAGTTACATACCAGGGAGTATTTGCTCAAAATTTCAGCTCGAATGATGGGCTGTAGAGAGAGATCGAAAATCGCCTCCAAGAACAGCAAGAACGCAAGAACTGGAGAAGAACTCGTGTTTTTGGAGAGAGAGGAAGGAAGAGGAGGAAGACATACCTGGCTGGCTGCCTTGTGGGCCCCAGGCGCCCTGTGGGCGCGGCCAGGGGCCAGGCCGCGCCAGCTGGCCGCCTGGGCCACTGGTGGCCCCCCTGGTCAGCCCCAGGTGCTTCTGGGTCACTCCTGGCATGGAAATTTTTATTTTTATTTTTCTGGAATTTTTCTGAAAACTTCACTGTTGAAAATTTCTCGGAGTTCAAAAGGCTGCAAAACTTTCTGAAATCTTAAAGCAGTTATTAGTATTGTGAAGCTTCAAAAACATAAAAACTTGGTACAGCAAAGAGAATGAAAGCTAAAGCAAATGAAAACATAACAAGATTAACTTTTTACCTATATAAAACAAGCTTACTAGCAAGGTTGATCAAGTCTTACCAACAAACTGGCGATATATAGAACAAAAAGCCTCCTCTCTTATGAAGTGATCATTGCACCTTCACTTTAATGGACATTGTCCCCACCATAATGGTTTTGTATTTGTGGTGCACATGTAGTGGACAGTCCCATTCTCCAATCTTCACGGTCTCAATATTCTCTATAAAGTTAAGGCCATCCCTCTTGTCGATCTTCTTTGGAAAATACACCGTGTGTTCTTTATCATCAACGTTGAAGGTGACCTTTCCTTTATTGCAATCAATGATAGCACCTGCGGTGTTAAGAAAAGGTCTACCAAGAATAATGGACATGCTTCCGTCCTCGGGCATGTCAAGCACAACAAAATCTGTAAGGATTAAACAATTAGCAACTTCAACGGGTACATCCTCACAAATACCTATTGGGACAGCTGTTGATTTGTCAGCCATCTGAAGGGAGATATCTGTAGGGATTAGTTTCTCTAAACAAAGCCTTTTGTAAAGAGAGAAGGGCATAACACTCACTCCTACACCAAGATCACATAAAGCAGTTCTGACATAATTATTCTTTATGGATCAAGGAATGGTGGGTATACCTGGGTCACCAAGCTTCTTAGGGATCTTGCCACTGAAAGAGTAGTTAGCAAGCATAGTAGATATTGCCTCATTAGGAACTTTTCTTTCATTAGTAACAATATCTTTCATATATTTGGAATAAGGAGGTAACTTAATAGCATCAGTCAAAGGAATTTGAAGAAAAATAGGTTTCATCCATTCACAAAATTTATTATAATGCTCTTCTTCTTTAGATTTGAGGGACTTACCTGGAAAGGGCATGGGTTTCTGTATCCATGGTTCTCTTTCCTTCCCATGTATCCTTGCGATGAAGTCTTCTTTAGAGTACCTCTTGCGTTTATCGGGTGCTTCTTCTTCTCTTACCTGGGGAGAATCATCCTTCTCCGCATCTTTTTCTTCAGGCTCAGCACCGTCTTCTGTTTCAGCATCGGAGGTAGATATGTTGTTAGGATCAACAGCTGGCTTTTCACTTGTAATAGGATCATCGGGATTGTCAGCCTCCTTGTGTTTCTTCTTCTTCTTTTTCTTCGGAGAGCTAACAGTCTCGTCTTCTCCTTGTACTTGAGAATCTTGCTCGATCCTCTTTGGATGCCCCTCAGGATAGAGTGGGTCCTGGGTGTGTGTTCCACCCCTAGTTTTGATTCCATAAGCTTGTATGTCCTGTTTGGCATTATTAGCAAGCAAATCTTTTTGCACATTGGAAATTTTTCAAGCTGAGTTTGAACCATATGAAAATGCTTAACAAGACATTTAACATCATTAACTGTTCTTTCTAAAACATCACATAAACTTTTGATAGCAAGAGAATTATCATGCAACTGACTTTTTAACTTCCTATTAAAATGGTCTTTCTTGACAATAAAATTATCAAGCTCATCTAAACATTGGGCAGGAGGCTTACCTTTAGGGATGTCACTTTCAGTAAAGTCTAATAGAGAGTGTACCTCTACCAAGGGAGGGTTAGTAGGCTCACACAACTTCTCAATAGGCGGTAAATTCTTCACGTCTTCGGCTTTAATACCTTTCTCCTTTATAGACTTCTTTGCTTCTTGCATATCTTCGGGGTTCAGAACAAGCATGCCCCTTTTTTTTGGTGGTAGAAGTGGTTCAGGGACGGACCAGTCTTCATAGTTCTTGGCAATTTTGCACATTAATTCTTCTGCATCGTCCGGGGTTCTTTCCTTGAAAACACAACTAGCACAACTATCCAGATAGGTTCCGGATTCATCGGTTAAACCAGCATAAAATATATCAAGCAGTTCATTCTTGTGAACTCCATGTCCCGGCATAACCTTAAGTAAATCACAAAACCTCCCCCAAGCTTTAGGGAGTTGCTCATCCTGCAATTGTTTAAAGTTATAGATTCTTTGCAAAGAAGCATGTTGCAGATGAGCTGGGAAATACTTATCAACAAAAAATTTGACTAAGTCCTGAGGACTTTTAACGGAACCATAAGGTAGTGCATCGTACCACGATTTAGCGTCTTCCTTCAAAGAAAAAGGAAAAATCTTGGCCACATAGAAGTTTCGTATCTTCTCATCAGTAGTGAACAGGTTGCTTAACTCAGCGAGTTTGGTCACGTGTGTTATAGCATCATGATTTTCTCTGCCATAAAAGGGTCAGCCTCGACTGTAGATATAAGTGAAAGATCAACAGAGAAATCATAATCAGGATCAGTGATCCATATAGGAGATGTGGAAAATTGAGGATCAGGAATAACTTTGTTCTTCATGGCGTGCCTTTTGAGCAACTCTTTAACAGCACCAGGGTCAGAGTCGACACATTCTCTGAGTTCCCTGCAAAAATCATCATCAAGAGTAACATAATCATCATCAAGGATTTTCTCCCTGAGTTCATCTAAGCTCGGGTAACCAAAGGTTTTGCGGGTAGGAATATAGGTAGCAGGGCTCTTGGTCTTGGATTTTTCTGCAGCGTTAGCAGTCTGAGTTTCAATATGGTGAACAAGAAAAGTAGCATCATCAAGAGTAGTGGAAGCATCATCAAAAGTATCGGATATAGTAACAGACTCAATAGAAGCATCATGTAGTGGTGGTGAAGTAAACTTACTCATAACAGAAGGTGAATCGAGTGTAGCAGTAGTGTTCATAACAGTACCTTTTCTTATACAGGATGGTAAGATCGGAACCTTGGGGTCTCCTTTCTTACCCATAGCGGATGATATGCAGCAGGAAGGATACTTCAAGTAGACATGTAAATATTGCTATGCTCCCCGGCAACGGCGCCAGAAAACGCTGCTTTATACCCCACAGGCGTAAGGCATGGAGATAGTCTTCGCGGGTAAGTTAACCCAATTTATTGATTCGACACACGGGGAGCCAAAGAGTATTTATAAGTTTTGACAGTTGAGTTGTCAATTCAACCGCACCTGAAATATACTTGCTTGCAACAATAGATAAGTGGTAACAATAATTTGATAGTGATGATAGCAACAGCAAAAGTAAATAGAAAAAAGTAACAACTAATGACCAGCAGGATTGAAAACACTGTAGGCTAGGGAGATGGATGGTTGGGTGCTGCATGGATGAGAGTAAACATATAATAGATTCTAACACGGGGCAAGGCACAGAGAAAAGCAATGATCATCTAGGCAAATATCAAACAATAGGCATGTATCCCGTAGGTAGTTGTGCGTGCTTGCAATAAGAACTTGCACAACATCTTTTGTCATACCATCCCGCTACGAACGGGGCCAAAAAGTAACTTATGGAGATTAAGGTGCTCCTGTCAAAGAGCACCGGAACAAAGCAATAAACTCAATGGATACATGGAATCCACAAATTATGGACCGTCCCCTTTGGTGTCCCAAGTTGTCACCTTTGGTATCGCCGGTTCCGGACCATAATAGGTGCATACAACTCATAGATAGGATCCAGAACACAAATATATTCATGAAAACACATAGGGTTCAGATCTGAAAACATGGCACTCGGGCCCAAAGTGACAAGCATTAAGAACAACGAATTGTAGCAAAGAAGATAAACACCAATCTAGATGATAGGCAACATGCCCCCAACAATCTAACGAATTATTACATGATTAAACTCATCCAATCCCTACCATCCCCTTTGCCTACAGCAGGGAATTACTCACACATATGAAGAGAAGTCATGGAGGATGGATGGAGTGGCGATGGTGATGACGATGGCGACGATCTCCCCTCTCCGGAGGCCAAATCAGCCTCCAGATTAGCCCTCCCGAAGAAGAACAGAGGGTGGCGGCGGCTCCGCGACGGAAACTGGAAAAACGACTTCTTTTCTGGGGTTTTCTCGTCACGGGGATAAATAGGAGTCTCGGTAGGGCACCAGACGAGGGGGGAGCAGCCCAGGCGGCCTGAGGGCGCGGCCCCACCCCTGGCCGCGCCAGGGGGGCGCCTGGGGCCCCCAGGGCTCCCCTCTGGTCCCACTTCTGGCTCCTGGCTCCTTCGGGTGCGTGGATTTTCAGGTAATTTTCTGGGAATTTTCTGGGACGTCTAAAAATCCATTTTCCTGCGCACAAATAAACCATACAGGCAGCTCTGCTGAAAACAGTGTTAGTCCGGGTTAGTTTCGTCCAAATCATGCAAGAATGAGGGCAAAACAATAGCAAAAGTGTTTGGAAAAGTATATATATGTTTGAGACGTATCACTCCCCTATCTTGTAGACTTGAGTCCCCGGCAACGGCGCCAGAAATTTGCTTGATGGCTTCTCGCCCCTTGTTGGTTACCCCAAGTGGAAGGTTTGAGATGTAGTGCAGCAGCAAGTTTCCCTCAGTGAAGATACCAAGGTTATCGAACCAGTAGGACTCAGGAGATACAAGTAGGTGGCAACGTCGCCAGAAATTTGGCGGTTGACGTGGACCTGCACACAGCAACAAATAACTTTGCTCCCAACGAGTACAGAGGAGTTGTCAATTCCTCCGGCCTTGTCGTTTACAAAGGATCAACGCAAGAGATAAACGATGCAAAGGAAAGTAAAAGCTGAAAGTAAATTAAGGGTGTGAACAATAATGTGAAGATGGATCGGGGTCCCGTGATTTTCACTAGTGATGTCTCTCTCCCAAAAGACGATAAAATTGCTAGCGAGGTAAACAAATCACAGTTGGGCAATTGACAGGATTATGAAGGCACCGCAATACTAACTATGTTGCAAAGAAAGGAAGGGCTCAAAAGCAATGGGCAGTACGCCAAGGTAAGTAGACCGAAATACATCTGCATCTACTACGAATCATCCACCTTGAGATATCTATCCAGAACATCTCTCTGGTATTAAGTTGCGAATCCCACCCAAAGTGTAAACTCAAAGCAACAGACAACTGCATTAAAAGAACTTTGCGTAAAGTAAACAATCCTTGCACCCGCAGGTACAAGCACCGTTGTTTTATCCCTGGTGGCAGCAGCACATCCCCTAGTCTCATGTTTCTGTCACTCAAGCTAGACATCAGGGGGCTGAACCCACAATCGAGCATAACGCTCTATCTTGGAGTTGTAAATAAAATACTTGGCCAAAGCAAATACCACAACGGAGAACATGAAAGAATTTACTCAAGAACAAAATATAAAAGATAAACCAAATATATTACTCATCACAATCTGAACATAGTCTCATAATCCATCAGATCCCAACAAACTCAGCATAGCAACAACAGAAATTACATAGATGCATCGATCATGTGAGGCAGCTCACGAGGACTCGAAAGTGGAGGCCCAAAACAGGGAGAGATATATCACATAGCTACTGGTCACGGACCCATGGTCCAAGGGGGACTACTCACGGTACATACGGGAGGCGTCCATGGCTATGGATGGTCTCCCGGAGGGGGGTAGCTTCTCCCGGCAGGGTGCCGGAGCAGCTTCTCTAGGCCGCCCCGATCTTGAAACGGCGGCGGCGGCGAAACAGAGGCGAGATCGCGGAACAGGAGTCGATATTAGGGGTTTCCATCACGGGGGGTAAATATAGGCGAAGGGGGGCACCGAGAGGACCCACGAGGCAGTCAGGAGGCCTCCTGGCGCCGCCTAGGGTGGGGCCACGCCAGCTGCCCTCCTGGTTGCCTGGTGGTGGCCCCCCTCGCTTCTTTGGTGTTTCCGGAAGCTTCCGCGACGCTGATTTTTTATCTGATTTTTCCGGATTTTTTGGAGCACTTTTAATGGCCGGAAAACCTAAAATACAAAAACAGCAGAAAACAGCAACTGGCAGCTGGGTGCACTGAGTTAGTAGGTTAGTCCAAATAGGTTCAAAAGTGTATGAAAGTTCAAGCAAAACATGGCAAAGTCACACAAAACATGCATGGAGCAAGCAGAAATTATAGATACGTTTGGGACGTATCAACATACGGGAGGCTTCCATGGCTATGGATGGTCTCCCGGAGGGGGTAGCTTCTCCCGGCAGGGTGCCGGAGCAGCTTCTCCAGGCAGCCCCGATCTTGAAACGGCGGCGGCGGCAGAACAGAGGTGAGATCGCGAAAGAGGGATCGATCTTTGGGGTTTCCGTCACGGGGGGTAAATATAGGCGAAGGGGGGCACCGAGAGGGGCCACAGGGCAGCCAGGAGGCTCCCTGGCGTGGCCTAGGGTGGGGCCGCGCCAGGGACCCTTATGGAGTCCCTGTGGTGGCCCCCTTCCCTCCTTTGGTGTTTCTGAAAGCTTCCGTGCCGCTGATTTTTTATCTGATTTTTCCGGATTTTTTGGAGCACTTTTAATGGCCGGAAAACCTAAAATACAAAAACAGAAGAAAACAGGAACTGGCGGCTGGGTGCACTGAGTTAGTAGGTTAGTCCAAATAGGTTCAAAAGTGTATGAAAGTTCAAGAAAAACATGGCAAAGTCACACAAAACATGCATGGAGTAAGCAGAAATTATAGATACGTTTGGGACGTATCAACATCCCCAAGCTTAATTCCTGCTTGTCCTCGAGTAGGTAAATGATAAAAGCATAATTTCTGTGGTGACATGCCACACAACCAAATAAGGACTTTAAAGTCAAGCAATCAAAGCATGCAATTCAATTCAAGTCTTAACAAGCAAGAGTCTATATTAGCATTGATACAAGCAACAAAAGAACAAAAGGTGCAAGAGCTCTTGCTGTCCGTGACTCGAATGTCTCCAAATGGTGTTTGTGTGCAAGCAAGGGACTGGGAAGAAAGAGAAAAAAAGGTTTGTTGAGAACAACTATCTACTAAAGTTTCACACTTGGTCTCCTTTAGATTCTTATCTGGACTCGTCCCCAGACCACTAGTCAGGTAGAAGTCAAACTGATCCACTCCCTTTCGATATTTTAAGCACTCATGCAATGGATAATCGTGAGCAAGAAAGTTGACACCTAAAAGGCGAAACAGAAAGAAGGTGGAGGAGGAAGACAAAAAGGTGTGAAAGGCTCACATCAATGAGGACAATCATAGGCGAGAGAAAGACATATGATAGATATGATGTGAGGAGTAGGGATTGCCATACAACAGATGCACATGTGAGCTAAAAGCTCTCCAAGGGAACTAGTGGGGGTGCATCTAACTCGCTTGCTCAAGAAGACCTAGAGCTCGTTTGAGGAGGCTCATCATTGGAATATACAAGCCAAGTTCTATAGTGTGAAGGGTCCCCACATAGTTGTATGCATAATGATGATCTCTATGGAGTACAAGGGATAGAAGATGAAATACTAGCGTGGATCTCTCAAAAGGAATAGTAGTATGCCCCCTTCTCTCTTTTTTATTTTATTTTTTCTTTTTTTGTATTTTTTTGTATTTTTTGGTGGCCTCAATGGCTCTTTCTATTTAACTCTCATTTGTCCTCTTTGGGATCTTTTGATTTTTTACTCTTTGGGATCTTTTGATTTTGTCCTCTTTGGGATCTTTTGATTTTGTCCTCTTTGGGATCTTTTCCTCACTTTAGGGGCAATACTCTGTATTTTACAAGAATATAGGAGATCTTTCACACTTTACAAAGGTACTCACATAAAGAAAATGTAACTATCATCAAGTATGCAAATGTATGCCTCTGCCAGTGTAGCAGGATATGCAATGATACTAGCGTGTCATGTAGCAATGTTTAGGGCAAGGCCCAACTAGCATGCGGCTCATCGATCAAGCAAGTAGCATGTATGACATGAAGATCAAGTCATGAGAAGGTGGATGTTGCATGGCAATGTATCTCGGAAAGGCTAAGGAAATGCCTTGTAGGTAGGTATTGTGGCTGTTTTGAGGAAAGATATAAGGAGGCTTATGATGACAGAGCGTATCGTGCCAAGGGTTTGGATGCACCGGCGAAATATGCGCCAACTCTCGAGGTGAGAAAGGGCAATGCACGGTACCGAAGAGGCTAGAAAAAGTATAGGTGGGTGGAAGTGTGAACTTTTGAATACTCACATTAGTCCGAAGAACTCATGCACTTATTATCGGTAACTCTCAATCTAATCAGGAGGTTCACAAAGAGATAGGTACGCCGAGGAGGAGTGTCTGAGGGTTTGGTTATCCTTGCGCATCCTCGACTCATGGTACGTGGGTGTACTCTAATATTCGAACCCTCCAGAAGTTAGTGATCCATCTAGTAGCTAGAGTTCTCAACAGGAGTTTTTTTTTGGTTTTAGAAAAACACACGGATTGCCCAAAATACAACATCTATCACTAATAGGCAAGAGCTCTTGACACCATAAGTTCAAACATTACTCTAATCAATACCTCAAAACTACTGCAAGTTACTACTACAAAGAGAACAACAACTTTAACTACCTACTTTCAGTCAAAACACAGAACTCAGTGCAACAGGAAAACTCTCTAAGAAGATAAAACATGCAACCTATAGAAATTTCAACCTAAGACAAAAGAAAAGCTCTAGAAAAACTAAAGCACTACAACTAAACAGAACAACAGCTAAGAAAAGAAAAAGAACAGCTCACAGCTAAAAGAATAAGCATGCAAATCCTATGAGGAGTTCTAATTCAAGCGGAGCGTGTATCTCTCCCACACAAAAGAGTAAGTAAGCTGGGATCTAACTTGTTACTACAGCAAAGAAAGCAAAGCAAAACTAAAAACTAAACAAAACCTAAGAGCGAGACGCTCCAAGAAAAGCACATAACGCATGAAGTGATAAAAATATAGTGCAACGAGGGACAAACTGATGATTGTTGATGGAGAAGGGGATGCACGGGGGCATCCCCAAGCTTAGACGCTTGAGTCTCCTTGAATATTTGTTGGGGATGCATGGGGGCATCCCCAAGCTTGAGCGCTTGACACTCCCGAATCTTCTTTCATCATCTTTCATCGCACACTTGAAAACTCCCTTCATACATAACTCATTGTAGACTGATTGGAGAGGTTAGTACCCTAATAAAATAATTTTTTCCTCTACTGCAAATAAAGATTTCCAGGAAGAGCTACTGTTTCCCATTATTGCCAAAAAATTTTGGCAAAGAAAAAGCAAGCTTAAGGTTTGCAAAATTAGAGAGAGACAAAACGTGGCAGAATCTGTGAAAAACAGAACAGAAGATAGAAACGAATTTTTTAGGGATACTTCTCCCACTCAAATAAAAAAACTCAGGACATACGGAAGTTTCGTAATTGTATAGAGCACGTTGTGTAAAAATTTCAGCTCAAAAGGATGAACTGGGATTTTTATGGAATTTTTCTAGTCACGAGGACAGAATCTGTTTTCTGGACAGCATGTCACAACTTCTACCTCCCTTGCCGTATGAGGCTAAACTTTGCACAAAGCTTGAAAAATAAAGATACAATGATGTTGCTACAGTAGTAACAATCATCAAGACCACTAAAAACAGAACAAAAGAAAAAATAAAAACCTAAATTCGTTGCGGGCTGCCTCCCGAAAGCGCTTCTTTAGAGCCATTAGCTAGGCTTAAAGTAGAAGATCAAGTCTTTTCAAGAGAATAACTAGCCCGTGTGACGGACTCAAAAGGTAACTTAATCTTTTTCCTAGGGAAATGTTCCATCCCCTTTTTGAGAGGGAATTGGAATTTGATAGTTCCCTCTTTCATGTCAATGATAGCACCAACTGTGCGAAGAAAAGGACGTCCCAAAATAATTGGACAAGAGGGCTCACACTCAATGTCCATAATAGTGAAATCAACGGGAACATAATTGTCATTGACAATGATAAGAACATCGTCGATCTTACCCAAAGGTTTCTTTACGGAAGAATCAACAAGACGAACACCAAAAGAACAAGGATCAAAAGGTTTCAATTCAAGCATATCATACATTCTGTTGGGCATAACAGAGGTACTTGCTCCAACATCACAAAGAGCATAACAAGAGAAGTTATTCAATTTAATTTTTATCATAGGATCCCAACCATCTTCTAGCTTCCTAGGTATGGAGGCTTCTAGTCTAAGCTTTCTCCTCCCTAACTTTGATTAGATCATTGGTGATATGCTCTGTGAAGGCAAGATTAAGTGTGCTAGTGTGGGGGTCTCTAGACATCTTGTGTAGGAAACCAATAACTTCTGGTAGAGTGCAGTTGTAAAAGTCTAAATCACTACTATCTACCAAGGAAGTAGTGATATTATTTAAGCTCACTTGTTTAAAAGCCTCTATGTTCATAGAGTTTTCTTCTTCTAAGGTTGAGGTGGTAGCATCACCATTGATAGGTCCAGTGGGACTAGGGGTGTGATGGGTGCTAACAGTTTGGACATCCTCAACTACTTGGATAGTGGCTACTGTGTGGTAGGTAGAAAGGCTCTTAATTCTTTCTTCTTCCTCCTTTTCTCTAGCCCATCTCTCTTTTAGTTTAGCCATCATCCTAATATTTTCATTGATTTGTAACTGGATAGCATTAATAGGAGTGACCTTACTCTCCTCAAGGGGAGAGGTTCTAATTTTTAACATCTCAACATCAAGGGCTAAGTTGTCTACCTTCAAACAAAGGTTATCTAATTTAGCTAGTTTTTCTTCCACATTCTTGTTGAAGGCTTTTTGGGTAGTGATAAAGTCTCTAAGCATACTCTCTAGTTCTGAAGTGGAGTTTCTGGTGGTAGGATAAGTGTTGTTCCCATAGTTATTGGATGGGAAAGGCCTAGGATTGTTGCTACCAAAGTTACTCCTATAAGCATTATTATTGAAGTTGTTTCTAGAGATAAAATTAACATCTACTTGCTCCTGAGCAACCAAAGAGTTTAAAGGAACATCTTGAGGATCAATAGAAGATTGCTTGGTAAGTAGAGACATGATAAGGTCAACTTTTTCATTTAAAGAGGAGATCTCCTCGACCGAATTTACCTTCTTACCAGTTGGAGATCTTTCGGTGTGCCACTGAGAGTAGTTTAGCATCATCTCTTCTAGTAGCTTTGTGGCAGCACCAAGCGTGGTTGACATAAAAGTTCCTCCCGCGGCCGAATCTAACAGGTTCCGCGAGGTGAAGTTCAAGCCTGCATAAAAGTTCTGGATAACCATCCAGGTAGTCAGTCCATGTGTGGGGCAGTTCTTGACAAGCGTCTTCATACGTTCCCAAGCCTGGGCAACATGTTCATTATCCAATTGCCTGAAATTCATAATGTTACTCCGTAATTGAATAATTTTAGCAGGGGGATAGTACTTCCCTATAAAAGCATCTTTGCATTTACTCCAAGAATAGATACTATTCTTGGGCAAAGATTGTAGCCACTCCTTGGCTCTTCCTCTCAAAGAGAAAGGAAAAAGCTTCAGCTTGACGATGTCTCCATCCACTTCCTTATACTTCTGCATGTCGCAGAGTTCAATAAAGTTGTTTAGGTGCAAGGCAGCATCTTCTCCTGCTCCTGAGAATTGATCTTTCATAACAAGGTTAAGCAGAGCAGGTTTAATCTCATAAGAAGGTGTTGAAGTGGCAGGTGGAGCAATAGGAGTGCAGATAAATTCACTGTTGTTGTGACTAGTGAAGTCACACAACTTAGTGTTTTCATTGGAACCCATAGTAGCAGCAGGTATTTTTGGTATTTTTGATTAAGGACACAAAAGTAAAAACTGAAGGGTAAACTAACAAGACTAAAAAGCAAAGGTAAAAGATAGTGTGGAACTCCCCTATCTTGTAGACTTGAGTCCCCAGCAACGGCGCCAGAAATTTGCTAGATGGCTTCTCGCCCCTCGCTAGTTACCCCAAGTGGAAGGTTTGATGTAGCACAACGGCAAGTTTCCCTTAGCGAAGATGCTAAGGTTGAGTATCGAACCAGTAGGACTCAAGAGATACAAGTAGGTGGTAAAGTGAACAATGGCGCCGTTCACAACCGAGGTTGCTAACTTCACCTGGACATGCACACAGATACAAATAACTTTGCTCCCAACGAGTTCAGAGGAGTTGTCAAGTCCTCCGGCCTTGTTGTTTACAAAGGATAAAACGCACGGGCTAATAATGATAGTGATAGCAACGGAAAAGTAAATACTGAAAGTAAATTGGTAGTGTGAACAATGATGTGAAGATGGACCGGGGTCCCTTGATTTTCACTAGTGATGTCTCTCTCCCAAAAGACGATAAAAGTGCTAGCGAGCTAAACAAATCACAGTTGGGCAATTGACAGGATTATGAAGGCACCACAATGCTAACTATGCTGCAAAGAAAGGAAGGGATCAAAAGCAATGGGCAGTACGCCAAGGTAAGTAGACTGAAATCCATCTGCATCTACTACGAATCATCCACCTTGAGATATCTATCCAGAACATCTCACTGGTATTAAGTTGTGAATCCCACCCAAAGTGTAAACTCAAAGCAACAGACAATTACATTAAAAGAACTTTGCGTAAAGTAAACAATCCTTGCACCCGCAAGTACAAGCACCATTGTTTTATCCCTGGTGTCAACAGCACATCCTCTAGTCTCATGTTTCTGTCACTCAAGCTAGACATCAAGGGGCTGAACCCAGAATCAAACATAACGCTCTCTCTTGGAGTTGCAAATAAAATACTTGGCCAAAGCAAATACCGCAACGGAGAACATGCAATAATTTACTCAAGAACAAAATATAAAAGAGAAGAACCAAATATATTACTCATCACAATCTGAACATAGTCTCATAATCCATCAGATCCCAACAAACACAGCATAGCAACAGCAGAAATTACATAGCTGCCTCGATCATGTGAGGCAGCTCACGAGGACTCGAAAGTGGAAGCACAAAAGAGGGAGAGATAGATCACATAGCTACTGGTCACGGACCCATGGTCCAAGGGGGACTACTCACGGTACATACGGGAGGCGTCCATGGCTATGGATGGTCTCCCGGAGGGGGGTAGCTTCTCCCGGCAGGGTGCCGGAGCAGCTTCTCCAGGCAGCCCCGATCTTGAAACGGCGGCGGCTGAGGAACAGAGGCGAGATCGCGAAAGAGGGATCGATCTTAGGGGTTTCCGTCACGGGGGGTAAATATAGGCGAAGGGGGCACCGAGAGGGGCCACAGTGCAGCCAGGAGGCTCCCTGGCGCGGCCTAGGGTGGGGCCGCGCCAGGGACCCTTCTGGAGTCCCTGTGGTGGCCCCCCCTTCCCTCCTTTGGTGTTTCCGGAAGCTTTCGTGTCGCTGATTTTTTATCTTATTTTTCCGGATTTTTTGGAGCCCTTTTAATGGCCGGAAAACCTGAAATACAAAAACAGCAGAAAACAGCAACTGGCAGCTGGGTGCACTGAGTTAGTAGGTTAGTCCAAATAGGTTCAAAAGTGTATGAAAGTTCAAGCAAAACATGGCAAAGTCACACAAAACATGCATGGAGCAAGCAGAAATTATAGATACATTTGGGACGTATCAACCATCCATTCCTGCGAGTGTTATCAAACAAAAGTAGTGCAGGTAGACGGATCTCACGAGTAATGGTCTTTTCAAACCTCAAAATATAAACAAGGTTACCAAACTGGGAATTCATGGTAACAAACTTATGCCTCTTCATAGAAGCAAGATCGAGACTTGTGTATGAAAAGGGAAGATCATCAGGATGCGGGGTGCGATTAAGAGACTCAAGGATAAGCGTGGCGTAAACAGCACCATATAAATCGCCCTTGTTACTGTTCATAACAAGGCGCCGAGCAATTAAGGCACCCACATTATAATCATTCTTATCAGAGAGGGCGTTCGCATAAATAGCGAAATCTGGTGCAGAACCAATTCTCGTGTTGTCACGAGCCAACACCCTCTAGCAATAAAGTACGCGAAATACTTGATGTGTGGGAATAAAATGTTGTTAATCTTTGTACGCCGAATGTCGCTCTCCTCCTGGATACAAAGGGAGATTAAAAAGGGTCTTCAACTCAGAGGGCTGAGTGTTCATCTTTGCTGTCTGACCAGCGTTCTGCACACCTATTATATCACAAAACTGTGCCAAGGACATGGTTATAAGATCGTTATAAAGTTTAAATTCGACGGTTCCAGCAGAATGGTTATAACAAAAAATGTTAACAAAGCAGGAGGTGAGCTTCCTGTATTGTACCACACGGCATAGTGCTAGCCGTCTCAAACCTGCATTAGCACAAAGCCCATAGAATTCCTCCTTAATTCCTGCAGCTGTAAGAAAATCATCGCACGGATACATCATTGCACATGTTGGACTTGTGTGTTCCAACAACTCCAAGGGCACATGATCTTCATTGTAGCTCACCCTAGCAGCTGAGGGTGAAGTTGCAGATCTAGTAACTCGATCGGAGCGCTCAGGCTTCTTCTTCACCAGCCACCCCTTTGCTTTCCCTAGCAAACTCATTTCTGAAATTTTTGACAATTCACAAAAAAAAGGATTTAAACAAAGTGAGTTGAGGCAAACTACTCTACTCACTTACCTAAGGCATAAACTTGCATCAAAACTTGGAAAATAAATTTCTACACATGCATGCAAGCTCATCTAAACAGCACCAAGAACTACTAAATACTCAAATATAAAGCCACCAATCAAAAATCTATTTGGAGGGGTGGAGGAGTTGCATACCAGGGAGTATTTTCTCAAAATCATAGCTCAAATAGTGGGCTGTAGAGAGAGATCAAAAAATTCCTCCAAGAACAGCAAGAACGCAAGAACTGGAGCAGAACTCGTATTTTTGGAGAGAGGGAGGAGGAAGAAGAAATACATACAGGCGGGGCCTGTGGGCCCCAGGCGCCCTGTGGGCGCGGCCAGGGGGCTGGCCGCCTAGGCCATTGGTGGGCCCCCTGGTCAGCCGCAGGTGCCTCTGGGTCACTCCCGGTATGGAAATTTTTATTCTCAATTTTCTGGAATTTTTCTGAAAACTTCACAGTTGAAAATTTTCCGGCGTTCAAAAAGCTGCGAAACTTTCTGAAAACTCGAAGCAGTGATTAGAATTGTGAAGCTTCAAAAACATATAAGCTTGGTACAACAGGGAGAATAAAAGCTAAAGCAAATGAAAACACAAGAAGACTCACTTTTTACTTATATAAAACATGCTAGCTGGCATGGTTGATCATGTCTAACCAACTAACCGGCGATATATAGAACAAAAAGTCTCACCTCTTATGAATTGATCATTGCACGTTTACTTTAATGGACATTGTCCCCACCATAATGGTTTTTTATTTGTGGTGCACGTGTAAAGGACAATCCCATTCTCCGATCTTCACGGTCTCGATATTCTCTATTGAGTTAAGGTCATGCCTCTTGTCGATCTTCTTTGGAAAATACACTGTGTCTTCTTTATCGTCTATGTTGAAGGTGACCTTTCCTTTATTGCAATCAATAATGGCACCTTCGGTGTTAAGAAAAGGTCTACCAAGAATAATTGACATACTCCCATCCTCGAGCAGGTCAAGCACAACAAAATCTGTAAGAATTAAACAATTAGCAACTTCAACTGGAACATCCTCACAAATACCTATCGGGACAGCTGTTGGTTTGTCAGCCATCTGAAGAGAGATATCTGTAGGGATTAGCTTATCTAAACATAGCCTTTTATAAAGAGAAACAGGCATAACACTCACCCCTGCTCCGAGATCACATAAGGCAGTCTTGACATAATTATTATTTATAGAGCAAGGAATGGTGGGTATACCTGGATCACCAAGCTTCTCAGGAATCTTGCCACTGAAAGAATAGTTAGCAAGCATAGTAGATACTACCTCATTAGTGACTTTTCTTTTATTAGTGACAATATCTTTCATGTATTTGGAATAACGAGGTAACTTGATAGCATCAGTCAAAGGAATTTGCAGAAAAAGAGGTTTCATCCCCTCACAAAATTTATTATAATGCTCTTCTTCTTTAGATTTGAGAGACTTACCTGGAAAGGGCATGGGTTTTTGTACCCATGGTTCTCTTTCCTTCCCATGTCTTCTTGCTATGAAGTCTTCTCTTGTATACTTCTTCCATTTATCGGGTGCTTCTTCTTCTCGCACCTCAAGAGGATCACCCTTCTCCTTATCATTTTCTTCGGGCTCAGCACCGTCTTCAGTTTCAGCATCAGAGGTAGATATGTTGTTTGGATCAACAGCAGGTTTTTCACTTGTAATAGGATCATCGGAGTTGTCAGCTTCCTTGTGTTTCTTCTTCTTTTTCTTCTTTGGAGAGCTAACAATCTCGTCTTCTACTTGCACTTGAGAATCTTGCTCGATCCTCTTTGGATGCCCCTCAGGATAGAGTGGGTCCTGGGTGTGTGTTCCACCCCTGGTCTTGATGCCATAAGCTTGTATGTACTGTTTGGCATTGTTAGCAAGCAAATCTTTTTGCACATTAGAAATTTGTTCAAGTTGAGTTTGAACCATATGAAAATGCTTAACAAGACATTTAACATCATTAACCGTTCTTTCAAGAACACCAAGTAAACTTTTGATAGCAAGAGAATTATCATGTAACTGACTTTGTATCCTCCTATTAATATTGTCTTGCTTAATAATAAAATTATCAAGCTCATCTAAGCATTGGTCGGGAGGATTACCTTTAGGGATGTCACTTTCAGTAAAGTCTGATAGAGAGTGTACCTCTACCAAGGGAGGGTGAGTAGTAATTTCACACAACTTCTCGATAGGCGGTAGATTCTTCATATCTTCGGCTTTAATGCCTTTCTCCTTAATAGACTTCTTTGCTTCTTGCATATCTTCGAGGCTCAGAACAAGCATGCCCCTCTTCTTTGGTGGTGGAGGTGGTTCAGGGACGGACCAATCTTCATGGTTCTTGGCAATTTTGCCCATTAATTCTTCAGCATCGGCCGGTGTTCTTTCCCTGATAGGACCTGGATTCATCGGTTAGGCCAGCATAAAATATATCAAGTAATTCATTATTTGGGACTTCATGTCCTGGTCTAGCCTTAATTAAGTCACAATACCTCCCCCAAGCTTTAGGGAGGAGCTCATCCTGCAACTGTTTAAAGTTATAGATTCTTTGCAAAGTAGCATGTTGCATATGAGCAGGAAAATATTTATCAACAAAAAATTGAACTAAGTCCTGAGGACTCTCAATGGAACCATAAGGTAGTGCATTGTGCCAGGATTTAGCTTCTCCCTTCAAAGAAAAAGGAAAAAAGCTTGGCCACATAGAAATTTCGTATCTTCTCATCAGTAGTAAATAGGTCACCTAACTCAGCGAGTTTGGTCAGGTGTGCTATAGCATCATCATTTTCTCTGCCATAAAAAGGGTCAACCTCGACTGTAGATATAAGTGAAAGATCAACAGATAAATCATAATCAGGTTCATTGATGCATATAGGAGATGTGGCAAATTTAGGACCAGGAATATTCTTGTTCTTCATGGAGTGCTTCTCGAGCAGCTCCTTTATAGCATCAGGGTCAGAGTCGGCACACTCTCTGAGTTCCCTGCAAATATCATCATCAAGAGTAATATAATCATCATCAAGGATCATCTCCTTGAGTTCATCTAAGTTTGGGTAACCAAAGGTTTTGCAAGTAGGAATATAGGTAGCAGGAGTCTTGGTCTCGGGTTCTGCTGCAGCCTTAGCAGTCTGAGTTTCAATATAGTGACCAAGAAAACTAGTATCATCAAGAGTAGTGGAAGCATCATCAAAAGTATCGGACATAGTGACAGACTCAGTAGAAGTAGAATGTGGTGGTAGTGGTGAAGCAAACTTACTTATAACGGAAGGTGAATCAAGCGTAGAACTGGTACTTAGAACGGTACCATTTTTTGTAGTGGATGGTAGGATCGGAACCTTGGGGTCTCCTTTCTTACCCATAGCGGATGAAGTGTGGCAGGCAGGATACTTCAAGTAGAATTGTAAATACTTCTATGGTCCCCGGCAATGGCGCCAGAAAACAGTACTTGATGACCCTCAACTGTAGGGGATCGATTGTAGTGTTCTCGCAGGTAAGTTAACCCAATTTATTGATTCGACACAAGGGGAACCAAAGAGTATTTATAAGCTTTGACAGTTGATTTTTCAATTCAACCGCACCTGAAATATGCTTGATTACAACAAAGTATTAATAGCAACTGCGATATGATAGCAATAGTGATGATAGCGAAAGTAAACTAGTAGTAACCAGCAGAACTAAAATACTGTAGGCTAGGGAGATGGATGGTCGGGCGCTGCATGAATAAGAATGAACATGTAATAGATTCTAACACGAGGCAAGGCACACAGAAAAGCAATGATCATCTAGGCAAATATCAAACATTAGGCATGTATCCCATAGGTAGTTGTGCGTGCTTGCAATAAGAACTTGCATAACATCTCTTGTCCTACCATCCCGCTATGAACGGGGCCAAAAGGAACTTATGGAGATTAAGGTGCTCCTGTCAAAGAGCATCGGAACAAAGAAATAAACTCAATGGATACATGGAATCCTCAAATTATGGACCATCCCCTTTGGTGTCCCAAGCTGTCACCTTTGGGATTGCCGGTTCCGGACCATAATAGGTGCATCAACTCATAGATAGGATCTCGAACATAAGTAAACTCATGAAAACATAAGTGGTTCAAATCTGAAAACATGGCACTCGGGCCCAAAGTGACAAGCATTAAGAGCAACAAGTTGTAGCAAAGATGATAAACACCAAAGTAGATGATAGGCAACATGCCCCCAACAATCTGACGAACTATTACATGATCAATCTCATCCAACCCCTACCATCCCCTTTGCCTACAGCAGGGAATTACTCACACATGTGAAGAGAAGTCATGGAGGGATGATGGAGTGGCGATGGTGATGACGATGGCGACGATCTCCCCTCTCTGGAGGCCAAATCAGCCTCCAGATTAGCCCTCCCGAAGAAGAACAGAGGTTGGCGGCGGCTCCGCGATGGGTTCTGGAAAAGCGTCTTATGTTTTGGAGGTTCCTCGTCACGGGAATAAATAGGAGTCGAAGTAGGGCACCAGGGGAGGGGGGAGTCGCCCAGGCGGCCAGCTGGCGCGGCCCCACCCCTGGCCGTGCCAGCAGGGCGCTTGGGCCCCCCTGGGTTCCCTCTGGCCCCCCTTCTGGCTCCGGGCTCCTTCGGGTGCGTGGATTTTTTGGTATTTTTCTGGGAATTTTTTGAGATGTCCAAAAATCCATTTTCCTGCGCACAATAAAACCAAACAGGCAGCTCTGCTGAAAACATCGTCAGTCCGGGTTAGTTTAGCTCAAATCATGCAAGAATGAGGGCAAAGCAATAGCAAAAGTGTTTGGAAAAGTATATACGATTTGAGACGTATCAGTTGCGCAGAAACATATACTGCACGCTTATCCTAATTTCCCCGAGGTATTCGCTAGCCACCTATTTCGACTCGGGGAGTTTGATAAAGAAGAAAGACTACACTCGAATAAGGGTTCTTCTAGATGATTACCTCGAGGGCTACGCCTCAAAAGGATGCAGTTTTGCCAACAAAACGGCGGAATGTATCCGAAATGGAAAGCATGTGTTCAAACACGTAACGCAGTTCCTCTGCGTTAAGCAGCCGGCTCGCAGCGTGAAGGAGGGCTTCTACGTCCTCCATCACCTATGGGGATTCGTCCGTGACTGCCATATGGGTACACTGCCATGTAGTATCCGAGGATGGGCCGAGAGGTTGGTGCGAATCGACGATAATAATCTCAAAGAAGACTTCTTCCGCATCCAAGTCCAAATATAGGAAATCATGAAGCACGATGTCATGACATCAGGTGGGACCTTAAACTATCCCAGATGGATTCCTAAGGGCGAGATCGAAGAACGCCTACAAATGCAGGCTGACATCAGGACGTGGACTACGAAAGATGGCTATAAGACGTTCCCAACGCCAAGTCAGGGAAACTCTAGCACATGACGTATGCCTAAATAGAATGAGTATGTATCTTTTATTATGTTATGAATCCTTTGATTTATTTAGACATATATATATATATATATGTATATATATATATGCATTTGAACCATTTAATTCTTTCCATTGCATGATATACTAATATGCCTTGACTATACAGAGGACGAAGTGCTACGTGGTTTTCGATGGACGGGTTCCTGGAGTCTACGTCAAGTGGGAGGACTGTCATAGACAAGTGAACAAGTTTAGCGGCAATAACTACAAAGGGTACGCGAGTAGAGAGGAAGCGGTAGCCAAGTGGAAGGACCACACGAGGAAGAGGAACCAGATGCAGAACTTGGTCGTGCCCCCGCTGATCTTTCTCACCCTTATCGCGCTTGGGCTCTACATGATCCGCTGAACAATGGTGACTTGTGATAACTTGTAATGTGATGACTTGTGATGTCTTGTGTAACTTATGATGGATTTAGATAACTTGTGATGGATTTGGAGTAGTTGTGATGATCAATCTGTTTGATGACTAGCTTGTGATGATCAAATTGTTTTGACAACTTGGGATGATCAATTTGTTTGTTTTAATCTGCTATTTGTATTTGTAATGATAAATCTGTTTGGTGCTGGAGACAGATTTTTTTTAAATGAAATATATTTTTGTGGCACATGTAAATATATATTTTGTGGCGCATGAGCATTTTTTATGGCGCACTCTGTTCTGTGGTGCATGTGCGTGTGGTGCGCCATAGAAACATAATATTTCTGTGGCGCATGGGCCTTGGTGCGCCACAGAATGTCCCCTTTCTTTGGCGCACCTCTACATGCGCCACAAAAATAAAATTTTAGTGGCGAGCTTTCTATGGCGCACCCATATATGCGCCACAGAAAGGCAAAATGGATGCGCTACAGATGACCAGTTTCCTAGTGGTGGGGGAGGATAAGGGTGCCACACACTCCTTTTAGCCCTGGATCGAGATCCATCCCCCCCTTGTCCCCTCTCCCTCTCCCCAAGCTCGCCCGTCCTCGGCCATGGCGGAGCCGTGGCTGCGCCGGCGAACCCCCACGGCCAACGGCCTCCACGTCAGCTGCGACCCTGTCCAGCCGGACCTCCGTCCTCGTCTTCATCGCCTTGAGCAACTGATACGTCCCAAACGTATCTATAATTTCTGCTTGCTCCATGCATGTTTTGTGTGACTTTTCCATGTTTTGCTTGAACTTTCATACACTTTTGAACCTATTTGGACTAACCTACTAACTCAGTGCACCCAGCTGCCAGTTGCTGTTTTCTGCTCTTTTTGTATTTCAGGTTTTCCGGCCATTAAAAGTGCTCCAAAAAATCCGGAAAATCAGATAAAAAATCAGCGACACGGAAGCTTCCGGAAACACCAAAGGAGTGAAGGGGGTCACCACAGGGACTCCAGAAGGGTCCCTGGTGCGGCCCCACCCTAGGCCGCGCCAGGGAGCCTCCTGGCTGCCCTATGGCCCCTCTCGGTGCCCCCTTCGCCTATATTTACCCCCCGTGACGGAAACCCCTAAAATCGATCCCTCTTTAGCGATCTCGCCTCTGTTCTGCCGCCGCCGCCGTTTCAAGATTGGGGCTGCCTAGAGAAGCTGCTCCGGCACCCTGCCGGGAGAAGCTACCCCCTCCGGGAGACCATCCATAGCCATGAACGCCTTCCGTATGTACCGTGAGTAGTTCCCCTTGGACCATGGGTCCGTGACTAGTAGCTATGTGATTTATCTCTCCCTCTTTTGTGCTTCCACTTTCGAGTCCTCGTGAGCTGCCTCACATGATCGAGGCAGCTATGTAATGTCTCTTGTTGCTATGTTGAGTTTGTTGGGATCTGATGGATTATGAGACTATGTTCAGATTGTGATGAGTAATATATTTGGTTCTTCTCTTTTATATTTTGTTCTTGAGTAAATTCTTGCATGTTCTCCGTTGCGGTATTTGCTTTTGCCAAGTATTTTATTTGCAACTCCAAGAGAGAGCGTTATGTTTGATTGTGGGTTCAGCCCCTTGATGTCTAGCTTGAGTGACAGAAACATGAGACTAGAGGTTGTGCTGTTGCCACCAGGGATAAAACAACGGTGCTTGTACTTGCGGGTGCAAGGATTGTTTACTTTACGCAAAGTTCTTTTAATGCAATTGTTTGTTGCTTTGAGTTTACACTTTGGGTGGGATTCGCAACTTAATACCACCGAGATGTTCTGGCTAGATATCTCAAGGTGGATGATTCGTAGTAGATGCAGATGGATTTCGGTCTACTTACCTTGGCGTACTGCCCATTGCTTTTGAACCCTTCCTTTCTTTGCAGCATAGTTAGCATTGCGGTGCCTTCATAATCTTGTCAATTGCCCAACTGTGATTTGTTTACCTCGCTAGCACTTTTATCGTCTTTTGGGAGAGAGAAATCACTAGTGAAAATCACGGGACCCCGGTCCATCTTCACATCATTGTTCACACTACCAATTTACTTTCAGTATTTACTTTTCCGTTGTTATCACTATCATTATTATCCCGTGCGTTTTATCATTTGTAAACAACAAGGCCGGAGGAATTGACATCTCCTCTGAACTCGTTGGGAGCAAAGTTATTTGTATCTGTGTGCAGGTCCAGGTGAAGTTAGCAACCTCGGTTGTGAACGGCGCCATTGTTCACTTTACCACCTACTTGTATCTCTTGAGTCCTAATGGTTCGATACTCAACCTTAGAATCTTCGCTAAGGGAAACTTGCTGTGGTGCTACATCAAACCTTCCACTTGGGGTAACCAACGAGGGGCGAGAAGCCATCAAGAAAATTTATGGCGGCGTTGCCGGGGACCCCAAGTCTACAAGATAGGGGAGTTGCACACTATCTTTTACCTTTGCTTTTTAGTCTTAATTGTTAGTTTACCTTTCAGTTCTTGCTTTAGTGTCTTTTATCAAAAATCAAAAAAATAGTTACCTTGCTAGTAGATATCAGTATGTTTGGCCCATTTGCCTTGGGTGAGTCAGAAGTGCTCACCTTTAAACAAAGAGGTGGTGAAAGTTTGAAAGATGCTTGGTATAGAATTAATGATTCTCAAAAAAGAGCCACCAAGAAGCAATCCACCACTATCCTGCTTAGAAATTTTTATGTTGGGATTACTTCTTGGAATAGGTTTCTTTTAGACACTGCTATCAATGGGAACTTCATAGAGGCCCCATATTGGGAAGCCCTTAATGTTATTGAAAATCTTGTTGGAAGTCTCCCCATTGTTAGTATTAAGGAGAACATTACTTTATCTCACATTATGAGAAAACTTGAAAAAATAGAGCTAGAGATGCCAAGTATCGATAGGGTGAATGAGTTGGATCGTAAGATTCAAGGGAATTTGAATAGGCTAGATAATTCCATGCAGAAAATTCTCAAAACTTTGGAGACTATCAAATCCCTTGATGAAAAGTCTTCTAGGATAGAAAAAATTGAGGAAGTTATTGAAACTTTAGGAACTACCTTCTCCTCACTCAAAACCAAAAAGGATGAAACTCCAGCAAAGAATGAACCTAAGTCCGTTTACGTACCCAAGGTTCCCCGAGCTAAAGCTAGCACACCCAGTGCCAAGCGAGTTGAAACGGTGAAAACTTTGGAGGAGACACTTATCTTTAACTTTAATGAAATTCCAACTGATTTCCCTCCTTTTGATTTTATTACAAGAAGCATTTTAATTCGTACTTTATTTGAGAAACCCATTAAGACTAGTTGGACTATTGAAGACTTTTTGATGATCATGATAATGGTTCAATAGATACAACTTGATCTTCTACTTTAAGCCTAGCTAATGGCTCTAAAGAAGCGCTTTCGGGAGGCAGCCCGCAACGAATTTAGGTTTTTCATTTTGCTTTTGTTCTGTTTTTAGTGGTCTTGATGATTGTTACTACTGTAGCAACATCATTGTATCTTTATTTTTCAAGCTTTGTGCCAAGTTTAGCCTCATACGGCAAGGGAGGTAAAAGTTGTGACATGCTGTCCAAAAAACAGATTCTGTCCTCGTGACTAGAAAAATTCCAGAAAAATCCCAGTTCATCTATTTGAGCTGAAATTTTTACACAGCATGCTCTATACAATTACGAAACTTCCGTATGTTCTGAGTTTTTTTATTTGAGTTGCAAAAGTATACCTAAAAAATACGTTTCTATCTGCTGTTCTGTTTTTCACAGATTCTGCCACGTTTTGTCTCTCTCTACTTTTGCAAACCTTAAGCTTGCTTTTTCTTTGCAAAAACTTTTTGGAAATCTTGGGAAACAGTATCTCTTCCTATAAATCTTTATTTGCAGTAGAGTAAAATTTATTTTATTAGGGTACTAACCTCTCCAATCAGTCTACAATGAGTTATGTATGAAGGGAGTTTTCAAGTGCGCGATAGAGGATGAGGAAATAAGATTCGGGAGTGTCAAACGCTCAAGCTTGGGGATGCCCATGTGAACCCCCAATAAATATTCAAGGATACTCAAGCCTCTAACCTTGGGGATGCCCCCGTGCATCCCCTTCTCCATCAACAATCATCAGTTTGTCCCTCGTTGCACTATATTTTTATCACTTCATGCGTTATGTGCTTTTCTTGGAGCGTCTCGCTCTTAGGTTTAGTTTAGTTTTTAGTTTTTCTTTGCTTTCTTTGCTGTAGTAACAAGTTAGATTCCAGCTTACTTACTCTTTTGTGGGAGAGATTCACGATCCGCTAGAACTCCTCATAGGATTTGCATGCTTATTTCTTTTAGCTGTGAGTTGTTCTTTTTCTTTTCTTAGCTGCTGTTATGTTTAGTTGTAGTGCTTCAGTTTTTCTAGAGCTTTTCTTTTGTCTTAGGTTGAACTTTCTATAGGTTACATGTTTTATCTTGTTAGAGTGTCAGAACCCCAACTAGGGTAAGTGCTAGGGTTTGAGTGCCCCTTTGCATCATGTGAAAATTTTAAAGAAAAGAAATTCAAAAATGGGGAAAACAAAGCCCTGAAGAATTTAAATAATTGGACAGATAAAAAACTTTTTCCAAAAATCATTTGAATGTTTGGAAAACTCCTAGAATTGTTGCTGATCATTGCAAAAGTGGTTTGGGTTCATTCCCAAGCTCATGGAATTTTCTAAAAATCAAAATCTGCCTTAGAAATTAAATATGACCCCTATTTGAATTGAAATTCAAAAATTTTGAATTTCAAAAATGCTCAAATTATACAAGTGACATGCTACTGGTCACCTAGGATTTATAAAAATGTTTGGGCATTTTACAAAATTTCCTAGCTATTTATTTCTAGGCACAACATAATTACAGAAAAGAAAAAGAAAAAAAACCGAAAGAGGAGGGGCTTACCTATCGCCCAGGGCGAAGGCCCACTTCCTCTGGCCGGCCCAACCCACCCGGCCGCGTTGTCTTCTTCCTCCCCTTGCCTCCAAGAAGCTCGGTGGCGAGTCGAGCACCGTGGACGCCACCGAGGCTCGCCTAGACCAGCCCGAGGCTTCTCCTTGCGCCACGCAACGCCAGAGACCCCTCGCACCTTCTCCCTCCTCGAGCTCGCCCTCTTTCCTCCTCCCCATCGAGGTCCCGCGGCCACCCGAGCACTCAACTTCGTCGCGCCGCCTCACAGACGTGGCCAACGGCCCCCTCCCGACAAGTCGTCGTGTCCACGAGGTCCCTCGTCGTCGACTTCGTCTAGCAGGCCGCCGAATCGAGCTCAATCCCCACCGAAGACGACGCAAGCTTCAAGGTCTCGCCGCCGGGCACAGAGGACTCCTGCGAGGAATTCCCCAACGACCAGCCTCTCCCCGGTCTCACAGCGTTCACCTTCGAGCTCTGGTGAGCCTCGCGTTCCTTTTCCCCCTTTCCCCGCTCTAATCCGCGCACGGTTTCGTCGAGGTCGCCTTCACAGTGCTTCGGCCGTCGCCTTGGACGACTCCGACGTGCTCCAGAGCCCTTCCGTGGCACCCCGATGGCATGGTTGCGTGCGGAAGCCCGCGGGGACCACAACCGTGCCAGCCAAACCCCACCCCGAGCCCGATTTTGCAACTCCGGCGAAACTCCGGTGGCACTCCGGCGACCCCGCCATTAGAGGCCTAAGCCCGAGCCCTAATCCCACTAATTACCCCCTAATCACTCACTGACCAGTGGGGCCAGCCCCCCTAAACCTCTGCTTAATTTAAATCTAAACTTAATTTAACAGTGGGCCACTGACAGGATGGACCCACCTGTCAGCCCCCTGCTGATGTCATGCTTGCATCATGTTGATGCAATAAATGGATTAAAAAGAATTAAAGAAATACAGAAAATCCAGAAATTCATTTAAACTTTGAAAAATCATAGAAAATTCATATTAACTCCAAATTGGGCAAATAATATATGAAAAATGATCAGAAGAAAATAATCTATCCAAAGATAAAACTTTCAGCTATGTTTGAGTTGAATTTAAAATGGGACCAGTAGCTTTTTCTATTTGGCTTAATTGGAATTAATTCAAATTAAATTCAAATTGTTTTGTAATTTGAACCTTTGCGACACACCACATCTCACTTGAACATCAGAGGCATATCAAACACATGATCACATGGTTTACAATGGACAAACATTAGCAAATGCAAGTTGACCTAATTTGAATAACATTTGGAGTTTGAATTTGAATTAATTTTCAAATCAACTTCAATTAAAATGTGACAAATTAAACCTAGGTCACATCAATACCATTCACATCATGTGACAACATAAACATGTGCTTGTGCATTCTATTACAATGTTGCCCCCCCTCTTGTTGATGATTGTGCCGGTAACAGTGCCTCCGAGACGGTGATCACCCCCGAAGAAGAAGACCACCGTTAAGACCCATGTACCGTCAGCAAGGCAAGCAAACCCCATTAATCATATCTATAAAATCCCACTTCCCTCTCAGTCTCGCTTATGCATGTTTAGGAGATCACCGAGACACGTTCTTTCGCATAGTTGAACCCATTCCGATGCATGACCTATCATTTTGTCACCGTATTAAGCAAACCACAATCCTAGCAGATATAGGAGTTGAATGATGAGCATGTGGCCCCTACAACTGTTACTGCTTATTGCTGCTTAGTGATACAATGAGGTTACATTGTTTGTGAGTCGGGATGGATGATCACAGTGATGCTGATGATAACATGTTGGTGAATCCACCCTAATACAAGGTGAACGATGAGAGGTTGTGTAGGAGTACACAGTGGGTTGTCTCGTTGAACACCGCCTTAAGCACCGAGTTCTTGTATGGTAATCCAAGACAAAGAGTACAACCACACATTGGGCTCACTGACCCCTCTCGGCCTAGTACCTTGATCCGTGTCGACGTCCAGGAGTCACATTAGTTCAGGCTTTCCATTTGGCATCTGCATAGAAAAAGAATGAAGGAATGGATGCATCATATAGATATGTGGGTGCACCTGTGAGGCAGGAAAACCATCTGCCGGAGGTGGCGTCTCGGTCACTTGCATTGTTTGAGTCCGTTTCGTTGATCCGGCCGGGCTCTCGAGCGGAGGCAACTCAGATAGTCCACTCCTGGAATAGACCGGTTGTGAGCGAAGTGTCGTGGTGAACATCCTCGCTGTCACCTCTTGAACGGTGGAGAGCAAAAGGCGGTAACCGATGGTCATGTGTGTGTAGTTTACACCCTTGCAAAGTTAACAAAACTATTCGAATAGCCGCGTCCGCGGTCATGGACTACTTGGAACTTGTACCTGATTATTAGACAACTTGAATGGATACTTCTAAAACTCGCAAGATAAGCGTGAGTGCTATGGTGTGCTCCTCGTGGGGAAGTCGAGGAAGTATCCATAGTGGTGTATTGGTTGGCGACTTGGTAGTTGACTCGTGTACGCTTCTTACCTCAAGTCTGGTACTCGTAGTTCAGGACTAGCCAAGTCAAAGCTGGCACTTCTGCATGTTGAAACCCCACCTCCTTTACCTTGAAACTTGAGCATGAGTAGTATAGTTCTGATGTAAGTCTTGCCGAGTACGACTTTGTACTCACGTTTGCTTATTCTATGTTTTAGATGGAAACCCGGACCCCGATGGAGTCACCTTCCTGAAGCTCGACGTTGACTAAGCTAGTATAGTTCCAGACAGCAGTCTGGTCCCTCGTGGAAGGGCATGTATGTTGAACAAGGCTTCTCTAATCCATTTGTTAAACTTGTCTGTACTTAGACCTAATTTGCTTCCGTTGTATGATGTAATGTTGATCACAGACATGTTATCTTTGTATGCTCTATGTGTAAGTCAATAAAGAAGTACTTTGTAGAGTTATGTGATGATACATGTTGTTCGTACTAGGCATGTGTGCTGCGTGTATGTTTATAACATGCATGTCTTAGTATGGGTTTTCGAGACCTTAGTTGTGATCTGGCTGGCGGTCTTTTATACACCAAGTGGCCCTTAGATGTGCGCAGCTTGGGGCATCGCGATGCGATTGCTCGTGACTCTGTCACGTGCACACTTTGTTGTATGATCGAGCCCGCCCTAGACCCCGACTAAGTGATCGGGCTGGAGTAAGTCTATGTAAGAGTTAGGATTCAATCGATAACATGGTTGAGGCGACTTGTCTATGAGTATGGTATTCACCATCCATAAGCATTTAGACTTGTGAGCGGACGATGAGTACCCATCTCAGTTGATCATCCGGCCTGGATGGGATGCCCCTCACGTACGATGCTTTCCGAGAGTGTTCTGTGCTTGGCCTTGTCTGCTTAGACAAGTGGGTACGGCTCTCGGCTCTCCATGTGATTGCATCATGACTGGAATTACATATGCATATTCTGGGTCCCGACAGACTTGGTATCGGAGCAGAGCAGGACTGTCTGTAGGATTATTCAACCCTTGGTCGAAGTCGAGTCTAGCATTCTGTAGTTATATAGTTACTCTGGGTATAAGGGAACAACGTAAGGTTTCTTTTTCTCCTTACCCTCATCGATCTGAGTTCTGGGTCACCCTTACCTTTTCTACGGGATGATAGGACTAGGCTCATCTATGTCTGACTAGAACATCTCGTTGATTGCTTCCTTGTAGTCGTAGGAAAGTTGTGGTTGTCGAGAGTCTTTGTTCTGTTAAGTTCCTTGAAGAAGTTATGTCCAATTTCTTCGAGGTTGTTTCATTTTCCATCCCGGGGTAGCCGTTATGCTGCCCGATTTATCCCGTGTTTCTATGAATCTGTGCCTTTGCATTATGATCTTTTCTTCCGAAATCATGTCCTCTTATCTTTGATTCCATCGTAGAATCTGTTCTGATTGTTGATTTTTATCACACAGGATGTCAGGTGGAACTCGTAGTGCTGTTCGTCGTAATCGAGACCGTGTTCGGAATCGAAATGATGATGAACCTCCACCACCGCCTTCTGCGGCGGAAATCATGATGGAAGCTGAGCAGAATCGACGTGATCAAACACGCCTTCTGGAGCTCATTGAGCAGAATACCGCTCGGCAACGCAATGTGGTTGTTAGTATTCAGGATTTCATCCTCCTCAAGCCACCGGTATTCCGATGTTCATCTGAGCCCCTTGAAGCTGATGATTGGCTCCGTTCCATCGAGCGTAAGCTTGATACTGCACATGTTGCTCCCGATGACCGAGTTATTTTCGCGGTATACTTCTTGGAGGGTGCTGCTCTTCAGTGGTGGGAGAACTATGTTGCAATGCAGCCAGATGGTCACGTAGTGACTTGGCAGGAGTTCCGTGATGCCTTTCGAGGGTACCACCTTCTAGATGAGTTATTGGAGCGCAAGAAGGAAGAGTTCTGCAATCTGACTCAAGGAGAGATGTCCATTCACGAGTATGTGAGAGAGTTCAACCGTCTTGCTCGGTATGCCCAAGATGAGATCACCACCGATGCCAGAAAGCAGGCAAGGTTCCGTAAGGGACTTGGCCCCATCCTTCGTCATGATCTCAACCTCATCGAATTTGCCACCTTTGAGGATTTAGTCAACAGATCCTTCAGAGCTGAGCATGGCAATGAAGTGTTCGAAGAGTCCCGCAAGCATGCTCTTGAGTTTGCTCCTCCTTCAAGTTCAGCCCCTCAGAAACGCCGAATATTAATTCCAACTAGTGCCATACCTCAAAACCTTCTTCAGAGGCCACCATCCAGTATATGCCATCCACCCCAACACATTATTCCACCCCGGAATGATGGTGTGCAGCCAAGTAATCCCACTCCCAGCAATTCAGACAGGGTGTGTTTTAAATGTGGTCTTCCAGGCCATTACTTTCGTCAATGCCCTCAGGTCTTGATGACACCACGTCATTCTTGACATAAGCCTTCAAAGAAATCAACCACCAAAACCTTTCCAGCAAAGCTTTTAGTCACAGGTAGTGGATGTGTGAACCAAATCTCAGTTGAGGACACCACTGCTAGTTCTGACATCATTCTTGGCACACTCCCAGACAATCATGTTCCCTCCTCCGTTCTTTTTGATCCAGGAGCTTCTCATTCATTCATGTCGGAGAGTTATGCACTTCGTCATGAATTCCCTTTTGAAGAAATGTTTTCTCCAATGATCATTCAAACTCCTGGTTCAAAGTGGCAAACTAATAGAGTAAGCCATGGCAATCAAATTGTAATTGAGGGTTTAGTATTCCTTGCTTCACTTATAGCCCTCAAGTCTTCGGAAATTGATGTCATCCTAGGAATGGATTGGTTATCAAGACAGAATGTTGTCCTTGATTGTAAAGCCAAATCAGTTAAACTCACCCATCCTTCAGGCCAGACATTTGACTACACATCACCCAGCTCTAGAATCCAGATGCATACTTTGAATGTGCTTCCCCTTCCTGACCTTGAAGATATTCCGGTGGTTCGTGACTTCCCGGATGTCTTTCCTGAAGAGCTGCCGGGCATGCCACCCGACAGATGTGTAGAATTCATATTTGATCTTATACCAGGCACAGTCCCAATTTCCAGACGCCCATATAGAATGGCCCCACATGAGTTAGCTGAGCTAAAAACCCAACTTGATGCTTCGTTGGCAAAAGGCTTCATCCGCCCTAGCTCATCGCCATGGGGTTGCCCCGTTCTGTTCGTAACGAAGAAAGATGGAACAGAAAGGATGTGCGTAGACTATCGCCCGCTAAACCTAGCGACGATAAAGAACAAATACCCACTTCCCAGGATCAATGATCTTTATGATCAACTTGCTGGATCCTCTGTCTTCTCCAAGATGGATTTGAGATTAGGCTATCATCAAATCAAAATCCGAAACGAGGACATTCCAAAAACGGCTTTCACTACTCGTTACGGTCTTTACGAGTACACCGTCATGTCCTTCGGTTTAACCAATGTCCCCGCCACATTCTCGCGCTTGATGAATTCGATCTTCATGGAGTACCTAGATAAATTTGTTGTAGTTTATCTTGATGACATTCTCATCTACTCGAAGAACGAAGAAGATCACGCAGAACATCTTAGGTTGGTATTGATGAAACTTCGAGAGCATCGCCTATATGCCAAGTTCTCTAAGTGCGGATTTTGGCTACCAGAAGTGACCTACTTAGGCCACGTGATTTCTGCAAAAGGTGTTGCAGTCAATCCCGAGAGAGTTCAGGCCGTCCTTGACTGGACTCCACCTGAATCGGTTAAGCAAGTTAGGAGTTTTCTTGGCCTAGCAATCTATTGTCGCCGCTTCGTCGAGAACTTTTCTAAAGTTGCAAAGCCTCTAACTGAACTCCTCAAGAAAGATAAGAAATTCCAATGGACCCCCAAGTGCGAGGAAAGCTTTCAAGAGATAAAAAGAAGATTGACTTCTGCACCCGTACTTGCACCTCCAGACACCAAAAGGGATTTCGAGATCTATTGTGACGCTTCACGGCAAGGGTTAGGATGCATACTTATGCAAGATAGACATGTGGTAGCTTATGCTTCACGCCAGTTGCGGCCACATGAAGAGAACTATCCTACCCATGATCTTGAACTCGCTGTCGTAGTTCATGCCCTGAAGACTTTGCGACATTACCTCCTTGGTAATCGTTGTGAGATCTATTCCGACCACCAAAGCCTCAAATACATATTCACCCAGCCAGATCTTAATCTCAGGAAAAGACGCTGGATAGAGTTGATAAAAGATTATGACTTAGGAATTTCATACACCCCAGGCAAAGCCAATGTCATGGATGATGCACTAAGTCGTAAGTCGTATTGTAACAACCTCATGTTACAACAGTATCAACCACTTCTTCATGAGGAATTTCGAAAGCTTAATCTCGAGATTGTTCCTCGTGGATCTCTTTTCAACTTGGTGGCGAGACCAACCCTTGAGGATCAAATCATAGTTTCCCAAAGGCGTGCACGAGGTGTTAGACGGATCAAGGAGAACATTGCTAGCGGAGTTGCTAAATGTTTCTCCACAGATAGCAAAGGAACGGTATTCTTTGGAAATCGTTTGGTAGTACCTAAGAATAGAGATCTAAGGCAACTAATCCTCAAAGAAGCCCATGACACACCCCTCTCGATTCATCCCGGTAGCACAAAAATGTACAGAGATCTACGCCAAAGATTTTGGTGGACTAGGATGAAGAGAGACATTGCTCGATATGTTGCCGAATGTGATGTTTGTCGTCGCATTAAGGCAGAACACCAAAGACCTGCTGGCACACTTCAACCCTTTCCTATTCCCGAGTGGAAATGGGACAAAGTCGGTATGGACTTCATCACCGGCTTTCCAAAAACCCAGAAAGGAAATGATGCCATCTTCGTTGTCATTGACCGACTCTCAAAAGTTGCTCACTTCCTTCCAGTTCGCGAGTCTATAACTGCTAGTCAGTTGGCGGACTTGTACGTCTCTAGAATTGTGTCTCTTCACGGTGTTCATTTCGAAATCAATTATGATCGAGGTAGCCTTTTCACCTCTAGATTCTGCGGAAGCTTTCAGAATGCTATGGGAACTCATCTATCCTTTAGTACAACTTTCCATCCTCAGTCTAGCGGTCAAGTGGAAAGGGTTAATCAAATCTTGGAAGACATGCTCAGAGCTTGTGTTATCTCATTTGGAAAGAATTGGGAGAAATCTCTTCCATTCGCCGAATTTGCTTATAACAATAGTTTCCAATCTAGTCTGAACATGGCTCTGTTTGAACTCCTCTATGGACGGCGATGTCGAACACCCTTAAACTGGTCATAAACCGGTGAAAGACAATTCTTTGGACCGGATATGATCAAGGAAGCAAAAGAGCAAGTTCGCATTGTTCGTGATCGATTGAAAGCCGCCCAGTCTCGTCAGAAAAGCTACTATGATCGTCATCATAGGCAAGAAAGCTACAATCTGGATGAGAAGGCTTACCTTCGGGTTACTCCTCTTAAGGGAACCCAACGCTTCGGTATCAAAGGCAAGTTGGCCCCACATTACATCGGACCTTTCCGCATTCTTGCTAAACGTGGAGAAGTTGCCTACCAACTTGAACTACCACCGCATCTTTTCCAAGTACATGATGTATTCCATGCGTCACAACTCAGGCGTTGCTTCAAGGACCCCATCCGCGAAGTCGACCATGAAACGCTTGATCTCCAAGATGACCTTTCTTATCGAGAGTACCCTGTTCGTATTCTTGATTCCGCAGAGCGTGTCACTCGTTGTCAGAAGATCAAGTTTCTCAAAGTGCAATGGTCACATCACTCCGAGAAAGAAGCTACGTGGGAAAGAGAAGACCGCCTTCGTCCCGAGTACCCCTCCTTCCTCCCGACGACTTCTGAATCTCGGGACGAGATTCTTTTGAGTGGCGGCGAGTTGTCAGAACCCCAACTAGGGTAAGTGCTAGGGTTTGAGTGCCCCTTTGCACCATGTGAAAATTTCAAAAAAAGAAATTCAAAAATGGGGAAAAGAAAGCCCTGAAGAATTTTAATAATTGGCCAGATAAAAATATTTTTCCGAAAATCATTTGAATGTTTGGAAAACTCCTAGAATTGTTGCTGATCATTGCAAAAGTGGTTTGGGTTCATTCCCAAGCTCATGGAATTTTCTAAAAATCAAAATGTGCCTTGGAAATTAAATATGATCCCTATTTGAATTGAAATTCAAATGTTTTGAATTTCAAAAATGCTCAAATTCTACAAGTGACTTGCTACTGGTCACCTAGGATTTATAAAAATGTTTGGGCATTTTACAAAATTGCCTAGCTATTTATTTTTAGGCACAACAGAATTACAGAAAAGAAAAACAAAAAAACCGAAAGAGGAGGGGCTTACCTATCGCCCAGGGCGAAGGCCCACTTCCTCTGGCCGGCCCAGCCCACCCGGCCGCGTTGTCTTCTTCTTCCCCTCGCCTCCAAGCAGCTCGGTGGCGAGCCGAGCACCATGGACGCCACCGAGGCTCGCCTAGACCAGCCCGAGGCTTCTCCTTGCGCCACGCAACTCCAGAGACCCCCCGCACCTTCTCCCTCCTCGAGCTCGCCCTCTTTCCTCCTCCCCATCGAGATCCCGCGGCCACCCGAGCACTCAACCTCGCCGCGCCGCCGCACAGACGTGGCCAACGGCCCCCTCCCGACAAGCCGTCGTGTCCACGAGGTCCCTCGTCGTCGACTTCATCTAGCAGGCCGCCGAATCAAGCTCAATCCCCACCGAAGACGACGCAAGCGTCAAGGTCTCGCCGCCGGGCACAGAGGACTCCGGCGAGGAATTCCCCAACGACCAGACTCTCCCCGGTCTCACAGCGTTCACCTTCAAGCTCTGGTGAGCCTCGCGGTCCTTTTCCCCCTTTCCCCGCTCTAATCCGCTCACGGTTTCGTTGAGGTCGCCTTCATAGTGCTTCGACCGTCGCCTCGGATGACGTCGACGTGCTCCAGATCCCTTCCGTGGCACCCCGATGGCATGGTTGCGTGCGGAAGCCCGCGGGGAGCACAACCGTGCCAGCCAAACCTCACCCCGAGCCCGATTTTGCAACTCCGGCGAAACTCCGGTGGCACTCCGGCGACCCCGCCATTAGAGGCCTGAGCCCGAGCCCTAATCCCACTAATTACCCCCTAATCACTCACTGGCCAGTGGGGCCAACCCCCCCCCTAAACCTCTGTTTAATTTAAATCTAAACTTAATTTAACAGTGGGCCACTGACATGATGGACCCACCTGTCAGCCCCCTGCTGATGTCATGTTTGCATCATGCTGATGCAATAAATGGATTAAAAAGAATTAAAGAAATACAGAAAATCCAGAAATTCATTTAAACTTTGAAAGATCATAGAAAAATCATATTAATTCCAAATTGGACAAATAATATATGAAAAATGATCAGCAGAATATAATCTATCCAAAGATAAAACTTTCAGCTATGATTGAGTTGAATTTAAAATGGGACCAGTAGCTTTTGCTATTTGGCTTAATTGGAATTAATTCAAATTAAATTCAAATGCTTTTGTAATTTGAACCTTTCCAATACACCACATCTCACTTGAACATCAGAGGCATATCAAACACATGATCACATGGTTTACAATGGACAAACATTGGCAAATGCAAGTTGACCTAATTTGAATAACATTTGGAATTTGAATTTGAATTAATTTTCAAATCAACTTCAATTAAAATGTGACAAATTGAACCTAGGTCACATCAATACCATTCACATCATGTGACAACATAAACATGTGCTTGTGCATTCTATTACAATGTTGCCCCCCTTCTTGTGTATGATTGTGCCGGTAACAGTGCCTCCGAGACGGTGATCACCCCCGAAGAAGAAGACCACCGTTAAGACCCGTGTATCGTCATAAGGCAAGAAAACCCCATTGATCATATCTATAAAATCCCACTTCCCTCTCAATCTCGCTTATGCATGTTTAGGAGATCACCGAGACACGTTCTTTCGCATAGTGGAACCCATTCCGATGCATGACCTATCATTTTGTCACCGTATTAAGCAAACCACAATCCTATCAGATATAGGAGTTGAATGATGAGCATGTGGCCCCTACAACTGTTACTTCTTATTGCTGCTTAGTGATACAATGAGGTTACATTGTTTGTGAGTCGGGATGGATGATCACAGTGATGCTGATGATAACGTGTTGGTGAATCCACCCTAATACAAGGTGAACGATGAGAGGTTGTGTAGGAGTACACGGTGGGTTGTCTCGTTGAACACCGCCTTAAGCACCGAGTTCTTGTATGGTAATCCAAGACAAAGAGTACAACCACACATTGGGCTCACTGACCCCTCTCGGCCTAGTACCTTGATCCGTGTCGACATCCAGGAGTCACATTAGTTCGGGCTTTCCATTTGGCATCTGCATAGAAAAAGAATGAAGGAATGGCTGCATCATATAGATATGTGGGTGCACCTGTGAGGCAGGAAAACCATCTGCCAGAGGTGGCGTCTCGGTCACTTGCATTGTTTGAGTCCGTTTCGTTGATCCGGTCGGGCTCTCGAGCGGAGGCAACTCAGATAGTCCACTCCTGGAATAGACCGGTTGTGAGCGAAGTGTCGTGGTGAACATCCTCGCTGTCACCTCTTCCACGGTGGAGAGCAAAAGGCGGTAACCGATGGTCATGTGTGTGTAGTTTACACCCTTGCAAGGTTAACAAAACTATTCGAATAGCCGCGTCCGCGGTCATGGACTACTTGGAACCTGTACCTGATTATTAGACAACTTGAATGGATACTTCTAAAACTCGCAAGATAAGCGTGAGTGCTATGGTGTGCTCCTCGTGGGGAAGTCGAGGAAGAATCCATAGTGGTGTATTGGTTGGAGCCTTTGTAGTGGACTCGTGTACGCTTCTTACCTCAAGTTTGGTACTCGTAGTTCAGGACTAGCCAATTCAAAGCTGGCACTTCTGCATGTTGAAACCCCACCTCCTTTACCTTGAAACTTGAGCATGAGTAGTATAGTTCTGATGTAAGTCTTGCTGAGTACGACTTTGTACTCACGTTTGCTTATTCTATGTTTTAGATGGAAACCCGGACCCCGATGGAGTCACCTTCCTGAAGCTTGACGATGACTAAGCTAGTATAGTTCCAGACAGCAGTCTGGTCCCTCATGGAAGGGCATGTATGTTGAACAAGGCTTCTCTAATCCATTTGTTAAACTTGTCTGTACTTAGACCTAATTTGCTTCCGTTGTATGATGTAATGTTGATCACAGACATGTGATCTTTATATGCTCTATGTGTAAGTCAATAAATAAGTACTTTGTAGATTTATGTGATGATACCTGTTGTTCGTACTAGGCATGTGTGCTACGTGTATGTTTATAACATGCATGTCTTAGTATGGGTTTTCGAGACCTTAGTTGTGATCTAGCTGGCGGTCTTTTATACACCAAGTGGCCCTTAGATGTGCGCAGCTTGGGGCATCGCGATGCGATTGCTCGTGACTCTTTCACGTGCACACTTTGTTGTATGATCGAGCCCGCCCTAGACCCCGACTAAGTGATCGGGCTGGAGTAAGTCTATGTAAGAGTTAGGATTCAATCTATAACATGGTTGAGGCGACTTGTCTATGAGTATCGGATTCACCATCCATAAGCATTTAGACTTGTGAGCGGACGATGAGGACCCATCTCAGTTGATCATCCGGCCTGGATGGGATGCCCCTCACATACGATGCTTTCCGAGAGTGTTCTGTGCTTGGCCTTGTCTGCTTAGACAAGTGGGTACGGCTCTCGGCACTCCATGTGATTGCATCATGACTGGAATTACATATGCATATTCCGGTCCCGACATAGAGAGTTTGCCTGTTGCACTGAGTTTTGTGTCTTGACTGAAAGTAGGTAGTTAAAGTTGCTGTTCTCTTTGTAGTAGTAACTTGGGAAATCCGTGTGTTTTTCGAAAACCAAAAAAAACTCCTGTTGAGAACTCTAGCTACTAGATGGATCACTAACTTCTGGAGGGTTCAAATATTAGAGTACACTCACATACCATGACTCGAGGATGCGCAAGGATAACCAAACCCCCATACACTCCTCATCGGGGTACCTGTCTCTTTGTGAACCTCCTGATTAGATTGAGAGTTACCGATAATAAGTGCATGAGTTCTTCGGACTAATGTGAGTATTGGAAAGTTGACACTTCCACCCACCTATACTTTTTCTAGCCTCTTCGGTACCGTGCATTGCCCTTTCTCACCTCGAGAGTTGGCGCATACTTCGCCGATGCATCCAAACCCTTGGCACGATACGCTCTGTCATCATAAGCCTCCTTATATCTTTCCTCAAAACATCCACCATACCTACCTACAAGGCATTTCCATGGCCTTTCCGAGATACATTGCCATGCAACATCCACCTCCTCATGACTTGATCTTCATGTCATACATGCTACTTGCTTGATCGATGAGCCGCATGCTACTTGGGCCTTGCCCTAAACATTGCTACATGACGCGCTAGTATCATTGCATATCCTGCTACACTGGAAGAGGCATACATTTGCATATTTCATGATAGTTACATTTTCTTTATGTGAGTAACTTTGTAAAGTGTGAAAGATCTCCTATATTCTTGTAAAATATAGAGTATTTCCCCTAAAGAGAGGAAAAGATCCCAAAGAGGACAAAATCAAAAGATCCCAAAGAGGACAAAATCAAAAGATCCCAAAGAGGACAAATGAGAGTTAAATAGAACGAGCCATTGAGGCCACCAAAAAATACAAAAAAATACAAAAAAGAAAAAATAAAATAAAAAGAGAGAAGGGGGCATACTACTATTCCTTTTGAGAGATCCACACTAGTACTTCATCTTCTATCCCTTGTACTCCATAGAGATCATCATTATGCATACAACTATGTGGGGACCCTTCACACTATACAACTTGGCTTGTATATTACAATGATGAGCCTCCTCAAACGAGCTCCAGGTCTTCTTGAGCAAGCGATTTAGATGCACCCCACTAGTTCCCTTGGAGAGCTTTTAGCTCACATGTGTATCCGTTGTATGGCAATCCCTACTCCTCACATCATATCTATCATATGGCTTTCTCTCGCCTATAATTGTCCTCATTGATGTGAGCCTTTCACACCTTTTTGTCTTCCTCCTCCACCTTCTTTCTGTTTCGCCTTTTAGGTCTCAACTTTCTTGCTCACGCTCATCCATTGCATAAGTGCTCAAAATATAGAAAGGGAGTGGATCAGTTTGACTTGTACCTGACTAGTGGTCTGGGGACAAGTCCAGATAAGAATCCAAAGGAGACCAAGTGTGAAACTTTAGTAGATAGTTGTTCTCAACAAACCTTTTTTTCTTTTTCTTCCCAGTCCCTTGCTTGCACGCAAACACCATTTGGAGACATTCGAGTCACGGACAGCAAGAGCTCTTGCACCTTTTGTTCTTTTGTTGCTTGTGTCAATGCTAATATAGACTCTTGCTTGTTAAGACTTGAATTGAATTGCATGCTTTGCTTGCTTTACTTTAAAGTCCTTATTTGGTTGTGTGGCATGTCACCACAGAAATTATGCTTTTATCATTTACCTACTCGAGGACGAGCAGGAATTAAGCTTGGGGATGTTGATACGTCCCAAACGTATCTATAATTTCTGCTTGCTCCATGCATGTTTTGTGTGACTTTGCCATGTTTTACTTGAACTTTCATACACTTTTGAACCTATTTGGACTAACCTACTAACTCAGTGCACCCAGCTACCAGTTGTTGTTTTCTGCTGTTTTTGTATTTCAGGTTTTCCGGCCATTAAAAGTGCTCCAAAAAATTCGGAAAAATCAGATCAAAAATCAGCGACACGGAAGCTTCTGGAAACACCAAAGGAGGGAAGGGGGGGCCACCACAGGGTCTCCAGAAGGGTCCCTGGCGCGGCCCCACACTAGGCCGCGCCAGGGAGCCTCCTGGCTGCCCTGTGGCCCCTCTCGGTTCCCCCCTTCGCCTATATTTACCCCCCGTGACGGAAACCCCTAAAATCGATCCCTCTTTTGCGATCTCGCCTCTGTTCCGCCGCCGCCGCCGTTTCAAGATCGGGGCTGCCTGGAGAAGCTGCTCCGGCACCCTGCCGGGAGAAGGTAGGAGACCATCCATAGCCATGGACGCCTCCCGTATGTACCGTGAGTAGTTCCCCTTGGACCATGGGTCCGTGACCAGTAGCTATGTGATCTATCTCTCCCTCTTTTGTGCTTCCACTTTCGAGTCCTCGTGAGCTGCCTCACATGATCGAGGAAGCTATTAATTTTTGTTGTTGCTATGCTGAGTTTTTTGGGATCTGATGGATTATGAGACTATGTTCAGATTGTGATGAGTAATATATTTGGTTCTTCTCTTTTATATTTTGATCTTGAGTAAATTCTTGCATGTTCTCCGTTGCGGTATTTTCTTTGGCCAAGTATTTTATTTGCAACTCCAAGAGAGAGCGTTATGCTTAATTGTGGGTTCAGCCCCTTGATGTCTAGCTTGAGTGACAGAAACATGAGACTAGAGGATGTGTTGTTGCCACCAGGGATAAAACAACGGTGCTTGTACTTGCGGGTGCAAGGATTGTTTACTTTACGCAAAGTTCTTTTAATGCAATTGTTTGTTGCTTTGAGTTTACACTTTGGGTGGGATTCGCAACTTAATTCCAGCGAGATGTTCTGGATAGATATCTCAAGGTGGATGACTCGTAGTAGATGCAGATGGATTTCGGTCTACTTACCTTGGCGTACTGCCCATTGCTTTTGAACCCTTTCTTTCTTTGCAGCATAGTTAGCATTGCGGTGCCTTCATAATCATGCCAATTGCCCAACTGTGATTTGTTTACCTCGCTAGCACTTTTATCATATTTTGGGAGAGAGACATCACTAGTAAAAATCACGGGACCCCGGTCCATCTTCACATCATTGTTCACACTACCAATTTACTTTCAGTATTTACTTTTCCGTTGCTATCACTATCATTATTATCCCGTGCGTTTTATCATTTGTAAACAACAAGGCCGCAGGAATTGACAACTCCTCTGAACTCGTTGGGAGCAAAGTTATTTGTATCTGTGTGCAGGTCCAGGTGAAATTAGCAACCTCGGTTGTGAACGGCGCCATTGTTCACCTTACCACCTACTTGTATCTCTTGAATCCTACTGGTTCGATACTCAACCTTAGCATCTTCGCTAAGGGAAACTTGTCGTTGTGCTACATCAAACCTTCCACTTGGGGTAACCAACGAGGGGCGAGAAGCCATCAGCAACCAGCCGTGGCCGGAACATCGTGAATCATGCTTGCATCCCCTGCCATGGCCGCCAGCGACCTCGCCGGATTGGCACCACCTCGAGCCCGCTGTCGGCCTCCCCGAGCCTCCCCTGCCCTCACAGTGAGCAGTCGCACCGCATCCTTCCCATCTTCCCTACTACTCCTTGCTCCGCACTTTCCCTCCGTGTTCGGTCCGCCGCCGCTTACCATGGCGATGAGCCCCGTGTCCCGTGCGTCCTTGGCCGCGCTGCGTACGTCGCCAGCCTCCCGTGCGTGCCGCTACCAGCCTCGCCATGCCGTACCTGCTAGCCTCGTCGGGCCAGTCTCCGGCCTCCTCTGGCCGCCGCTGTCCTTCGGCTCGGGCCGCCGGCGCCCTGCGGCCGTGCGTGCCCAGCCCCTAGAGGGGAACGGCTAGGCCACTGCCTAGTGGGGTCGGCCAATAAAAAAATAGAACTAATAAGTAAAATAAAATACAGTAAATAAAAAGAGGCTACTCAATGACATGTGAGTCTCGGTCCATTAGATTAATCCCTGACATTTTAACAAATTAATTTAAACATAGGTGAATGACATGTGAGACCTCCTGTTTAACTTGCTAAATTAAAATAATTTAATATGGCTATTCAATGACAAGTTGGCCATGCCCCTGTTTAGATTAATTATGTTAAATTTATTATATTGAGCCAATGACAGTGGGGCCCCACTTGTAAGGTTGACCAGCCAATAGGACTGTTGTAGATAATGTTGTTTTTAATAATAAAAGAAATCCTAGAAAATCAATAAAACTTAAGAAATTAATATCTTTTAATCTGCAACTCCGATGAAAATATTTTATACATGAAACTTGATTAAAAAATGCAATGGTTACGGATACGTCACTGACTCGTCCACAACACCTCTCTAACGTATCGAACATGGGACATTCCCCCTCCAGGATGCCTACCCGATAATTCCCGGTGCCGGTAAAACTTTTTGGATGAAAATGTTCTGAATATGAAAGTTGTTCAGAATGGATCAACGAGCACGGATACACTATCCATATGTCTTGCAGATGTCTCTAAAACTGCAGACATGAAACCTTCCCCTCCGGATCATTTGTCCTGTAATCAACCGGTACTGATGAGTCATCCCCAGATAAATTTCCCTCCGCCTAAAATACTTAACACTGCGTTAGAACATCATATACAATTCAATTGCCATGTACTTTTTCTGTGTTTACATTGTGTGCATTATATTTACTGTTTCTCCCCCCTTATTCTCCGGTAGACCCCGCGGGTGCCGTCGACGACACCGTTGCCGAGTACGACTACTACGTCAACGATCGTACCCCTACTGTCGAGCTTCCAGGCAAGCAATGCCCCTTCACATCTCCCACATATCACCTATCTATCTATATTTATCTGTTGCACTAGGCATTGTTGCTGCTACGTTGCGTACCTATTCAATTGCATAGCATGTCATTGTCGCCCCTTGATGTACCTTCCTTTATCCTATGCTGCCTAATAAATATATATTATATTCAGAAGTTAGACCTGCGCATTGTTAGTCAACTAGGATTAGATATCGGGTCGTGATCACTCTGGGGAGTGAACGCGGGACTGTTCTTATTATCATTAGTATTATAACTGCAACAGGTACGGTTCAGAATAGACGCCCAAAGGAACCTACAACGGTGAGACTCTCCGAGTCGCTTCAAGTTGGACTTACGAGTGGATGGACTCGTATTTCACTCTCATCGTTGGCTCGGTAGCGTAGCACCACCGGGATGATACGAGGATACTCCTCTTTAGTTCATTCCGTTGATGTATTTGTCGAACCTCTTCAAGTGTACCATCGAGGGTGATTCCTCCTGGTTTCACTTGATGGTAGGCACCTAAATCAACTGGTGTCCTTAAAGGTAAGTAGTCGGGTGACCCAACGGTGCCCGCGAGAGGTATTGTATCGGGACGGAAGGACAGGCGGATACAATCGTGGGCCTGGTCCTTGATCGTTGGCCGTGAGAGACCAAACCACGAAAGTCGAGCTCTTCCAAGAGCACACGCAAGATAAGGTAAGGAGACGGTTCACCTTGTCGGTAACCGCAGAGCTTTGACGGGACGACGGGGCAGGCACTGATGCACTAATGGTCCTAACTGTTGTCCGTTGTCCGTTGTGTGAATTAGTCAGTCAACGATAACGGTTGTCTGCGAGTTAATAATAAAATCCTTAATTGGGTCAGGCAGATCCCTTGAGGAGCCACTGGCTTATACGCGCTACCTCCAAGTGGGATTACGGTGTGGGCCCTCCGTGACGTACATTCTATCCAAAGCTCTTCAGATGTCAGATTTACCTCGGGCTGATTGTCGGGATTGGACTAGCCGGACGTACCCTTGTTGGGACGGATGAGTCTGCTTCACCGGCTAGCCACGTATCGTGTAGGAGTGCGTCAGGGCAAGGGTCCAAAGTCCCTGCGTACGTAGGATTTAGACTGGCGGATGGCCTCTCTGCTGAGCCTAGGTAGGATTACGTCGTGTCGGATAGCCTCGGGGGGGCATTCCCTAACAAGGTGTACACCACCCTGGAGATCCGAACGTGTAGGGTAACAGTAGTGCAGCCCCTGCAGGGAAGATAATCTATTCGGATAGCCGTGTCCACGGTAACAGGACGCTTTATGCTGAAGCCAGATCCTACTACTACAAACTATTACTATTAAACTGTTGGTTCCGGGTTTTCTTCCTCGCAGGGATGTCAAGGAAGATACCTCTGAGGCATTGATAATTATTACTCCCTCCGTTCCTAGATATAAGGTGTATAGTTTTTGGCACGGAAATTAAAGAACACACGTTGAGGAAAAATTACATCAGGTTTGGATGAGATTACATCTAGCTAATTGACGTGCGAAAATAGAGGGGTTTGCAAGAGATAAGGAAATATGATCAAATCTCTAAAAAACAATGTCGAGATGAGTGTTGCAATGCAATACACCCTATATTTTGGATTTTTTCTCAAAAACTTATACACCTTATATCTAGGAACGGAGGGAGTACAACTTACTATTATACAATGTTGCAGCAACTTCTGCTGCATCGTTACTTTATGCTTTATATGAACTGTTGGTTTTTCTCTTATTGTGTTGCAAGACTCATCGGAAGATGCTAGTCTTCGATAGGCCTAGCTTATTCCCCCTTACCCTAGTATTTCTATCTTGCAGTCCACTATGCAGCCTCCCCTTCCATTTTGATACCAAATGCATAAATTCTTAGTAGCCTGGGTTTAAGTCTCGCTGAGTATGCTAGATACTCACCCTTGATTTCCCCCTCCCCTTTTTGTTTTGTATACACGGTTGCTGCAATCAGACGCGAGGCGTCCAGGAGCAGGAGATCCCCGATGCCGACCACCGCAACGTGAATATCCCCGATGCCTTCTACGACATGGAGATCCCCGACGACCAGGAGTAGTTACGACATGGATATCCCCGACGACCAGGAGTAGTTTGGAGGTTCCCAGGCAGGAGGCCTTGCCTTTTCGATCGTTTTTGTTTTTGTGCTTGCCTTCTTTAAGGAAAATCATGTGTACCTTGTGTCTGTACTCAGATACTATTGCTTCCGCTAACTTTGTGCTCTAGAGCTGTTGTATTCGAGCCCTCGTGGCCCCTGGCTTGTATTAAACAACTTATTTTATTTTATTATTAGAGTTGTGTTGTGATATCATGCCGTGAGTCCTTGATCTCGGTTGTGTATCTTGTGTGTATGATTATTGTACATGGCTTGATTTTGGGGGCGTCACACTGATGCTAGTGGTTATGAAATTGGAGCAGTTCTAATGCAGCACGACAAGACAATTTCATTCTTCATCAAAGATTTAGGTCCCAAGGAAATAATGAACTTGTCCACTTATGACAAAGAAACATTGCCTATCATTGAAGCATTAAAGAAGTGGAAACATTATTTTGCCGCTTCTCCCCTGATCATCAAAACTGATCAAGAGAGTTTAAAATATATACAGGAACAAAAAATCACTCAGGGCATACATCATAAACTCTTTGTCAAGTTGTTGGGCTATAATTATACAATGGAATACAAGCACGACAAGAACAACAGAGTATCTGATGCTTTATCCAGAGTAAAACTCCAGTTACAAACTCTCACTGGTGCTATTGTCTATCCTACTTGGGCTACAGATATAATTGACAGTTACAAAGATGATCGTAAGTGCAAGGATATTCTCACTCAGCTGGTTGTTCCGAACAACCTCCCACTACACAAGCTACAAAAAGGAATTATCAGGTACAAGAACATAGTGGTTGTTGGGGCCTCTCCTACACTTCAGCACTCCATTATCACTATCCTACATAGTAGTGGATTGGGGGCCATTATGGACAGAGAGCTACCTATCATAGGATAAAGTTGCTCTTATATTGGCCTGAGTTGAAGGATTTTGTGAAAACATTCATCCAGCAGTGCCCCAGTGTGTCAAATCAACAAACCTGAACACTACAAGTACCCTGGTTTGCCACAACTCTCCCCACTCCTGAATTTTCTTGGTCTCACATCTCTATGGATTTCATTAAGGGTTTGCATGTCTCCTACAATTCAGACATGGTCTTGGTAGTAGTAGACAGATTCACTAAGTATGGACACTTTATTCCAATGAAACATCCAATCTCTATTAAATTTGTCTCCTCTACTTTTATGAATAACATCTTCAAACTACATGGCTTGCCAAGTGTGATTGTCACTGACAGAGACAGAATATTTACTAGCCACCTTCGACAAGATCTGTTCAAAAGATTGGGAGTTAAACTGCATTTCAGTACTGCATATCACCCCCAAACCGATGGGCAAACAGAGAGAGTGAACCAGTGTCTGGAAAATTATTTAAGGTGCATGGATTTCAATCATCCCAAGAAATGGAGTTTATGGATCCCCCTAGCCGAATAGTGGCACAACACCTCTTTCCATACTTCTCTAAAGATGACACCTTTCCAAGTAGTTTATGGCAGAAAACCTATAATGATTGATGAGGCTGCACTTTTTCCTGATGATTTCTCTGAAAACACACCTTATTGTCTGTCTCTTGAAGATACTGCACAACTGATCAAATCAAACTTGGTCAAAGCTAGTGAAAGGATGAAGCACTTTGCTGACACTAAAAGAAGTGAGAGAACATTCTCTGAAGGTGATATGCTGTATCTCAAGATTCAACCCTACATGCACACATATCTAAGCATACATGGAAATCTGAAGCTACACTCCAAATACTATGGACCATTTTGTGTTCTAGCAAAAGTGGGTCAAGCAGCTTACAAGCTCCTTCTTCCAGTGGGCACTCAATCGCACGACACCTTTCATGTTAGCCAACTCAAAAAACATCTAGGGCCCCTTGCAGTTCCCAATCCCAACCTGCCCTTACTACATGAAGATGGTTCAGTCCTTCTTGAACCTGACAAGATGTTGGAGCGCAAGTTCGTTCCCCGAAAGCAAGGTGATGTGGATGTCCCCATTGTTCGCTGGCTCAGTCAATGGAATGGCCTCTCGGCTGATCAAGCTACGTGGAAGGATTCTGGGTTCATCTAGAAAGTATTTCCAGCGTTCAAACCTTGAGGACAAGGTCGTTCTCATCGAGGGGGAGTTTTCAGAACCCAAGCCTTAAGAACAGACATGTGCACTCATCTTCAGTTACAGAAACTTAACGTTTCGCGTTATCAAACCCTTGATTCGCGATCGAACGGCTACTGGTGAAGACGCGTTGATGTTCACTATTCGACAACGTTCTCCGCTCATCTAAACTTTAGCTGTAAATGGCTATAAAGCCTCAGACTCCCTCCTGTAAAGGTTAATCCCTAGCCGCCGTGATCCGGCTGGCTCCTGTATCGCACCTGAGGTGCCGAACCCTAGCAAGAATTCCACCGATTTGCGTCTCTAAATATTCTCCTGTTCATCTCCCCTGTTCCTTCTCCGGTAGCAGAGTCTAACACCTCTCAGCCCCCAACTGCACCGCCACCACGACCCCATCCTCCCCACTGTCTCCTCTGCCCCCTTGCCCGTCTCATCTGACGCCGACGCCGACGCCGACGCCGTCCATCTACCGAAGACTGTATTGCCTCCTCACCTGTCGCAGCGTGCCCACTGTCTGCTATCACTGCTGCTTCTCCCTCCTCCTCGCCATCCCCTCTCCTCCGCCACCACCCACCGCAGCAGCTACGCCGCCGACGTAGTACGTAGTCCCCGGCGCCTTTTCCACTGCTACAGCGGTCCCACCGACCACCTTCCACTATCGCCACCGCCTCCCTCTCCTCGCTGTGTCATTCGCCCCTTCCCCTTCTCCAATTCTAACTGTCGCAAGTACGCCGATGGATACTAGTTGCTCACAGCGGTGGCGCTCATATTACTCCTTACCCTTCCCACCGACGCGTAATGCTTGGTACTGCCACTCCTTTCCAATCCTCATCCTGTCCACCCGTGGCCTAGATTCAAATTTTCTGTCAACAATTGTTACATCCGCGCGCCCAAGTCGAACTTTCTAGAAACCACTCTTGCAGCCCAGTACATATATCAAGTTTTCTGTCACCCAGAGTTCAAATTCGATCGTGATGTCTAGAAACTACTTGAAGACTAGTATAAACCAAATGGGCAGTCATATGGGACTCACGCTGCCTGAACTATACCCAAAGAAGCCACACGCTGGTCACGCCAATCATCAGATTCAACGGATTGTGAGGACTTCCCCTCCTGATCTGCTTGGTCAAGGACCAAGGTATGGGTGAATCTTTTTACTTGTGCAACTGCAGATATATGATGGTGGTAACGGTCTAACAGATGAAGCTGTCTTATGTGTATATAATTTATCATTTTTCTGCAACACTGGCTATTTTAGAAATAGAAATGAACACAGGAGTATCATGAAAATATGAATATGAACCCTCATGTAATAGTTACTGCTAGATGAATAGACCTGTATATCATGTAGGCTACAATTATGTTAAAGACGATCTTTAGTATCCCAAAATTTACTAATTATTGCAATATAGCAGTTTCATCGTGTACAGATGATGATGCCATTTTTATTTGGTTCAGTTGGCATGAAAACTGGAAGTTGCGAGTCATTTTATGGTTTTATATCTTGACTCTAAAGCAATATTTTGGTTTCTTTACATTCGGAGTTGTTTTATTTAGTAAGATTTTCTTTTATTCTATTCTTTTTTATCATAAATATCTGATCTGATTAGGAGATCAATCACTAGTACCTTTTCCCTATAGTACTAGAGGAATAGTTTACTGTGCTTAGATTTGCTATGCTGGCGTACTTCTATACTAATATGATTGGTACACGATAAATGCTAGCACTGATAATTAGTGAATATTATAGTAGTTTGATTTTGTATTCATCTACTGGCATAGATTGTTGGACCGCAGACAACCACATTCTCGTCAATTGATGTTATACTTTGTAGTAACATATTTTTTATACATGCAATCCTTGTTTGACAACTAGTACTTGTTTCTATTTTCATTCTGGATTAGTGATTATTTTTTTATATGATGCATTACATTCGTGTGTAAACGGAGACTGGATTGGTTCATACATGTGCATGTGCACTCACCCCTTCTATATACATGTGACTCAAAAACATCTTTTACTATACATTTTGTTTCTTACTCCGTACAAAATGTAACCGGTGTTGTTCATTGTGTTATCCTTTGCATAAATATACTACAGAGTACACTATATATAGGCCCCTTGTTTTTTTCCTTTGTCTAGATGTACTACAGACCATCATATATGTGCAGTACTGATTATATGATGTACATTTAGGTGAGAAGATAGATGAAGCCGGAGCTCCGGGGCTAATATTGTTGACACAGATGTTTTGAGAATACAACTAAAAGAAGGGTATATTATGCTTGACAAATAATTCCATGGCCTGATAGATGGCTGAGGTATGTAACTAAGTAATTGGAATTAGCTGTTGTGAGTTATGTCCGAAAAATTTCTTCCTCTTGATGGTGGCACTGTATACTGACTCATGTGTGCGCATATTTTTTGAAGTATTCAATAAAAAATTTTTATTTCATTATTCTTTGTTCTGGAACCATATATAAATGCGTGCTCAAGCTATAGTATGTATGTTTGGATATATTAAGCCATTTCTCTTGCCTAATATAGCATGAAATGAGCAATGTTCCAAGTAAATCAGCAGCTCTGTTTGCAGTCATTTCTCTAAGGTTGTACATGATAATATGTAGTGGAGATCGCTGTCTGTGCCGATTATTTGGGATATCTGGCATTAACGTAATCGCAATATTTTTCATAATTTGGAGTTGTCGGCTGTGATGCTCGCACGTGCGTCTAACGAAACCAATGTTGAAAGAAGGCCAATGCACGACACATCATTTTGCGATAGCAATCTAGCTTAGTGGGCCTTGACCATTCTGTGTTTCCTCTTCTGCTTTCCTTGTGTTTTGTACAGTACTTAACTGTTCTGTTGTTGGGCAAAACTATGTTGGAGCTCAGTTCTTGCCCATTTGAGATATTTTCACTACATGAATAAACTTCAGATGACATACGTTTATGTTAATTTCTATATTGCAGCACCAATATGTGCATGCAACACTTTTAAGCTTGTATATACTCTCTTATGTACCAAATGTTTTTATTCATTTTTTTTCATGTGTGTTCATTGGTCCAGTTGCTGACTGTGATGTGTTTGTGGGCCTACAATACATTTAGCAAGTTATCTTAGCAACGTTGAGTATTGGCTGATTAATACATACCAAAGTATTTTAGCAACATTTTGTATTTTCTGGTTACACTTGCAGTTTTGCATACTTCAAGATACTATTATTTATTTGATAAGTGTTAGATACATCCATTTGAGCATAAGTAATTTCGATCGGAGAAAGTAGTATTTTTTATTCAAATTAAGCGAAGTGGTTTAAAGGTTACAACATCAATTTATTTGAGATTTCAAGTGAATGAACATGATATGTATTTATCAATCATATAACATCACTCCTAACACTTGTAAACAATGTTCTACTTGATCTTTTGTGATTCCGTAGCGTAGCACAGGCATCTTACTATAAATAGATAAAAGCGAGTTGCAAAACCCTAAAAGCTCAACAGCGCCCGCGAAGCATGCCCTACGCTTCTAGTAAAGTTGGAATCAACATAGAAAAAAACCATAGGAAGAACAAAAGAGTGCTCTTGTATGGTATTCAAAAGGTTATATGATGCTCCCGCTTATAATGAAACGTGTGTTGACATGTTGCCGAATAAATAAAGTGTAATAACTGAAGCTAAAAAAACATGATAACTAACAATTGGATGTTGCATACAAGAATTTGATTATTTTTGTCTGGTAGTAAAGAGAGAATCAAGTGGGTCATGAGTTGGCATCCGTTTCTCATTCTGATAGTAAAGACAGAATGAACATAGAAAAAAATTACAGTACTAGGTAACTGGACCATATTAGCCCCGAGAAAATAAAATCGAAATAGAAAATGGTCAATGTAAAATTCCTATAAAAGCCATGAATGGATGACTGATCTGATTTGTTACTACTCCACCAAATCACTAGTCAATTGCACCGTAAAAGATCCCTCTCGAGTAATTGTTACTTCATTGAGTGGAGCTTGAAACCGTATGTGCCCTCACTGCATTTTTATCATTTTGTAATGTGATACTCCTTTTAATGTGAGCCTAATTGAGAAAAATAGCAATGACAGGAAAAGGAATTTTTTTGTTCAGAAATGGGAGGTCTTGCTAAACATAATGAATTATTCGAAGTGAGATTGTGACATTGCTACATTTTTTTGCAATGTGATACTGCAAATAGAGTCAGTTGTTACTATCCAACTGAGTGCTTTGGCCATCCAAATAAAGTCTGTGTTGTCTTAACATGCCTGGCCAGACTTAGGAATGAATGGAGACAAATAGTAAGTCACTAACCTGCATGATCTTCCTGTTCATAACAAGATGGAGCCCTTGCTCTGGCGTCCTCTTCACTCCATTCTTGCACTTATGGGTTACTTCTAAAATGTGAGAAACTTAAAAACCAATTCTGATTGCTGAGTGCTGACTGATGTTGTATATACAGTAATGTTATATGAAGATGAAATGCTTGCATGTTTGCAACCCACTGTGTACAGAATTTTCAGATCAAACCTGAGCAGTTACAATTGGTACATGCTGAGCATTAGCTTTGATAGGCATGAGTTGCAACAGTATTTGTTGTCAGTTCATACTGTGATGCTTGCTTCCAAGTTTCAAAATAGTTTTTGCGTGATGGAGCGGACATTGAAACCGTCTCCATGTTCCTTGTCTATTTCTGTGGTTTTCTGGATGAGTAGATATCCCTTTGTTGTCAACACAATGGTGGAACGTGTGCTTGTAGAATGATGGAAACAGAAATGGGAACCTTTCTACTCTTAAAAATCTGGGAAACCACTATAAGTTTTGCAGTTATGTTACTCAAAATGAACAAGTTTTCTCATTGCTCTTCATCTACACTATTGTGAGTAGGCCTCCTGTAACCGTATATTGTTTTGATCAGCTGCATTAACGTAGAAAAGATAATTCTTGTTTCGAGGGTGAGTAGACTGTAGTAGGCTGAAATCGCATTGTTGCAGGTATGGGTTACTTCTAAAATGTGAGAAACTTAAAAACCAATTCTGATTGCTGAGTGCTGACTGATCTTGTATATAAACTAATGTTATATGGAGATGAAATGCTTGCGTGTCTGCAACCCACTGTGTACAGAATTTTCATATCAAACCTGAGCAGTTACACTTGGTACGTGCTGAGCATTAGCTTTGATAGGTATGAGTTGCAACAGTGTTTTCAGTTCATGTATCATATATCTTTTACATACTGTGATGCTTTCTTCCAAGTTTCAAAATATAGTTTTTGCTTCCAAGTTTCAAAATATTCCATGTTCGTTATCTATTTCTGTGGTTTCCTGGATGAGTACATATTTTGCTATGTTTCAAGCACACAATGGTGGAACGTGTGCTTGAAGAATGACCCAAACAGAAATGGGAACCTTTCTACACTATTAAAATTCAAGGAAATCACTACTATTAGTTTTGCAGTTATGTTACTGAAAATGAAGGAGTGTTCTCATTACTCTTCATCTACACTACATATGCTCACACAATTAAAGAATATCTGCGGTAAGTAGTACGCACATATATGGAAGATGCATTAAGTTGTATATATATGTGTGTGTGTATCAGTAAATAATACGCACAAAAAATTCAGAATAAAAATAAAGCAGCAGAGGAAATTAAGCTCGGAAGCCAGCGGCTATAAATACTACACCATCTTCTTCGCACCATCCAAAGAAAAACGGAGTTTCAGCAGAGAAGTGAGACCCCAGAGTGCAAACCACAGCTCTGCCTTCTTTCCCCACCATGGCTTCCATGTGGTCTCTGATCATCGGTCTCCTTCTCCTCCTGCTCCCACTCGGGCCCTCCTCCGCCATCAAGTTCCCGCTCCAAGGCAATGTCCACCCTGTTGGGTATGTTTCTCTGAACCGTTGATGCCCTCCTCAGGCTTGAGGTTTTCTCCCTTTATTTGACATGCTTTTTATGTACCTCTGCAGCCACTTCTATGTTACGTTGAACATCGGTGTACCACCGAAGCCCTACTTCCTGGATATCGACACTGGCAGCAACCTGACCTGGCTGGATTGCCAGCACCCGCAATACAGCTGCAAGGGCTGCAACCCGGTAACAACAACTAACTGCACTTGGTTCTGTAATACTATCACATATTGTCATGCAATTGTAGTAATATTTCGTACTGCCACAGAACCCATTACACCCATATTACAAACCAGCAGCTGCCAACTTGAAGGTCGAATGTCACCACCCGCAATGTGATGCAATGCGCAGAGACCTGCCTAGCATCCCACCTTGTCCCAGGAAAGATCGACATCCATGCCACTACGTCAGTCAATATGTCACCGGCAGGTCAGAAGGTGACCTTGCCAACGACACAATTTATGTTGGGAGTGAAAAGAAAATCATCTTTTTCGGGTACGGCTCTAACTGAAATTCTAGTGTTGCATGTTCAGTGCTTATCTGGATTTGGATGTTGATGATGTACGGTCACTTTGGTTTTGCACAGATGTGGATACAAGCAGGAGGATGACCCAAAAGACACAACGCGGGTAGATGGCCTCCTTGGACTCGGGAAGGGAGAGGTAGGCTTTGTCGCGCAACTCAAGAGGCATGGGATGATAAAGGATAATATCATTGGACATTGCCTCAACAGCAACAACAAAGGAAAGAGCTTCCTCTACGTCGGGGACGTTGCTCAGCCCTCCACCGTAACCTGGGTACCCATGGGAGAATCGCAGTAAGAATTGTTGCTCATGAAATGATTACTTTGAAATCATGCTTTCGATTTCAGTTTTTTGGATCTAGCATGCACAGTTAGAGAAGAGTTGTAACTTGTTTTCTTTTCCATTTGGTTCCAAACATTATACTCCCTCCGATCCATATTAATGGACTTAAGTTTGTCTAGCTACACATGCATCTAGTCTAAATACTTAACTAGATACATACGAATCTAGACAAAGTTGAGTCCATTAATATGGATCGGAGGTAATACCATCTTTTTTCCCCCAGGTTTTACTACTCAGCTGGCCTAGCAGCCCTGTTCATCGACAAACAGCCGATAAAAGGGAATCCAACATTTCAGGCTGTATTTGACAGTGGTACCCCCTATACGTATGTGCCTGCCCAGATATACACTGACCTTGTTTCAAGGGTAGGTTTCAAACCCCAGTGCTTTTGACAACCATACATTTGAACAGAGATTTTTTTCTTTGACGGGAAACAAAGATAATAAATAAACATGGAACTCGTGGCATTTGAATCTTTCAGGTTAGAGGCACTCTCAGTGAATCATCACTTGAAGAGGTTATCCATCCTAAGCCTCTATGCTAGAAAGGGAAAAGGCCATTCAGATCTATCGACGACGTGAAGAATAATTTCAAGCCACTATCGCTAAAAATTTCCCATGCCCAGGGCACCAGCTACCTGGACATCCCTCCTCAGAACTACCTCATCATGATGGTAACCATTTAATTCGATAACCCAACTGAGAAGCATCACTGGACAATGGCGAACATGTCTTATGTCACTATGTTTGTGGCAGGAGGGGAGGACATGCCTGGCTATCCTTGATGGCTCGTCGGTTCCTCGTCTGAAGAAACTGAACTTGATCTTAATCGGAGGTATGAAACTCAGCTTCAGACGCAAATTGTGCAGGCTCTTGAAACTAGTAAAGCTTAAATGTTTTTAAAATATTCCTATTTCGATCTTGTGTCTGCAGCTGTTACGATGCAGGATCTGTTGGTGATATATGACAACGACAATAAAAAGCTCGGATGGTCCCATCAACAGTGCGAGAGGGGCGCATGAGCTTGAATCCATCATCGATTCACGTCTCTGAAAGTCTGAATAATGTTTGGGTCGACATAGACAAATACCTACATGTATTTACAATCTTGACGAGTATTTACATGTGCACCTTCTGAGTATATCCTTCTTTATATGAAAGATCCTAGGATGATGAATACAAAATGCTCAGTAGAAAGCAATATGATAATACAAAATGGTGAAGATCCTAGGATCAAACCAAAGGAAATACAGTATTTACAAAATTGTGTATGTGATCGCTCTTGTAATCATGTCATGAGCCTTAATATCAACTTCAGGTAGCACCGGCGGAACAAATGTTGCATCTAAAATTGTACGTAATTGCCATATGTATGCCTATTTTGCAGTCAAATTAAATTTTGGATTTATTTGAGGGGTGAGATTTCAGAAGCAGCTCCACATAACTCGTCAATAATTCAGTAATCACTCCGGCCAGAATATCACCACTCATAATTTATGTCCTAATTTTTTTATCATTTAGATGGATAAACTCAAACGAATCTACTGTGATAAACTATCAGTGTTGAAAGCTACTGGAAAGATTCCCGCGAACCACTCAAATACACTATATAAAGGGAGTGCCACAAGAACAAGCAGCTTACTGAACGGCCTCAAGAGAGTAGAAAAAGCCTTTAGCCGCCGGCAACATCATGGAGTTGCTTCTTCTTCTTCTTCTTCTCACATGCTCTCTCATCAGTGCCGTGGCTCCTGCGAGGCAGATCACCAACGCCTGCACCTCACAAATCAATGGTATTATCATACTAAGTATTGTTGGCAATCAGTTTATCTCTTCCCAGTTTGTTTTCCCTCCATTAGCTTGTTACAGTTTTCACCATCGTCAGATACCCTCTTGTTGCGCAGTACAATTGTGTACAACTTGAACCGTTCATGAGACGATGATAAGTAGTCGAATGGATGGTTTGTGGTTGAATTGGGGCTGGCTACCCATGCCTTGTGTTCTTTTGGAGTTGTAGAGCTTAGATAGAGATGATGTGGTGGTAGATGGCGTGGCAAATGTCAGTCCTATAAAGTTTTTCTTATTTAGCGGTTTACTGCTTAGGATACGAAACTATGAGAAATTGTGTTTATTCAGTAAACACCTAGGGCATCTCATATGATTTAATCCCTGGCACATAAAGGGCCGGGGTAATCTTCCTTTTCAAAAAAATTAACCGCTTCACTAACCACCTTAGCACCACTGCATCAGTTTGGATTGCAGATGTCAAGTTTGTTAAAGTGATTACTGAGTAGCACGCATTTTCCTAAGAATATCTATAATATCCGTGAAATTCATAAGGAATGTTTCTATATGAATTCAAGCACCATATAGTCAGCAAACCAGATAATTAGCAAAAAAAAATCAACAGTTAAGCTACAAGAAAGTACTACCAACAGTACTAAACAAATAATAGACGTTTGCGTGAACGATTCTGACTCTCCGCTCATGTAACTGTCGACAAATCAATTCAGTTTACTCCGTTTGACGGGGTTTCCTCTTGCCCTGGACTTTCGAGTACCAAGAATGCAACCTATTTATTTATTTTTTTAAAGGAAAATTCAACCTAACTAGTAACTTGTCAATAATAATTGGTAAAGACTCCAAAGCTATAGTCCAGATTCCAATAGGTCCCGTGGAAAATGGGAGGACATGGCAACTTGTGGAGAGAAAAACAGAGGACCTGAATGAGTTCCCATGGTTGAGACAAAAAGGAAAAAAAAAAGGAGATTCCATGACAAATTTTAGTCTCAGGTGGTGACAAAAATGAATAGGATTTTAGTAATGTGGTCACGAAGGTTGTGACAAAATTCATCACATAGAATGTTAGGCCAGATTCTCCTATATTTCGCTAATCTGCTGACGATCCATGTCATATTGTAATTCTCCACGTAACAAGGGACCGTGACTCCGTACCAACTTATATCCAAACGTCGCTGGAATATGTGATCCGACACGTCATACTCTACAGTCCGCTGATACCAAAATATACAATGGCTGGACGTTTTGTACACTACAGACTACTACTGGCGAGCTAGCAATCAATCATAGGTTGGACGGACGGACTAGTTCCATCTCAAGAGTGCACGAGTAGAGTTGGAAAATTACAAAGAGTTAAATGCACTAGCGGTCCTAATTCTTTCACCGTAGTGTCACTTAGGTCCTAATTCTTTCAAAATGCATATCTAGGTCCTAAATTTTTTGTAAGTGGTTCAAATGAGGTCCTATTTTTATCTGATCTCAGCCTATGACATGTAGGCCCCACATGTCAAGTTGACCGTTCGACATTCACTGTTTTGGATAATGTTGTAATTGTTTAATAAAAAATATTCTAAAAATTGATTAAAACTATAGAAATTCATATATTTTAATCCGTAAGTTAGATGAAAATATTCTATACATGAAAGTTGCTCAGAAAAATACAATAAGTAGGAATATGCTACCCATATACCCACCACCTCCCTCCAACATACCGAACATGGAACATTCCCCCTCCGTATTGCCTGTCCGGTAATCACCCGGAGCCGGTAAAACATCCCCAGATGATTTCCTGCTCCGAGCAATACACCTAGTACTGCATTAGAATACCACCACACTGATGCATACCGAACATGGACCATTCCCCCTCCGTATTGCATGTCCGATAATCACCTAGAGCCAGTAAAACATCCCCGGATGATTTTCCGCTCTGAGCAATACACCTATTACTGCATTAGAATACCACCAACACTGATGCATTGTAGTGTTGGTGGTATTCTAATGCAATAATATGTGTATTGCTCGAGCGGGAAATCATCCGGGGATGTTTTGCCGGCTCCGGGTGATTACCGGACAAGCAATACGGAGGGGGCACGTTCCATGTTCGGTATGTTAGAGGTGGGTGGTGGGCATGTGGGTAGCTTAGTCGTATTTATTGTATTTTTCTGAGCAACTTTCATATATAAAATATTTTCATCTGACTTAAGGATTAAAAGATATGAGTTTCTATAGTTTTAAGCAATTTCTAGAATTTCTTTTATTAAAAAATTGCAACCTTATTCAAAACAGTGAATATTGACTAGTCAACCTGACATATGGGGCCTATATGTCATAGGCTGAGGCATGTCATAGGCTGAGGTCAGACAAAAATAGGACCTCACTTGAACCATTTACAAAAGATTTGGGACCTATATATGCATTTTGAAAGAATTAGGACCCAAATGACACTTCGAAAAAAGAATTAGGATCGCCAGTGCATTTAACTCAATTACAAACCTGACGCTGATTTTTACCAGAAGTTAATCTCAGTACAACGGTAACATGTGGTAAAAAAATGACGTAGGGAGTAACTATTTCGTGCAGATTTTCAGCACGTCAACAGCAGCGGCATGCACCTGACGCTGCACCACCCGCAGAGCCCCTGCTCGCCGGCGCCGCTGCCCACGGACCTCCCCTTCTCCGCCGTGATCGCCCACGACGAAGCACGCATCGCCCGCCTCGCCTCGCGTCTCGCCAAGACCCCCTCCAGGTCCAGCCGCCCCACGTCGCTCCGCAACCGCGAGAACACCGGCGGCGGCGCCAACCTCGCCGACTCGCTGGCCACCACGGTGCCGCTCGCGCCCGGCGCGTCGGTCGGCGTGGGCAACTACGTCACCCAGCTGGGCCTCGGCACGCCGGCGACCGCCTACGCCATGGTCGTCGACACGGGGTCGTCGCTCACGTGGCTCCAGTGCTCCCCCTGCGCGGTGTCGTGCCACCGGCAGGCCGGCCCGCTCTACGACCCGCGCGCGTCCGCCACCTACGCCGCCGTGCCGTGCTCGGCGCCGCAGTGCGGGGAGCTCCAGGCCGCCACGCTCAACCCGCCGGCCTGCTCCGCGTCCGGCGTCTGCGTCTACCAGGCCACCTACGGCGACAGCTCCTTCTCCATGGGGTACCTCAGCAAGGACACCGTCTCCTTGGGCTCCGGCAGGTTCCCCGGCTTCTACTACGGGTGCGGCCAGGACAACGAGGGCCTCTTCGGCCGCTCCGCCGGGCTCATCGGCCTCGCCCGGAACAAGCTCTCGCTGCTCTACCAGCTCGCGCCCAGCCTCGGCGACTCCTTCTCCTACTGCCTGCCGACGTCGGCGTCCGCCGGCGGGTACCTGTCCATCGGCTCGTACAACCCCGGGCAGTACTCGTACACGCCCATGGTGTCCAGCTCGCTCGACGACTCGCTCTACTTCGTCGGCCTCGCCAGCATGTCCGTCTCCGGGAGCCCGCTCACCGTGTCGCCGTCGGAGTACCGCGGCCATCCGACGATCATCGACTCCGGCACCGTGATCACGCGTCTGCCGACGGCCGTGTACGCGGCGCTGAGCAAGGCCTTGGGCGCGGCCATGGGCGGGGCGCCCCGCGCGCCGGCGTACTCGATCCTGGACACGTGCTTCAAGGGCCAGGCGGCGGAGCTGCGCGTGCCGGCAGTGGGCATGACGTTCGCCGGCGGCGCGACGCTGAAGCTGGTGCCGGGCAATGTGCTCATCGACGTGGACGACTCCACGACCTGCCTCGCGTTCGCGCCCACCGACGACACGGTGATCATCGGGAACACGCAGCAGCAGACGTTCAGCGTCGTCTACGACGTCTCGCGGTCCAGGATCGGCTTCGCCGCCGGCGGCTGCACCTGAAGAGCTTGCTTGGAGGTAAATGCGCAGTCAGAGCACGCCAAGCTACTTGCAAATGCAATTACACGAAAGAAGATAAATAAGTACATATTCAATAGTATAAAAATTGGTGTGGAAGTCGTGAGCAAAGATAAACAAGGTCATAAGCAAGGATGCATGTGAAATACCATGTATAAAAACACACGGGGGAGCTGGAGTGTTTGGTTTCCCTTCTGTTCTGTAAAAGTGCTTCAGCCATTGTAAATGTGGAAAAGTACTGTAACGGCCTGAATATTTGGGCTACACTTATGATTTGGTTAATGTGCGTTCTCCATCCATTCATCATGTCCCCATTTCCATCAGACTAACAGTTTCATTATCATAAATTTTGCAAGAAAAATACGAACTTCAATCAGTAATGCAAAATACTGAGGCAAACTAGTAGGGAATACAGGACAGGGCAGAAATGACTGCTTTCAGTTGGTTTGGATGTTGCAGCCTCCAATAATTGTTACATGGATGGGTCATGGCCTCATGGGTGACAAAGTACTTCTCGGCGTGTAGGGAACTGCCCAATGCCCATGATGGATCGCAAGACATGCATATATCGATAGTGACAGCAAAATCAGGACACTGGTTAATAAGCTGTGTTTATTCTCTTCTAATAGAAGAGCATTCTTCCCATTCTTCTTGATATGGTTCATAGAAGAAAAAGAAACTAACATCCATTATGGGAAAATTGCTAGAAATAGTTTAAATGCACGATGAGGACTTCTTAATCTCTCGTGTGCAGGGAACAAAAGTTTATAAAATAGCACATTCCATGCATACAGACGTCAGACAGGTGATCCAAGAAATCATCCATTTGTGATCCAGAAAGGCTTTACATATAGAATAACCAGTATGCTGTCATTTCGACGGTTTTTAAATCACCTCTTCAATGGGCATACAAATATGCTAACTAAAAACTGTGCGTACCACCTGAAAACAAGTTACGTACAGGTGTGCAGGAGCGCGTATTCTCTCAGTAGAGCAGTAGCACGTCTCCAAGCCTTCTCTGTTACAAGGATAGAATCAGTCTCAGGCACTAGACTTGTGCATCTTCATAATAAAACAGAGGCTTTCGAATTGTAACAAAATTTATGCATACATATTAAGAAGAATGTTGTTTATGGATCATATAGTTGGTTTCAAACAAAATCCACAAAAGTTATTCTTATTTCATAAAGCACACATGGCCAGCCAACTAACAAGATATCTCTTGTCATATGGTAATGCCATAAAAACTCACAAGGAAAAAATTCAGAGGTCTCACTATCACGCAATTGACATGGTCCTTTAAAATTTAAACGGGGTCACTATCGCTGAAAGTGGATGATGTAAAATGCTGCAAATTGACCAGTTCTACATGATGACTGATTGCCCTCTACGGCTTGACAGATCTCGATGCCACTAAACTGATTTAATCACCTTTTGGACTAGAACCCACAATGGTGACTAGGAATCCTTCATTCAACTGGCAAGGCATCAAACTACAATTACACCTGCTAGTGCACATAATAACCAAATCATGTCAATGGCTGGAGCCTAACGTAAACTGTGTGTTCAGCATACACCCGCAGGACATCTGAAAGAGACCATATGAGACTTGCATGCTTGGATAATGGCAGTGCCGTGCAAGACATCCAAATGGTTTTGGGGTTGGCTATGGCCTACAAATAGGATAATATGAAATGGTACTTCGGCAATGACAGGTGAGCTATGAAAGTGGAACACTTCAATGGGATACCCACCAGGCAACTGTGTCTGACAAGAACAATTTATGAAAATTTATGATATTATTCAATTTCTTATCGTTGGATTGTTTCTATTGTACTTCCTCCGTTCATAAATATAAGATGTTTTAGATTACTAAAATAGTGATCTAAAACTTCTTACATTACATGGTACTGTAGCACTAAACTTATAGTACAGAACTACTAATAATACCTAGTAACCTAGTAGTAGTATGTATTATATACTATATAAGTATATAAGCAGAGTACAGTATAGTATATACAATACAAATTGAATCCAGGACTCCAGGTGCAGATGAACCAGCCAAGGAACCAGCAGAGGGACAGGGGCGGATCTGGATTTCTGGACAGCAGAAGCAGTGGAGAAGGGGAGCACCAAACCAGTTGGGCGGATCCAGCGCAGGAGCAGATGCAGCCGGCGGAGGGAGGGCGCCGCGAATCTCCTTGCAACGGCCGGTGGCAGCGGTGGGTGGGGGTGGCGGCGGTCAGTGGGTGCTGGCGGCGCCTCCTCCCAGCTGAGGGATTTTCTCTCTCGACCAAGCGTGAAACCTAGCCGGCCATGAAATTTTCCCTCCCACGGGCTACCGGGCTGGACGCGTCTCACATGTCCCCTTCAATTTTGAGTCAAAAAAAGAGTTGATCGACTCAAAGTGCAGGACTAGTCGAGACTAGTCTATCGACTGCTCGACTCGGCTAAGTAGTGTACACGAGATTTGCAGTTGACACTGAAGTTAGGACTCGTCGACTAGTCGTAGTTCTCCAGTTCAGTAGTGTCACAAGTCCAAAGTCAAACATTAATTTCACTTATATTTTGGGGCCATAAATTAGTAAGCCCTTAGGAGGTGTCAGGTGACCGTGGCTGTAGCCATTTTTGGCAGGGGGAGCTGCCAAATTAATTTGAAGGTAGGGTTCTACCTTTTACAGTGGAAAGGGTTTGGGGGTGTTTTGGGCCCTAATTTGGCTGTCAAAGGCAGGTTTGGGCTGCAATTTTGGTGGGCTGGGATTTTTTTGGAGATAAGGGGGAAGGAAGCCTGTTTATCTGGCAGTTTTACAAAAAATCCTTGTTGTTTATACCGGCTACTATGCCTCGCATTTTCAGTCATTTAGGTATCAAATGAACCCAAAATTTGACGAAATTCAAACCACAGCCTCACTACACTATATCGAGGCCATCCTACAAGTTTGTCATCAATCCGAGAAAGCTCAAATATCGCTTAATAAAATAATCCGTTTATTAATTAAATGAGTTTTTTTGCTCTGTTGGTGATGGCTGAACTCGTGGCAATGATCAGCCTCCCTAATACATCAAGGGAATGTGGGTCTTTGCCTTATATTGCTCTATGTATTTGGTACAACCATGTTCAGACGCTAACCATTTCTTCTTGATGCCACGAAGAAACCAGTTAACCATGCAATCATGGTTTACATCAAGTGTAAGCACTGCAGAACCTTGATCACTATTGTTCCCACCTCACATTTTTACTACCTTTTGCCCGTTTTTCAAATTGAAAGATCAAGTGCTTATCTTCCATCAAACTTCATAGTACCATCAAGTCATTCAAGGCCTTGCTACCACCGTCAAGACCGTAACTTTGATAAAACCCTTTGCTCTGCTTACTCAACTCTACTTGTGACAAAGGTTAAAGGGAGGAAGGCTCATGCATGGCATCAATGCCATCAAGTCCAAGTTGACAGGAAAACAAGTTAGGCAGGATACAACTTTGTTCATATGTTGAGTAACTCAAAATTGTACGAACAAACTCGAAATTTGTATGAGCTTTATCTGAACTCTTGCTCTACTTGCTCAACTCTGTCTAAACTAACTCAAATAGAATAAATCTCATCCACAATTAATCATTTAATCTCTAACAAAGAGAAAAACACGTTGGGCGATGCTTGACATGATTTGTTATCATTCTTGATCTCATTTGAAAATCTTGATTTCACTGCTGAATAGTAAATAATCTTAGAAAAGTAAATTCTAATCTGAAACATCATACTTATGTATGTTACATTAGTCTATTCGTCGAGATCCAGGTAAGAGCTTACCGGTTTCCAATTGAACGGATTCCTTTGCAGCAGATAACTCGAGTTGATTTTCTATAGTTGAAGCTACAAGAAAGCCCATGTCTGACATAAAGTTCAACTCATCTTCTACACTCTCGGCATCCATTGCTAATGTAAATCTCTGGACTCTGAACTTTACTAACTCCCAGTGCGACCCATCTCACGAATATGTTCATGGTACTTGATTTCTCATAAGGTACTCCATCAGTATAATAGCTCTTGAACTACTAGTTGTCTCTTTTTCCATTGTACGAGGAAGCTTGAGAACCCTACACAAGGGCAGTTAATAAATTACAAGTCACATGTATTTAAAAACATAAAAGGAAGACGGTGGTAGGCAATGTGCAAGAGATTATAGTAAGAGAAGGTAGTGGATTATTCCTAGGATCCTTAAAATAGTACAATGAAACTAATCATATTCATACCGATATTTCTAGCATCAAATCAAGCTAAACAACAAAAAACTAGTTAACTCACTACCTAGCTCTATGAAAATAAAATGCTGACAAAATCGATGTTCAAGTAACAGATCTTCCTTTGAATGAATGTGTATAATCCAAGACCACTTCAAGACACAAAAAAAGAATCCTTGCACCAAGTACCAACTACCCAGACTAGTAATCTCAAACATAATGCTCATGAATATGCCACCTCTGTTTCTATCTGATTCAGTGATACCGAGCATTGAAGCAAGCTGTTTAATTTCTATTGCACCTTATATGAGGCAGGCTTCACTATTGGACATGAATATTAAGCTCTGCATCTAAAAGCATATATGGTTAAAGGGCAGCCCGGTGCATGTAGCTCCCGCTTGCGCAGGGTCCGGGGAAGGGTCCGACCGCTTTGGGTCTATTGTACGCAGCCTTACCCTACATTTCTGCAAGAGGCTGTTTCCAGGACTTGAACCTGTGACCTCATGGTCACAAGGCAGCAGCTTTACCACTGCGCCAAGGCTCCCCTTCTAAAAGCATATATGGTTGTCTTCCATAAATTATTTCACCGTTGTGCCATATATATGGAAAGCGACAGTTTTGTGGAGATCAAATTGGTCGCCACACTTGTGGCAAAACTTAGGTAAATAAAGGTCCATGATAGGTGTTAAGAGAAGTGTGGCACGCCACAACTGTGGCTGCAATCAAGCGCTTCTCATGCCTGCTAAACATTTGTGAGTGAAAAATCAAACATAAAATATAGGTTTTTAGGCTAGTGAGATCTTATCAAACCTTCATGTGGAAATAATACAGGATGACAATTGATCAAGAAGACAACTCAATCGGTATCTGAGCTAGTTGTGAGGTCATCAACAGTAGAGTCTTCATCACTGATTTTCTCAGAAATAGCCTCCTCACGCTTTTTAAATAAAGCAACATGCTTCTGGTAATCTTCAAGCTCCTTTTCCAGCTGCTCAATAAAGTGACCGGTATGTTCCAGAGACTGTTCATACCTATATTTCTCCAAGGCCTGTGGATATGGAGTGTAGATACATGATGTCAGGTCAACTGAACGAAATACAAGATAGTATGCTCAGATAGAAGAATAAAGTACCATGAGAGCAAACAGGTTTATATTGGCATAGGACTAGTGATGATTACCTTCTGCTTAGAAAGAGTATCAGGAGGTGACATAACCTTTGGCTGCACATAGTTCTTTCCACGATAAAAGATAATGGTATTATTGGGTTTAATATCGATGGCTGTCCCTTTGCTGAGCCTCGTCAGCTCCTCTGCATACTCATACACTTGCCCAGGCCGGCAGGGCTTGCAGATCACTTTCACAGTCTCATGCTTCTTCCAGTGGAGATGCATGTTGAGAACCACACCACCAAACACCCCTCTCCTCCCAACAGGAACATAGTTGTTTTTCTTCTCCCCAGTTCGTTTCAGATAAAACTTCTCCTCCTCGGTGAGAATCTCGGGATCGTGAACCGGCTCTGGAGCCCTCGGGGCCTCGTACTTCCTGAGTTTCTCAATCAGCCATTCTTCTTTCCTCTTAGCCTGACAAATTGACAATGCAGCATTTCAGCATTTCTAAATAAGGGGGAAAGAGTAGTAACATGTTGAAATTAGGCGACCTTATCGAGCTTGTATCTTATCCTGACTTCGGGGTTGGGCGACTTCATCTTCTTTTTGGCCTTGAGGCGGTACCACTTGAGCTGGTTGACCTTGGATTTCTTCGACATCTTCTTCTTCTTCGACGGTGGCTGGTTCTGGCCCCCGTTCTGATTTGTGCCCGGATCTCCGACCGAGAACCGCGCGAAGCCACCGTCGGTGTTCAGCGTCACCGCCGTGCTCCCGTACCTTGCCGGCGAGAGAAACCACCATCCGCGCGCGGTTCTCGCGCATCCATCAACCCCCGGGGAACCCCGGAACAGCGGGCAGGGACTTGCGCCGTGAAATCGCATCCAAGGATCACTGATTGGGAGGAAATGGGTGAATCAAAACGAAAATACAAGATGGGGATGGGACCATCAATAGTAGGAGGAAGTGGCGACGAACCGTGGAGGCGATAGAGCAACGGCGGGTTGCAGATGCAGAGTCCGGCGGCGAAGGAGCCGGGGCACGAGGGACGCCATGGCCGGCGACGCACCGCAGGAGTGAGGCGCTCTCGCCGCCGGACGCCCAAGGGTTTAGGGCCAGCCAACTCGGTTTGTTTGTTCGGTCCAGCAGGCCTTGACGGGCTCGTGACGGGCGGGCCGGAGATCGTTGGCCCGAAACTCAAAATTTGCAGTCGCCGGCCGTCCGTCCGATCACAGAACTGACGGCTGCCCAAGAGCGGTTACTGCCCCCATTTTCCTGCCGCCGCTCGCCGCCCGTCGTCGTCCAGGTGGGGGACGCCGCGTGGGGACACGAGGCGCGGCCTCCCTCCCGCCTCGCCACGACACCACCTCCACCCATCCTCCTCATCCACGCCATGGGCCAAATGCGAGCCGCCCAGACGCCAGCCGCTCCCCGCCGCATTGCTCCCGTCTTCCTCCGATCGGCTGGGCTATGGGTGCGTGCTTCTGCTGCATATTTCCCCAATTTCTGTAGTTTCAATTCGATGATTTCGAACACATGTTCAGTCCACGTTACTCGATTCTAGAAGTATTTTTTGGTTTCTATTTTTATATATTTTTAGCTAGAGTACAGTACTTATTAGGGGATCGGCTTTCACTTGATTTTGTAGGCAGTTCATGAGACCAGTTTAACGAAATCAAAGCACGTTTGGTGGTTATGTGTGCAGCTACAGGCAGCAGCAATCCATTTAGCTTCGCCTTGAGGGAGCTCCCCGACCGCGACGGTGCCAGATGTGGCACCTACTACAGCATCCCCGACCTAGGTGATCAGCGAATAGGTAACTAACGCTGCTTTGGACAAAATTAGCATTTCAGACAAAAAATAGCGCTTCCACGGGAGAACTGATCGCTAGCTCGGTGGCTAGAGATTTGGGTGGTAAACTCGCCCACCAGGCTAATGGTCAAACCGGTTTGTAATTTGGACAATAACTCATGCTTGTGTATGTAGACCACATGAAAATAAATAGTACCATAATAAAACGGGTATAAACTTGAATATATTGTTGCAAGCAAAAAAAATGAATGACATGCAGGGCCAGGAGCATGTTACATATAGTATTCTCCAACTTGTTGTTTTATCGTTGGTATCCTAAGCTTTTCTAAAACATTTCCATATTATTGTAGTTTTACTATAGAGAAAATCTCCATTTTGAACCCTGAACTACGGTGCTTGATCCAACATAAACTCTATAAATTAAACTTCCTATATCAAACACTGAACTTCTAGAATCTTTTAATCCGAATCCTGCGCTGGTTTCATATTTTTTTTGGTTTCTAAAAATTGTAGAACAGTTTATATATGCAATAGATATTACAGTATGGTATTATGTCATGCAAAAAAGGTATTTGTACAGAAACGAGAATTGATAAACAGGGTCCTCTTTTTTACAGAGGACAATCTCATATGTTTGGATTTATTTATTTTTTACAATTTCTAGTCTGTAACGTTCTATACTTCAGTCTTTTTCAAAAAATATCTGAAACATCTGGTGCACGACCAACTTAAATACCGTGGCAGGGATTGGAGGGTGGTTGATCTCGTAGGGTTACCATTTTTTTTGAAACAATTCATGCCTAAGTGAGTTTCTATAAAGTTAAACCTGCAGAACTTTGTCATACAGTATAACTGTTTGTGTTCTGTACAGAAAACACAAGAGATTAAGCAATTTGTCTTATCACTTTTACACAGGACACAAATAAACTTATTACTGGTTGAATATTTGCAGATTATCATTTCACAGCACTCTCTACTCCTATTGAGTTTACATTTAAAAAATCCTAAAATACAAAATCAACTATCGGATATCAGGCTATGGTTCAGGCTAAATGGTTTTAATAAGTTCAGGTTTTATTATAAACCATTGTATAGTTCAGAGTTCAAGTTGGACCAAGCAACATATATTTGTAAAAAGATTGAACATTGTAAGATAATGTTTGTCAAAACTGCATTTAGGAAGTGTGCTGATGTCTTAAGGAAGTTCATCACTTAAAAACTGCTTGGCCAATGCCTTTTCAGATAAACTGCCATATACCATCCGTGTTCTTCTTGAATCGGCGGTGCGTAATTGTGATGAGTTCCGTATTACCAAGGAGCATGTTGAGAATATTATGGGCTGGGAGAAGACCTTCCTGGAGCAAGTTGAGATCCCATTCAAACCCTCGCGTGTGATTCTTCAGGTATGAACGCAGAAGGATCTTTGGTTAGTTAACGTTCCACCAAAACTCTCTGCGTGCAGGATTTTCTAATGGTACCTTGGATTAGGATTTTACCGGCGTGCCTGTCCTTGTTGACCTCGAAAGCATGCGCGACGCAATGTCAGAATTAGGTGGTGATCCTGATAAAATTAATCCAATGGTACTAAATTCTTTCCTAGGCTATTTTTAGCCAGCGGAAATTTCCTTCCACGTATTCTTTCTAGTTAATATAAAGTTATTTCTGCTTGTAGATTCCAGCAGACCTTGTAATTGATCACTCAGTGACCGCTAATGTGGTGAGGTCACAAAATGCCGTACAGGCCAATATGGAACTGGAATTCGAGAGAAACAAAGAACGGTTTGCTTTCCTTAAATGGGGGTCTTCTGCTTTTCACAATATGCTTATCATACCACCTGGTTCTGGCATTGTTCATCAGGTAAAAGAAATATCATCAAGAGTTTCCTTTTTCATGTCTGAACTCTTATCTTATGTTATCAAGTGTAGGTAAATCTCGAATATCTTGCGAGAGTTGTTTTCAACAGAAATGGCCTCTTTTATCCGGATAGTGTTCTTGGGACTGATTCCCACACTACAATGATTAATGGACTGTGTGTTGTTGGTTGGGGAGTTGGAGGGATTGATGCTGAGGCAGCTATGCTTGGTCAGGTACATGCTCAAATTCTTATGGCCTTGTCATGTACTTGCACGTGCAATTTTCTAGAAAACGGTATGGTGAGTGATATTTGACTATTTCTTGTGCTAGTTCTTCGGTTTAAAACAATTTATTGCAGTGATCAGATCAAGTACGGAGTATGATGTTTATAATTTCTTTTCTATTGCAACTAAAACTATTGCTTAAATACAGAAAACAGGCTTTTGCCCCCCTTTATAGATAAAGGAACGTAATAGAGTACACAGTTGATCGATACACGGTGGTGAGGTAGCCCTCTTACAAAGCTGATCCTAGGATACTCAGCGCACGCAGACCTACGCGGCCAACAAGAAGCAACATGAGAGATAGACACACACACACACGCAACACCCTAGCACACCCAAGCTCCACGACAACGCCCTCAAGAGGGAAGACGGCGCAAAGCTTCGCCGCTGCCGAGTCCACGACGATGTCTTCAAGAAGAGCGCGGCACCCACGGGTGTTGCCACCGTCGACGCCAAGGCGCAGAGCTTTCGCTCGGCAACTGCCTTGCTCGGATTTCCCATTATCAGTTGTTCTTTTTTTTAATTCCATTATCAGCATACTTTTTTAATAAAAAGCATGATTGTTACTACAGCAGGAACTGAACATTATTAGGAACCCTGTAATATGGACATAAATTTCTTCCGATCAGAGTCTGGAGACCTCACGTTTCTGACTAACATGGTGGCCATTTGTTTCTTCGCAAAGAAAGTGCCTTCAGCCGATTCTTGATGTTATGTTCGGAGCTCAAACCACTTTCATCGAAGATAAATTTATTTTATCTGGAGCACATGTTACAGGAGTTTTAATGATCAATATTATCATTAATTTAAGTCTAGGTAGTTGTTGGGAAACATGTAAATGATCCTATCGGCCTATTGCTGCAGTTTTCATGAACCTTATAAGTTCAGCCACTACCTAACCAAGAAATGATAGTGCATGGGGACAAAAATTTCCCACAAGCTCAGTGAATGCTTTATATATTTACCTCTTCTATCTTTCGTCAGCAGCCCATGAGCATGGTGTTACCTGGTGTCGTTGGATTCAAGCTACATGGAACACTAAGGGATGGGGTCACAGCTACTGATCTAGTTCTCACGGTTACCCAAATGCTTCGAAAACATGGTGTTGTTGGAAAGTTTGTGGAGTTCTATGGTATTTTATTTTCTGGATCATTAGCAGATATCCTTTATCCTATGCAAACTGCTATGGGCTATTATTTATCTTTGTGATCTTCTAGGTAGATTTTTAACCCCTATAAAGAACTTAGCTTTGTTAATGTGTAACTGTAGGCCAAGGTATGGAAGAGCTTGCATTGGCCGATAGAGCAACGATTGCAAATATGGCACCAGAGTATGGAGCAACTGTTGGTTTCTTTCCAGTTGATCATATCACCTTAGAGTATCTTAAAATGACTGGAAGAAAAGATGAAACTGTGAGTTTCATGGTTGTCTGTTCTTTCAAAATGACTATGCTACATATACCTTACCATACTTTGCAGATGCTATTTGGAAGAAAAACTTTACAACTAGTGTATTCATGTCCTGATTGTTAACATAATTTCTACTGCGGACTATGTACTTATTTAGTAACGCTGAATGTTTCGATCATGTGGGTATCCACAATAGAGACATATCTACGTGCAAACAAAATGTTTGTGGATTACAATGAAGTAAGTTTATTTCTTCACTGTTATCAATAAAGCAAACAACATGCAGGAATGTTGACTGCGTGTTCCATTATGATTTTAGCCTAAAATAGAACCGGCATATTCATCGTACATAGAATTGGATCTGGGAGATGTTGAGCCATGTATTTCTGGTCCGAAGAGGTAATTTATCCCCTTACATTGTACTCCCTCCATTCCTAAATATAGGGCGTATAATTTTTTGGAAAAGTCAAAACTTCTTTAACTTTGACCATATTTACAATATTAACTAAATACATTTCAAAACGAATCTCATGTTATCGATTTGATATAATTGATGTTGATACATTTCTCTAAAAATCTGGTCAAAGTTAAAGAAGTTTGACTTTTCAAAAAAATTATACGCCCTATATTTAGGAATGGAGGGAGTAGTATACTTTCATTCGCTTACATGATTTTAATACAAGCTCTACTTGCAGACCTCATGATCGAGTCACCTTGAAAGACATGAAAGCAGACTGGCATACATGTCTGGAAAATAAAATTGGTTTCAAGGTGTGGAGATCACCGGACAAAACAAATTTGTTTGTTCATGCTAATTGAATGATTCTTGATGACTAGATTATATATTTAAGTCTATTCCAAATGGATGAGTTATTTTTCAAGAGAGCAAACATAATGTATCAAAAGTTATGTTAGCTATAAGTGTGCCTCTTGTCCTGTCTTTGCAAACAAATTCCAGAATTCTGGTCTCAGATCTGTATTTTTTTCACAAAAAGTTCATAGTCTGTGCTGACACATTTGAAAGTTATAAAGTTTGCTCCTTCTCCAATAGCTTTATGTGCTGACTAACATCCATGGTATTTTTAGGTCATATAAATATGTTGAGTGTGTTTGCTTTACCTAGTGTAATTATTATTTTGAGAAGAAAGAAGCAAGGATGATTCTTTCTGTTTATATCAGGGTTATGATATCCCAAAAGATTTGCAAGACAGATTTGTGAAGTTTGATTTTCATGGGCAAACTGCAGAGCTTAAACATGGGACTGTTGTCATAGCTGCTATCACAAGCTGCACAAACACCTCAAACCCCACTGTTATGATCTCTTCTGGTTTGGTTGCAAAGAAAGCTTACGAGTTGGGTCTTGAGGTCAGTACTTAGTTAATTATGGTCAATATTTAATAGTTACTCTAGGTGCTGCCCTCCTGGCTAGACAGGGTACTCAATTGCCTACTTTTGTTTGGTAAGGTCAAACCATGGATCAAAACAAGTCTTGCACCTGGATCAGGAGTTGTTACCAAATATCTTCTTAGGAGGTAAATTTCTACATGTCACTTAATTCATCATATGTCCCTTATTGCTATTCCGACATGCAAAATTATGTATTGTATCCTCCAAACATTATGATCATGGATGCAATATAACATTTTCAGTGGTTTGCTGAAGTACTTAAGCAACCTCGGTTTCAACTTAGTTGGGTATGGTTGTACAACTTGTATCGAAAATTCAGGTGATCTTGACCAAATCATTGAAGATGCAATTACAGAGAATGGTATGATCTTCTTGCAGATTCACTGCACTTCTCCCGCAGAGTATCATAGTGAAGCTAACACTAGTATATTGTTTTTCTCTTTTTGTCAGACATCATTGCAGCTGCTGTTCTTTCTGGAAACCGCAACTTTGAAGGCCGTATACATCCATTAACTCAAGCTAATTATCTCGCTTCTCCTCCTCTAGTCGTTGTATATGCTCTTGCTGGCACTGTAAGTGGAAATATTTTAGATATATGTTTGCAATAGTGCTTTCCAACTAATGTATAAACATGAAACATATAGGAGTATTTTGTTATGTATGTTTTGCAACTAATATCCATAAGCCTAGTGGGTTTTTTGTAGTTAAATCATGTTGCCATTTAGAAACTGTGATAAGAGAAGAGGGTAGATTTTGTTCCCCCAAAACACATGGATTCATATGTTTGGGGTGTTGTGTTTAGGTTGACATCAATTTTGAAGAGGAACCGATTGGGATTGGAAAGGGCAACAAACCAATTTTCCTTAGAGACATCTGGCCATCTACCGAGGAAGTTTCAGAGGTAAGTAAGCTTGCTTGAAAGCAAATGATGCACATCACAGTGCACAGGTTAAATAGACAACATTCACATATGTACATTCACACGTTTCAGTTTAGCAACAGAGCTGCACTCCTGTTCGACTATTGGTGCTTCTAGCGACGTACATGAACTTATTCAATGGTGATTCTAATTATTTAATGTTGACAATGCAAATCCACAGATTGTGCATTCCAATGTCTTGGTTGATATGTTCAAAAGTACTTATGAGGCAATCACGAAAGGCAATCCCATGTGGAACCAACTGTCGGTTCCAACTGCGGATGTTTATTCTTGGGATCCTAATTCAACCTACATCCGTGAGCCTCCTTTCTTTAAAGGCATGAGTATGGCTCCACCTGGGCCTCGTAGTATAAAGGATGCCTACTGCTTGATGAGCTTTCGCGACTGTGTCACGACAGATCATATTTCACCAGCTGGGAGCATTCACAAGGATAGCCCAGCTGCCAAGTATCTTGCTGGCCATTCTGTGAAGCCCAGTGATTTTAATTCGTATGGCAGCCGTCGCGGAAATTATGAAGTAATGATGAGGGGAACCTTTGGCAATATTCGGATTGTCAACAAGCTTTTGGACGGTGAACCTGGACCAAAAACGATTCACATTCCAACAAGAGAGAAGCTTTATGTCTATGATGCTTCCATGGTTAGTTCCTTCGCACAAAATGACTGGCCTTTGTCTTTTCCACTGTCTATAATTCCCATTTTCATGAATTAGTTGCTGGCTGTTTCTCCTGCTGTAATTTTTTTAACTTTTTATTTATGAAAAGGAGCTGTTGTGCTACTCATGTTTCTTCTTTTCACAATACTACTGATAGAGGTATAAGACTGATGGGCAAGACACAATTGTATTGGCGGGTTCTGAATATGGGACTGGAAGTTCAAGGGACTGGGATGCAAAAGGCACTATGTTATTGGTAAGAATTTTAGTACCAAAGTTTCGCGTTCTGCGCTTCCTCACTTTTGTAGGATCATGGGATAATGTGTCACCGCAGGGAGTTAAGGCTGTAATTGCCAAAAGTTTTGAAAGAATCCATCGAAGCAATTTAATCGGGATGGGAGTAATTCCTCTGTGCTTCAAGTCTGGAGAAGATATGGACTCAATTGGTTTGACTGGACATGAACAGTACACTATTCATCTTCCAAGCAGTGTGCATGAAATGCGCCCCAGACAGGATATTGGTGTTACCACAAGTACACGAAAATCATTCACGTGTACACTTCGCTTTGACACAGAGGTGAATGGAACCTTGTACTTATTACTCCTTCCAGTTCCCTGAAAGTTGACATATTAGAATTAGATACGATCTCCGAAACACAAATTTGACCAAAATATTATTATAATATATTTATTGATGGAAGTAAAAATAAATATTGTGAAGTACTTTTCGAGACATGTACATGCATGTGATTTCCATGTATTTAATCCTCTAGGAGCCTTTAATTTTCTGTAAACTAATTTCCTTTTCAAGGAGGCTAGCTAGTGCTGTTCTGTATCTTAGGAATGCCAAGTTCATAAATAAATTATTGTATATATGTAATGGAGTTGTTCATTTACTTAAAATGCTTCTAAAGGCTTTAACGCTACCATCAATCTACTTCATGCCATTTAAAAACCACCTTTATCTTTTTTGCTGCATCTGTTTGTGCCCTACTCTTGATACCACATTAGGCCAGCGACATTTGATATTAAAGACACAGGACAAACATAACTTGGGAAGTTATTGAAACATATTATGAAACTATAGAATATACTCCCTCTGTTTCAAAATAATTGAAGTTATAGTTTTGTCCTAAGTCAAACATATTTAAGTTTGATCAAGTCAAAATATATGAACATCTACAACATCAACTATATATATTATTGAAATGTATTTTATGCTTAATCAAGTAAAACTGAATTTGATGTTATAGATGTTAGTATATTTTTCTGTAGACTTGGTCAAACTTATAGATGTTTGACTAAGGACATACTAAAACTTCAAACATTTTGGGACATAGGGGATATTTACAAAAATGTACAAAATACATGATTACTGCCCTAAGATAGAGCACATCTAAGTTCTATACTATTGATTTTACATGAAGATTTGTTTAGATATTTTTTAATGTTTTTTCTTTTTCTTTCTAGTTTGATTGAACTTAGATGTGCTCTATCTTAGGGCACATCTAGATATGCCCTAGCAAATCTGTTTAATCTATATATTAATATTGTGTGAGACATTTTTTCTCACAAAAAAAATTCAATCTTCCCGAGCTTTAATACAATATCCTCAACATTCCCTTATTTATAATATCTTAGGATGCAGATTGTAGAATTCTGTTAGTTTTTGTATGACTGGTTTCATTTCTAATGATATATGTGAAGTTTAATGGATGGTATGTATGATGGTGCATTATTTTTATTATATATAAATATAATTCTCCAAGTAGTATGCATGCAGAATTTTAAGTTCTCCATTAAACATGATTTTGTAGGTGGAACTGTCTTACTTTGATCATGGGGGAATACTACATTACGTTATGAGAAAACTTATCAATTCAGCATGTTAGTGCCTTTGAGACCACATGTGCACTGGAAATTAAAGAGTGAGGTCCATAACTTTCTTCTTTTGGTGTTTCTTGTATATACTAATTATGTCCTGTAATATGAATATTATCATGTATTTTATCTTTGCTTTGAAATAAGGCATAGTAATCCACTGGTGTTGAAACATGATTTCTATGTACCTGACTATCCTTTAGCATCCATGGTAGATCGGATAACTTTGCCACTTATAATACTCAATATGTTCACTTACAGGTTCTTATTTGTTTGACTTTACAACTGTACCATATTAATCAAGATTATAACAAAATTATGTTTTGCATGATGCAATTGGTTTTTTCTATGTTTCGAGCATATTGTAGAAACACTAAGATTGTAAATATCATGTTCATGGGTTGATAAATCAAGTGTAAAAAATGATAGTCTAAAACTGTTTCACCGCAAGCATGATTCTACTGTTCTTATGGTCTTGAACTCATTCTAATCCTTGAAATAGGCTTTCACCCTGCTTTATAGATAAAGCTATCATCCAATACAGATACACAGGTACAAAAGATAAAAAATAGGTATCAAGATACTCTGGGGCAACAACATATAGCGCCCAAAGAAATAGAGAGAAATTGTAAAATAAGAGGAGTAGGGGACACAATGTGGATGCCTCAGGAGGAAGTAGGTGTCGACATCAGTCGGCTGGACGAAATCAGCACGTCGAGGATATCGTGGAGCCGACCTCGGTCCCGTTGCCTATAGAGCGGGAGCCAAAGCTACAAAAACGGCGAGAATTTGAAAATGGAGTCGGTGGACCTTCGTAAGAAGATATGCTCGATAACCATCTTATTACATGACGTCTACAGGGTCCAGGTCAGAGCCATGAACATGAACCAGAAGAGGTGCCTCCTCTTGCCGGTCTAGTTGGCCTGGTTTTGGATAAAATCAGCCAGGTCTGAGGCCTCTCAGTCATGCCCCAGAGCCTGGCGGACAAAGCTCCACATAAATCCTCCGGCCCGTGTATATTTGGGACTTCCGCCCAGGCTGAAGGCGATCCCGAAGAAGCTGCCACGCAAAGGTTTTGATCTTCAGTGGCAGTGGAGCTTTCCACAAGTGACTAGTCCACAAGCGTTCCAGCACCAAACACGTCGGGGGAACAGAGAAGAAGGTTGCCGAAGTTGGGCGCCAGGAGAACACGTCAGGGCGATCAGGCAAGACGATCGGAAGAGTGGCTCGTAGGTCTGCCCAAGCAAGGTCTTGTCACCAAATGTTCTCTGAAACTCAACATTTCAAGAACATTAATGGTTAGCCGAGGCAACCATAAGCGTCGGGTCCGAGCAGATCGCTATAAGCCTGGGAAAGCCTCACAAAGAGGGTGGCCATCAACCCAGGGATCCAACCAGAAGAGGGTCATTTCCCCATTACCAACTGATATGGAGATCCCAAGGCGGATTTCGTTCTTGATCGTCTGAATGGCGTGCCAGAACTGGAGACCATCTATCTGTGATCATGCGAGCAGAGGGCGGCCTAGAGGTATTTAGATTTAATAAGTTGTAGTCATAGGTCCTCTTTGTCCTTCAGGATCCACCATACCCATCGTAGCATAAGCGCAATATTTATGCGATGAGAGGCCAGGATGTCAATGCCCCATACGGTCTTGGGCAGGCACATATCAGCTCATTTAAACATATGATATTTTTGGCGGTCGGCAGCCCCTGCCAAAAGAAGTGCGATAAGTCCTTACCGAAGGAACTATGTACCCCTTTCGGTAGCAGATAAGGACAAATTTGTTGCCCTTGGAGGTGAAGCGCCGTCACCACAGCTCGGGCCGTGACGCGACCCCCCCCCCCCCCCCCCCCCCCCCCATGAACGGATCAAAGTCCAGGATGGCTGGGTGAGGATACGAGTCAGACAATGGAATTCCTAGGTAAGTAATAGGGAAATGTCGATAACCTACAATTGATGGAATTGGCGGATGGGATCCCCGTGCCTAACCCCGCGAAAGAACCTAAAATATGGTCCCTAGATCATCGAAGGCGCGCGTTGCTGCGCCCGTCCATTTTAGCGCAATAATGCAAATGAATGATGTAATTCCGTGTAAAATAGTGTTTTAGTCACACAGTAGAATTATTAGACTTGTGAATAATCACGCTTAATCTAGTTTTGCGACAAATGAAAATAATGTCAAATAGAAAAAATACAACTCATTCAAACTTCCAGTTCAGTAATAAAATACACTATTTATTTTTGGTGGAATATAGAAGTTGTAGCATCATACTCACATCCAGTTTGCCAATTCATTCAATTTTACTGTCTTAAATATTGAAAGGGTTCCTCTATAAAAAACCCTCAAAATAAGAACATATGTCATTCTGATAAACATTGAAATGAGAATTTTCAGATAGCAAACTGAAATTCTGCTCAGTAAGTTTTCATTTGTTCTTATGTCTAGGTAATGAAATACAATTAAATGCCATCGGTTTTTACTCTACCTAGGAGTTTAATGTACAAACGCTCATGTATATAATAAATAATCTCTAACTACATCACATATGTAGTGACCAAAAGAGCAAACCTTCTAGTGTACAGTGTGGTTGATTTTCATCTCCTGCCATTTCTATGAAACTGAAGCCAACCAATTGCTAGAACAAACAAAATCCATTAGCAGCTAATCTGTAAATTGGTGAATAAAACAGGAAAAGTTCATTAGGAATTATTTATTCTTACATAAAGTAATAGTAGAAAATTTAAAATGAACTAAAAGAAGATGAACTGAAGCTAATATTGTATATCAGTATGGACTGTAGATGTATCTATTTGGTACAAGTACAATAGCTCATCGTAAAAATTACACAATAACAATTTTAAGAAACTCAATAAATTGTTCTCTCACTGAACCTGGATAGAAACCTAGTACCAAATACATCTCACCTTTCATACTTACCTAATATCATCAGAACTGAAAAGTGGCCATTGTTATACTAACATGTCTTTGCTACATCTTTGAAAGCAAGGCAAATAAGAATATAGAACTATTCTACTGTAATTGAGTCTCAGTGTACATGTGTGCATATGTAGGCATGCCCACATATCTATGTGCATGCTAATGATAGAGTAAAATTAGCTACTTGCCTCGAGATAGGGAAAATATTAAAATAAATAAATTTGTATCAACATAATAGTGTGATTTTGCTTTTTAAGATAAATTTATCCGATTAGTAGCTGAAAGATACGTGAAGTCAAGCATAAAATGTATCATACTGGTACTCGCTCTGTTAGTAGAAAATGCTAAATATAATAGATTCAAATATGTGCAACATGTACCTACCAGTTTAGCATTTAGTGAATCCAGATTTTTTATATTCTATGTGCCGAAAATATAATTAACATCATGTGTTCATTCCAATTTTTTCCATACTGTATGGCAATGATACCTAATACGGAGTAATACTTACTACTAATTATAGTAGTTTCATCGTAAGCAAAGAAATTAATCATGTGCTAAAAAGGTTATCTTTATAACAGAAACATGTAGTCCGAGAGACACTGCATCTTTACATCACAAATCATGAATTGATGTGGTTAGCTAAAAATAAACTGAGAATGCAAGAATATATATGGTGCTAATTGACTTGCAAAAAAAGAGTTTTAGCTGTCTTGTAACATGGATCAGGAGCTTGTTCAACCCCTGCAGTAGAACCGACGGAGAGCACCATGCCTTGCACAAAAAAAAAATCAGAATCGCACTTGTAAAAACCTTGATGACTCTCTGGCCGCTGAATAAAATGTGTGACCGTATTTGATAGTAAAGCGGTGACTGGATGTAGAAGAAGTGGTGAAACCCAAGGGCTTGATTTTAAAAAGATCATCAATTGTTCTGTACTCCGTAGACATAAGACATCAATATTTGGTAAAGTTCTAATTGGCATAACCATGGTTAGCCATGGGGGAATTAGTTTGAGGTGCGTGAGTCTTACCACCCAGGTCAAATTAAACATACTCCGGCAATCTCGATCGGTTGTGTACTTGTGTTTCCATGACGTCGCCACCTCTCCTTATCCCCATCTCTATGATTTGCCCAAATTAATTGACCATATTCAATATGAAGAACATCGCTGCAAAATCGAGATTGAGAGGATATGTTTGATGGGAAGAAGGAAATCTTACATGGACGGGAACGAAATATAGGGGAACCATTTCTTTGAATATAAGGCCGAGAAGGGGGCGACGTTGTCATGGTGTTGATCCGCGCAGCTGGGAAGAGGGATGGTTCACCGTTAACATTGCCCAGCTGCCCACTCCTCCTTCACTTGTGCGGCTAGGTTACAACATCTCCAATAACAGCTCTAAAACATGACATCAAAAGAGCTCGGAGTAAAAAAATGGGAAATAAAAGTGCTACATCAAGCAAACAACATCATCTCTCTGAATTTTTTGTGCACCACTGATGCTACAGGAAGCAGACACATTCAGTTGAAGCAGACCGTGGTAGAGGCAGCGCTCGTGAGTGCCAGGATCACGACCAGCAGGCGTGGACCGGGGCACGAATCGCAGCACGCAGCAGCAGCGAACCGTGCGCGACTGCGCGACGACTCGGCCTAGAAGCGCCTGAAGCCTGATGTCGTCCGGATTGAGCGCGACAGAGAGGGGAGCTGGTCTTCAGCCGGCTGGGAGGGCTGGACGCGCGGTGGAGCGGGGCACGACGCTGCTCGTTGGCCCAGAGGTGTGTGGTGCCGTGCCGACGGGATCCATATCACGGGAAGGAAGGCTCGCGGCGGGCTCAAGGCGCTGCTCGTCGGCTGACAAGGCAGCCTGGACGTGCGCCCCGGCTCTGCTCGTCGGCTGGCAAGGCAGCCTGGGCGTGTGTGCGAGGCAGTGTGGCGTCTCGAGGCGAACAGGAGTGCCGGCGGCCGCATCGAACAAAACGAAGGGAGGTGCGAAGAACCGAAGAGATGACGACGTCGTCGACCGTGGTGGACATGATTGTTCCTTCGTAAAACTGAGATGGGCTTTGTGGAGAAAAGGCCCAATCAACCATATGGCTTCAAAAATTCTTGTGGAGCAGCGTCCGCTTAGGACAGCCATCCCACGGAACGAAATATCTAGCGTGTGAGGACAGATCGAATGGCTGTAGACGACCAGACGCGAAATCCAACGGTCCACAGGACTAATAGCGTGAGAGGGCTGGGATTTAGTGCGGTTTTACTGTCCTAAATTACCCCATTTATATTGATGGAATTTGAATCGCCACTAACTATTTGCATGATCGAACAACACCAATGGTCGACGAATCCCCTCGGAGCAAGGGCCGTGCGGAGGAAGGAACATCCCCTTATGGCGTTTGACCTTAGAATCTTATGGAGGGCAAAATGGAAGGGGTGTGAGATACGTTCAACCACCGGGGCAACACGCATCGCACAACCCTTTGAGAATAGTCATTCAATCACATTCATAAGTGTGATCGGTCTAAATTGGCAGATGCCCGTATCCCCAACTGCTTTGGGTATTAGGGTAATCACACCATAGACACACAAAAAAAACTCTCTTAGTGTGTCATGGTGGCAAATTTACCTTGGTTCACCTGACATATTTCGCTCTGGGTATTTTTGGCAAGTACAGCTTTGGAGAGACAGTATATAATATTTTTTGTGAAGGTACAAGATTCTCTCAAGATACATGGTAATTTGCTTGCATACAGCATGCCTGTATTTATTCCTGCTATTCTTTCCTAAAACACACAGAGGGTTTGTGTTTCTTCTATTCCTTCTCTGGAGCCGCGACATTGAGGTCAATGTCGAATGGCCTGCGCCTGCCTCCATCAGCAACGGGCAGCTCTACTGGTGGACACCCACCAGCATCCTCCCTCTCAGTGTGCTGCCTCTTGGACACTGCAGCCTCTTGCCTGGCTTGGCATCCCTGGTTGAACAGGTCGGTGTAACGTTCCAGAAGCTGCTCTCTGCTGGTGGACATGAGCATGCCGCTTCGCCTCGGTCCCTCAAAAACGGCTTTTGTTTCCTGCCGGATCAGGCTCTGGTCTATCTTGATCTGATGTACCCGCCATGCTGATTCTGCTGCTGCTTGCTCATTCTGGGCCTGCATCCTTTGTTCCTTGTTGTGGGCAGCCATATGCCCCCCCAGAGCTTGATGTGTGGGGAACTCTGCCTTGCAATGCTTGCAGAAATAAGGACGCTTGACCTTAGTTGCACTTGGCACGTCCTTTTCCTCTCTATCCTCTTTGTCTTTTTTGGACTTCTTCCTCCCCCTCTTTCTTGCTACCTCTTTGTTGACGTGTTCGTTGCGGAGTATCGCATCTCCTGCCATCTCCGCAACGGGACTGCCTAGTCGGTTCTGGGGCACCACGTCGACTCCTGCCATTTCTGCAACTGCAAGGGATATGCCTTGTTCGCTACGGTGCACCGCATCATCTCCTGACATCTCTGTATCTCCTGCCATCGCAGCAGCTGTAGTGCCATGCTTATCGCCGAGCACGACATCATTTCCTGCCATTTCTGCAAGGGATTTGCCTTGTTCGCTGCAGCACACTACACCATCTCCTGTCATCGCAGCAGCTGTAGTGCCATGCTTATCGCCAAGCACGACATAATTTCCTTCCATCTCTGCAAGGGATTTGCTTTGTTCGCTACGGTACACCGCACCATCTCCTGCCATCGCAGAAGCTGTAGTGCCATGTTCATCGCCGAGCACGATATCATTTCCATCTTTGCAAGTTACTACATCATCTTCTTTAGGGACATTTGGTTCATCAGACTCGGGCTTTCTCTTGCTAGACTGATCCTGCGCCGCTGCCCCATTGCCGCGTTGCTTAAGCGTGAGCATCAGGTAAGCCGTCAATATTTCAAATGAAGTTAATTTGGGATCACGCTGGCTATACCTGGCCACAGGGCGACTATCGTCGTCGACCAGTGGCAACGGTGAAGCGTCGCGGTTCGACAGTGGCTTTGCCTTGGTCACGGGTGGTGTGGCACCTTTGTAGACCCTTGCATGGCTTCTGAGACGAGGACCCTTATTGGCCTTGTAGCCTCTGTTTGGGTGGCTCCTGAGATGGCCAAACATGGACTTGTCGTTCCTGAAGCTCTTCCCGCACTCAGGGCACTGCACTTCAGGGCTGCTCCCATGCTCTTCAGAGTTGGTGCTGCTAGACTCAACTTGAGCGTCTTGAACACTGAGCGGCAGCAGAACACCATCGGGTTCCTCTACCTTGCGTACAAACTCTCCTTCTTCTTCTTCAGCATGTTGAACGCTGAGCGGCAGCAGATCATCATCGGCTTCCTGTTCCTCGCGAACAAACTCTCCTTCTTCTTCTTCTTCAGCATCTTGAACGCTGAGCGGCAGCAGATCATCATCGGCTTCCTCTTCCTCGCGTACAAACTCTCCTTCTTCTTCTTCAGCAGATCTGTGGGGATCTGCTTGGTATCCATCACTGAGAAGCACCTCCTCGTCATCCTCTGGGTTTTGGTCGGCAGCTGCAGAGAAGGCTTCTTCTTCATCAAGGAAGACGACCTGATCTTGGGGTTGGGTGAAGGGGGCGCTGGCGAGCTGGTCGGGGGCATTGCTCAACATGAGGCTGATGGGTCCCCGGATTGGATCTTGACACAAAAAATCGTCTCCAATCTCAGCAGCAGCACCAATTACGAGCTGGGGGTTGCAGCAGCGGAGAGACGCAGCCTGCAGCAGCAGCAACAGCAAGATGCAGAGCTGGTTGCTCAGCTTACTACTCATGTAGAGACGGAGGGGGAGAGGAAGGATCGGAGTGACTAGCGAGGAAGGAGGAAGGAGGGGAGGGGGTTGGTTGGGTGGGGGTGGGAGACGATGCGCAGCGCAGCAGCTCGTTGCTTGTGGGTTATAGTAGGAGGGAGCTGGAGGTGGGGGGAGGGGGGAAGTGGTAGAGCCGCCGGCGCTTCGGGCACCAACGGACGGACGCTTATATGAACTGAACGCTCCCCGATGGTGGTGGATAGTAGTAATGGTGGTGGTGGGAAGCCAAATCCTCTCTCTCTTATGGATGGGCAGGCAAAGAGGGAAGGAAGCAGGCGGCGAGAGTATCTCCGGCCCCGATCATCATGGTCAACCGATATATGCATCTCGTTTTTGGGAATAAAAACGGCTCCCGATCTGATTTTGATCGGTTGCTATTTCTGCTTTTTGCGTCCTGGGTTTTGCTTTCATACTACCACGGCCCGTCGCCGGTCGGTCCGTCGTGTGTCGTGCATGGCATTGGCATTGGCATGCATGGCGCCGGCCGGACCGGAGCGTCGTCGCTCCTGGACTGCGTGGTGTGGCCCCGGTCATGCCATTAAAAATTCGAAATATATTATTATTGCCCTGCTAAAATTATCACAGTATGCCCAAGAATTTAGTGTAGTCGATTAATGAGTTGCCTGCCTTCTTTGTAAGTAAACGGGGGAGTGCATGCGTACTACTACTACCTTCTCGATCGGCTGGGTAATCTGTAGTAGGCAGTAGTCCCATGGTTTTTCGGGATTTAATTTTATTGCTCGTGATGGTGTATGTGAAGCTCTTGGTTTTCTTTCCATTGTGGTGATATTGAAAACATTTTGGGTGCAAAATATCGGTGGGATGCTGAGTTTCTCGGAAACACACCAACGATGTTTAATTGCTTGCATATCGTGTGCAGTACTAGCGGCCAAGGACTCTCTTGAAGCTATCGCCCCATTTGTTGTTTTGTTGGAATTTCGTCATCGCATATATTGAATTGGGATTTGGGATATACTTATTAATTGCTAGATATGTGGCCTCCCTTTTATTGTCTTCTATCTATATGCAGTACAGAGGGGGCTAAGAGAATGACACCATCCATGGTCTACCCGTCCAAAAGATAATAGAGTGCATTGCGCTGAAACTTGATTATTCATTACTGGTTGCGCGCAGTTTTGAAATGTATCGAGTACTCTTAAAGCCTAGGCTCAAACGACTTCCAAATTTACATATTTACTTTGCAGGGGAACGACTTCCAAAATTTCAGTAGTATCATGTTTTTGTAGTGGAGCACAAGGAAATCAGGGCAACTAATTATACCCTGTCACTTTATTGAGTATATGGCATAAAACCATCACAATTGGGGTCGTCTTTCCGAAAACTACCGCTTTCAAAACTATCGCTGATAACTATTATTTTTTTGGTAACCACTCTCAAAATACTCAAGTCGCTGAGAGGTTAGTTTTTAATCGTGATTATGACAGCTAGGGCCCGCATGCCAGGTCCACAGTAACTTTGACCGTTAGATAGACCGTTAACTTACATATGGGCCCAAAATGTATGTTTTTCTAGAAAAAAAATTGGGGAATAATTTTAGGGAATTTATTTTCTGCAATTTTTTTAGATGAAGCCCACATGTCACTCCCTTCCATTAAAAAAATTCCCAGAAAAATATATACAAAATCAATTTTCCCGGGGAAAATATGATTTTTGGACCAAAAAAATCAATTTTATTCCGGAAAAATAAACTTTTTAGCCAAAAAAACAACTTTTTCTTGAAAAAAAATAAAAAAAAACTCTCTGTAAATAATTATTTTCGAAAAAATATTCCTGAGAAAAAATTAATTTTTTGTAAATAATTAATTTTTGGTCAACAATTAATTTTACCTCGGGAAAATTGTTTTATTTTTCGGAGAAAATTGGAATTTTTTGTCCAATTTTTCCTCAGGTAAAAAAAAGGGGTTTTCTGGGCTAAAAAATATTTTTTAAGGGAAATTATTTATTTTTGATCAAAAAAATGTTTTTCTAGGAAAAGAAATTTGGTTATTTGGGCTGAAAATATCTTTTTTGTGTTGGCGGGTAAAAAAAATCGGTAAAAAAATATTTTATCTGGGTTGACGTGTAAAGAAAATTTGGTTAAAAATATTTTTCTAGGGGAAAATTGATTTTTTTAATATTTTTTCTTTTTTTTGGAAAAATGTTTTTTAATGGAAGGGACTGACATGTGGGCTCCATCTGTCATATAACGGTCAACGCTAACGGTTCCCGACAAGTGGGCCCAATCTGTCATAATCGCGATTGAAATTAGGTAAGACAGTCATTCGAAAAACTCGGTAGTTTTTTGCGAGTGGTTACCAAAAATTCGGTAGGTATCAGCGAAAGTTTTAAAAGTGGTAGTTTTTCGGAAAAACGACCCCAATTGTGGTGGTTTTATGCTATATACTCCCACTTTATTAGATGGTACAGCTATACCTTTCTACCGTAGTTGACACCGGTTTTTGGCACGGCAATAAACATATATAAGATGACCTCAAATGAAGAAGTGCTCTACATGAAAAAGTTGGGTATTGTTGATGTGAACAACTTTGAAGTTCGAGCCATCGCCATCCGATTCCATCTCGAAGGCCGAAACTATGTTTGAAGCAGTAAATCCTGGAATTTGAAGCACTATTTTGCCAATTAGGCCTTCAAGACATCATCAAATGGAAAAACCTTATATATGGAGCGTCTTGGTCTCGTCGAAACGGTCGATTTTGATATTCGAAACGTCCAAATCCGAGTTCGTATGAAGGAGTTACGGCCAAAACAGTGCTGCACTAAAAAGTCAGTCCGGACCGTCCGGGCTAGACCTCGGACGTCCGGATAATTACGACCCGAAGCGGTTTATTATCCGGACCGTCCGGCCTGGCGGCCGGATCGTCCGGGCCGAGGTCGGACCGTCCGAATAAGTACGACCCGAGGCCAGTTTTTGGCCATAATTATCCGGACCGTCCGGGATGACCGCGAGGAGTCCGATTTTTCTCGGGATTTTGGTATATTGAACGCGAAAGGGACTCGTTTTCTTGCAAGGGAAGTCCAACCCCCTCATATATAGATGAGGTGACGGCCGATTGAAACAACACACAATTGAACAAACATATCTACACTTTCAAACCCTAATTTTATCTCTCTTCTTTGTATCTTTCTTCTCGTTCTTCATCCGTTCTTGTTATTGCAGGGCAACGATCCACGAGGCCCTAGGGGCGATCAGGTCGACCTAGGGCAGCCCATAGCCGTCGTGCTCCCTGACGGGGTCCCTCCCGGGAGTGTGGGGTTTCGGGTCTACAAAAGCGCCCGCTGGATTGCTTGTGTACCGCGCTTTCGGTCGGGTCTCCTTTGACGTGAGTTGCGGTGTATCACCCCCGGCGTCGAGGGTACACGTGACGTGTTCGTGTGTCAAGACACTTTTTGGCGACTCCGCTGGGGACGAAGCTTTGAACGGTCTCCAGCCCGTTCTTGCTACGAAGAGATCGTCATAAAGTTGCTGCAATATACGAAGGTAGTATGAATTCCCAATTCACCTATGTAGATGCAAATAATTCATATGATGTTGCTGGATCACCTTATGAGCATGATGTATCGTCTAGCCCTAGTTTTATCAATTATTCATCTCATTGTGTGCAATAGCCGGTTCATAATGCTTCAAGTTCTAGCTTTAGCAACATGCAACATATGTATCCTAACCCTCATGCATCGGCAACCCTACAAATCCATATGCCGATGAACAACATGATGAGTTCGATTAATAGAGTTGAAACACCTCATGTAGGATCTTCCAATAGTATACAACAAAGTGTTTCATATTTTTATTCACCGGCAACTAACTTGCAATATATGAATCAAAACATGCCGGTGGATAGGGGAATTGGCCATGCTACTACAAGTTATTCGGCCAATTATCCTCAACCATCATATGCTACACCTTATGATATTAATTCTTTGGCATCATATGCAACTGTGGATGTTCATAATTCGGCTCCGCACCTTCATGCTTATAGCCGAATAAGTGGAAATCCTGCAGGAGCACATCTTCCTTTACCTAACACTGTAGCATATAATCTTTCCCCTACACAATTGCATAATTTCGGCGACATCTCATTGCCGAAACAGTCTAATAGCATTGGGGGGCAATCCAATGAAGATTGGGTGGAAGTTGGGCGAAAAAAGATTAAAGATGGCATAGCTGCAATATTTGCTGAGTTTAGACGAGAACAAGCAGCCTTGCGAATCAAAGAAATAAATAATAATGATTCGGATAATAGATGCAATTCGGTTATTGAAAAATCCGAATCAACTAGTGTGTGTTTCGAATCCATCAAATCCAAAGAAGCAAGCGCCATTAAGAAAGGGCATGACGAGCACATAACAATCGTGCTTGATTTTTCTGAAGCTAAGGGAACCTATTTCCTGCCATTAAGAAATTGATGAACATCAAGAATAAATTGATATGACCGAACAAAATTTGGTTAATGATGATCATCAAAAACACAAGCGTGCAGCTGAGGAAAGTTCACTTGATAATCATTCGGGCGATGAAGCACGGAACAAAGACAAATATCAGGACAAGACGTTGGGGACTCATCCAAAACTGGAGCAAGCTATTGTTCATATCACACAATCATCGTGCTCTCCCAACATATTTTAAGAGGTATGTTTAGCAAGTGATTTACCTATTTTCCGATTTGGTCGCAACTTTATTGTTAATACATCTATTAGAAAAATTCTCATTAGCAATCTTGAAAGACCAATGAAGAATGGTAATTTATTTGTTAATAATAAAATCGTTGCAAGGCATATCGGTCAACATGTTGTGCCATTTATAGAGACCGATAATGACTTACTGTTGCAGCCAAAGCTTTCCCCGTTGTTGTACTTAAAACTTATATCTAAGTGGGTAGCTTTGTTTGTTTCATACTTGGCTTACACATGCTCTCAATTGAGACATATGTGCTCTAACAATTTTTGTTTCAAAAATTTAAAGTCAAGGTTGAATTCTTTTGAGAAAACCGATGCTATTGTAATATCTTATCCAAAGGTATCGGAGATGGAGTGCAAAACACAATGCATAGCCGAATGGGGAGATTCCAAATCTGAACTATTCGTTTGCTTACCTCCAAAGCCGTTCTCACACAAAGATCGGCTAGAAAACAAAAGGATTACCTTCGATTCAAATATGTGTGATCAGATCTTTGATTTGCTGCTAAAGAATGATTATATTAGAAATCTTGATCACCATCTCAAGCCATCTGTAACACCCTCAGATGCCTGTAACAGTAATCATCATCACTGTTGACTATCACTGTTGGTTAATCACTGTTATCCCCTGTCCCTAATCAAACTTTGCTTCTGCTCCTTTCAAACCATGCTGGTTGGTAATCAAAACGCTAATCCCAAGTCATCTCCCTCATCATGAAACTAAACCCTAGTTGAAACTACTTTAAATGGAAATTAAAACAAAAGTGCTGGAATAAAGTTGTTCCAAAAACCATGAAACTATTTTTGTAAATTGCCTAAAATCATTACAATCATGTTGGACCAACTTTGGTAATTTTTGGAGTTGCAGAAAATTCCAAACAATTCAAACAGTAGGTTAAAACCCCTACTTTGGGCATTTAATATTTAAAAGAAATATCTAATGAATTTATTTTGCTGCAAAAATTTTTGTGGCACCTCAGTAATATGTAAACCTAATTTACAATCACCAATAATATTTTACAAAAATTCTAGGGTTAATAAATCAATTACAGAAAAGTAATAGAGTAAACATAAAACAAAACAAATAGGAAAACGCTATCTATCGCCTGTGCAACGGCCCACCTAGCCCAGGCCCACCCCACCCTTGTATTCTTCCCCCCAACCACCCCCACCTGCTCCCGTACGGCGGCCGTCGTGGGCACGCCGCTGCCAGGCCGGCCCCGCCCTTCACCTGCTCCCTGCCGCCGCGGTCGCGATAAGGATGAAGCCCCTGACCTCCTGGACACCCCCGCACCTCCATTCCCCTCCTCCTCCTCTCCCACGCTTCGGGGAAAGCTTCCCGAGCGCCGCCGTCGCCATGGCAGTGAGCTCACGCGGCCAGTGAGCTCGCGTCGCCACCCCGCCATGTCCAGCGTGTCCCTCGTCGTCGTCCTCGTCTCCGAGCGCAAGGAATCGAGGCGGGAGCCTCCACCCCGAGCACACGGTCACCTTCCCCAACTCCGGCCGCCGCGACATCGCAGAGGAAATCCGGCGCCACCACGACGTCCCCGAGCCCGCTGCCAACCCCGACGCGTTCGTGGTGAGCACCCTCACCACCCCCAACCGCCCGATGAGTCCCGATAACGCCGTAGCCTTTTTCGCCCTTGAGCTCGCTCCGGCCGCCGTGGTTCGTCGTCGTAGCCGTCGGCCTGGTTCGTCCCAGCTCACGCAAATGACACCCGCGTGCTCCCCATGGACCATAGGGTCGATCCCACCCCGTAGAGCAATCGATTCCCTCGCCTGTACCAAAGTGCCATGGGAGCCCGAGAACCCCCCTCCGCCATTGTTGAGCTCGAGCTCGTAAGCGTCCACCCCAAGCCACCGCACCGCCATCAAACTCCTCCCCGTGGTCGTCCGCGTCGAATGGTACCCGCCACGCCCCCTCCCGTGCCCGCTTTTGTCGTCGACCACTTCACCCGTGCGACGCCGCCGCCTGACCTCGTCGCCGGCACATTTTCCGGCCACCCCCGACGTCGCCACCACCTGGAATCGACGCAGCGTTGTCCTCCCGTTCGAATGCATCAAACCCCGCAACGAATGGTGCCCCCTAGCCCGTTTCCGACGCCCCTCCCGTGGCCTCCGCCGTGCTGGGCTCGCCGGCGACTCGCCGCCGGCAGCCTCCGACGTGGCACACCTGGGGGCAACCCCTAGGTCACTGTCAGTGGCCCCCTTGGTCCCAGTTGACTGGGTTGACCAGTCAACCGTGCTGACTGGGCAACTCTAGTCACTGACAGGTGGGTCCCCCTGTAAAATAATTAACTTAATGATTTAGATTAATCCAATAATTAAAATTGAGTCACTGACATGTGGGTCCAGAGGCATTTTCTAATTTAGTTAAATGATTTATAAATAACAGAGGCTGACATGTGGGTCCCACATGTCAGCACTGTTCTGGATAATGTTGTGGATAATGTTCTGGATAATGTTGAATAAATAATAAAAGAAATCCAGAAAAATCATTTAAATTGATTTAAACTTTGAAATTCAATAACTTTTAAACCGTAACTCGGATTCAAAAACTTTATACATGAAAATTGATCAGAAAAATATCACAAATACGAATACGCTATCCGTATGTCTACCGCACCCCTCTAACACAACGAACATCGAACATCCCCCCTCCGGACCGTCTGTCCGATAAATTGTCCGATACTGTTAAAGTGCCCGGATGAATTTATTCCGAACACGAAAGTTGTCCGGGATGGTCCAACTAACACGGATACACCCCCCTTATGTTTGTCTGGTAACCACGACACCTCCGGCTTGATCCTTCCCCCTCCGGACACCCTGTCCGGTAATCACCCGGAGCCGGTAGTTCATCCTCAGATGAATTTCCGTTCCGAGCAATGTGCATTGCACTGCGTTAGAATACCGTTAACATTTCATCTGTCATGTCATACATATGTTTGTATATTATTGCTGTGTATTTACTGTTTTCCTCCCCCCCTTAATCTCCGGTAAACCCCGCTGCTGCCGTCGACTACACCGCTGTTGAGTACGACTACGTCGTCGACGACCCTACTACTACCGTCGAGCTTGCAGGCAAGCAGAGCCATTCTCTTCCCCAGATATCGCCTATCTTTCCGTACATTTCTTGCACTAGGCATTGTTACTGCTGCTGCTACGATTACAATCCTATTCAACTGCATAGCCTGATTTTGTCGCCCCTTGATGTGGCTTCCTTTATCCTATGCTGCCTATTAATATTGTTATGCATTATTCAGCAGTGAGCCCTGCGCATTGTTAGCGAGGATTAGATAGAGGGTCGTGGTCACTCAGGGGAGTGAACGTGGATACAGATATTATAACTGCATAGGTACGGTACAAGGCAGACACCGCCTCAGGCCCCTACCTGGGTTATGCCTAGTCACCTCAAGTGTGAGCCATCAAGGAGTAATCCTTGTACTCCACTCGAGGCTGACTTTGTCTTGCCGCCATAGGGTCCTGATCGGCGATTGTCCTTCAGGTAAGAAGTCGGGCGACCCAACGGTGCCCGCGAGAGGTATTGCGACGGGACGACAGGGAGGGTACGGCCAGTGTACCGGTGTGCTTGGCCCCTGATCGTTGGCCGCGAGAGTTACCAAAACCCCGGAAGTCGAGCTCCTCCAGGAGCACACGCGAGACAAGGTAAGGAGACGGTTCACCTTGTTGGTAACCGCAGAGACTTGGTGGGACGACGGGGCAGGCACCGATGTACTGGTGGTCCTGGCTACTGTCGTTGTCCGCGGGTCGGTTAAGTCGGGGCAACGATAACGGTTGTCACGCAGGTTAATTAAAATGCTAAATGGTTCAGTGAATGTCTTGAGTTGGCTATATGCCATGTACGCACTACCTACCCGTGGGAACTACGAGTTATGGGCTCCTCTGCTTCGTAGTGTCGTCCGAGGACTCTTCAGACGTCAGCAGTACCGCGGCCTGCGCCGGGAAGTGGTGTTGTCTTATTTGCTCGCGCGGTGGTGTCTTATTTGGATTTGCTTCAACTTCACCGGCCAGCCACGCACCGTGCAGGAGTACGTTCGGGTTGGGGTCCAAGGCCCGGCGTACTTAGGATTTAGACCGGCGGATGGCCTCTCTGTTGAGTTTGAAAGATGGGCTATGAAGTGTCGGATAGCCTCGGTGGAGCGTTCCCTAACAAGGTTCCCGCCACCCTGGAGATTCGTGCGTGTAGCGTAACACAAGTGCACCCCTGCAGGGAAGATTGATCTATCGATAGCCGTGTCCACGGTAATAGGATGCTTTATGCTGAAGCTGGATCTTACCACTAGAAACTATTATTATTAAACTGTATGGTTCCGGGTTCTCTTCCTCGCGGGGATGTCGAGGAGGTGAACTCGGAGGCATTGTTAATTATTACAACTTATTATTATTCAATGTTGCAGCAACTTCTGCTTCATTGTTACTTTACTGTTTTATATAAACTGTTGGCTGATTCTTACCCCATGCTGCAAGACATCGTCGGAAGATGCTAGTCTTCGTTAGGCCTAGTTTCTTACCCTTGCTCTGAATTTCTGTCTTCAGTCCACTATATACAGCCTCTTCATTCCGTTGATACCATACATAATGCTTAGTAGCGGACGTAAGACTCGCGGGTATACTAGATACTCACCTGCTTTATTTCCTTTACTGTTTTGCCTGATCGGCCGCTGTAGCCGACGTTGGAGCCCAGGAGCAGGAGTACCCCGGAGGCGCCTACTACGACGTCGAGTTCCCCGTTGACCAGGAGTAGTTCTGTGGATCCCAGGCAGGAGGCCTCGCCTTTTCGTTCTGTATCTCTGATGTGATTTGTGCTAGCCTTCTTAAGGCAAAACTTGACTAACTATGTCTGTACTCAGATATTATGGCTTGTATGACTTATATATTCGGGTCCGCGTGACCCCCTCTATTGTAATATATAAGTTTATCCTTTTGTGTTTAGTGTTGTGCTGTGATATTATCACCGTGGCACCCTAATCTCAGTCGTGTACCCTGTGTGTATGATTACTGTACACGGTCTGATTTTGGGGGCGTCACACCATCAATCCAAGGACGAATGTATTGTAAGTTGCATGATTCGTTCAAGCATAATTTTGAGGACTGCAATATGTTTCGTTAGATAGTTAGATCGGCCATTGATAGCGGACGATTGAAACTTGTTGAAACACCAAGGGATGATCATGCTATTCCTATTGGTCCAGATGGCAGAATTTTTTTGCATCGGCTGCTTCAAGCCGATCCATTTAAAGATAAGAAGGTAAAAACTGCAAGTGATGGGATCAAGCTTTCATGTACAGAGATTATTCATGAGAGCAGTGATGATATTCCTGAAGGCGAAGGTTCTATTGAAGTTACGATGAAGACGCCAAGCACTGGGGGGCAACAAGAAAATCCAATGATCGATCCTATCACAACCAAATAAAGCAAAGGCCGAAGTAGACGGAAAGGTAAAAAGCCGAAAGTCACTTTCGTGCAGTTGTTGGAAAAATACCAAAAGATAAGTGAGGAGAAGATTGCTTATCGGCCAAGTAGTTTAAAAGCATCAAGATCACCCCCTAGGCGCAAATCTAAAGATCAGTATTGGCAGAAGGGAAATTTCAATGCATCATGTTCATATCCTTATTTTGGGACACCAATACCGACGTCATGGATACCTCCCTATGCTTATATGAATCAATATCCATCACGGGACAGGTATAATTCTAGGGCACATTATCTATCTTATTTTGAACCATCTCATCAATATTATGCAGCTCCAAGAAGATCAACATTTGATGAACAATTGCATAACAAAGACCGTTTCAATCAAAAGAAATCGGTCCGGAGCTCAAGAAAGAAGAAAGAGGTGGTCAAGCAAGTATACCGAGTTAAAAAAGATGGTCACAAGTGTGCCACTTCAGATTTTCTTTCAAATGACAAAGAGCCAATTAAAATGTTAAAATTGGCTACTAAAGGCAAAGAAGAGGAGCAAACAAATCTTCAAAATCAAGATGCCAAATCCAAAGAGAAGAAGTTGAGAGTGCACAAGGGTAGAAAAGAATTGACATTGCTTGAACAAGAATCACAGCTGAGGCACCCACTCGTCTTATCGTATTGGCAAAAGAAGAAGTTGCAAAAGCTTAGTGCACAAGAACTTGAAAAGAGGAACGTGGCATGGGTTCCCAAAGGAAGTACTTTAAACAGGAATAATGCGCAAGCTTCTATTGCAAAAAGTGCGGCAAAGATGAAGAAGGAAAAGAGTTTAAAGAATGAACAAACAAACTGAAGGTTTCCAAATCATTGGTCCATAAATTATTCATATTCTTAAGATATGCCATTGATGCCCATGCCAATGGATTCATCCTCAGGTATGATAGGTTATCCTCCATGGGTTTATTTTAATCCATGGGTGCATTACAATTCGTCTCATCATGAAAGGGGTTTACCGAATCACTACTCATTCGATTAGCTGAGATCTTGTTGCTAATCTACATGGCCGATATATGACTATCGCCCTAAGAATATTCATGGCCTATGGAGTGTTGACATCGTCCTTAGAACCTATATGGTGCGAAGTATTTTTCGGCACGCAAGTTTTGCCGAAAAACAGGGGGGCATGTGTTGACACCGGTTTTTGGCATGGAAATAAACCTATATAAGATGACTTCAAATGAAGAAGTGCTCTACATGAAAAGGTTGGATATTGTCGATGTGAACAACTTTGTAGTTCGAGCCATTGCCATCTGATTCCATCTCGAAGGCCGAAACTATGTTTGAAGGAGTAATATCCTGGAATTCGAAGCACTATTTTGCCAATTAGGCCTTCAAGACATCATCAAATGGAAAAACATTCTATATGGAGCGGCTTGTTCTCGTCGAAGCAGTTGATTTTTGTATTTTAAACGTCCAAATCCGAGTTCGTATGAAGGAGTTACGGCCAAAACAGTGCTGCAATGAAAAGTCAGTCCGGACCGTCCGGGCTAGACCTCCGACGTCCGGATAATTACGACCCAAAGTGGTTTTTTATCTGGACCGTCCGGCCTAGGGGCCGGATCGTCCGGGCCAAGGTCGGACCGTCCGGGCTGAAGCCCGGATCGTCCGAATAAGTACGACCCGAGGCCAGTTTTTGCCCATAATTATCCGGACCGTCCAGGCTATGGTCCGGACCATCCGGGATGACCACGAGGAGTCCGATTTTTCTCAGGATTTTGGTATATTGAACGCGAAAGGGACTCGTTTTCTTGCAAGGGAAGTCCAACCCCCTCATATATAGATGAGGTGACGGCCGATTGAAACAACACACAATCGAACAAACATATCTACACTTCCAAACCCTAATTTTATCTCTCTCCTTTGTATCTTTCTTCTCGTTCTTCGTTCGTTCTTGTTCTTGCAGGGCAATGATCCACGAGGCCCTAGGGGCGATCAGGTCGACCTAGGACAGCCCATAGCCGCTGTGCTCCCTGACGGGGTCCCTCCCGGGAGTGTGGGATTTTGGGTCTACAAAAGTTCCCGCCGGTTTACTTGCGTACCACGCTTCTGGTCGGGTCTCCTTCGACGTGAGTTGCGGTGTATCACCCCTGGCGTCGAGGGTACACGTGACGTGTTCGTGTGTCAACAACCATATTGAGTACTTTCTCATGGTCAACAACTCAACATACCCTATGGCCAGCTATCAATGTGCTTCTGTATATTGTCAAACTAGAAGAATACACCGCGCGTTGCAGCGGAAATTTCTATAAGAATTCTACAATGTAAATTGAAAAGGTATAGAATGCATGTAAATAAAGTGGATGACATGGACAAATGATTGTCTACAATAGTGAGTGATCTGGATAGTTGCATGTTGAGATAGATACAAAAAATGCATCTTAGTGAGATTTTGTTTGTAAATGACATGGAAAAATGATTGGGTATAATAGTTGGTGAGGTGGATAGCTTGCATGTGGAGATAGACACCTTAAATGCATTTTAGTGGGATTTTGCTTTATAAGAGATACTAGAATAATACCCCGCGCGTTGCAGCGGAAATCTCTATAAGAACTCTATAGTGTAATGAAAGGGTATAAGCTGCATGAAATTGGAAATTGTCTACAAAAAATGTAAAATTCGATTTTTTTATAGTGCTCGAGGTTCTAAATTTAATTGACATGGAATTCTTATTTATTTGATAACTAAAGTGATTATATGGTGGCTAAATGAATGGATGATGTGGTGGTGATGTAGATAATTGTTGAATGGCTAAAATAGATTATGTGTATGGCTTGTATGGAGAGATAGACCATCATTAATAAATGGTAGTGGAGATGGTGTGGACAATTGGTTGGTTGATAAATAAAATGATGTGAATTTGATGACTAAAATTTGGTGATGTGTACAATTGCATGGATGAAAAGCTTGTATATTGAGGTAGACACTATATATGCATCTTAGTGGAGTTTTATTAGTGAATGACATGGACAAATGATTGGCTACACTAGTGAATGATGTGGATAGCTTGCATGTTGAGATAGACACAACGTATAATCAGGCATGAAACCACGTATTTGCAGGTGTTTACCCATTACATCCTTTGTTTGTTGTGAATAGTTCTTACATCTAGTGCAGGGGCACCATGTTCTTGGTTGGCCAGCACTAAATGCAACCTCTAGGAACTCCTCGGTCTTGGTCAACCATTCCTCAGTCATATTTTTTTGACTAGGGTGACCGGTGTACATCCACGCACGATCATTCATTCTGGCTAGCTAGCTAGTACAAATTAACACCAGAAGGCATATAGTTAATTACGGTGATACGGCATATGCACACTAGCTAATAGGTAAAGATAGGTCTTAATCCCACCCGAGTATGTGCAGATTGGATTCATTTCCCCATGCTCTCCTCCCGATCCGACGCAAAATTTCGATAGCACCTCCCCGCTGTTTTCCTGATACACGTCTCAGCATAAACCGAGAGGATGTGTACCCGGAGAACAACAAGGTGGCGCTGACGAAATCCTGCGTCCGATCCGGAGGAGAGCATATATGGGGATATGAATCCAATCTACACATACTCGGGCTGTCCATGGATAACGTTGGACAATTCGAAGGAATCCAATTATAAATATGCAAATGAATGCATATTTATAAATGGAATCTTTTGAACGGGAGACGCATATGGGTTACGCAATGGAACCTTACATCTAAATTTTAATTATTAAATCTACCTATCTAGCTAGTGTCATCGAACGCACCGGGAGGAGATTTGTGCTCCCCCTCGAACGCACGGGGAGGTTAGAAGGAATGGAAAGGAAGAGAGGGTGCAGTGGGAGATGGAGCTCCTCTTCGTCTTTTTTCCGATGGATGGAAATCCTCCTCCTCGACATCAGGCTGATGAGCCTCTCCTCATCTACCCCTCTTCTTCATCTGCCCTACTTTTCTTTTCACTTTACTAATAAAAAATTTCATTCTTTCACTTTACTTTGATTATAACCTAATTAAACTTACTAACTAACTAAATAATAATAGAATAGAAATAACTAAAAGATTATGCCAAACTAGTAGTAATAAACCTAGCTATAACAACTAACAATAACTAAAACAGATCCTATGAAATAACAATAACAAAAACCTAGCTATATATCTAACCTTCACTAACCTAGCTAGCAACTAACAATTACTAACAACTAATTTCTGACAACAACTAACAATGAAAATAAATCTACACTAACAGATGTAGATCTACACTAAACTAACTAAAATTACATGCCACTAACAGATGTACACTAAAATAACTAAAATCTAAAACATAAAAAAGGGAGAAGGGGTGGTTGTGCGCTCACCAGAGAGTGGCGGAAGCGGCCCGGACGGAGTGCCGTGGCAGCTCACCGTCGAGGCAGGGGGAGAAGGCTCTCCGGTGGCAGCGGCGGAGGCCCAGATGAAGCGGCGGCGGCGGCGGAGGGGTGGAGCTGCAGAGGAGGAGAGGATCAGTGGGAATGAGAAGAGAGAGAGAGAGAGTGGGGAGCGCGGGAGGGGGCGGCCGGGGTGCGGGGGAGGCGGCGGCTCACTGGCGGCGGCGGGAAGACGCGGCCGGGGTGCTCCGGTGGCGGCGGCGGCGCGTTGGAGGGTGAGAGAGTGCTCGAGCGGGGTGAGGGAGAGAGTACTGGCCGGTTAGGTCTGGCCCGAGCCGAGATAACGGCCCGCCGCTTGGCTGTCAGCCAGCTGACGGCAACGCGGCTTTGTCGTCAACTGGCTGACGGCCAAACGGCGGGCCGTTATACCACTGCCGCGTGGTGGGGTCTGGGCATACGTTGCCGTCAGGTTCTCTATGCCGTCAGCCTTTCTGAGCTTTGCCGTCAGCTAACTGACGGCGTTGAATAGGCTGACGGCTAACGTTCCTTTGCCTACAGCTGTTTCTTTGCCGTCAGCTTTTCCACTAGCTGACGACAACCCATGGTTTGTCGTCTGCCACGATGAAAAGCTGACGGCAAAACTCTTGTTTCCTGTAGTGACCACCAATGTATCTTAGTGGGACTTTGCTTTATAAGAGATATAAATAACCAGGAATTTGTATCATTATGAGTATATTCTTGGCAACTTTTTCAAACTTGTTGGCTCACGGCATTTTCTTTATGAAAGTATACTTGTATTCATATTATGAAAAAAAAATCATGGATCCATACAATCTCGCTTTAACACGCACACACTCAAGCAAAATAACAAAGAGCAACCGAAAACAAACAAATAAAATACGAAGATCTTTGGAGCTTTGTGCCATCACCCTGAACCTTGCGAAAGATCTCTGCAATAAAAAATTCTTCAAACAGGCCCGAGCAGGACATCATCTTCGACCGTGGCATCGAGGCTACACCGCCCTACCTTTTCTTTGCTCTCGCGCCAAAAGGATAAGGACACACTTTTCCATCCAATAAGCCTGAATCAACCTTCACCGTCCGTGACTTTGAGTATCGCTATATGTGCCCCTTCCAAACGAAAGAGAACTATGTTCATGTTTCAACATCACAGTCGGGCAAACTGCTCGAGCAAAGCAGAACATCTCTCCAGCAGCAGCACAAAGAGAAAATAAGAACAATAATAGTAGATCATACCGACGAGAAGGAAGAAGAAACGTTGTCTCTACAAAACCACCAATCGACTGAGAATTCATTGCACCTTGTCTTAAATGCATTGAAAGAGATAAAATTGATTTCATTGCTAGCTCTTCAAATATGTCTCATAATATTTTTGATGTGGATACTTATCCCTCATCTGAAAAGAATATTGTTGTTATGGATGAAAATGCTAGAATGAAGAACTTTTTTTGAGACAAGCATGTTTAGAAGTCTCAGGGGACACCAAATCCTTTGTGATGTACTCAAGAAGTCAATTCTTTATAAGAATCCTCGCAATGAATTGGTTTCACAAGGAACATAAATGTTGATGGTTCCTACTAGCACTACTAGAAAAATGGTTACCCCTAATATCACTATTAGTGGCGCACTATAGAGGTGGTGCGCCACTACTACACTGCTATATAGCAGTGGCGCACCAGATATAGGTGCTCCACTAATAGGTAAGTTACCAGTGGTGCACCATGGTGGGAGTGCGCCCCTAATATATTTTTGGCTGGGACCAGCCCTCCCCGGGCTTACTAGTGGCGCACCAGAGCTAGGTGCGCCACTACTACTTTTGATAGCATGTGTTTATGATTTTAAGTTCTTGTCATGACATGTAAACAAACTTAGGAGAAGCAGCTTTTTAACTGATAAATTTCTTCTAATCAATGGATTATTTAATAAGACTTGAAAGTGAATCAAGAATAATAAGTGAAATTTACTTAAGTGCTTATAAACCATCTTGCAAAAAATGCTTATGATATGAAGTTGCCTTATCTTAGCCAGTTCTCGGTCCTGGTTCATATATAAATGATAAGAACAAATGATATCCTACTCCTCTCATTTGGAAACATTTTTTACCTATCAATAGTTGTGGATGCATTTTTCTTGGGAATTCAATGGAACTAGCATTTCTTAGCTGCTGCTTTGCTTGATGATCAAACCGCTGAATAATTCTTGTTGACTGAAACAAGCGTCTGTTCAGTTCTTGGGAGACGCCTCCAGCTAACGCCTTCACCGAGACTCAGATAGCTTACGTGCGATATATTATTTTCCCCAACACACTCAAGAAGGTGGTCTCCGAGCAGGTAGCGGTCCCGTTACAGGAGAAGAAGTCGAAGGGAAGAAAAAGAAAGAACAAGCAGGGTGCAAGCCAGCCGACACCTGATACGTCCAAAACGTATCTATAATTTCTGCTTGCTCCATGCATGTTTTGTGTGATATTGCTATGATCTAGATACACTTTCATACATTTTTTATCATATTTGGACTAACCTATTAACTCAGTGCACCCCAGTGCCAGTTCCTGTTTTCTGCTGTTTTTCTATTTCAGTTTCCCCCATATAAAAAGTGCCAGAAAAATTCCGGGAAAAATACAGGAAAAATCAGCGTACAGGAAGCTTCACGAAGAGCCCGAGAGGGGCCAGAGGGGATCCAGGGGGGCCCAGGCGGCCACCCGGAGCGGCCCCACCCCTGGCCACGCCAGGGGGGCGCCTGGGGCCCCTGGTCCACCTCTGGCTGCCCCCCTTCGCCTATTTATTCTCCGTCACGGGGAAACTCCGAAGACAGAACCCTATTTCTCAAACTCTCCTCTTTTCCGCCGCCGCCGCGCTTCCGAGATCGGGAGCACCATAAGACCTCTTCCCGGCACCCTGCCGGAGGGAGGATTGACCTCCGGGAGTCTCCTCTCCACCATGGATGCTCCCCGGATGTCTCGTGAGTAGTTTTCCTTGGACCATGGGTCCGTGATCAGTAGCTATGTGATGTTCTCCTCCCCTCTTTGTTCTTCATGGTTTAGACCTCGTGAGCTTCCCTACATGATCGAGGCTCTTTTGTAATATTTCTGCTATTGCTATGCTGAGTTTGATGGGATCTGATGGATTATGAGATTATGTTCAGATTGTGATAGAGTAAAATATTTGGTTTTTATCTCTTATATTTTTGTTCCTAAGTAATTCTTGCATGTTCTCCGTTGCTGTCTATTGCTTTGGCCAAGTAGTAGGTAGTGACTCCAAGAGGGAACGTTGTGCTCGATTGTGGGTTCATGCCCCCCGATGACACGCTTGAGTGATAAAAACATGAGTCTAGGGGATGTGCTGTTGCCACAAGGGTGAAAACAACGGTGCTTGTAACCGCGGTTGCAAGGATTGTTTACTTTACGCAAAGTTCTTTTTAATGCAGTTGTCTGTTGCATTGGATTTACACTTTGGGTGGGGCTCGCAACTTAATACCAGCGAGATGTTCTGGATAGATATCTCAAGGTGGATGATTAGTAGTAGATGCAGTTGGATTACGGTCTACTTATTTTGGCGTACTGCCCGTGCTTTTGAACCTCTTACTTTCTTTTGTAGCATAGTTAGCATTGCAGTGCGTTCATAATCCTGTCAATTTCCCTTCTGTAATTTGTTTACCTCGCATAGCAGTTTTATCTTTTTTGGGAGAGAGACATCACTAGTGAACATCACGTATCCCGGTCCATATCCTTATTACTGTTTCCACGCTATATTTACTTTCTTGCTTTTACTTTCAGATTGCTATCATTATCCCTTGTGTTTTACCCTTTGTGAACAAAAAGACCGGAGAGATTGACAACCTCTTTGAACTTCGTTGGGAACAAAGCTATCTGTGTCTGTGTGCAGGTCTGCGTCAGTTGCGCCGCTGACACCTACTTATCATCTCTGGAGTCCTACTGGAGACAAACCTTGGTATCCTCACCGAGGGAAACTTGCTGCTGCGCTACATCACACCTTCCACTTGGGGTTTACCAACGAAGGGCGAGAATCCATCAAGCGAATTTCTGGCGTCGTTGCCGGGGACTCCGAGTGCTAAGATAGGGGAGTTTCACACTACCCTTTACCTTTGTTTTTTAGTCTTGTTAGTTTACCTTTCAGTTTTTATCTTTGAGTCTTATATGAAAAACCACAAAAATAGTTGCTAGCTTTTGCCTTTGTCTTGCTTTGCCTGCTTATGCTATCTTTACCATGGGTGTGGAACCACCCAAATATGGTAGGATGGACATGTTTCACTTGGGTCGTCTTCGATCAATTTGTGCTCGCGCTAAAAACCCAACCGACTTGGTTGAGGGAAAATCATTGGATGAGCATGCTCATTATACGCGGCACCACCTATCTGAGAAAGGGAAACACTTATGGGACCAAATACAAACTTCTTATTGCTATGCTAAGTGTTTATGCCACATTTATGATTTTACTTGCTGTTCTAATATAGATCATAAACACCTTCCTTTCCAATGTGAGTTTAATGAAAATAAGATCTTGTCTTCTTATGCTAAAGGTGTTTATGATTACTTTGATGTTGAAAAGATTGAAGAGTTTGTTGCTTTTAAAGGTGCTTATGAGATCGCTTCTTTGATTGAAAAGTATCACGATACTATTTACAAATCTGAAAACTTTGCAGTTCTTTCTTATTGCGTCGAGAATTATACTTCCAATTCTTCTATTGAGGATTTAAAAAATAAAATGTTTGCTGCCCTAGAAGAGGCTAATGATTGCTTTGATGAGGAATCCCATGATTCCGAGGACTCACTTGATACTTCCCTTTCTGATGAACTTAATACTTGCTTTGTTGATGGCCATGATGCCAATATGGATTATGCTTACAGAGATGAACTTGCTATAGTTCCTCATGTTAAGCATGAAATTGTTATTATTGCACCCACACTTGATTGTCCTATTATCCTTTTGAAATCTCCAACTCATATTCCGGAGAACTGTGCTCTTATTGAGGCTCAATGTGATGGGTTGCATTTATCTTATGTTCCTAAAGACCGTGTTGAAAAGTGTACACATGTGCTTGTAGGTCATGAACAACATGATTTATGTGGTAGTTATATTCTTGATGTTGTTCATGATGCTAATGAAAATTACTTTGAGAGAGGAAAGCTTGATTGTAGAAACTTCCATGTTACAAAAACACCTCTCTTCATGTTGAAAGTTTTGAAGTTGTTCTTGTTCTACCTTCCTATGCATGTCACTTTGTGCTTCTTTGATTTATTTTCTTACAAGATGCCTATGTATAGGAAGTGGTTTAGGCTTAAATGTGTTTCACATTTGCTTCTTGATGCTCTCTTTTGCTTCAAAATTCTTATTCTTGTGAGAGCATCTTCTATAATCTTTAAGCCTAGCTAATGGCTTTAAAGAAGCGCTTTCGGGAGGCAGCCCGCAACGAATTTAGGTATTTCTTTTTGCTTTCTTTGTGTCTTGATGATTTTTACTACTGTAGCAACATCATTGTATCTTTATTTTTCAGCTTTGTGCCAAGTTTTAGCCTCTTATGACAAGGGAAGTGAAAGTTGTGACATGCTGTCCAGAAAACAGATTCTGTCCTCGTGACGGGAAAAATCATAGAAAAATCCCAGTTCATATTTTTGAGCTGAATTTTTTACACAGCGTGCTCTATACAATCATGGAACTTTCGTATGTTCTGAGTTTTTTTATTCGAGTTGCAGAAGTGCCCCTAAAAAATTCTTTACTATCTACTGTTCTGTTTTTCACAGATTCTGCCACGTTTTGTCTCTCCTAACTTTTGCAAACCTTAAGCTTGCTTTTTCTTTGCAAAAACTTTTTGGAACTCTTGAGAAACAGTAGATCATCAAGAATATATTTATATCCAGTGGGGAAAATTATTTATTAAGGGTACTAACCTCTCTAATCAGCTTATGATGAGTTATGTATGAAGGGAGTTTTCAAGTGTGTGATGGAAGATGATGAAAGAAGATCCAGGAGTGTCAAGCGCTCAAGCTTGGGGATGCCCCCATGCATCCCCAATAAATATTCAAGGAGACTCAAGCGTCTAAGCTTGGGGATGCCCCCGTGCATCCCCTTCTCCATCAACAATCATCAGTTCGTCCTTCGTCTCACTATATTTTTATCACTTCATGCGTTATGTGCTATGCTTGGAGCGTCTCGCTCTTAGGTTTTATTTTTAGTTTTCTTTAGCGTTGATTGCTGCTCATAACAAGTTAGATCCCGTCTTACTTTGTGTGGGAGAGAAACACGCTCCACTTGCAAAATCTAGAACACATCATAGGATTTTTCTTGCTTATCTTTTTGCTGTTGTGTGTTCTTTATCTTTTCATAGCTACTGCCATGTTTAGTTTTAGTCTTAGTTTGTATTTAGCAAGAGCCTTGGATTTTGTTTAGTTTGTTGCTGGAACTATTTTTAATTTTCATGTTTATCTTGTTAAAGAGAGTTGGTTGTTGCACTGAGTAGTGTCTTGTCTTGAAAGTAGGTGATTGAGGTTGCTATTTAATTCTAGTAGTAACTTGCAATAGTTTTGAGGTATTGATGTGAGTAATGTCTGAAATTTTGGTGTCAAGAGCTCTAGCCTATTAGTGATAGGTGTCGTATTTTGGGCAATCCGTGTTTATTTTCAAAACCTACAAAAGTAGTTGAGAACTCTAGCTACTAAATGGATCACTAATCTTTGGAGGGATCGAATATTAGAGAACACTCACGTACCATGAGTCGAGGATGCGCAAGGATAACCAAACCCCCATACACTCCTCCTCGGGGTACTTGTCTATTTGTGAACCTCCTTATTAGATTGAGAGTTACCGATAATAAGTGCATGAGTTCTTCGGACTAATGTAAGTATTGAAAGTTGACACTTCCACCTTCCCATATTTGCTAGCCTCTCCCGTGTCGTGCATTGCCTTCTTCTCACTCCGAGAGTTGGTGTCCACCTTCGTCGGTACATCCAAACCCTTGGCAATGATACGCTCTGTCATCATAAACCTCCTTATATTTTTCCTCAAAACAGTCACCATACCTACCTATCAAGGCATTTCCATAGCCTTTCCGAGTTATATTGACATGCAACATCCACCTCTTCATGACTTGATCTTCATGTCATACATGTTCCTGCTACACTGGCAGCGACATACCTTGCATACATCATGATAGTTACATCTTCTTTATGATTTTGAGTACCTTGTAAAGTGTGAAAGATCTCCTTTACCTTCTTGTAAAATAGAGTGTTGCCCTTAAGTGAGAAAAAGATCCCAAAGTGGACACAATAAAAGATCCCAAAGAGGACAAATGAGAGTTAAAAAGAAAGAGACATTGAGGCCACAAAAAAATAGAAAAAAATAGAAAAAAGAGAAAAAGAAATAAAAAGAGAGAAAGGGGCAACACTACTATCCTTTTGAGAGATCCACACTAGTACTCCCTTTATATCCTTGTACTCCATAGAGATGATCATTATGCATATAACTATGTGGGGACCTTCACACTATAGAACTTGGCTTGCATATTCCAAGGATGAGCCTCCTCAAACGAGCTCTAGGTCTTCATGAGCGAGCAAGTTAGATGCACCCCCACTAGTTCCATTGGAGAGCTTCTTAGCTCGTATGTGCATCCGTTGCATGGCAATCCCTACTCCTCACATCATATCTATCATTTGGCATCTCTTGCCTATGATTGTCCTCATTGATGTGAGCCTTTCTCATCTTTTTTGTCTTCCTCCTCCACCATATTTCTCTCTCTGCCATCCTAAGTGTCAACTCTCGTGCTTACGCTCATCCATTGCATGAGTGCTCAAAATATCGAAAAGGAGTGGATCAAATTGACTTGTACCTGGCTAGTGGTCTGGGGACGAGTCAAGATAAGATTCCAAAGAGGACCAAGTGTGAAACTTTAGTAGATTGAGTTCTCAACACAAAAATACTTTTTTCTCGTATTCCCTATCCCCCTTCTTGCACGCAAACACCATTTGGAGACATTCGAGTCACGGACAGCGAGAGCTCTTGCACCTAATGTTCTTTTGTTACTTGTTTCAATGCTAATATAGACTCTTGCATGTTATGACTTAAATTGAATCTCTAACCTTGATTGCTTTACTTTTCAAAGTTCTTTTATGGTTGCTAGCATGTCACCACAGAAATTATGTTGTTATCATTTACCTACTCGAGGACGAGCAGGAATTAAGCTTGGGGATGTTGATACGTCCAAAGCGTATCTATAATTTCTGCTTGCTCCATGCATGTTTTGTGTGATATTGCTATGATCTAGATACACTTTCATACATTTTTATCATATTTGGACTAACCTATTAACTCAGTGCACCCCAGTGCCAGTTCCTGTTTTCTGCTGTTTTTCTATTTTAGTTTTCCCCCATATAAAAAGTGCCGGAGGGAGGATTGACCTCCAGGAGTCTCCTCTCCACCATGGATGCTCCCCGGATGTCTCGTGAGTAGTTTTCCTTGGACCATGGGTCCGTGATCAGTAGCTATGTGATGTTCTCCTCCCCTCTTTGTTCTTCATGGTTTAGACCTCGTGAGCTGCCCTACATGATCGAGGCACTTTTGTAATATTTCTGCTATTGCTATGCTGAGTTTGATGGGATCTGATGGATTATGAGATTATGTTCAGATTGTGATAGAGTAATATATTTGGTTTTTATCTCTTATATTTTTGTTCCTAAGTAATTCTTGCATGTTCTCCATTGATTTTATTGCTTTGGCCAAGTAGTAGGTAGTGACTCCAAGAGGGAACGTTGTGCTCGATTGTGGGTTCATGCCCCCCAATGACACGCTTGAGTGACAGAAACATGAGTCTAGGGGATGTGCTGTTGCCACAAGGGTGAAAACAACGGTGCTTGTAACCGCGGTTGCAAGGATTGTTTACTTTACGCAAAGTTCTTTTTAATGCAGTTGTCTGTTTCTTTGGGTTTACACTTTGGGTGGGGCTCGCAACTTAATACCAGCGAGATGTTCTGGATAGATATCTCAAGGTGGATGATTAGTAGTAGATGCAGTTGGATTACGGTCTACTTATTTTGGCGTACTGCCCGTGCTTTTGAACCTCTTCCTTTTTTTTGTAGCATAGTTAGCATTGCGGTGCGTTCATAATCCTATCAATTGCCCTTCTGTAATTTGTTTACCTTGCATAGCAGTTTTATCGTTTTTTGGGAGAGAGACATCACTAGTGAACATCACGTATCCCGGTCCATATCCTTATTACTGTTTCCATGCTATATTTACTTTCTTGATTTTACTTTCAGATTTCTATCATTATCCCTTGTGTTTTACCCTTTGTGAACAACAAGACCGGAGAGATTGACAACCTCTCTGAACTTCGTTGGGAACAAAGTTATCTGTGTCTGTGTGCAGGTTCGCGTCAGTTGCGCCGCTGACACCTACTTATCATCTCTGGAGTCCTACTGGAGACAAACCTTGGTATCTTCACCGAGGGAAACTTGCTTCTGCGCTACATCACACCTTCCACTTGGGGTTTACCAACGAAGGGCGAGAAGCCATCAACACCGAGTACGATTAGTGCTCAGGACGGACCACCAAGACCCAAGGATATCATGTGGAGGGTGCATGTGGCGGGTAAGCTGATTCTACCTACTACACTGCTCAATGCTGCAACCAGTCCTATGCGGAGTCTGTATGACGGTGTTCTAACTATAGAGAGGCGGTGTCTCACCGACAATGATGTGGCATACCCGGTTTTCGTGGCCAAGGTGCTAGAGAGCAAGGGCTTTGTTGATACCGACATCGACCGTATGATCTTCCTGCGGTTTGATGACATCTTCGCTATGTTTAACCTTTTTCCGCTGCACTACACCTTCATTCGTCTATTTTCGCTCAGTATGGAGATGCGGATCATTAGAGACAAGACCCCGGACATCGCGATAGTCGGCCCCTTCTACATGCATGCCAAGCACTTTGGCAGCGCTGGGTACCGGCAAGTCGCGAGTACATACCTCCAAGGCGTCATTCTGGCGAACAAGGATAAGGATAAGTTCCTCGTGCCTTACTTTCCCGAGTAAGTCATCCCCTCACGGCCCCGTAACATATGATTTCTTAGATTTCGATCATTCTTTTCCTTCTAACATTCCGTGTTGTGTGCAGTGATACACAGTGCACACTCATCTCCATAAGACCGAAATTTTCCACGAGCACATATTTCGAACCGGACCATGACTCGAACAAAGACTACACAAATATCAAGAGAGTTCTATATGATGTTCTCGCCGGCTACACCAAATCTGGAGGCACCTTCAAGAGAGAAATTAGTAGGTACGGAACGCATGTGTTCGCGCACATAACGAAGTTCCCCTGCGTCAAGCAGCCGCCTGGCCGTCAGAAGGATGCCTACTACGCCCTTCATCACATGCGGGCGTTCGTACGGGAACATCAGCAACTTACGTTACTAGATCATCTCAAACAGTGGGCCGCACACTCGTCGGAAATCCAAGACGCTGATGTCAGACAAGAATTCTTTCGCATCTAGTCGGGGTTTGCGGAGATCGTCTATCAAGATGTGCTCCCGTACCATGGGGGAGTTCTACCTCAACCATCAATCGTCCAACATTGAAATAGAAACACGGTTAAAATGCAGGGTGACGACAACCGCCCATTCATGACCATCACAAAAGACGACAGCTTCATCCACGATCCGACCCGTGAGCCGAGTCGAAAGTCTTGATGCGTGCCTTGCTATGCAGTTCTAAACTATCAACGAGCTTGTGTGTTGTATAAACTTTAATGAACTTGTATGTCTACTTACTTTGAACAGTCATTCAACTTATATGTAATCGATACTATCTATTACTAGGACCATGAATCGTGCTATTAATGTGTTTCTTTTCTCTTCCGATCCTTTTGTTGCATACTTATGTACTGCTTATATATTATCTGTGAATTTCTACTAACGTTTTGTTTGTCTAGTGCATAGAGAAGATGTCGTTGTATGTCGTGTACAAGGTGAGGTTCCCGTAGTCTACGAGGACTGGGAGGAGTGTCGGAGACAGGTTCATTGTTTCATCGGTAACAGTTACAAAGGGTACATCACTAGGGCGAAGGCGGAAGCTAGATACGCGTGCTATTTAGTGGGAGAGAGGAGGGAGCGGAGGAGGAACCGGATGAAGACCAGTTTCATCGCGATGATGCTCATCGTGGTCGCAGCTCTCTTCTATGTGATAGTAGTTTAGATGATATCGACTTTGTAATGTGACGACAAACTCGCTACTCGGTCTCGAGACCTAAACTTTTCTAATGTTTGAACTTTGTTCGCTATTTCGAATTTGGAGACTAATGTGATGAATTGTATTATATGATGTTTATATTTTGTGTTGTATTGTATTATGTAACCTGCGCAAATATCAGAAAAGCAAAAAATCCTAGAATTAATAGTAGTGGTGCACCATCTTTCACATTAGTGGCTCACCCAACTAAATAACAGTGGCACACCCATATGGACATCAGTGGGCACCAGTAGGGATACATATGGCCCCCGGGTTGCATTACAAGTCGCACACTAGGAGGGATACCAATGGGTGATCAGCATTACTAATCGTTACTAGTGGCATGTTAATAGTGGCGCATCTATAATGCGCCATTAATGGTAAAATGGGATGCGTCACTAATAGCCTTTTTTCTTTTTTTTGCGGGGCACTAATAGCCTTTTTTCTAATAGTGTAATCTCCTAAGCAGTATCCCAAGACTCAAATGGGTGCTAGCAAAAAGAATACCTCTTGACACTTCTGAATTATCTGGTTGTCATTGCAATAACATCTCCACTACACATGAGTCATTTGAATCTAACTATAAGATGTTTAAGAATCAACATGAAAAGGTATTTGCTGGATATGTTGGATAGAATTGCAGGAATGGGCCTCGAGTGAAGAAGATTTGGGTTGTGAAAGCCCTTCTGAATGAATTACATGTTAACGTTTCTCTGCAGGGAAACTCCTCTGGTGTGAGAAAAACTAACTCTTAATGTCATGAGAGAAATTTCTCACGGAATAACAATGTTAATCATCCATAGACTCGATATGATTATCACTCTGCTAATCTATACCTAATAATAAAGGAATGTGGTTTTCTTAGTCCGTTTTAACAATTTTGCCAAAAAAAATCCCCTCATTTTTATGCTAATCAACCCGCAGTCCACTGTTTTCTAAAAAAAGATTCACAACTTTCAATCTAGCCTGGGCCTCACATCTTCTAGCTAGGCTTTATTGCCTCGACCCATTAGTCACTTTTCAACGTCCTGCTAAAAAAATGCCGGTCTTAAGTTGACTAAAAATACATGGTAAAAATTCTAACAATGTGTAAAAATGAATGCGCACACGTACATGTAACCAGATCACTTTTAGTTTGTTGTGTCTTTTATAAAATCTAATTTTAAGAAATATCAATCCACTTTAAAATGATTGCATAATTTTAAGAAAAGTGTTAATGTATTAATCTAATGTTCATATAATTTAAAAAATGCTCACCCTCTCAAAACAAATTCCATATAATTTAAAATGTATTTATATATTTTAGGAAGAATGTTGATACATTTATAAGAAATATATTTCTACTACTTAAAAAGAATGCAATGTTCCTTCGTTTATCGTCCGTTTCGTTCATCTATATTCTTGTGTCTTTCTCGCGCAGCAATAAATAATATTAATTATCACCAAAATCATTGTATCCCATTCCTAAAATCTATGACGAAACATCTTAATGTGTGAAGGTAAATCATGGATCAACAGAAATCACGGGCAAGATTTTATAAATAATTATTACACAATCACATTAATGTGAAAAGGTAATCACAGGTAAAGGGAATATTGCAATGCACGTGCATTGTTATACTTAATTAAAAATAAAGGGAATATATATAAAAAAAATATTATGGACCTACATATACGACATACACTTTCCTCCGTAAGGAAAAAAAGAATAAACTCCATCCTTCCTCTTAGAAAGATAATAAATTAAAAAAAGAATTAAACTTGGATGTACCATAAAAACTATATTAATTATTAATAAGAAAATGGATGCGTGCGTGTACATGTAACCATATCACTTTTAGTTTTATGTTTCTTTTGGTAGATCTAGTTTTAAAAATTATTCGTCCTCTTTAAAATGTTTGCGTCATTTTAAGAAAAAAAATTGTGTATTAAACTAATGTTCATCTAATTTATAAAATGCTTTCGCTCTCAAAATAAATTTTATTTCATTCAAAAAAGTGTTCACGTGCTTAAAAATATTAATGCTCTTTAAAAAGTCCATATAATTTACAATGTATTTATGTATTTTAGAAATAATGTTGATGCATTTACAAGAAAAAAATAAAATTTAAAAATGTGTGGGTGCAGAGGGGTCATAGAAATGAGGATGAAGTCCAACTCGACAAGATTAATGAATAAACATTCACTTGCAATGATGTGATTCAATGTTATATTGTCGCTACCCTCTGCCCCACCATCACTTCTAAGTTCTAACGCTGCACCTGTCAACAACGAGGAGAAGGGGTGGCACATGTCTGTTTAAATAGCATGAATGGACCTTGTACTAGGGGCAAAAGTGCGGGGATGGTGCATGCACCAAGTTTAGATGAGACAAGAGGGGCGTCCATCGTCCATCATCATCAAGAGTATGAAGAATTACCAGTTGATGCATGGAGAGGCTCATCAAGCGATGTGCTAGAGTATGATAACCAAGGCATCAATTTGAAATTGAGCAAATTCATGGTGGGTAGGTGAAAAAATATGACTCGTCTTTAGTCTGGGTCTCACATCTTCTAGCTGCGCTTTAGTGCCTCGGCCCATTAATCGCGTTCCAACGTCCCGCTAAAAAAAACATGTGCTTCTCAATGTTGACTAAAAATACATGATAAAATTCTAACATTAGGTAAAAATGAATGTGCGCACGTACATGTAACCAGATCACTTTTAGTTTTTTTATGTCTTTTGAAAAAACTAATTTTAAAAATTATTAATCTATTTAAAAATGTTTGCGTAGTTTTTTTAAAAAGTGTTCATGTATTAAACTAAAATTCATCTAATTAAAAATAAAAGGAATATACCTTAAAAAGGATATATTATAAACCTACATATAGGACATGCACTTACCTCAGTAAGGAAAAAATAAAAGGAATAAACTTCATCTTTTCTCTTAAGAACTTTGATGTGCGAGAAAAGAAAAATACTAATTATCAAGAAAAAAAATGGATGCGCGCACGTACATGTAACCAAATCACTTTTGATTTTATTATGCCTTTTGGAAGATCTAATTTTAAAAATATTCATCCACTTTAAAATGTCCGCGTAATTTTAATAAAATTATTCATGTATTAAACTAATGTTATCTTATTTAAAAATGCTTACCCTCTCAAAACAAATTTCATGTCATTCAAAAAAAGTGTTCACATGATTAAAAATATTCATGCTCTTTTAAAAAAAACTATGTAATTTAAAAAGTATTTATGTATTTTATAAATAATGTTGATGCATTTACAAGAAAAATATACAATTTAAAAATGAGTGGACGTAGGGGGTGATTTAGATCGTAGCTCGGGAATCACAAACGGCGTCCAACTTGACTAGATTAATGAATAAACATTCACTTGCAATGATGTGATTCAATGATAGGTATGTGTGCGCGATGGTCGGCACTATTACATTAAAGTTTATCACGTTGGACGCATTGCTATCAGGTGCACACCGCTACCATGGCCGATGAAAGCGAGAAGAAAAATAAGCAACAACGCGATTTAGGTACTATGTTCAAATATATAATGTGGAGATGTGAAGAGGTCTTGAATCCAAAAATCCCAAACGGCTCACGCGGGCATATGCACCCACTAACTAGAAAATTCAAAAAAAAATGCAAAGTAATTCAAAAAAATCTGAACTTTTGTGGAATGCAACATGCTCATGCATGTGACATCCGTGCAAAATTTCATGGTATTTCTACATTCGATTTCCAAAAACCCATGACCATCTTGATTCTTGATGAATAGTGCCGTTTTCCAAAAACCCCCAGAGTCCAAAAATTTGTCATTTTTGCCGAGAATTACTCGAATGTTCAAACTTCACGAATTTTGTCATGGACTTCGCACACATGACCATCTTGCATCATACAAAAAATTCGAATTTTTTAGTTTTGTTTACTTTTCAAAATTATGTCCGTATTACTAATAGGAGCAAATGCACCTATGACCCAAAAAGCCGCTCTCGATTGAATCGAGCTTATTATTTTGGAAGAATGCGATTCTTTTCTCCCGTTGCAACGCACCGGCATGTTTACTAGTCATTACTATCATACTACCTCCTTCCGGTCTATAAGGCTTGCGCGTATATCTAGGTTAACAAATAGACCAATGTAATACAAGTTATATATCACAAAAAATATATCATTAGAAACTTCAAACCGTATACTTTCTAATGGTATAATTTTTAAACTGTACAACTCATCTTATGTTGGTCAAATTATGGATCTAGACATACGCGCAAGCCTTATAAACCGGAAAGGAGGTAGTAAGTGTGAAAAGCCTGCGTATTCTTTCAATTATGCTAATCCATCGCAGATCTACGAAACAACTTTGAATCGGTGACCAATAGCCTACTATCATTACTAGTCCCTTCGTCACGGTTTAGAAGACACAGTTAAACTTGCGTGTGTTTCCATAATAGACAAGGTTTAAGGCGCGAAAGCAATTATTTCTATTAATTAGTACTACTACTCCACTCATGCATGCATGCGCCCTCTCTTTGCTGCTCACATCGGGTGGAGTTGATACATGCATGGTGTGAATGTAATTAGTACTACTACTTCACTCATATATTGAGACTACCCATAGTGGGAGTAACATCAGTAGTAACATCACATTTATCAATGCAAAATAGGTGATGTGGCAAGTAGTTAATGAGGAAAGAGAGGGATGTGATAACTTAGGTAGTTACTTGCTTTTTGAGTAACATCACACATACCAATACAATATGAGTCTACAATATAATAAATGAAGTGTTGCATGACATCATATCTATGTTACTCCCCACTATAGAGATAGTAACATAGACTAGTAACAAAGCAATGTTACTAGTCGAAGTTACTCCCCACTACGACTAGTCTGATGCTATATCTGCTACTTCTCACAATCAATCGGTGACTATCTTGGTCCTAGAGATTTTTCAAGCATGTCTTCTAAACCGTGACAGAGGGAGTATCATAAGTGTGAATAATGCTCCTAGGAATGTGTGAATGATAATGGACCTAGAACATACTGTGGGTGAGTCATGGTGTGCATGGGTTTAAATACTGCTTCTCTATATCGAACATGACATCTAAGAAGTGAATGGAAATTTGATCCCTCTTCCCTGTTTCTTTCTTTTAACTCGGTTCCATATCTCATCCCCCACTTCTACGGTTCTACCTCGTAACCCTGACTCAAGCTCGTAAGGATCCATCCAGGATCTCATAGGGGAATACACCATGAAGCCATCGTTGCATGGTCTATGGTCTAGCAAGGAGGACCTAAGGATTTCCTGAAGGACAAGAAGGAAGAGTAGGGGGCACAAAGGCGCCTCCTTGATACATCATCATGCCATCATCGACTAGAGAAGAGCACCCACCACAAGAGGAACGAGGCGCACAATTGGACCAAATCGGCCTAAATAACGAGTTTAGCCAACCTTTATATATACATGTAAAGGGGTTTCTCAACTTCAAAATCAACACAGGACCTTGAAACGGTGACCAATAGCCTACGAAACAGCTTTGAATCGGTCAAAACAATGAGTATTGGAAAGGGGTTCCCTGACTTTGAAATCGCCAGTGGTCATTCCTTCCAAGTTTTCTCATTCAGAAATAAAAATAATACTCGAAACACTGAACTCAACTTAGACCGAACGATTCCTTTCACAAACAGGTGTATAACAGCTCAATTATACAATCCAAACTGCTCCACACAGCTGTGACATAGCACATACCGCCGATATGCATCAGGTTTCGGACAATGCAGCAGGAGATGTTCACAGTATAGATGTCAGATAAAAGTTACATCGAAATTCATGGACAAGACTGGCCCTAGAAATATAACTTACGACTCCTACCTCAAAGCAAGCTATATATGTATACATTTCTTTTGTACACATAAAACTGGATACATGAATTATTAAAGAATGACCAAGCTATAACATATATCTGATTTTGGGATACCTAGTCGGCGCCAACGACAATCGGCAGAACTGACATACAAGAGGCCCAATACTTGTTTGCTTTGACCTTAGAATATCGAGTCAAGGTATGAGTAGTTATAGAGGCGGCCGTACTGAAGTAGGCTGCCATAGGTCCTATCCCAGATACCAACGAAGAGCGTGTCCGTGTCAGGGCTGAATGACATGCCAGATATCTCACCAAAGAAATCCAGCTCTTGCCTCTTGTTATAATCACTTTTGACATCAAAGATGTGAACAAAGTCTGCCGGCTCCGCCATTGACAGGAACTGACCATCTGATGTGTAGCGAATAGATCTTATAGCACCAATGTTACCGCTCAAGACATGGAGAGACTGCGAGAGATTTCTTGCATCCCAAACTCTGCATGTCCTGTCTTGATTGCCAGTAGCAAATGTCCGGCCATCAGGACTCCAAGCAGATGCAAATGAGAAATCCAAGTGACCTTTCATAGAATGAATAGTCTGTGTCCATATATAAAACATTTAACATTATAGTAATAACTTAAGAGGCATAGATAGACACTGACAAAATGCTTTTAACCTAACAAATGTGCATGTTGATTTACCTTTCCTGAATTAGCATCAATAAGCAAAGCATCTGGGTCATCCCCGACAACAAGAACAAGCTTCCCATCAGGGCTCAAGGATGTGTGCTGTGTGCCAATAGAATAATCAGTCATTGAAACTATACTGCAAAAAGTAAAGTAAATTCAACAATTGTCCTAAATGCTACTACACAAGAAATTAATAGAATATTATCCCGATAATAAGAGAAGATGTGGAGAAAACAAAGTGATGGTTTAGCAGTTGGCAGTGAAATTGGCAAATGTATAGTTGAATCCCAAGGTCAAGCACCATATTGTATAGGGCAGGGGTTATGGCATGAGCCTTACAGTGGTGGTCAGCCAGAAGAGCCAGTAATGGAAGGAGCACATTAGGCACTGAGACTTAAGAGATAAGCATTAGGCTCCGTTTGGATGTACAAATTGGAGGGCTTGGCATTGAATTGGATCCAATGCCAAATATTCCAGTGTATTGATATGGAGCTTGAATGTCAATTCTAGCATTTGGATGTTAATGTATTTAGCACTTGGAATCCAAGGCAGCTACCAATGTAAATTCCTATTTGGATGGTGAAACTGTTGAATTGCAAATTTATATGGAGTATGATTGATATACTTTGTTGTACAAGTTTCAAAACGATTTCTCAACACCGTGGGCATATATCTGAATCATTATACTTTATACATGTAGACACTGCAAATGGCAGCATTCAGAAACTATATATACATGTAGAAAATACAAATAGCATTAAAAGAAAAATTGAACACACGATGTTGTTATCAATTGTGGAAACTATAGCTGCCACAGACTACTAGAACACCTGAAGCATTTTTAGTTGAGATTCCAGTTCATAGACACTACACAACACAGTCGGGAGCAGAGAACAGCCAAGGCGCTTGGAGACAGAGAACAGTCAAGGCCCTTGGAGACAGAGAGATGCGTCGCTCGATGGGAGAGAGAGGACGGAGCCTTAGGTCACCGCCGCCCAGAGCGCCCTCCGGCCACACACGCCCACCCTCATCCTTCAGCATGCTGCACCATGGAATCAACCCCCATCACCCCCTCGCTGCTCCGCCTCCCTCCACCGCAGATCCACCCCGCTAAAGCCCCCGCAGCCATGCGCCATGGGAACAAGCACGAGGAGCCGTGCGGCGAGCGTGGTGAGAACGAGGAGCGCAGTCATGGGCCGCGCTCGACTTGCACTGGATCTCGCAAAGAAAAGGGTGGGAGGGACTACCGCCTTGGTCCTCTGCCTAGTCTTGGTTGGCGGATAGCCTCCTCATCAGCGTTGTGCACCGTGCACTTCACCGCCGTCTTCTGCGGTGCGACGCTATCTCGTCCTCCTGGCATCACGACGAAGATATGCGGGAGTTGAAAACAGATCCAGTGGCAGGGAAAGCGAGGGAAGGCGTTGGGGATGGGCCGGAAAAGGTCATGGCGGTGGTCCGACGGAGGCCTAAGGTGTATGAGGGGTGTGGCGTGTGGTAGTGGCGGAGGGGCTCGGGAGTTGGCGTCTCCCTTCTCATCTCCTCACAGCATCTCCGTTCTCGCCTCCTCCCATAGACGGGGGCTGTTTTTCTCTTTTTGAAGGCGGAGGCGAAGGGGCAAGTGAGAAGCGCAGAGCGAATTCCACGAAAAACCGAGGTAGAGGGCTCTGAATTAGTGCAGGGGTGTGCATGTGTTGCCAGAAGCTGCTCAATACCGAGGATCAGTTCTACATATGAATGCCTAGACCATTCAAACAGGGACATTCAGGCTGGTAAATGGCAATTCCGAATTCTGGCCTTGAATATTTACATCCAAACGGTACATCATCAATATTCAATTATGTCCTCTAATTGCATGTTTTGACTGGATTAGATTTCTTCGAGTCCTTGGATCCCTCAACTTTTGGCAGACTCTAGGTTTTTTTTTATAGCAGACTCTAGGTGTTGTGGCATCTTAGAGTCCGTTTAAGTATTAAGCTTAGTCTAGAAGTATCCACAGTGTGTATGTGTCCTAATAAAAAAGTCTGTTTAGGGAAGAGTCTGGTTGTCTCTTAGATGACCAAGACTAGTCCAAAAGTATCTAGGGTGTATGTGTCCTAGTAAAAGTCTGTTGTGGGTAGAGTTCAATTGTCTCTTGATGGACCCAACCTAGTCTAGAAGTATCCAGGTTATGTTGCGTTACTGTTCAATGAACAGCATTGAACAGTAACCAGCCTAAAGGGCCTATATAAGGATGTATCCCCCTTGTAAGGAGCCAAGCAATGAAATATCAAATTCCTACATATGCTTCACTTCTACCCATTAACTTCCCAATCTTCCCCCACTATTCTTCTACGGTACTACGGCGCCTACAAGGCGACAGCCATCGCGTCCAGCAAGTAACCCACCCTACAACCTATGTAGCCAACATCGGCTACAACAGTAGGTTTTATAAGATTTAATTTGCACATATCAAGGTTTGTTTAGGAAATCATTTCATGAGGACAAAAAAAGCTGGAGCTTGTGAGGAATGATAATATAGAAGTGATGATCTAGATAAAGTAAGGAATATAAAGAAAACCGTAAATGGCAATGCGAATGAAAGAACTTACATTCACTGGCCATTCAAAGCGGAAATGCTTACATAACTGGTATCTTTCCATATCGTATTCTCGTACACCAGAGTCGTTAATAGATGCGATGAAGTGAACAGCACCACTGAAAACAATATGGACAAGAGAAAAAAAATATTAGCTTCCCTTCCAAGAGAAATGTTGGCAGCAGTTATTGATATGAGCTCGTTCCCAATATTCTGATGAAAGAAGCTCCAGGGAATTGTACTCTTGTGGCTACAGTCCAGCTGGTTTTTTAATCTTTTGAAAATGTTCCACAAGATTGAATCTTTAACAGCCAAGCAACATTTACCTAGACGTGTTGAATATCTCCACTGCATTGGTGATTGCATTATCATCATATGTTGTCCTGCAGCAAAAGCTTATTCCTTCTTGGTCCAAGTTCTGCATCACATTGACCAAGGTTAGCATCAGCAAAATATCAGTGTCAAGAGCTCACAAACATATTTCAGCATACTCAAGCTCAAAATAAATGTAATATGTAGTTACTTGTCCACAGAATTTAATTGAACAGCATCAATTTAACTGAATAGGAGGTGCACTAGCAACTAGGTGAGAAAATAGCTAACAGCACATTCATACACATCCCCACAAGCAAACAAGAGAAGCAATGGAACCTTGTCATGTTACCGTAAGAAATATGGAATGATGGCCAGTTGGCCACATCAAAGGTGGGCTGGTGGGGCACGGAAATTGTAGGGTGGCTGGGTGAAGCAGGAGAAACACAGGTGATGATAACTGGTAGGGTACTTTGGGATGGGGCAGGGTAAGATTATTGTCTAGGCAAGATACAGCTACCCACAAGTTTGGGTTCTCCCAGTCAATTGCGAGATAGAACTCACAAAAGAATTTAGGGTGAGTGCAAAAACAAAGTGATACCAAGATCTTACTTTGCATATGAGCTCTCCTTGGAAACCACCAGCTACTAGCAAATTATCCTTGACTGCCAGCGTACTAATTTGAGTCTGAGAAAACCCTTCTAATAAACTTCCTGGATGTTTCTGCAATGAAATAATGAAATATCATTAATAGAGGTAGAGCAACAAATGAAAGTGCAACCTAGGAGGAAATTTTAGTAACTATAGACCTACCTCACTTGGTGCAATATGCCCTTCTACATTCATAATTTCTGTGTCCACACCACTCAGGGCTGACCAGTGTAGCACCGAGTAATGAGTTATTAGGTAGGCGTCATGCTTAGATGTAGCCCATACTAAATTTCTCAGCTGCAGGCATAGATTAACTCAATCAATTTCTTATTTAACATCAATGTATCAGAAGAAAATAAAAGAGCATCAACTAAGATTGACAACAAGCAGGCTCCATAACTTATTTAACCACCTGAATCAAAATTACAAGCAGAATCACAAAACAGATAAGTCTTTGAATAGGTTAAACAATTATTTGAAAAACTTTTCTCAAACAATAATAAGCAGGGTGGTTAATAAACCGATGTAATCAAGCCAAACAGAGTCTAGAATTCCATGGGAGTTCTTGGTGGACTTTATTTTCATGCAGTCGATCCATCTTGGCATACAAAATACAATAATAGGCACAATAAGATATATTAATAATTGAAGATACTCTAGGTACCCATTCAAATAATTGTTTATAAACGCGTGTATCTGCAATTAAAGGCAGGCATGGTCATAAAGATGGTTATCCAGTGCCCCTTTGGCAGTGACAGGTAGCTGGTAGGACTGTTCACCCTTCCGATGGTAAGCTCCTAAAGAACTTTTTTAACAAACCATCTTTATTGAAATGCAGGTTTATATGTACATACTAAACAAGAACATAGAGCAACTCACCTGAAAATGTAGAATGGTAGATTTTACGGATCTAGTATTTCGCCTGAACTCATAATATGTTCCACCTTTCTCGGTAGATTTGCATGCCTGTTTTACAGAAGTGCCAATCACAATGTAAGAATATTTTCTTTCACACAAATTAACTTATTTGAAGGTATACCTTCATCGCTGCTTCTGCAGAATTAGGTATGTTCTCGTAGTTTTTGTACTGTGATAATCTTGTCTGTCTGTATCCTTCTCTGGTAAGTTCCAAGCGATCCCATAGTATTCCTTGAATGTCTTTTCCACATCTTGCTTCTTCAGATGTTGTGTCGGATGCCTTATTCTAAAGCAACAATTATTTCTTTTAGAGCATTCCAGTGACTATACAAGCAATGGTAACAGTCAAACAAAGCTTTATCCAGATACAAACAGAATCATATGTATCTTGACTCTTGTGGCTCAGAACATAAATAAGAACTTAAAAGGTAAAACTATGGAGTTTTTTTTTTGTCCTCCCTAATTGGAATGCACAGATATGTACCATAGAAATATTTATGGCAGTTCAAAAATCAAAGATACAGAAGATAGGAAAAAGCAGTTTGAGAATTACACCCAGGTTATAGAGAAAGGGGGCCATGCAAAGTGTATTGGGCAACTGAATGCAAAATGAGGCTTCATGGTCGTAGGCTTGTAGCTATCCTTTGAAAGTGTGGTGTCGCACTAATTCCAAATTTAACATGGCAGTAAGTCAATATTTTCAACTGTCTACTCATCACTTCATTGCTTAATATGCCGGCACAAGTCAACAACCTGAGTAAATTAGCTACCAAAATACTTAAAAGCCTAAACAATCAAATTAACAAAATCGACAGATACACACCGCTTGGGCATACTCGTCATCCTCCTCATCAGAGTCCTCCCTGACCTCCGGCCCTAGGTAATCTTCACCATCCATGTCATCTACCGGATCGTCCATGTCGTAATCATCCTCCATGTCCTCAACATTGTGCTCGTGATAGTGAGACATGTCTCAGGCCTACATACAGCAAGAACACATGAAACATGAACGAACCACCATCACCAGGAACTTTCTAGAGCAGTTCCCCAATATTGCTAGAATTCAAACATCAATTCACAACCCCGTGTTAAGATTCGGTTGCTCGCAACAAAAGAAAACGTTAGAAAAAAAAGAATATCCAAAGAAAGTTAGGTCTTCGTTACCAAGAAGAAAATCCGCGGCGGGGATCTCCACGCCACGCCAATCGGGTAGGGGGAAGCGGAAGGGAGAGAAGAATTCGACGCGGCGCGCTTTAAGGCAAGGCCTGGGGGTGCGACCGGCGGCGCTAGGGAAGGGATGGCACGGCGGCGCCGGGTTTGGGAATTAGACGGTGCGGAAGCTTGAGACGGCGCCGATACCCGGCCGAGAGGAGGTCTGGTTGATGCAGACAGAATTGAACGTTTTACTTTCGTTTCTAAAAAAACAAGGATTCGGAAATTGTTATAGGTACTGTATATGCCCATATATGTATTTTGTTGCAACTTCTTTTCTATTGCGTTACATGAAATTAGGTAATTGTATGCCCGCAAAAAAAATTGTATATCATTTTCTCGAAAGGGCAGTAATATGCGTCGGTCGATCGACGCAAGCGCCATGCCGATCACAATACATGCATTGGATGAAGTTGCTTTGGATACGTATGGTGGTTCTCTTTCTGGCCGATTCAATCAACGCAAAAACAAAACAAAAAAATCCCCTCGGACTCGCACATCTCAACCTCTCACCTGCACGCGTGCAACTCCGGTGAGGGCAACTGAATGCAAAATGACAGCACCGCCCTTCCCCGACATCGGCTTAGCCACTCACCCCTCTTGTGGTTGTGCGAGTCGGGTGTTATAATGTTCGATCATGGTCCAACATCCTCGTAGACGCCCCAGTGTCCTCTCTAGCACTCGCAATGTCGATGAATGGAGGTTCCAAAGAAAATCTCCGCCGTTTGCAGTATGCTCAGGCCACAGCGGAAGGCTTTCCAGCACCATTGTGCATTATCGAAGCTCCCAACGCTGACGAGCGCAGGACCGATAAGCACTGATTCCATGATTTTTATCCAATAGTTCCAACTTTTGTGTCACAGTCATAGTTTTTGCACCCATCATCGCAACATCGGTGAGCGCAGTTCCAACATTTCCAGCCAACAGTTTCAACTTTGTGTTGTAAACATAGTTTTTTGCGCCCATCATCGCATCGTCCGTCGTAACAAGGTCGGTTCCAACATCCTCTCGTAACAAGGTCGGTTCCAACATCCCTGGTAACATCCACAACTTTCAATGACACTGATTTTAGCATCCCTTTACACCGTTTCTCGCAACCTCATGGCCTGATGTAGCATCTGCAATTGTCGGTACTTCCGGACCAACAACTCCTAGTTGTGCACCCACAATTGCAACATCTCGTCATGTTTGCTTCCAACGTGCGCCACTTTTGCCAGCGAGTGGGTCTTTGAGCCCCACTCCCTTGATGAGCGATATTTTTGCACTCATGGGCCTCTTTTTTAACCGGCTAATATTAGAATATCCAATATATTTTCTCTGACTTGATTACTAATGACTAATAAATCCGAGAGATTGCATATCAGTTTATTTTATTTGTCGCCTCATGAAATGAGGCATATGTGTGTAGGAAATCGTGTTAAAAAGGAAAGGATCAAACCCATACCAACTTGGATCAATTGGGGCGCCAAACCAGGACCAAAATCGCGCAACGACCTCTTGTACGATCACTCCACGATCGTATTGGCGATTGTATCTGGTGTCGGTGGCTCCAAGGGGTCCAACCAAGCATCATTTATAAAAGGGGCAACCTTATTTCGCAATAAGGATGACGAAAACCACAACGGTAGTGTGAAACAACACCTTCATCATTCCCATCTATAAACATAGTAACTCAAACAGGTACAAGTAAAGATCATTGAGAATTCTAAAAAAATAGATAAATTGGAGGGTGGCTCCCTTAACAAAAATGTTCAGATAATGATGATTGTGAAGAACAACAAACAAAAGAAAAATAAAAACAAATATGCTCCAAGACATGCATATATTATGTGAATAAATAAGAATATAGTTTTAACCGGGACATATGATGGTGAAGATCACAACCCCAAGTGGAAGGTTAGTGACGTAGCTAGTAGCAAATTTCCCCTACAAGGGAACGTGAGGTTATCGAATCCAGAAGGACTCCGAATGCTACAAATAGGTAGTTAAGCAGGCAATGACACATAAACTTGCTTGACCTGGACCTGCACATAAAGACACAAATAAATTCGCACCCAACAAGTCAGAGGGGTTGTCAATCCCCCTGTCTTCCATATTACGAAAGGTTACACGCAAAGGGTAGAGGAACTAGAAAGTAAAACAACAAAAGGAAATTGTCGGAGAGATTTATGTGAAGGAAATCCCCCAAAACCTTAGTTCGAACACGGAGTTAAGCTTCACGATCTCGATTCCGACGATGAGGATCATCAGATCTGCGGCCAAGTCAAGCAAGCATGCACACAAGGGACACAAGTAATTATCCAGGTTTGGGCCACCGTGGTGGTGTAAAACCCTACTCCTGCATGTCTGGGATTGCTCCGGTGGAGATGGTCACGATGAGCTTACAAGATTTTTGGGGTTTGGAATGACCGACCATCCTACGGTGCCTTGGCTAGCACTAATGAATGGGGGCCTTGGTCCTCTTCCTCCTCATCTCGGAGGGAAGGGATGCCACATGGGGCCATCATAGTGGGGACAAACTTGTCCCTTATCCTGACTAAAGCTACCTGCTCCTGACAATGTGGAGAGGATAGGGTGGTTGTTGTCTTTGGTACTGCTCTTTCCTTGGAGTGGAGTGTTTCGGGAGCCAGGGTGACTATCGAGAGGCTCGCGAAGCATTGGCGGATGCGGGGCTTCGTGAGCGATGTATTGAGGGAGGAAATTGTCTTGGGAGATTAGCAGTCTTCATGAGGTGAGCATCGCCGCACTATGACCGGTGCGTCTTCGTGGAAGGCGCGTCCTGAGTCCAAGGTACCCAGGGTACCCCGGTTCCGGCTGGGCCTACAGTAGCCCCCGGGCCCAGGGTGCACGGGGATCGGTTGGGACTTCAAACGCCATGGATTTAACCAGACGAAGGGTTCAGGCGTTGTGGCACGTGGTGTGGAGGTAGTGGGTGATGGTTCTTCTCCGCCCGCGACGCTTCGGGGAGTGGCCCGACTGCCACAAGACGTGACAGTGTGAGACTCGGCAGTCAATCCTTCTTCCTCTCACACGCCTCCTCTTCCTCGGGTTTCCCTCCAGTGATTCTTCTCCGGTGCGGTTTTTTTCCTCTCGCTTCATCGCTGGTGCGCTTGCTTGGGCGTCATGGCCGATTTCGCTGGCCTTGCAGGAGAGATCGAGGTGCCTCCGGGGCACTCAGCAATAAAGATCACTCATGATGACTTTGAGATGGCCCTGCCCATGGTCGCCTCGGATGATAACGAATGGGGATCCACCGTCATCTTTCACGTCGGGCTGCCAGCAGATCAGATTACTCCAAAGACCTTCCCCTTCTTCATCCATACTATCTGATACGTCCCAAACGTATCGATAATTTCTGCTCGCTCCATGCATGTTTTGTGTGATATTGCTTTGATCTAGATACACTTTCATACACTTTTGATCATATTTGTACTAACCTATTGACTCGGTGCACCCTAGTGTCAGTTTCTTTTTTCTGTAGTTTTTCTATTTCAGTTTTCCCCCATATAAAAAGTGCTCAAAATATTCGGGAAAAATCAGATAAAAAAACAGCGTACCGGAAGCTTCTAGAGCCCCGAAGGAGGGTCGGGGGGCCACCACCAGGTGCCCAGGCGGACACCTGGCGCGGCCAGGGGCCTGGTCGTGCCAGGGGGCGCCTCGAACCCTGGTGGTCCCCCTGGCTGCCCCCTTCGCCTATTTAATCTACGTCACGAGAAACCTCTGAAGACAGAACCCTTTTTTGCAATCTCTCCTCTGATTCGCCACCGTCGCGCTTCCAAGATCGGGAGCACCGTCAGGACCCTTCCCGGCACCCTGCCGGAGGGAGGATCGACCTCCGGGAGCTTCTCCTCCACCATGGACGCTTCCCAGATGTGCCGTGAGTAGTTTCCTTTGGAGCATGGGTCCGTGATCAGTAGCTATGTGATGTTCTCCTCCCCTCTTTGTTCTTCATGGTTTAGACCTCGTGAGATGCCCTACATGATCGAGGTACATATGTAATCTTTCTGCTTTTGCTATGCTGAGTTTGATGGGATCTGATGGATTATGAGATTATGTTCAGATTGTGATAGAGTAATATAATTGGTTCTTATCTTTTGTATTTTTGTTCCGAAGTAATTCTTGCATGTTCTCCGTCGCTGTTTATTGCTTTGTCCAAGTGGTAGGTAGTAACTCCAAGAGGGAATGTTATGCTCGATTGTGGGTACATGCCCCCTGATGACACGCTTGAGTGACAGAAACATGAGTCTAGGGGATGTGCTGTGGCCACAAGGGGGAAAACAACGGTGCTTGTAACCGCAGTTGCAAGGATTGTTTACTTTATGCAAAGTTCTTTTTAATGCAGTTGACTGTTGCTTTGGGTTTACACTTTGGGTGGGGCTCGCAACTTAATACCAGCGAGATGTTCTGGATATATATCTCAAGGTGGATGATTAGTAGTAGATGCAGATGGATTTCGGTCTACTTATTTTGGCGTACTGCCCATGCTTTTCAGCCGCTTCCTTTCTTTTGTAGCATAGTTAGCATTGCCGTGCGTTTATAATCCTGTCAATTGCCCGTCTGTAATTTGTTTACCTCGCATAGCAGTTTTATCGTCTTTTGGGAGAAGGGACATCACTAGTGAACATCACGGGACCCCGGTCCATATTCTCATCATTGTTTACACGCTCATTTACTTTTCTAGCTTTTACTTCCAGTCGCTATCATTATCATTATCCCTTGTGTTTGATCCTTTGTAAACAACAAGACCGGAGAGATTGACAACCTCTCTGAACTCCGTTGGGAGCAAAGTTATTTGTGTCGTGTGCAGGTCCAGGAGAAGCAAGTGTTTATTTTCAGACGGCGCATCGCTTGCCGAACCACCTACTTATCATTGACGGAGTCCTACGGGAGACAAACCCCATCCTCTACATAGGGGAAATTTTCTACTATCCTACATCTCACCTTCCAATTTGGGTAACCAACGAAGGGCGAGAAGCCATTATCACTTCCACGCCATCAAGAAAATTCTGGCGCCATTGCCGGGGACTCCGAGTGATAAGATAGGGGAGTAGCCCACTACCTTTTACCTTTAATTTTTAGTCTTGTTAGTTTACCTTTTTGTTTTTATCTTTGTGTCTTATAGCAAAAATTACAAAAAAATCTGTCACACTTGCTGCTACTATGGGTTCCACTGAAAACACCAAGTTGTGTGACTTCACCAGTCACAACAACAAAGACTTTATCTGCACTCCTATTTCCATAGCTGCCACTTCAGCTACCTCTTACGAAATTAAACCTGCTTTGCTCAACCTTGTTATGAGAGATCAATTCTCTGGTGCTGGAGATGATGCTGCTTTACATTTAAATAATTTTGTTGAATTATGTGATATGAAAAAGTATAAAGAAGTAGAAGGTGATGTTGTTAAGCTCAAACTTTTTTCCTTTCTCTTTGAGAGGAGAAGCTAAAATCTGGTTTCAATCTTTGCCTAGGAATAGCATAGATTCTTGGGATAAGTGCAAAGATGCTTTTATTGGGAAGTATTACCCACCCGCTAAAATTATCCAATTGAGGAGTAACATTATGAATTTTAGGCAATTGGATAATGAACACGTTGCCCAATCTTGGGAACGTATGAAATCTCTTGTTAAGAAATGCCCTACACATGGTTTGACTACGTGGATGGTTATCCAAACTTTTTATGCAGGCTTGAACTTTACCTCGCGGAACCTGTTAGATTCGGCCGCGGGAGGAACCTTTATGTCAACTACACTTGGTGCTGCCACAAAGCTTCTCGATGAGATGATGACCAATTATTCCCAATGGCACACCGAACGCGCTCCAACAGGTAGGAAGGTAAATTCTGTCGAGGAAATTACCTCCCTAAATGAAAAAGTTGACTTGATTATGTCTCTACTTACCAAGCAACCCTCTATTGATCCTCATGATGTTCCTTTAAATTCTTTGGTTTCTCAGGAACAAGTAGATGTGAACTTCATTGCTAGAAACAACTTTAATAATAATGCTTATAGGGGCAACTTTGCTAGTAATCCTAGACCGTTTCCATCCAATTATGGGAACAACAATGCCTGCCATAGCAACCCCTATCCTACTTACAAGGAAAGAGACCTACCTAGTTATGAGAAATTGATGAAAATAGAGAGGGCTACTAAGAATTATATGCATACCCAGTTTGAACAAAACAAAACATTCTCTAAGAAAATAGGTGAGCACACTGCCATTTTACAAAACATTAGTGAAAAACTTGAGAGCCTTAACAATGAGATCTCTAATCTCCAAACTAGATTTACCGCCACTAAAACCCATGTTTCGAATATGTCCCACACCCAATCCACTTTAATAAATCAAATGGCAGCCAAGCCAGAAGTTATCCCTATGGAAGAGGATAGAATTAAGAGCCTTCCTACACACCACACAGTTGCCACTATCCAAATTGTTGAGGATACCGAAACTATTAGCACCCAATGCACTCCTGGTCCCATTGGACCTATTAATGGTGATGCTAATACCTCAACCGTAGAAGAAGAAACTTCTATGAACATAGAGGGTTTCAAACAAGTGAGCCTAGATGACACTACTACCACCTTTGATAGTAGTGATATTGATTTTGATAGTTGCACCCTCTCAGAAGTTATTAGCTTACTACACAAAATGTCTAGAGACCCCCACACTAGCACACTTAATCTTGCGTTCACGGAGCATATCACAAATGCTCTCATCAAATCTAGGGAGGAGAAGCTTAGGATAGAAGCCTCCATACCTAGGAAGTTAGATGATGGTTGGGACCCTATGATCAAAATTAAATTAAATAACTTCTCTTGCTATGCTTTATGTGACGTTGGATCTAGTACCTCCGTCATGCCCAAAAGAATGTATGATATATTTGAATTGAAACCTTTTGATTCTTGTTCTTTTGGTGTTCGTCTTGTTGATTCTTCCGTAAAGAAACCTTTGGGGAAGATCGACGATGTTCTTATCATTGTCAATGACAACTATGTTCCCGTTGACTTTATTATTATGGATATAGATTGTGAACCTTTATGTCCAATTATTTTGGGACGTCCTTTTCTCCGCACCGTTGGTGCTATCATTGACATGAAAGAGGGGAATATAAAATTTCAATTCCCTCTCAAAAAGGGGATGGAACACTTCCCTAGAAAGAAAATCAAGTTACCTTTTGAGTCCGTTACACGGGCTAGCTATTCTCTTTCTCTTGGTAAAACTTGATTCTTCTTTGGCCTTATGCCAAGCTTAAAGGTGTACAAGAAAGCGCTTGTTGGGAGGCAACCCAAGATGTTTTTACTTCTGTTTTTAGTGGTCTTGATTATTTTTACTACTGTAGCAACATCATTGTATCTTTATTATCAAGCTTTGTGCCAAGTTATAGCCTCATATGACAAGGAAAGCGAAAGTTGTGACATGTTGTCCAGAAAACAGATTTTGTCCTCGTGTCGGAAAAAATCGGATCAAATCACCAGTTCATCTTTTTGAGCTGATTTTTTTACACGTCATGCTCTATACAATCGCGGAACTTTCGAATGTTCTGAGTTTTTTGATTTGAGTTGCAGAAGTGCCCCGAAAAAATTCTCTACTTCCTGCTGTTCTGTTTTTCACAGATTCTGCCACGTTTTGTCTACCCTTACTTTTGCAAACCTTAAGCTTGCTTTTTCTTTGCAAAAACCTTTTGGAAATCTTGAGAAACAGTAGCTCTTCAAGAATATCTTTATATCCAGTGGGATTTTATTTATTTTATTAAGGGTACTAACCTCTCTAATCAGTTTATGATGAGTTATGTATGAAGGGAGTTTTCAAGTGTGCGATGGAAGATGATGAAAGAAGATCCAGGAGTGTCAAGCGCTCAAGCTTGGGGATGCCCCCATGCATCCCCAACAAATATTCAAGGAGACTCAAGCGTCTAAGCTTGGGGATGCCCCCGTGCATCCCCTTCTCCTTCAACAATCATCAGTTCTTCCTTCGTCTCACTATATTTTTATCACTACATGCGTTATGTGCTATGCTTGGAGCGTCTCGCTCTTAGGTTTTATTTTTAGTTTTCTTTAGATTTTCTTGCTGTTCATAACAAGTTAGACCCCATCTTACTTTGTGTGGGAGAGAAACACGCTCCACTTTCAAAATCTAGAACACATCATAGGATTCTCCATGCCTATCTTTTTACTGTTGTGTGTTCTTTATCTTTTCGTAGCTACTTCCATGTTTAGTTTTAGTTTTAGTTTGTCGTTAGCAAGAGCCTTGGCTTTTGTTTAGTTTGTTGCTGGAACTCTCTTTAGTTTTCATGTTTATCTTGTTAAGAGAGTTGGTTGTTGCACTGAGTTGTGTCTTGTCTTGAAATTGGCGATTAAGGTTGCTATTTAATTTTAGTAGTATCTTGAAATAGTTTTGAGGTATTGATGTGAGTAATGTTTGAACTTTTGGTGTCAAGAGCTCGAGCCTATTAGTGATAGATGTCGTATTTTGGGCAATCCGTGTGTTTTTCGAAAACCAAAAACCCATGTTGAGAACTCTAGCTACTAGATGGATCACTAACCTCTGGAGGATTCGAATATTAGAGTACACTCACGTACCATGAGTCGAGGATGCGTGTCGGGACCCGGAATATGCGTATGTAATTCCAGTCACGATGCAACCACATGGAGAGCCGAGAGCCGTACCCACTTGTCTAAGCAGACAAGGCCAAGCACAGAACACTCTCGGAAAGCATCGAACGTGAGGGGCATCCCATCCAGGCCGGATGATCAACTGAGATGGGTTCTCATCGTCCGCTCACAAGTCTAAATGCTTATGGGTGGTGAATCCCATACTCATAGACAAGTCGCCTCAACCATGTTATCGATTGAATCCTAACTCTTACATAGACTTACTCCAGCCCGATCACTTAGTCGTGGTCTAGGGCGGGCTCGATCATACAACAAAGTGTGCACGTGACAGATTTACGAGCAATCGCATCACGATGCCCCAAGCTGCGCACATCTAAGGGCCACTTGTTGTATAAAAGACCGCCAGCCAGATCACAACTAAGGTCTCGAAAACCCATACTAAAACATGCATGTTATAAACATACACGCAGCACACATGCCTAGTATGAACAGCAGGTATCATCACATAACTCTACAAAGTGTATCTTTATTGACTTACACATAGAACATACAAAGATCACATGTCTATGATCATCATTAAATCATACAACGGAAGCAAATTAGGTCTGAGTACAGACAAGATTAACAAATGGCTTAGAGAAGCCTTGTTCAACAAACATGCCCTTCCACGAGGGACCAGACTGCTGTCTGGAACTATACTAGCTTAGTCAACGTCGAGCTTCAGGAAGGTGACTCCATCGGGGTCTGGGTTTCCATCTAAAACATAGAATAAGCAAACGTGAGTACAAAGTCGTACTCAGCAAGACTTACATTAGAACTATACTACTCATGCTCAAGTTTCAAGGTAAAGGAGGTGGGGTTCAACATGCAGAAGTGCTAGCTTTGACTTGGCTAGTCCTGTACTACGAGTACCAGACTTGAGGTAAGAAGCGTACACGAGTGTACTACATGTCTCCAACCAATACACCACTATGGATACTTCCTCGACTTCCCCACGAGGAGCACACCATAGCACTCACGCTTATCTTGCGAGTTTTAGAAGTATCCATTCAAGTTGTCTAATAATCAAGCACAACTTTCCAAGTAGTCCCTTACCGCGGACGCGGCTATTCGAATAGTTTTGTTAACCCCGCAGGGGTGTACTGCTACACACATGAAAACATCAGTTACCGCCGGGATCTCGTCACCCTTCAAGCGGGTGTCGGCGTGGATAATTTCCACAACTTTTACCTCACAGCCAATTCTAATCCAGGAATCAACCATCTGAGTTGCTCACCGCTCAAGAGTCCGGCCGGGTCAACGATACGGACTCAGACGATGCAGGCGACCGAGACGCCAACTTAGCAGATGGTTTTCCTATCTCACAGGTCCACCCACATATCTAAATGATGCAAACTTTCATTCATTCTTTTTCTATGCATATGCCAAATGGAAAGCCCGAACTAGTGACTCCTGGACTTGAACTGGGGTGAGTTAGTAGGTTGAGCGGGGGTCCATGTGCCCAACATGTGGTAGTACTCTTCGTCTTGGATCACCACACAAGAACTCGGGCTTAAGGCGGTGTTCAACGAGACAACCCACTGTGTACTCCTACACAGCCTCTCATCGTTCACCTCGTATTAGGGTGGATTCACCGAAACAGTTTCACCTTCATCAGTAACATGATCACAACCATCCCGACTCACAGATCAAAGTAACCTCACTGTAACCTCTAAGCATGCAATAAGTTGTAACAGTTGCAGGGGCCACATGATATCAATCAACTCCTATGTCAGCTAGGATTGTGGTTTGCTTACTACTGTGACAAGATGATAGGTCATGCATCGGATATGGGTTCAACTATGTGGTAGAGTCGATAACAAGGTGATCTCCTAATCATGCATAAGCGAGACTGAGAGGGAAGTGGGATTTTATAGACATGATCAATGGGGTTTGCTTGCCTTGCTGACGAGGTTCACACACGGTGTCTTCAACGAAGGGGGTGACCTCCGGTTCCGGCTCCACCTCTATTCATGCAAACATTACAAACATTGCAATCAATATAATGTACAATGCACAATCACATGATCAAGTTGTAGAACATGATGTAAATGGTACTGATATGTTGACAATTCCATTTAATTGAAGTGTATTGCAAAAGAATTGCAAATTCAAACTTCAAATTTGAATTCAAATTAAGCCATATGCAAACTTGCTACTGTTGCCCCATTTTAAAATTGTCAAACATGAGAACAAATTGCATATTCTTAATCCTTGCATTTTTCTGATAATTGTTCATATATTATATGTTTAATTTGGAGTTAATATGAATTTTCTATGAATTTCCAAAGTTTATTCCTTTTTTTGACATTTTCTGAATTGTTTTAAATAGAAAAAGGATTACTGCGTTATCCAGACGTCAGCATGACGTGGGGGGGACTGACTGGTGGGGTCAGGCTGTCATAGACAGTGGAGTTAATTCCCTGTTTAAAATTAACCCGAGGGGGTTAATTAGTGGGCTGGCCCCACTTGTCATTGACCTAGGGTCCGGCGAGATGTCGGGGTCGATTCCGGCGGCTCGGGACGAAAAGGCTTCCAATCCGCTGCTTAGTGAGGGAGTCGACGACGGGGAAGACGTGGGACACGTCGGCGTGGCTCCTCAACTGTGATGGCCACGCCGGACCACGACGGTGCTCTGCGGAGGCGCTCGGGTCTTCTCTGGCGACGAAGAAATTGGCAAGAGGAGAGCGAGAGAGAGAGCGACGAGTGAGGGGATGGAGGAAGGGGTTTCTGGGCTCTGTCGTGGTGAGGAGAGGGAGCCCGGGGAGTAGCTGCGTGGCGGCGCCACGGCGACCACGGCATGCCGGGCATGCAGCTGTGTGCTCGTGCCCGGGGGAAGACGACAACGCCAGAGGCGGCTGGGCTGGGCTGGACCAGGAGGAGGTGTGCCTTGCCCTAAGCGACAAGTAATTTCTTTCTGTTTTTCTTATTCTTTTCTTTTCTGCAATTCTGTTGTGCCTAGAAATAAATAGCTAGGCAATTTTGTAAAATGCCCAAACATATTTATAAATCCTAGGTGACCAGTAGCAAGTCACTTGTAGAATTTGAGCGTTTTTGAAATTCAAAACATTTGAATTTCAATTCAAATAGGGGTCATATTTAATTTCCAAGGCACATTTTGATTTTTAGAAAATTCCATGAGCTTGGGAATGAACCCAAACCACTTTTGCAATGATCAGCAACAATTCTAGGAGTTTTCCAAACATTCAAATGATTTTTGGAAAAATATTTTTATCTGGCCATTTATTTAAATTCTTCAGGGCTTTTCTTTTCCCCATTTTTGAATTTTTTTTGAATTTTTCACATGATGCAAAGGGGCACTCAAACCCTAGCACTTACCCTAGTTGGGGTTGTGACAACTTGCCCCCACTCAAAAGAATCTCGTCCCGAGATTCAGAAGTCGTCGGGAGGAAGGAGGGGTACTCGGCACGGAGGCGGTCTTCTCTTTCCCATGTTGCTTCTTTCTCGGAGTGATGTGACCATTGTGCTTTGAGGAACTTGATCTTCTGACGACGAGTGACACGCTCTGCGGAATCAAGAATACGAACGGGGTATTCTCGATAAGAAAGGTCATCTTGGAGATCAAGCGTTTCATGGTCGACTTCACGGATGGGGTCCTTGAAGCAACGCCTGAGTTGTGACACATGGAATACATCAGTACTCGAGAAAGGTGCGGGGGTAGTTCAAGTTGGTAGGCAACTTCTCCACGTTTAGCAAGAATGCTGAAAGGTCCGATGTAACGTGGGGCCAACTTGCCTTTGATACCGAAGCGTTGGGTACCCTTCAGAGGAGTAACCCGAAGGTAAGCCTTCTCATCCAGATTGTAGCTTTCTTGCGTATGACGACGATCATAGTAGCTTTTCTGACGAGACTGAGCGGCTTTCAATTGATCACGAACAATGAAAACTTGCTCTTCTGCTTCCATGATCATATCCGGTCCAAAGAATTGTCCTTCACCGGTTTCTGACCATTTTAGGGGTGTTCGACATCGTCGTCCATAGAGGAGTTCAAAAGGAGCCATGTTCAGACTAGATTGGAAACTATTGTTATAAGAAAATTAGGCAAATGGAAGAGACTTCTCCCAATTCTTTTCGAAAGATATAACACAAGCTCTGAGCATGTCTTCGAGAATTTGGTTAACCCTCTCAACTTGACCGCTAGACTGGGGATGGAAAGTTGTACTAAAGGAGAGATGAGTTCCCATAGCATTCTGGAAGCTTCCCCAGAATCTAGAGGTGAAAAGGCTACCACGATCAGAATTGATTTCCAAAGGAACACCGTGAAGAGACACAATTCTAGAGACATACAAGTCCGCTAACTGACTAGCAGTTATAGACTCGCGAACTGGAAGGAAGTGAGCAACTTTGGAGAGTCGGTCAATAACAATGAAGATGGCATCATTTCCTTTCTGGGTTTTTGGAAAGCCGGTGATGAAGTCCATACCGACTTTGTCCCATTTCCACTCGGGAATAGGCAAAGGTTGAAGAGTACCAGCAGGTCTTTGGTGTTCGGCCTTAATGCGACGACAAACATCACATTCAGCAATGAACTTAGCAATTTCTCTCTTCATCCTAGTCCACCAAAATCTCTGGCGTAGGTCTTGGTACATCTTTGTGCTACCAGGATGAATCGAAAGGGGAGTATCATGAGCTTCCTTAAGAATTAGCCTCGTAAGATTGTGTTTTCGTGGTACAACCAATCGAGTGCCAAAGAAAACGACACCTTGATCATTTATGGAGAAACATTTAGCAACTCCGCTAGCAATGTTCTTCTTGATCTCTCGAATACCACTATCACGTTTCTGGGCGGCTATAATTTTATCCTCAAGGGTTGATTTCGCAACCAAGGTAGAAAGAAAGCCACGAGGAACAATCTCAAGATTGAGTTTTCGAAATTCCTCATGAAGAAGTGGTTGACACTGTTGTAACATGAGGTTGTTACAATACGACTTACGACTTAGTGCATCATCCATGACATTGGCTTTGCCTGGGGTGTAAGAAATTCCTAAGTCATAATCTTTTATCAACTCTATCCAGCGTCTTTGCCTGAGATTAAGATCTGGCTGGGTGAATATATATTTGAGGCTTTGGTGATCGGAATATATCTCACAACGATTACCAAGGAGGTAATGTCGCCAAGTCTTCAGGGCATGAACTACGGCAGCGAGTTCAAGATCATGGGTAGGATAGATTTCTTCATGTGGATGCAACTGGTGTGAAGCATAAGCTACCACATGTCTATCTTGCATAAGTATGCATCCTAACCCTTGCCGTGAAGCATCACAATAGATCTCGAAATCCCTTTTGGTGTCTGGAGGGGCAAGTACGGGTGCAGAAGTCAATCTTCTTTTTAGCTCTTGAAAGCTTTACTCGCACTTGGGGGTCCATTGGAATTTCTTATCTTTCTTGAGGAGTTCAGTTAGAGGCTTTGCAACTTTGGATAAGTTCTCAACGAAGCGGCGACAATAGCTTGCTAAGCCAAGAAAAATCCTAACTTGTTTAACCGATTCAGGTGGAGTCCAGTCAAGGACGGCCTGAACTTTCTCGGGATTGACAACAATGCCTTTGGCAGAAATCACGTGGCCTAAGTAGGTCACTTCTGGTAGCCAAAATTCACACTTGGAGAATTTAGCATACAGGCGATGCTCTCGAAGTTTCATCAATACCAACCTAAGATGTTCTGCGTGCTCTTCTTCGTTCTTCGAGTAGATGAGAATGTCATCAATATAAACTACAACAAATTTATCTAGGTACTCCATGAAGATCGAATTCATCAAGCGCGAGAATGTGGCGGGGGCATTGGTTAAAGCGAAGGACATGACGGTGTACTCGTAAAGACCATATCGAGTAGTGAAAGCCGTCTTGGGAATGTCCTCGTTTCGGATTTTGATTTGATGATAGCCTAACTCAAATCCATCTTTGAGAAGACAGAGGATCCAGCAAGTTGATCATAAAGATCATTGATCCTGGGCAGTGGGTATTTGTTCTTTATTGTTGCTAGATTTAGCAGGCGATAGTCTACGCGCATCCTTTCTGTTCCATCTTTCTTCGTTACAAACAGAACAGGGCAACCCCATGGCGATGAGCTAGGGCGGATGAAGCCTTTTGCCAACGAAGCATCAAGTTGGGTTTTTAGCTCAGCTAACTCATGTGGGGCCATTCTATATGGGCGTCTGGAAATTGGGGTTGTGCCTGGTATAAGATCCACTATGAATTCTACACATCTGCCGGGTGGCATGCCCGGCAGCTCTTCAGGAAAGACATCCGGGAAGTCACGAACCACCGGAATATCTTCAAGGTCAGGAAGGGGAAGCACATTCAAAGTATGCATCTGGATTCTAGAGCTGGGTGATGTGTAGTCAATTGTCTGGCCTGAAGGGTGGGTGAGTTGAACTGATTTGGCTTTAAAATCAAGGAAAGCATTCTGTCTTGATAACCAATCCATTTCTAGGATGACATCAATGTCTGAAGACTTGAGGGCTATAAGAGAAGCAAGGAATACTAAACCCTCAATTGCAATTTGATTGCCATGGCTTACTCTATTAGTTTTCCACTTGGAACCAGGAGTTTGAATTATCATTGGAGAAAACATTTCTTCAAAAGGGAATTCATGCCGAAGTGCATAACTCTCCGACATGAATGAATGAGAAGCTCCTGGATCGAAAAGAACGGAGGCGGGAACATGATTGACTGGGAGTGTACCAAGGATGACGTCAGAAGCAGCAGTGGTTTCCTCAACTGAGATTTGGTTCACACAACCACTACTAGTGGATGAAGGCTTTGCTTGCAAGGGTTTGGAGGTTGATTTCCTTGAAGGCTTACGTCGAGAATGACGTGGTGTCATCAAAACCTGAGGGCACTGACGGAGGTAATGGCCTGACAGACCACACTTGAAACACACCCTGCCTGAATTGCTGGGGGCAGGATTACTTGATTGCACACCATCATTCCTGGGAGGAACAATGTGTTGAGGTGGAGGGCATATATTGGATGGTGGCCTCTGAAGAAGGTTTTGAGGTATGGCACTAGTTGGAATCAAAATTCAGCGTTTCTGAGGGGCTGAACTTGCAGAAGGAGCAAGCTCAAGAGCATGCTTGCGAGACTCTTCGAACACTTCATTGCCATGCTCAGCTCCGAAGGATCTGTTGACTAAATCCTCAAAGGTGGCAAATTCGATGAGGTTGAGATCATGGCGAAGGATGGGGCTAAGTCCCTTACGGAACCTTGCCTGCTTTCTGGCATCGGTGGTGATCTCATCTTGGGCATATCGAGGAAGACAGTTGAACTCCCTCACATACTCGTGAATGGACATCTCTCCTTGAGTCAAATTGCAGAACTCTTCCTTCTTGCGCTCCATTAACTCATCTAGAAGGTGGTACCCTCGAAAGGCATCACGGAACTCCTGCCAAGTCACTACGTGACCATCTGGCTGCATCGCAACATAGTTCTCCCACCATTCAGCGGCAGCACCTTCAGAAAGTATGCCGCGAATATAAGTCGATCATTGGGAGCAACATGTGCCGTGTCAAGCTTACGCTCGATGGAACGGAGCCAATCATTAGCTTCAAGGGGCTTAGAAGAACATCGGAATACCGGTAGCTTGAGGAGGATGAAATCCTGAATGCTCACAACCACATTGCAATGACGTGAGGTATTCTGCTCGATGAGCTCCAGAAGGCGTGTTTGATCACGTCGATTCTTCTCAGCTTCCATCATGATTTCCGCCGCAGAAGGCGGTGGTGGAGGTTCATCATTACTTCGATTCCGATCACGGTCTCGATTGCGATGAACACCACTACGAGTTCCACATGACATCCCGTGTGATAAAAATCAACAATCAGAACAGGTTGTACGATGGAATCAAAGATAAGAGGACATGATGAAGACGGAAAAGATTGTAATGCAACAACAATGACTACAAAAGGACCACGGGATAACTCGGGCAGCTTAACGGCTACACCGGGATGAAAAATGAAACAACCTTGAGGAGATTGGACATAACTTCTTCAAGGAACTCAAAATACGGAGACTCTGGACGACCACAACAATCCTACGGCTATAAGGAGGCAATCAACGAGATGTTCTAGTCAGACATAGATGAGCCTAGTACTATCTTCCCGTAGAACAAGATGAGGGTGACTCAGAACTCAGATCGATGAGGGTAAGGAGAAAAAGAAGCCTTACGTTGTTCCCTTATACCCAGAGTAACTATATAACTATAGAATGCTAGACTCGACTTCGACCAAGGGTTGAATAATCCTACAGAGAGTCTTGCTCTGATACCAAGTCTGTCGGGACCCGGAATATGCGTATGTAATTCCAGTCATGATGCAACCACATGGAGAGCCGAGAGCCGTACCCACTTGTCTAAGCAGACAAGGTCAAGTACAGAACACTCTCGGAAAGCATCGAACGTGAGGGGCATCCCATCCAGGCCGGATGATCAACTGAGATGGGTCCTCATCGTCCGCTCACAAGTCTAAATGCTTATGGGTGGTGAATCCCATACTCATAGACAAGTCGCCTCAACCATGTTATCGATTGAATCCTAACTCTTACATAGACTTACTCCAGCCCGATCACTTAGTCGGGGTCTAGGGCGGGCTCGATCATACAACAAAGTGTGCACGTGACAGAGTCACGAGCAATCGCATCACGATGCCCCAAGCTGCGCACATCTAAGGGTCACTTGGTGCATAGAAGATCGCCAGCCAGATCACAACTAAGGTCTCGAAAACCCATACTAAGACATGCATGTTATAAACATACACGCAACACACATGCCTAGTATGAACAACATGTATCATCACATAACTCTACAAAGTGTATCTTTATTGACTTACACATAGAACATACATAGATCACATGTCTGTGATCATCATTACATCATACAACAGAAGCAAATTAGGTCTGAGTACAGACAAGATTAACAAATGGCTTAGAGAAGCCTTGTTCAACAAACATGCCCTTCCACGAGGGACCAGACTGTTGTCTGGAACTATACTAGCTTAGTCAATGTCGAGCTTCAGGAAGGTGACTCCATCGGGGTCTGGGTTTCCATCTAAAACATAGAATAAGCAAACGTGAGTACAAAGTCGTACTCAGCAAGACTTACATCAGAACTATACTACTCATGCTCAAGTTTCAAGGTAAAGGAGGTGGGGTTCAACATGCAGAAGTGCCAACTTTGACTTGGCTAGTCCTGTACTATGAGTACCAGACTTGAGGTAAGAAGCGTACACGAGTCCTCTACATGTCTCTAACCAATACACCACTATGGATACTTCCTCGACTTCCCCACGAGGAGCACACCATAGCACTCACGCTTATCTTGCGAGTTTTAGAAGTATCCATTCAAGTTGTCTAATAATCAAGCATAGATTTCCAAGTAGTCCCTTACCGCGGACGCGGCTATTCGAATAGTTTTGTTAACCCTGCAGGGGTGTACTGCTACACACATGAAACAATCAGTTACCGCCGGGATCTCGTCACCCTTCAAGCGGGTGTCGGCGTGGATAATTTCCACAACTTTTACCTCACAGCCAATTCTAATCCATGAATCAACCATCTGAGTTGCTCACCGCTCAAGAGTCCGGCCGAGTCAACGATACGGACTCAGACGATGCAGGCGACCGAGACGCCACCTTAGCAGATGGTTTTCCTGTCTCACAGGTCCACCCACATATCTAAATGATGCAAACTTTCATTCATTCTTTTTCTATGCATATGCCAAATGGAAAGCCCGAACTAGTGACTCCTGGACTTGAACTGGGGTGAGTTAGTAGGTTGAGCGGGGGTCCATGTGCCCAACATGTGATAGTACTCTTCGTCTTGGATCACCACACAGGAAGTCGGGCTTAAGGCGGTGTTCAACGAGACAACCCACTATGTACTCCTACACAACCTCTCATCGTTCACCTCGTATTAGGGTGGATTCACCGACACAGTTTCACCTTCATCAGTAACATGATCACAACCATCCCGACTCACAGATCAAAGTAACCTCACTGTAACCTCTAAGAATGCAATAAGCTGTAACAGTTGCAGGGGCCACATGATATCAATCAACTCCTATGTCAGCTAGGATTGTGGTTTGCTTACTACTGTGACAAGATGATAGGTCATGCATCGGATATGGGTTCAACTATGCGGTAGAGTCGATAACAAGGTGATCTCCTAATCATGCATAAGCAAGACTGAGAGGGAAGTGGGATTTTATAGACATGATCAATGGGGTTTGCTTGCCTTGCTGACGAGGTTCACACACGGTGTCTTCAACGAAGGGGGTGGCCTCCGGTTCCGGCTCCACCTCTATTCGAGCAAACATTACAAACATTGCAATCAATATAATGTACAATGCACAATCACATGATCAAGTTGTAGAACATGATGTACATGGTACTGATATGTTGACAATTCCATTTAATTGAAGTGTATTACAAAAGAATTGCAAATTCAAACTTCAAATTTGAATTCAAATTAAGCCATATGCAAACTTGCTACTGTTGCCCCATTTTAAAATGGTCAAACATGAGAACACATTGCATATTATTAATCCTTGCATTTTTCTGATAATTTTTCATATATTATATGTTTAATTTGGAGTTAATATGAATTTTCTATGAATTTCTAAAGGTTATTCCTTTTTCTGCCATTTTCTGAATTGTTTTAAATAGAAAAAGGATTACTGCGTCATCCAGACGTCAGCATGACGTGGGGGGGACTGACTGGTGGGGTCAGGCTGTCATAGACAGTGGGGTTAATTCCCTGTTTAAAATTAACCTGAGGGGGTCAATTAGTGGGCTGGCCCCACTTGTCATTGACCTAGGGTCAACTAACCCGAGGGGTTAAGACCCTAATGACGGCCACGTCAGCGTGCTCGCCGGAGGCTCAACGCCGGTGGCCAGAATCCATGGCGGAGCAGCACGGGAGCGGCACATGCCACCATTTGGTGCGCCGCTTGCACCAGACGAACGCCCGCGGCCACACGCACACGCCAGAGGAAGCTAGCGTCACCGGGGAGGCCCACAACGGCGATGGCGACGTCAACGGCGGCGGCCGGAGCTCTGCCAAGGTGGATATGGCGACCAGAGGCACGGGAGGAGTCGGGGTTGGTGGGTAAATGGCCGCAATCTCACCCTGAGTGCAACGGCGGAGTCGACGAAGGCAGAGGAGCGGTGGTGGTCATGGAATCGACGACGAGGTCGTGCGGGTCCGGCGAGATGTCGGGGTCGATTTCGGCGGCTCGGGGACGAAGAGGCTTCCAATCCGCGACTCAGTGAGGGAGTCGACGACGGGGAAGACGTGGGACACGTCAGCGCGGCTCCTCAACGGTGATGGCCACGCCGGACCACGACGGTGCTCTGCGGAGGCGCTCGGGTCTTCTCTAGCGGCAAAGAAATCGGCAAGAGGAGAGCGAGAGAGAGAGCGACGAGTGAGGGGATGGAAGAAGGGGCTTCTGGGCTCTGTCGTGGCGAGGAGAGGGAGCCCGGGGAGTAGCTGCGTGGCGGCGCCACGGCTACCACGGCATGCCGGGCACGCAGCTGTGTGCTCGTGCCCGGGGGAAGACGACAACGCCAGAGGCGGCTGGGCTGGACCAGGAGGAGGTGGGCCTTGCCCTAGGCGACAGGTAATTTCTTTCTGTCTTTCTTATTCTTTTCTTTTCTGCAATTCTGTTGTGCCTAGAAATAAATAGCTAGGCAATTTTGTAAAATGCCCAAACATTTTTATAAATCCTAGGTGACCAGTAGCAAGTCACTTGTAGAATTTGAGCATTTTTGAAATTCAAAACATTTGAATTTCAATTCAAATAGGGGTCATATTTAATTTCCAAGGCACATTTTGATTTTTAGAAAATTCCATGAGCTTGGGAATGAACCCAAACCACTTTTGCAATGATCAGCAACAATTCTAGGATTTTTCCAAACATTCAAATGATTTTTGGAAAAATATTTTTATCTGGCCATTTATTTAAATTCTTCAGGGCTTTTCTTTTCCCCATTTTTGATTTTTTTTGATTTTTTCACATGATTCAAAGGGGCACTCAAACCCTAGCACTTACCCTAGTTGGGGTTGTGACAATGCGCAAGGATAACCAAACCCCCATACACTCCTCCTCGGGGTATTTGTCTCTTTGTGAACCTCCTTATTAGATTGAGAGTTACCGATTAGAAGTGCATGAGTTCTTCGGACTAATGTAAGTATTGAAAGTTGACACTTCCACCTCCTCATATTTGCTAGCCTCTTTTGTGTCGTGCATTGCTTTCTTCTCACTCTGAGAGTTGGCGTCCACCTTCGCCGGTACATCCAAACCCTTGGCAGGATACACTCTGTCATCATAAACCTCCTTATATCCTCGCTCAAAACAACCACCGTACCTACCTATCAAGGCATTTCCATAGCCTTTCTGAGATATATTTCCATGCAGCATCCACCTCTTCATGACTTGATCATCATGTCATACATGTGCCTGCTACACTGGCAGAGGCATACATTGCATACATCATGATAGCTACATATTCTTTATGATTTGAGTACCTTGTAAAGTGTGGAAGATCTTTTATACCCTCTTGTAAAATTAGAGTGTTTCCCTTAAGTGAGGAAAAGATTCCAAAGTGGACAAAATAAAAGATCCCAAAGAGGACAAATGAGAGCTAAACAGAAAGAGCCATTGAGGCCACCAAAAAAATACAAAAAATAGAAAAAAGAGAAAAAGAAAATAAAAAAGAGAGAAAGGGGCAACACTACTATCCTTTTGAAAGATCCACACTAGTACTCCCTCTTATCCTTGTACTCCATAGAGATGATCATTCATGCATATAGCTATGTGGGTACCTTCACACTATAGAACTTGGCTTGCATATTCCAAGGATGAGCCTCCTCAAACGAGCTCTAGGTCTTCATGAGCGAGCAAGTTAGATGCACCCCACTAGTTCCATTGGAGAGCTTTTCAGCTCATATGTGCATCTGTTGCATGGAAATCCCTACTCCTCACATCATATCTATCATTTGGCCTTCTCGCCTATGATTGTCCTCATTGATGTGAGCCTCTCTCACCCTTTTTGTCTTCCTCCTCCACCATATTTCTATCTTTGTCATCCTAAGTGTCAACTCTCGTGCTTAAAGTCATCCATTGCATGAGTGCTCAAAATATCGAAAGAGAGTGGATCAAATTGACTTGTACCCGTCTAGTGGTCTGGGGACGAGTCAAGATAAGATTCCAAAGAAGACCAAGTGTGAAACTTTAGTAGATTGAGTTCTCAACAAAAAAACATTTTTCTCGTATTCCCTATCCCCCTTCTTGCACGCAAACACCATTTGGAGACATTCGGTCACCGACAACGAGAGCTCTTGCACCTAATTTTCTTTTGTTGCTTGTTTCAGTGCTAATATAGAGTCTTGCATGTTATGACTTGAATTGAATGACTACCTTGATTGATTTACTTTTCAAAGTTCTTATATGGTTGGTAGCATGTCACCACATAAATTATGCTTGTTATTATTTACCTACTTGAGGACGAGCAGGAATTAAGCTTAGGGATGTTGATACGTCCTAAACATATCAACAATTTCTGCTCGCTCCATGCATGTTCTGTGTGATATTGGTATGATCTAGATACACTTTCATACACTTTTGATCATATTTGGACTAACCTATTAACTCAGTGCACCCCAGTGCCATTTTCTGTTTTCTGTTGTTTTTCTATTTCAGTTTCCCCATATAAAAAGTGCTCCAAAAATCTGGGAAAAATCAGATAAAAAATCAGCGTACCGGAAGCTTCTAGAGCCCCGAAGGAGGGCCGGGGGCCACCACCAGGTGCCTAGGCGGCCACCTGGAGTGGCCAGGGGCCTGGCCGCGCCAAGGGGGCGCCTGGACCCCTGGTGCCCCCCCAGCCTGCCCCCTTCGCCTATTTAATATTCGTCACGGGAAACCTCCAAAGACAGAACCCTTTTTCGCAATCTCGCTTGTGATCCGCCGTCGCCGCGCTTCCAAGATCAGGAGCACCGTCAGGACCCTTCCCGGCACACTGCCGGAGGGAGGATCGACCTCCGGGAGCTTCTCCTCCACCATGGACGCTTCCCGGATGTGCCGTGAGTAGTTTCCTTTGGACCATGGGTCCGTGATCAGTATCTATGTGATGTTCTCCTCCCCTCTTTGTTCTTCATGGTTTAGACCTCGTGAGCTGACCTACATGATCGAGGCACATATGTAATCTTTCTGCTTTTGCTATGCTGTGTTTGGTGGGATCTGATGGATTATGAGATTATGTTGAGATTGTGATAGAGTAATATAATTGGTTCTTATCTTTTGTATTTTTGTTGCGAAGTAATTCTTGCATGTTCTCCGTTGCTGTTTATTGCTTTGGCCAAGTGGTAGGTAGTAACTCCAAGAGGGAATGTTATGCTCGATTGTGGGTACATGCCCCGTGATGACACGCTTGAGTGACAGAAACATGAGTCTAGGGGATGTGCTGTGGCCACAAGGGGGAAACAACGGTGCTTGTAACCGCGGTTGCAAGGATTGTTTACTTTACACAAAGTTCTTTTTAATGCAGTTGTCTGTTGCTTTGGGTTTCACTTTGGGTGGGGCTCGCAACTTAATACCAGCAAGATGTTCTGGATAGATATCTCAAGGTGGATGATTAGTAGTAGATGCAGATGGATTTAGTTATACTTATTTTGGCGTACTGCCTACGCTTTTGAGCCTCTTCCTTTATTTTGTAGCATAGTTAGCATTGCGGTGCGTATATAATCCTGTCAATTTCCCGTCTGTAATTTGTTTACCTCGCATAGCAGTTTTATCGTCTTTTGGGAGAGAGACATCACTAGTGAACATCACGGGACCCCGGTCCATATTCTCATCATTGTTTACACGCTCATTTACTTTTATAGCTTTTACTTTCAGTCGCTATCATTATAATTATCCCTTGTGTTTGATCCTTTGCAAACAACAAGACCGGAGAGATTGACAACCTCTCTGAACTTCGTTGGGAACAAAGTTATTTGTGTCGTGTGCAGGTCCAGGAGAAGCAAGTGATTCTTTTCAGACGGCGCATCACTTGCCGAACCACCTACTTATCATTGCCGGAGTCCTACGGGAGACAAACCCTATCCTTTACATAGGGGAAATTTGCTGCTATCCTACATCTCACCTTCCACTTGGGGTAACCAACGAAGGGCGAGAAGCCATTATCACTTCCACGCCATCACTATCTTCTGCGGATTGGTGCCGCCATTTTCCCCTTTCTTTTGCTCTGTTCTAGTGCATTACAAGATCCAGGCTTTGCATCTGCACCCAGATTATGTCACCCTCTTGGCGGTGTTTTCCTATCTCTGAGAGGCATACTTGGGGTGAATCCGTCTCTGGAACTCTTCAGGCATTTCTTCTTCCTGGAGGTGGCTGGCGAAAGGCAGCTTGCAAGGGTGTGCATCCTTCCGGATTTTCAATGGCGCTACTGGCGACATCATCCCCATGGGTATCTCAGGAAGTGCGGGTGACATCAAATCCCGATGGGTGGTGATGAATGTCATCTCCATGACCCCTTCGATCTATGCTTCGGAAGCCCCCCGCGATGTTGGGAGCCGATTGGGGCCGAGTAGAGCTGCAGGGCCCTGAATTGTGGATCGTCCTTGAGAGAATGAGGGTCTTTTTGTGGTGTTGGTGGCGCAGGATTGCATCATGCCGTGAATAGACCCTCTTCAGGACCACACGAAGCCGGTGTGGATGTGTTCCGGAGACGCATGATACGTCCCAAACGTATCTATAATTTTTGCTTGTTCCATGCACTTTTATGTGACATTGCTACATGTTTTGCTAAACCTTTATATCATTTTACACATATTTGGACTAACCTACTAACTCAGTGCACCCAGTGCCAGTTCCTGTCTGCTGATGTCTTTAGTTGAAGTGATTTTCCCCAATATAAAATGCCAGCAAAATTCTGGAAAAATTAGCGTCAAGGAAGCTTCCGGAACCACCGAAGTACTGCCGGAGGGGGGGGGGCACCCCCTTCCAGGCGGCCATGTGGCGCGGCCCCACCCTTGGCCGCACCACCAGGGCGCCTGGGAGGTGGGGCCCACCTCTGGTGCCCCCTTTCAGCCTATTTTTACCCCTCGTCGCCGAAACCCTCGAGGAGAATCCCGCATCGCAAAATACCTCTCTGTTCCGCCGCCGCCATGCTTCCAAGTTCGGGAGCACTAGAAGACCTCTTCCCGGCACCCTGTCGGAGGGAGGATTGACCTCCGGGAGCTTCTCCACCACCATGGACGCCTCCTGAATGTGCCGTGAGTAGTCTACCTTGGACCATGGGTCCATTACCAGTAGCTATGTGATGTCTTCTCTCCATCTTTGTTCTTCAATGTTTAGACCTTGTGAGCTGCCCTACATGATCAAGGCACCTAGGTATTTTCCTGTTGTTGCTATGCTGTGTTTGTTGGGATCCGATGGATTATGATATTATGTTTAGATTGTGATGAGTTATATATTTGGTTTACCTTTTATATTTTCTTCTTGAGTAATTCTTGCATGTTATTCATTGCTTTTTATTGCTTTGGCCAAGTAGTAGATAGTGACTCCAAGAGGGAGCATTATGCATGATTGTGGGTTCATGCCCCCGATGTCTAGCTTGAGTGACAGAAACATGAGACTAGGGGATTGATGGCTTCTCGCCCCTCGTTGGTTACCCCAAGTGGAAGGTTTGATCTAGCACAACGGCAAGTTTCCCTTAGCGAAGATGCTAAGGTTGAGTATCGAACCTGTAGGACTCAAGAGATACAAGTAGGTGGTAAAGTGAACAATGGCGTCGTTCACAACCGAGGTTTCTAACTTCACCTAGACCTGCACACAGATACAAATAACTTTGCTCCCAACGAGTTCGGAAGAGTTGTCAATTCCTCCGGCCTTGTTGTTTACAAAGGATAAAACGCACGGGATAATAATGATAGTGATAGCAACGGAAAAGTAAATACTGAAAGTAAATTGGTAGTGTGAACAATGATGTGAAGATGGACCGGGGTCCCGTGATTTTCACTAGTGATGTCTCTCTCCCAAAAGACGATAAAAGTGCTAGCGAGGTAAACAAATCACAGTTGGGAAATTGACAGGATTATGAAGGCACCGCAATGCTAACTATGCTGCAAAGAAAGGAAGGGCTCAAAAGCAATGGGCAGTACGCCAAGGTAAGAAGACCGAAATCCATCTGCATCTACTACGAATCATCCACCTTGAGATATCTATCCAGAACATCTCGCTGGTATTAAGTTGCGAATCCCACCCAAAGTGTAAACTCAAAGCAACAGACAATTGAATTAAAAGAACTTTGCGTAAAGTAAACAATCCTTGCACCCGCAATTACAAGCACCGTTGTTTTTCCCTGGTGGCAATAGCACATCCTCTAGTCTCATGTTTCTGTCACTCAAGCTAGACATCAAGGGGCTGAGCCCACAATCAAGCATAACGCTCTCTCTTGGAGTTGCAAATAAAATACTTGGCCAAAGCAAATACCGCAACGGAGAACATGCAAGAATTTACTCAAGAACAAAATATAAAAGAGAAGAACCAAATATATTACTCATCACAATCTAAACATAGTCTCATAATCCATCGGATCCCAACAAACTCAGCATAGCAACAACGGAAATTACATAGCTACCTCGATCATGTGAGGCAGCTCACGAGGACTCGAAAGTGGAAGCACAAAAGAGGGAGAGATAGATCACATAGCTACTGGTCACGGAACCATGGTCCAAGGGGAACTACTCACGGTACATACGGGAGGCGTCCATGGCTATGGATGGTCTCTCGGAGGGGGTAGCTTCTTCCGGCAGGGTGCCGGAGTAGCTTCTCCAGTCAGCTCCGATCTTGAAACGGTGGCGACGGCAGAACAGAGGCGAGATCGCGAAAGAGGGATCGATCTTATGGGTTTCCGTCACGGGGGGTAAATATAGGCGAAGGGGGGCACCGAGAGGGGCCACAGGGCAGCCAGGAGGCTCCCTGGCGCGGCCTAGGGTGGGGCCGCGCCAGGGACACTTCTGGAGTCCCTGTGGTGGCCCCCCTTCCCTCCTTTGGTGTTTCCGGAAGCTTCCATGTCGCTGATTTTTTATCTGATTTTTCCGGATTTTTTGGAGCACTTTTAATGGTCGGAAAACCTGAAATACAAAAACAGCAAAAAACAGCAACTGGCAGCTGGGTGCACTGAGTTAGTAGGTTAGTACAAATAGGTTCAAAAGTGTATGAAAGTTCAAGCAAAACATGGAAAAGTCACACAAAACATGCATGGAGCAAGTAGAAATTATAGATACGTTTGGGACGTATCAACATCCCCAAGCTTAATTCCTGCTCGTCCTCGAGTAGGTAAATGATAAAAGCATAATTTCTGTGGTGACATGCCACACAACCAAATAAGGACTTTAAAGTAAAGCAATCAAAGCATGCAATTCAATTCAAGTCTTAACAAGCAAGAGTCTATATTAGCATTGACACAAGCAACAAAAGAACAAAAGGTGCAAGAGCTCTTGCTGTCCGTGACTCGAATGTATCCAAATGGTGTTTGCGCGCAAGCAAGGGACTGGGAAGAAAGAGAAAAAAAGGTTTGTTGAGAACAACTATCTACTAAAGTTTCACACTTGGTCTCCTTTGGATTCTTATCTGGACTCGTCCCTAGACCACTAGTCAGGTACAAGTCAAACTGATCCACTCCCTTTCGATATTTTGAGCACTAATGCAATGGATGAGCGTGAGCAAGAAAGTTGACACCTAAAAGGCGAAACAGAAAGAAGGTGGAGGAGGAAGACAAAAAGTTGTGAAAGGCTCACATCAATGAGGACAATCATAGGCGAGAGAAAGCCATATGATAGATATGATGTGAGGAGTAGGGATTGCCATACAACGGATGCACATGTGGGCTAAAAGCTCTCCAAGGGAACTAGTGGGGGTGCATCTAACTCGCTTGCTCAAGAAGACCTAGAGCTCGTTTGAGGAGGCTCATCATTGGAATATACAAGCCAAGTTCTATAGTGTGAAGGGTCCCCACATAGTTGTATGCATAATGATGATCTCTATGGAGTACAAGGGATAGAAGAAGAAGTACTAGTGTGGATCTCTCAAAAGGAATAGTAGTATGCCCCCTTCTCTCTTTTTATTTTCTTTTTTTGTATTTTTTGTATTTTTTGGTGGCCTCAATGGCTCTTTCTATTTAACTCTCATTTGTCCTCTTTGGGATCTTTTGATTTTGTCCTCTTTGGGATCTTTTCCTCACTTTAGGGGCAATACTCTATATTTTACAAGAACATAGGAGATCTTTCACTCTTTACAAAGGTACTCACATAAAGAAAATGTAACTATCATGAAGTATGCAAATGTATGCCTCTGCCAGTGTAGCAGGATATGCAATGATACTAGCGCGTCATGTAGCAATGTTTAGGGCAAGGCCCAACTAGCATGCGGCTCATCGATCAAGCAAGTAGCATGTATGACATGAAGATCAAGTCATGAGAAGGTGGATGTTGCATGGAAATGTATCTCGGAAAGGCTATGGAAATGCCTTGTAGGTAGGTATGGTGGCTGTTTTGAGGAAAGATATAAGGAGGCTTATGATGACATAGCGTATCGTGCCAAGGGTTTGGATGCACCGGCGAAGTATGCGCCAACTCTCGAGGTGAGAAAGGGCAATGCACGGTACCGAAGAGGCTACAAAAAGTATAGGTGGGTGGAAGTGTCAACTTTCGAATACTCACATTAGTCCAAAGAACTCATGCACTTATTATCGGTAACTCTCAATATAATCAGGAGGTTCACAAAGAGACAGGTACCCAGAGGAGGAGTGTATGGGGGTTTGGTTATCCTTGCGCATCCTCGACTCATGGTACGTGAGTGTACTCTAATATTCGAACCCTCCAGAAGTTAGTGATCCATCTAGTAGCTAGAGTTCTCAACAGGAGTTTTTTTTGGTTTTCAAAAAACACACGGATTGCCCAAAATACGACATCTATCACTAATAGGCAAGAGCTCTTGACACCATAAGTTCAAACATTACTCTAATCAATACCTCAAAACTATTGCAAGTTACTACTACAAAGAGAACATCAACTTTAACTACCTACTTTCAGTCAAGACACAGAACTCAGTGCAACAGGCAAACTCTCTAACAAGATAAAACATGCAACCTATAGAAAGTTCAACCTAAGACAAAAGAAAATCTCTAGAAAAACTAAAGCACTACAACTAAACAGAACAGCAGCTAAGAAAAGAAAAAGAACAACTCACAGCTAAAAGAATAAGCATGCAAATCCTATGAGGAGTTCTAATTCAAGCGGAGCGTGTATCTATCACACACAAAAGAGTAAGTAAGCTGGGATCTAACTTTTTACTACAGCAAAGAGAGCAAAGCAAAACTAAAAACTAAACAAAACCTAAGAGCGAGACGCTCCAAGAAAAGCACATAACGCATGAAGTGATAAAAATATAGTGCAACGAGGGACAAACTGATGATTGTTGATGGAGAAGGGGATGCATGGGGGCATCCCCAAGCTTAGACGCTTGAGTATCCTTGAATATTTGTTGGGGATGCATGGGGGCATCCCCAAGCTTGAGCGTTTGACACTCCCGAATCTTCTTTCATCATCCTCCATCGCGCACTTGAAAACTTCCTTCATACATAACTCATTGTAGACTGATTAGAGAGGTTAGTACCCTAATAAAATAATTTTTCCTCTACTGCAAATAAAGATTTCCAGGAAGAGCTATTGTTTCCCAAGATTTCCAAAAAGTTTTTGCAAATAAAAAGCAAGCTTAAGGTTTGCAAAAGTAGAGACAGACAAAACGTGGCAGAATCTGTGAAAAACAGAACAGCAGAGAGAAACGAATTTTTTATGGATACTTCTGAAACTCAAATAAAAAAACTCAGAACATACGGAAGTTTCGTAATTGTATATATCACGTTGTGTAAAAATTTCAGCTCAAAAAGATGAACTGGGATTTTTGTGGAATTTTTCTAGTCACGAGGACATAATCTGTTTTCTGGAGAGCATGTCACAACTTTTACCTCCCTTGCCGTATGAGGCTAAACTTGGCACAAAGCTTGAAAAATAAAGATACAATGATGTTGCTACAGTAGTAACAAGCATCAAGACCACTAAAAAAAATAACAAAAGCAAAAATAAACACCTAAATTCGTTGCGGGCTGCCTCCCGAAAGCGCTTCTTTAGAGCCATTAGCTAGGCTTAAAGTAGAAGATCAAGTTGTATCTACTGAACCATTATCATGATCATCAAAAAGCTCTTCAATAGTACAACTAGTCTTAATGGGTTTCTCAAATAAAGGACGAAGGAAAATGCTTCTTGGAATAAAATCAAAAGGAGGGAAATCAGTTGGAGTTTCATTAAAGTTAAAGATAAGTGTCTCCTCCAAAGTTTTTACCGTTTCAACTCTCTTGGCACTGGGTGTGCTAGATTTAGCTCGGGGAACCTTGGGTACGTAAACGGACTTAGGTTCCTTCTTTTCTGGAGTTTCATCCTTTTTGGTTTTGAGTGAGGAGAAGGTAGTTCCTAAAGTTTCAATAACTTCCTCCATTTTTCTATCCTAGAAGACTTTTCATCAAGGCATTTGATAGTCTCCAAAGTTTTGACAATTTTCTGCATGGAATTATCTAGCCTATTCAAATTCCCTTGAATCTTACGATCCAACTCATTCACCCTATCGATACTTGGCATATCTAGCTCTATTTTTTCAAGTTTTCTCATAATGTGAGCTAAAGTAATGTTCTCCTTAATACTAACAATGGGGAGACTTCCAACAAGATTTTTAATAACATTAAGGGCTTCCCAATCTGGGGCCTCTATGAAGTTCGCATTGATAGCAGTGTCTAAAAGAAACCTATTCCAAGAAGTAATCCCAACATAAAAATTTCTAAGCAGGATAGTGGTGGATTGCTTCTTGGTGGCTCTTTTTTGAGAATCATTAATTCTATACTAAGCATCTTTCAAACTTTCACCACCTCTTTGTTTAAAGGTGAGCACTTCTGACTCACCAAAGGAAAATGGGCCAAACATACTGATATCTACTAGCAACGTAACTATTTTTTTGTTTTTTTATAAAAGACACTAAAGCAATAACTGAAAGGTAAACTAACAAGACTAAAAAGAAAAGGTAAGAGATAGTGTGCAACTCCCCTATCTTGTAGACTTGGGTCCCAGGCAACGGCGCCAGAAATTTCCTTGATGGCTTCTCGCCCCTCGTTGGTTACCCCAAGTGGAAGGTTTGATGTAGCACAACGGCAAGTTTCCCTTAGCGAAGATGCTAAGGTTGAGTATCGAACCTGTAGGACTCAAGAGATACAAGTAGGTGGTAAACTGAACAATGGCGTCGTTCACAACCGAGGTTGCTAACTTCACCTGGACCTGCACACAGATACAAATAAAACGAGTTCAGAGGAGTTGTCAATTCCTCCGGCCTTGTTGTTTACAAAGGATAAAACGCACGGGATAATAATGATAGTGATAGCAACGGAAAAGTAAATACTGAAAGTAAATTGGTAGTGTGAACAATGATGTGAAGATGGATCGGGGTCCCGTGATTTTCACTAGTGATGTCTCTCTCCCAAAAGACGATAAAAGTGCTAGCGAGGTAAACAAATCACAGTTGGGCAATTGACAGGATTATGAAGGCACCGCAATGCTAACTATGGTGCAAAGAAAGGAAGGGCTCAAAAGCAATGGGCAGTACGCCAAGGTAAGTAGACCGAAATCCATCTGCATCTACTACGAATCATCCACCTTGAGATATCTATCCAGAACATCTCGCTGCTATTAAGTTGCTAATCCCACCCAAAGTGTAAACTCAAAGCAACAGACAATTGCATTAAAAGAACTTTGCGTAAAGTAAACAATCCTTGCACCCGCAAGTACAAGCACCATTGTTTTATCCCTGGTGGCAATAGCACATCCTCTAGTCTCATGTTTCTGTCACTCAAGCTAGACATCTAGGGGCTGAGCCCACAATCAAGCATAACGCTCTCTCTTGGAGTTGCAAATAAAATACTTGGCCAAAGCAAATACCGCAACGGAGAACATGCAAGAATTTACTCAAGAACAAAATATAAAAGAGAAGAACCAAATATGTTACTCATCACAATCTGAACATAGTCTCATAATCCATCGGATCCCAACAAACTCAGCATAGCAACAACAAAAATTACATAGCTGCCTCGATCATCTGAGGCAGCTCACGAGGACTCGAAAGTGGAAGCACAAAAGAGGGAGAGATAGATCACATAGCTACTGGTCACGGACCCATGGTCCAAGCGGAACTACTCACGGTACATACGGGAGGCGTCCATAGCTATGGATGGTCTCCCGGAGGGGGTACCTTCTCCCGGCAGGGTGCCGGAGCAGCTTCTCCAGGCAGCCCCGATCTTGAAACGGCGGCGGCGGCGGAAAAGAGGCGAGATCGCGAAAGAGGGATCGATCTTAGGTGTTTCCGTCACGGGGGGGGGGGGGGGGTAAATATAGGCGAAGGGGGGCACCGAGAGGGGCCACAGGGCAGCCAGGAGGCTCCCTGGCGCGGCCTAGGGTGGGGCCGCGCCAGGGACCCTTCTGGAGTCCCTGTGGTGGACCCCCTTCCCTCCTTTGGTGTTTCCAGAAGCTTCCGTGTCGCTGATTTTTTATCTGATTTTTCCAGATTTTTTGGAGCACTTTTAATGGCCGGAAAACCTGAAATACAAAAACAACAGAAAACAGCAACTGGCAGCTGGGTGCACTGAGTTAGTAGGTTAGTCCAAATAGGTTCAAAAGTGTATGAAAGTTCAAGCAAAACATGGCAAAGTCACACAAAACATGCATGGAGCAAGCATAAATTATAGATACGTTTGGAACGTATCAGGGACGTGTTGTTTCCACCAAGAAGAAAACAACGGTGCTTGTAACCGCGGTTGCAAGGATTGTTTACCTTACACATAGATTGTTAATGCAATTGCCTGTTTATTTGAGCTTACACTTTGGGTGGGGCTCGAAACTTAATACCAGCGAGATGTTCTGGATAGATATCTCAAGGTGGATGATTAGTAGTAGATGCAGATTGATTTCGGTCTACTTGTCTTGGCATACTACCCATACTTTTGAGCCTCTTACTTTAAAGTAGCATAATTAGCATTGCGGTGCGTTTATAATTCCGTCAATTTCCTAGCTGTAATTTGTTCATCCAGCTTAGCTATTTATCGTCTTTTGGGAGAGAGACATCACTAGTGAACATCATGGGACCCCGGTCCATATTTCCACCACTGTTTACACCTTCACTTTATTTATCGTTTTTACCATTCGTTGCAATTATCACTATCATTATTTCTTGCGTTTGATCCTTTGTAAACGACAAGGACGGAAGGATTGACAACCCCTCTGTACTCGTTGGGAGCAAAGTTAATCGTTTTTGTGTGCAGGTCCATGTCAACTCTCACGTCATCAAGCATAGTCTCTGGTGCCGTTGACACCTACTTGTCGATCCTTGGAGTCCTCCTGGATTCGATAAACCTTACAATCCTCCTGTAAGGGAAATTAGCCGGTATCTACATCTTTAACTTCCACTTGGGGTAACCAACGAGGAGCACTACTTCAATGCCATTATCGGGGACTCCACTCTTCAAGATAGGGGAGTTGCACACTATATTTTATCTTTTCTTTTTAGTCTTGTTAGTTACCTTATCGTTTTTATCTTAGTGACCTTTATCAAAAAAAATGTTTACCTTGTTCTTGCTTGCCGCTACCATTATGGGATCCACTAGTATTAAATTCCGCCCCAGGCATGGAACCCCTAGTGGGGACTACTTTGATCCTTACGAATTGTTCAATTATGTTTGTCATATTAGTTACTATGTTTGCAGACCCATTAGTAGGCATTTCCTCAATTATGATTTGAAAAACCAATTTTCTGAGAAAGTAGAGGATGATATTTATCACTTAGAAAATTATGAAAGGGTGTGTGTTGAACAAAAGCCTCCTGGGATGGATAGTGACCAATTTAAATTAGAACAAAAACCAAAGAAGTGGTTCCACTCCCTAACTTCTTGTAAGAAGGACACTTGGGACAATTGCAAAAATTCCTTCTTGGTGGAGTTTTTCTTTAATAATCTTGATTTTGATAATTGTAGCCTCTCAGAAGTTATAACCTTTGTTCAAAGAATGGCTAAAGACCCCCACACTAGCACACTTAACATTGCCTTTACCGAGCATATTACCAATGCTCTTATCAAAGCTTGGGAGGAGAATCTCAAGCTTAAGTCTTCCATCCCTAGGCATCTAGAAGATGGTTGGGATCCCATAGTCAAAATTAAATTAAATAACTTCTCTTGCTATGCTTTATGTAATGTTGGAGCTAGTGCCTCCGTTATCCCCAAAAGAATGTATGATATGCTTGCTTTAAAATATTTTGATACTTGTTCTTTTTGTGTTCGTCTTGTTGATTCTTCCGTAAAGAAACCTTTAGGAAGTATTGATGATGTTCTCATTATTGTCAATGATAATTATATTCCCGTTGATTTTCTTGTTATGGACATTGAATGTGATCCTTCATGTCCAATTATTTAGGGACGTCCTTTTCTTTGCACCGTTGGTGCTATCATTGACATGAAAGAGGAGACAATTAGATTTCAGTCCCCCCTAAAAAAAGGGAATGAAACACTCCCCTCGAAAGAAAATCAAGTTACCTTATGAGTCCGTTACACGGGCAAGCTATTCTTTTGATATTGATTATACTTGATTTTCTTGTATCATGCCTAGCTAAAAGGCATAAAAGAAAGCGCTTGTTGGGAGGCAACCCAAGATGTTTTTTACTTTCATTTTTAGTAGTCTTGATGCTTGTTACTACTATAGTAACATTATTGTATCTTTATTTTCAAGCTTTGTGCCAAGTTTTAGCCTCCGATGGCAAGAAAGTTCAAAAGTTGTGACATGCTGTCCAAAAATAGATTTTGTCCCCTTGACCAAAAAATTCGGCTAAAATCACTAGATCATCTTTTTGATCTGAATTCTTTTGACAGCATGCTTCATACAATTTTCTTTCGTGCGTCTGTTTTGAGTTTTTTAATTTTAGTTGCAGAAGTACCACGAAAAAATTATTTACTACCTGCTGGTCTGTTTTTTCACATATTTTGCCATGTTTTACGTTTTCTTAATTTTGCAAACCTTAAGCTTGCTTTTTCTTTGCAAAACCTTTTTGGCAATCTTTAGAAACAGTAGCTCTTCAAGAATATCTTTATTTCCAGTAGAGAAAAACTATTTTATCATGGGTACTAACCACTCTAACCAGCTTATGATGAGTTTCGTATGAAGGGAGATTTTAAGTTTGGGAAGGAAGATGTTGAAAGAAGATTCTGGAGTGTCAATCGCTCAAGCTTGGGGATGCCCCCATGCACCCCCAAGAAATATCCAAGGAGACTCAAGCATCTCAGCTTGGGGATGCCCTGTGCATCCCCTTCGCCATCAAAAATCATCAGTTCGTCCTTCTCCATGCTATATTTTTATCGCTTCATATGTTATGTGCTAGAATTGGAGCGTCTCGCTCTTTAATTTTTAGTTTGGTTTTGCTTGCTGTTCATAACAAGTTGGATACTAGCCTTCATTGTTCGCTCCACCGTAGAACACAACATAGGCTTGCATGCTTATCTTTCTTTTTGTGTGTGTTCTATATGTTTTCATAGCTGCTGTCATGCTTAGCTCTTAGTTTTCATGCTTATATTTTTAAGAGCTTTTGTTTAGGATGTTCTAGGAACTCGCTTGAGTCTTCATGTTTATCTTGTTTAGAGAGTTGGCTTGTTGGACTGAGTCTTGCATGAGTAGGTAATTAAGGTTGCTATTACAAGTGTAGTAGTAACATGCAATAGTTTTGAGGTATTGATTAGAGTAATGTTTGGACATCAAGGTGCCAAGAGCTTGAGCCTATTAGTGATAGGTGTCGTATTTTGGGAAATCCGTGCTTATTTTCAAAAACTACAAAAACTAGTTCAAAACTCTAGCTACTAGATGGATCGCTAAACTCTGGAGGGGTTGGCATATATAGAGTACCCTCACGTACCATGGGTCGAGGATGCGCAAGGATAACAAAACCCCCATACACTCCTCCTCGGGGTACTCATCTCTTTGTGAACCTCCCGATTAGATATAGAGTTACCGATAATAAGTGCATGAGTTCTTCAGACTAATGCGAGTATTCAATTGTTGGCACTTCCACCTTCCCATATTTTTCTAGCCTCTTCGGTACCGTGCATTGCACTTTCTCACCTTGAGAGTTGGCGCAGACTCCGCCATTGCATCCAAACCCTTGGAATGATACACTCTGTCATCGTAAACTTCCCTATATCTTCCTCAAAACAGCTACCATACCTACCTATCAAGGCATCTCCATAGCCTTTCCGAGTTACATTGCCATGCAACATCCACCATCTCATGACTTGATCTTCATGTCATACATGCTTTTGCTTGATATCATTGCATATCCTGCTACACTGGCAGAGGCATACATTTGCATACATCATGATATTTTTCATTCATTCTTTATATTGAGTACTTCTTATAAATTGTGAAGATCTTCTATACTCTTGTAAAATATAGAGTGTTGCCCTTAAGTGAGGAAAAGATCCCAAAGAGGAAAAATGAGAGATAAATAGAAAGAGCCAAAGTTGCCACAAAAATACAAAAATATATAAAAAAGAGACAAAAAGAAATAAAAAGATAGAAGGGGGCAACACTACTATTCCTTTTGAAAGATCCACACTCGTACTCCATTCCTATATTTGTACTCCATAGAGATTATCATTCATGCATAACTATGTGGGGACCCTTACACTATAGAAATTCCCTTGCATATTCCAAGGATGAGCCTCCTCAAATGAGCTCTAGGTCTTCATGAGCAAGATAGTTGGAGGCACCCGCACTAGTTCCATTTGAGAGCTTACCTTAGCTCATATGTGCATCCGTTGCATGGAAATCCCTACTCCTCACATCATATCTATCATTTGGCCTTCACTCGCCTATGATTTTGCTCATTGATGTGAGCCTTTCACACCTTTTTTTGTCTTCCTTCCCCATCATTTCTCTCTTTGCCATCCTAAGTGCTAACGTATCTTGCTTGCGCTCATCCATTGCATGAGTGCTCAAAGTCGAAAGGGAGATGATCAGTTTGACTTGTACCTGACCAGTGGTCTGGGGATGAGTCAAAATAAGATCCCGAAGGAGAACAAGTGTGAAACTTTAGTAGATTGAGTTCTCAATTAATATATATATATATATTATCTCTAATCCCATCTCCCATTGCTTGCCCGCAAACACCATTTAGAGACATTCGAGTCACAGACAGTGAGAACTCTTGCACCTTTATGTTTATACTTTGCTAGAATTAATACTAGGACTCTTGCTTGTTATTATCTTGACTTGATATGCATATGTTACTTGCTTTACTTTGAAGTTCTTATATGTGTGTGTTAGCATGTCACCACATAAATTATCTATGTTATCATTTACCTACTCGAGGACGAGCAGGAATTATGCTTGGGGATATTGATACGTCTCAAACGTATCAATTTCTGCTTGTTCCATGCACTTTTATGTGACATTGCTACATGTTTTGGTACACTTTTATATCATTTTACACATATTTGGACTAACCTACTAACTCAGTGCACCCAGTGCCAGTTCCTGTCTGCTGATGTCTTTAGTTGAAGTGATTTTTCCCCAATATAAAATGCCAGAAAAATTCTGGAAAAATCATAATAAAAATCAGCGTCAAGGAAGCTTCCGGAACCACCGAAGAACTGCCGGAGGGGGGGGCACCCCCTTCCAGGCGGCCATGTGGCGCCGCCCCACCCTTGGCCGCACCACCAGGGCGCCTGGGAGGTGGGCCCCACCTCTGGTGCCCCCGTCAGCCTATTTTTACCCCTCGTCGTAGAAACCCTCGAGGAGAATCCCGCATCGCGAAATACCTCTCTTTGCCGCCGCCGCCGCGCTTCCAAGATCGGGAGCACTAGAGGACCTCTTCCCGGCACCTTGCCGGAGGGAGGGATTGACCTCCGGGAGCTTCTCCACCACCATGGACGCCTCCTGGATGTGCCGTGAGTAGTCTACCTTGGACCATGGGTCCATGACCAGTAGCTTTGTGATGTATTCTCTCCATCTTTGTTCTTCAATGTTTAGGCCTTGTGAGCCGCCCTACATGATCAAGGCATCTATGTAATTTTCCTGCTGTTGCTATGCTATGTTTGCTGGGATCTGATGGATTATGAGATTATGTTCAGATCGTGATGAGTTATATATTTGGTTTACCTTTTATATTTTGTTCTTGAGTAATTCTTGCATGTTCTCTGTTGCTTTTTATTGCTTTGGCCAAGTAGTAGATAGTGACTCCAAGAGGGAGAGTTATGCATGATTGCGGGTTCATGCCCCCCGATGTCTAGCTTGAGTGACAGAAATATGAGACTAGGGGATGTGTTGTTGCTACTAGGGGATTGTTTACCTTATGCATAGATTGTTAATGCAATTGTCTATTGCTTTGAGTTTACACTTTGGGTGGGGTTCGCAACTTAATACAAGCGAGAAGTTCTGGATAGATATCTCAAGGTGGATAATTAGTAGTAGATGCGGATGGATTTCGGTCTACTTGTCTTGGCGTAATGCCCATAATTTTGAGCCTCTTACTTTCAGGTAGCTTAATTAGCATTGCGGTGCGTCTATAATTCTATCAATTGCCCAGCTGTAATTTGTTCACCCAGCTTTGTTGTTTATCGTCTTTTGGGAGAGAGACATCACTAGTGAACATCATGGGACCCCGTTCCATATTCCCACCACTGTTTGCACCTTCACTTTATTTATCGTTTTTACCTTCCATTGCAATTATCACTATCATTATCTCTTGTGTTTGATCCTTTTTAAACGACAAGGACAAAGGGATTGACAACCCCTCTGTACTCGTTGGGAGAAAAGTTATTTTTTTCTGTGCAGGTCCACGTCAACTCTCGCGTTATCAAGCATAGTCTCTGGCACCGTTGACACCTACTTGTCGATCCTTGGAGTCCTCCTGGATTCGATAAACCTTACAGTCCTCGTGTAAGGGAAATTAGCCGCTATCTACATCTTTACCTTCCACTTGGTGTAACTAACGAGGAGCACTATTTCAGTGCCATCAACGCTGATCTGATGAAGCTGGACAAGGGGCTCATTTCCCCTAGGGAGGTAAGCCGGGTCTTGGCTGTGCTCTTAGGCAAAACAAATCCGGTTGAGGTCCTGCAAGAGATAGTTCCCCTCTTCCTGCAGGAAGGTGGGAGAGAAATTGCAGTCGGGTTGCCAGGCTTCGACCAATGGGGGGCCATCCGGGAGATCTCGGCTTCCGCCAAGGGGTCGCTGTCTCGGACGAGGGCAAGGTCGCAAAGGAAGCTTTAGATGGAGCGGAGGCCAGTATAGAGCAACATTCTACTTCCCTCGGCCAGTCCAACCCCAAAGGCGCTACATGAAGAAGTCGGTAGCAGCGAGGGAGAGGGGGCGAGATGTGTCCCCGTTTGCCACGACGGAACCATCAAGCATTCCTGTAGGCAATGAAACATCAGGAGGGCTAGAGGAAGTCAATACCAACCATTTCTATCAAAGCTAATACCATCCGCTTGTAAGTGATTTGAATTCAATGGAGAGTCATGTCCATGGAATGCTGGTTGTATAATAAACATACACTATTCTCATCTATCAACAGAGTGTGACCCTTGTTTTCTTCTATCAACAGTAGCTAAAAGGGCATCATCTTGGCAAATGCACAATCTCTATAAAAAGAAGAAACAATCACAAGATCCTTCAAAATTGCCTTGCCCTGTCGTCTTCCTCCCGTCGGTCGTGCCCCTCCTCGATCTCATCTTCCTCTCGCATCGGTCGTGCCCCTCCATATTGTTGTGCCATCACTAAATCCTTATTTCAGCTGTTGAAATAGAGGGATAGGATCAAGAGGTAGAAGAAAATTCAAGTCACCTGCTATATTTTTCTTCTTATTTTATTCAGTTAAATAGAAAACGGAGATAAATCTCATAATCACTCACCAATTTGCTGAATTCCGCAACTAACTGCAGGCTAAATCCACGTTGTCGTTCCTTTTATTCTCTACTAATGAGATAAGCGTGTTCCATCCATTAATCATGCACCATTCCATGAAGTTCTGTCTATTTATTCAGTTGAACATAAAATAGAAAGAACGGGAAAAGTGTGTTCCATCCAATAATCATGCGCCATTCCATGCAGTACTGCAAACTTACAAGCTCACAACAACCAAAACATTAAAGAAAAACAATAATATAGCAAGGCAGGTTAGAGTACAATAATGAATTAAGCATGCGATAACGAATCTACTATTCTTAAGAAGTTGATTCCCACTGGCCACTACTAACAATTCTCTCTACATGCACACAATCCACATCATCATGCATGCCACATTAACTTTCGGTTCAAAATACCAACCAATCCACCAATCAGCAACTACCCACCCCCACATTAATGATGACATACAATTTTCACATCACCAAATTAAGCAGTTTTTTACTTTTTATGGAATTTTTTTAACCGTGGCGTGATAGCCTGCCACTTCCTCCTATTGCCTCTTGGTCCAATGGTTCTTTTCATCTCCTCTCCAACAATGAATTGGCAATGAATTCTTCCTAATTATTCTCCTCCCTTATTTATCGTGTCACTTTGCACATTGCGCCACTACCGGCCAAGCCTTTTCTGGTCGTCGCTACCATATACCTGTGTGCTAACATCGCCCTGGAGAACCATGATCTCTACCGGCGTGGCATCAACTCAACCTTTCGGTGAGTCATGAGTGCCACAATTGGCGCCCCCCTTCAACCTCATATGCGTCAGAGGTAGGTTCTATATTTCCTCTCTATATCCTCAAATCCGAGCCGGGTTTTTAGTCAGCGTCTGTAGAATTTCTAATTTTCAGCCGGAGTATCTGGGAAGACGAGGGTGCTGGCCCCTAGGTGCAGCTGATGTGCAAGCATGAAAATGTCAGCTAGATCCCAATCAAAGTGTAAGAGCAAGTGATAAGTCCCAAACGTATATATAATTTCTTGTTGCTCCATGCATATTTTGTGTGATATTGCTATGTTTTAGATAAACTTTCATACACTTTTGATCATATTTGCACTAACCTATTAACTCAGTGCACCCCAGTGCCAGTTTCTGTTTTCTGCTATTTTTCTATTTCAGGTTTCCCCCGTATTAAAAATGCTCCAAAAATTCCGGGAAAATCCAATAAAAAATCAGTGCTTCAGAAGCTTCCAGAGTCCCGAAGGGGGGCCGGAGGGAACCCACCAGGGCCCCAGGCGCCCTCCTCGCGCGCCCTAGGGTGGGGCCGCGCCAAGGGGCCGCCTGGACCCCTGGTGGCCCCCCTGGCTGCCCCCTTCGCCTATATTTATCTCTCAACCCAAAACCCCCGAAGAGAGAACCCTTTTTTGCGATCTCGCCTCTGTTCCGCCGCCGACGCGCTTCCAAGATCGGGAGCACCAGAATACCTATTCCCGGCATCCTACCGGAGGGAGGATCGACCTCCGGGAGCTTCTCCACCACCATGGACTCTTTCCGGATGACCCGTGAGTAGTCCACCTTGGACCATGGGTCCATGATCATTAGCTATGTGATTTTCTCCTCTCCTCTTTGTTCTTCATGGATTAGACCTTTTGAGCTGCCCTACACGATCAAGGCACATATGTAATTCTTTCTGCTGTTGCTATGCTGAGTTTGCTGGGATCTGATGGATTATGAGACCAACGTTCAGATTGTGATTGAGTAATATATTTGGTTCTTATCATTTATATTTTTGTTCTCGATTAATTCTTGCATGTTCTCCATTGCTGTTTATTGCCTTGGCCAAGTAGTAGGTAGTGACTCCAAGAGGGAGAGTTATGCATGATTGTGGGTTCATGCCCCCTGATGGCTAGCTTGAGTGACAGAAACATGAGTCTAGGGGATGTGTTGTTGCCACAAGGAGGAAATCAACGGTGCTTGTAACCGCGGTTGCAAGGATTGTTTACTTTACGCAAAGTTCTTTTAAGCACTTGTCTGTTGCTTTGGGTTTACACTTTGGGTGGGGCTCGCAACTTAATACCAGCGAGATGTTCAGGATAGATATCTCAAGGTGGATGATTAGTAGTAGATGCAGATGGATTTTGATCTACTTATTTTGGCGTACTGCCCATGCTTTTGAGCCTCTTCCTTTCTTTGTAGAATAGTTATCATTGCGGTGCATTTTTAATCCTGTCCATTGCCCAGCTGTGATTTGTTTACCTCGCATAGCAGTTTTATCGCCTTTTGGGAGAGAGACATCACTAGTGAACATCATGGGACCCCGGTCCATATTTCCACCACTGTTTATATCCTCAATTTACTTCCTATTTTACTTTCTAGCTGCAGTTATCATTACCTTTTATCTCTTGCGTTTGACCCTTTGTAAACAGCAAGGCCGGAGAGATTGACAACCTCTATGTACTCGTTGGGAGCAAAGTTATCTGTATCTGTGTGAAGATCCATGTCAACCCGTGCTAGTAATTTCTAGCGCTGGTGTCACCTACTTGTCGTTGCTGGAGTAATACTGGAGACAAACCTTGGTGTCTTCACGGAGGGAAATTACGCTACGCTACATCTCAACCTTCCACTTGGGGTAGCCAATGAGGAGCACTACTTCAGTGCCATCAAGCTAATTTCTGGCGCCGTTGCCGGGGACTCCAATCTTCAAGATAGGGGAGTTGCACACTATCTTTTACCTTTGCTTTTTAGTCTTGTTAATTTACCTTTCAGTTCTTGCTTTAGTGTCCTTTATCAAAAATCACAAAAAATTGCTTGTCACACTTGTTGCTACTATAGGTTCCACTGAAAACACCAAGTTGTGTGACTTCAGTAGTCACAACAACAATGATTTTATCTGCACTCCTATTGCTACACCTGCTACTTCAGCTACCTCTTATGAAATTAAACCTGCCTTGCTGAACCTTGTTATGAGAGATCAATTCTCCGGTGTTGGAGATGATGCTGCTTTACACTTAAATAATTTATTTGAACTCTGTGATATGTAAAAGTATAAATAAGTAGAAGGTTATATTGTTAAGCTCAAGCTTTTTCCTTTCTCCTTGAGGGAAGTGTTGGATATATGCTCTAGAGGCAAATAATATATGATTATTCCAATATATCTAAGCAAGTTCATAACCAGTTTCATACCGTGCTAGAACTGTGTCAGTGAAACAATGATGCAGGTGTGGTATAGAAAACCCCAGAGTTCCTAGTTAGCCTCTACATCGATAACTAGTTCATGGTCAACATGATGATCGTGGTTTCGCGGTCATGGACAATTAAGTCTCTTGACTATGAGGTCACCCCACTGGTTAAGTGACGTGATGAACATTACCCAAAGTAAGCATTACAACATGATCAAATCTTATGAAGGTTCAGTGTTGTAATTACAGAACGTGGTAGACCGTTCCTTTGACCGTGAGTACGTGCATAATTACTATCTTTCCGGATGCTTTGACTTACATCCCACCACCTGACTGAAATATGCGGGTCATAACGGTTGTATCTTAGGTATTCCGTGGAGATATGTTGAGGAGTATTGTTACAAGAGCGGGATTTGTCAATCCATATAATGGATAGATACTCGGGGCCCACTCGGTGAGATTCCATCCATAAATCTGCAGCGTGTGACTAGGTCACGGGGATGAATATCACGGGAACGAGTGAATGAGGATTAGTTCGGAACGAGGTTGAACCAGACATAGGATGTCATTGATCGAATCTCGGAACAATCCAGTATCGCTGACAAGGGAATGCTATACGGCGTAAGGTCCAATCGGTGTTTGATATCCGGAATGCACAAGGGTCATTATGGCGATCCAGGTCCCGCTGATGATCATTGACCGTAGCCTCATCTCGGTCATGACTGGAGTGTTCTCGGACCGTAGGGTAACACACTTAAGGGCTCGATGAAATCGGAGACCTTTTCGGAACCATCGGAGTAACCAGAGAATAAAGGAAACAATATCGGAGAAGTACTGTGTTGAACCGAAACAAGTTCGGAGTGAAACGGAAGGTGTTCCGGAGAACCGGGAGATGGAATATTATGTTTTAGTTATTAATTAATTGAATTAATAATTAAAATCATTTTATTTCTAATTAATATGTGCAATGGGCCTTAGTGGAGAAAAAGGCCCATTAGGGGAAATAAAAAGGGAAAAAGAAAAAGAAAAAAGAGGGGGGAGGCGCCATGGGCCCTAGGGCCCATGAGGGGTGCGCCCCCTCCCCCCCTTGGCCGGCCACCTCCCCTTAGCAAAGGGACTTTAGTCCCACATTGCTAAGGGAGAGGGGTTGACTCCCTCCCCTCTGCCTATATATAGATGGGCAGGGTGCACATATTTAACACACAAAAATTCGTGAGAAAATAAATATTACTCCGAATTGAGATCGGTTTTCTCCGGTCTTCTCCCCTCCCTTGTATCTTTCACGGTGGGCTCCCTAGTGTGAGCCTATAGTGGAATTGAGGCTTCTCTGCTAGAATCGGAGGCCGTCGTGCTGCCGAAGCTCCGTCCGGAGGTCTGCTTCCGCCACCTCCGCTGGATCGGAGAACGGAGGTCATCATCGAGTCTCGTATGTGTGCGAGTACTACGAGGTGCTACACGTGTGGCACTACACCCATCCCGGTGCTCAACACAGCCAGGGGGCTGTGAAACTTGATTGGCTACATCAACCACGTTTGCAGGAACGTTTCCCGCGCAACGGACTACACCCCGAGGTATGTTATTTCCGCACTACTTTCCGTTACGGTAATACGGCTAGCTAGATCTTGGGTTATGGGAACGCTAGTTAGAAAAATTTGTGTTTTCTGCTGCGAACCCCAACAGGAAGGAGCTAAAATTTGGTTTCAATCCTTGCCTAGGAATAGCATAGATTCTTGGGATAAGTGCCAGGATGCTTTTATTGGGAAGTACTACCCACCTGCTAAAATTATCCAATTAAGGAGTAATATTATGAATTTTAAGCAATTGGATAATGAACACGTTGCCCAAGCTTGGGAAAGAATGAAATCTCTTGTGAAGAAAAATGCCCTACACATGGTTTGACTACTTGGATGGTTATCCAGGTTTGAACTTTACCTCGCGGAACCTGTTAGATTCGGCCGCGGGAGGAACCTTTATGTCAACAACACTTGGTGCTGCCACAAAACTACTATATGAGATGATGACCAACTATTCCCAATGGCACACCGAAAGAGCTCCAACAGGTAGGAAGGTAAACTCTGTCGAGGAGATTTCCTCCCTAAACAAAAAGGCTGACTTAATTATGTCTCTACTTACCAAGCAACCTCATATTGATCCTCATGACGTTCCTTTAAATTATTTTGTTGCTCAAGAACAAGTAGATGTGAACTTTATCTCTAGAAACAACTTCAACAACAATGCTTATAGGAGTAATTTTGCTAGCAATCCTAGACCGTTCCCATCCAACAACTATGGGAACAACAACACTTATCCTAGCAACAAGAACTCCACATCTGAATTAGAAAACATGCTTAAATAATTTATCACTACTCAAAAAGCCTTCAACAAGAGTGTACAGGAAAAAATATACCAAATTAGATAATCTCTCTTTGAAGGTAGACAACCTAGCCCTTGGTGTTGAGATTCTTAAAATTAGAACTTCTCCCCTCGAGGAGAGGAATGCCACTCCTATTAATGCTATCCAAACACAAATTAATGAAAACATTAGGATGATGGCTAAACTTAAAGAAATATGGGCTACAGAAAAGGAGGAAGAGGATAGAATTAAGAGCCTTCCTACACACCACACTGTTGCTACTATCCAAGTTGTTGAGGATACCCAAACTGTTAGCACCCAACACACTCCTAGTCCCATTGGACCTATTAATGGTGATGCTATTACCTCAACCATAGAAGAAGAAACTCCTATGAACATAGAGGCTTTCAAACAAGTGATTCTAGATGCCACAACTACCACCTTTGATAGTAGTGACATTGATTTTGATAGTTGTACCCTTTCAGAAGTTATTAGCTTACTACACAAAATGTCTAGAGATCCCCACACTAGCACATTAAATCTTTCCTTCACGGAGCACATCACTAATGCTCTCATTAAAGCTAGGGAGGAGATGCTTAGAGTATAAGCCTCCATACCTAGGAAGCTAGAATATGGTTGGGATCCTATGATCAAAATTAAATTTAATAATTTCTCTTGTTATTCTTTATGTGATGTTGGAGCTAGTACCTCCGTTATGCCCAAAAGAATGTATGAAATGTTTGAATTTAAACCTTTTGATCCTTGTTCTTTTGGTGTTTGTCTCGTTGATTCTTCCGTAAACAAACCTTTAGGAAAGATCGACGATGTTCTTATCATTATCAATGAATATTATGTTCCCGTTGATTTCACTATTATGGACATAGAGTGTGAACCTTTATGTCCAATTATTTTGGGACGTCCTTTTCTTCGCACCGCTGGTGCTGTTATTGACATGAAAGAGGGGAATATTAAATTTCAATTCCCTCTCAAAAAGGGGATGGAACAATTCCCTAGGAAGAAGATTAAGTTACTTTTGAGTCCATTACACGGGCCAGCTATTCCCTTTCTCTTGATAAATCTTGATCTTTTTGCTTCTTGCCTAGCTTAAAGGAGTACAAGAAAGCGCTTGTTGGGAGGCAACCCAAGATGTTTTTACTTCTGTTTTTAGTGGTCTTGATGATTTTTTCTACTATAGCAACATCATTGTATCTTTATTTTCAAGCTTTGTGCCAAGTTTAGCCTCCGATTGCAAGAAAGTTCAAAAGTTGTGACATGCTGTCCAGAAAATAGATTTTGTCCTTGGACGGAAAAATTTGCCTAAAATCACCAGATCATCTTTTTGATCTGAATGTTTTTGACAGCGTGCTCTATACAATTGGCTTTCGAGCGTCTGTTCTGAGTTTTCTGATTTGAGTTGCAGAAGTACCCCGAAAAAATTATTTACTACCTGCTGGTCTCTTTTTTCACAGATTCTGCCACGTTTTGCCTTTCATCACTTTTGCAAGTCTTGCGCTAGCTTTTTCTTTATAAAAACTTTTTGGCAATCTTGAGAAACAGCAGCCCTTCAAGAAAATCTTTATTTCCAGTAGAGGTAAATTATTTGAGGGTACTAACCTCTCTAATCAGCTTATGATGAGTTATGTATGAAGGGAGTTTTCATGTGTACAAGGGAAGATGATGAAAGAAGATCCAGGAGTGTCAAACGCTCAAGCTTGGGGATGCCCCCATGCATCCCCAATAAATATCAAGGAGACTTAAGTGTCTAAGCTTGGGGATGCCCCCGTGCATCCCCTTCTCCATCAACAATCATCAGTTCGTCCTTCGTCTCACTATATTTTTATCACTTCATGCGTTATGTGTTATGCTTGGAGCGTCTCACTCTTTAGTTTACTTTTTAGTTTTCTTTAGCTTTGTTTGCTGTTCATAATCGGTTAGAGCCCAGCTTTCTTTGTGTGGGAGAGAAACACGCTCCACTTCAAACTAGAACACATCATAGGATTTTTATGCTTATCTTTCTTTTGTTGTGTGTTCTTTATCTTTTCTTAGTTGCTGTCATGTTTAGCTCTTAGTTTTCATGTTTATCTTTTTCAAGAGCTTTTGTTTAGTTTGTTTCTGGAACTCTCTTTAGTTTTCATGTTTATCTTGTTAAGAGAGTTGGTTGTTGCACTGAGTTGTGTCTTGACTTTAAGTAGGAAATTAAGGTTGCTATTCAATTGTAGTAGTAACTTGCAATAGTTTTGAGGTATTGTTGTGAGTAATGTTTGAACTTTTGGTGTCAAGAGCTCTAGACTATTAGTGATAGGTGTTGTATTTTGGGCAATCTTTGTTTATTTTCAAAAAGTACAAAAACTAGGTTTTAACTCTAGCTACTAGATGGATCACTAATCTTTTGATGGATCGGATATTAGAGTACACTCACGTACCATAAGTTGAGGATGCGCAAGGATAACCAAACCCCCATACACTTCTCCTCGGGGTACTTGTCTCTTTGTGAACCTCCTGATTAGATTGAGAGTTAACGATAATAAGTGCATGAGTTCTTCGGACTAATGTAAGTATTGAAAGTTGACACTTCCACCTCGTCATATTTGCTAGCCTCTTCGGTACCGTGCACTGCCCTCTTCTCACTCTGAGAGTTGGCGTCCACCTCGCCAGTGCATCCAAACCCTTAGCATGATACACTCTGTCATCATAAACCTCCTTATATCTTTCTCAAAGCATCCACCATACCTACCTATCAAGGCATTTCCATAGCCTTTCCGAGATATATTGCCATGTAACATCCACCTTCTCATGACTTGATCTTCATGTCATACATGTTCCTGCTACAATGGCAGAGGCATAAATTTGCATACATCATGATAGCTACATCTTCTTTATGTTGAGTACCTTGTAAAGTGTGAAAGATATTCTATACTTCTTATAAAATAGAGTGTTTCCCTTCAGTGAGGAAAAGATCCCAAAGAGGACAAATATAAAAGATCCAAAAGAGGGCAAATGAGAGTTAAATAGAAAGAGCCATTGAGGCCACAAAAAAATACAAAATAAAATAAAATAAAGAAAAATAAAATAAAAAGAGAGAAGAGGGCAACACTACTATTCCTTTTGAAAGATCCACACTCGTACTCCCTCTATATCTTGTACTCCATAGAGATGATCATATATGCATATAGCTATATGGGGACCTTCACCTTATAGAACTTGGCTTGTATATTCCAATGATGAGCCTCCTCAAACGAGCTCTAGGTCTTCTTGAGCGAGCAAGTTGGATGCACCCCCACTAGTTCCATTGGAGAGCTTTTCTTAACTCATATGTGCATCCATTGCATGGCAATCCCTACTTCTCACATCATATCTATCATTTGGCCTTCTCTCGCCTATGATTGTCCTCATTGATGTGAGCCTTTCACACCTTTTTTTCTTCCTCCTCCACCATCTCTCTTTGCCATCCTAAGTGACAAATAAATATTTTCTCGTATTCCCATATCCAACTTCTTGCACGCAAACACCATCTGGAGACATTCGAGTCACGGGCAGCAAGAGCTCTTGCACCTTAATGTTCTTATGTTTCTTGTTTCAATGCTAATATAGACTCTTTCCGATTATGACTTGAATTGAATTACATACCTTGATTGATTTACTTAAAAGTTCTTATATGGTTGTTAGCATGTCACCACAGAAATTATGCTTGTTATCATTTACCTACTCGAGGACGAGGAGGAATTAAGCTTGGGGATGCTGATATGTCCCAAACGTATCTATAATTTCTGCTTTCTCCATGCATGTTTTGTGTGATATTGCTATGTTTTAGATACACTTTCATACACTTTTGATCATATTTGGACTAACCTATTAACTCATTGCACCCCAGTTCCCGTTTATGCTTTCTCCTGTTTTTCTATTTCAGGTTTCCCCCGTATTAAAAATGATCCAAAAATTCCGGAAAAATCCAATAAAAAATCAGCGCTTCAGAAGCTTCTAGAGTCCCGAAGGGGTGCCGGAGGGGACCCACCAAGGCCCCAGGCGCCCTCCCGGCGCGCCCTAGGGTGGGGCCGCGCCAGGGGGCCGCCTGGACCCTTGGTGGCTGATACACGAGATAACTTCTCGTCCCTCTTTGGTTACCCCAAGTGGAAGGTGAGATGTAGCGTAGCGGCAAATTTCCCTTAGCGAAGATGCTAAGGTTTAGGATCGACCAGTAGGACTCCAACGTCGACAAGTACGTGGTGAAGTGAACAATGGCGCCGTTCATAATCAAGGTTGCTTACTTCACCTGGACCTGCACACACACAGATAGCTTCGCTTCCCAACGAGTACAAAGGAGTTGTCAATTCCTCCGGCCTTGTTGTTTACAAAGGATAAAACGCACGGGATAATAATGATAGTGATAGCAACTGAAAAGTAAATACTGAAAGTAAATTGAAGGTGTAAACAGTATTGTAAATATGGACCGGGGTCTTATGATGGTCACTAGTGATGTCTCTCTCCCAAAAGATGATAAAACAGCTATGCGAGGCAAACAAATTACAGCTGGGCAATTGACAGGATTATGTGTGCAAACCAATGCTAATTATGCTATGCAGAAAGGAAGAGGATCAAAAGCATGGGTGGTACGCCAAGACAAGTAGACCAAAATCCATCTGCATCTACCCACTAATCATCCACCTTGAGATATCTATCCAAAACATCTCGCTGGTATTAAGTTGCGAATCCCACCCAAAGTGTAAACTCAAAGCAACAGACAACTGCATTAAAGAACTTTGCGTAAAGTAAACAATCCTTGCACCCGCAAGTACAAGCACCGTTGTTTTCCCCCTTGTGGCAACAACACATCCCCTAGACTCATGTTTCTGTCACTCAAGCTTGTCATCGGGGGGCATGAACCCACAATCATGCATAACGCTCGCTCTTGAAGTCACTACCTACTACTTGGCCAAAGCAATAAACAGAAACGGAGAACATGCAAGAATTACTCAAGAACATAAATATAAAAGAAGAGAATCAAATATATAACTCAATCACAGTCTGGACATAATCTCATAATCCATCGGATCCCAACAAACTCAGCATAGCAACAGCAGAAAGATTACATATGTGCCTCGATCATGTAGGGCAGCTCACGAGGTCTAATCCATGAAGAACAAAGAGGGGAGGAGAACATCACATGGCTACTGATCATAGACCCATGGTCCAAGGTGGACTACTCACGGTTCATCCAGGAAGCGTCCATGGTGGTGGAGAAGCTCCCGGAGGTGGTTCCTCCCTCCGACAGGGTGCCGGGAAGAGGTCTTCTGGTGCTCCCGATCTTGGAAGCGCGGCGGCAGCGGAACAGAGGAGAGATCGCGAAAAAGGGTTCCGTCCCTGAGGGTTTCTCGTCACGGGGAATAAATAGGCGAAAGGGGGCAGCCAGTGGTGGGCCAGGGGCTCTATGTGCCCCCTGGTGCGGCCAGGGGTGGGGCCGCGCCCTCTGGCCGTCTGGGCCCCCTGGCTCCCCTATGGCCCCTCTCGGGCTCTTCGCGAAGCTTCCGGTACGCTGATTTTTCCTATATTTTTCCAGGATTTTTTTGGTACTTTTAATAAGGGGAGACCTGAAATAGAAAAACATCAGAAAACAAGAACTGGCACTGGGTTGCACTGAGTTAATAGGTTAGTCCAAATATGATCAAAAGTGTATGGAAGTTCATCAATATCATAGGAATATCACACAAGAGAGGCATTGAGCAAGCAGAAATTATAGATACGTTTTGGACGTATCAACATCCCCAAGCTTAATTCCTGCTCGTCCTCGAGTAGGTAAATGATAAAATCACAATTTATGTGGTGACATGCTAACAACCATATAAGAACTTTTTAAGTAAAGCAATCAAAGCATGTAATTCATTTCAAGTCATAACAAGCAAGAGTCTATATTTGGCATTGAAACAAGCAACATAAGAACATAAAGGTGCAAGAGCTCTCACTGTCCGTGACTCGAATGTCTCCAAATGGTGTTTGCGTGCAAGAAAGGGGATAGGGATAAACGAGAAAAAGTATTTTTATTGTTGAGAACTCAATCTACTAAAGTTTCACACTTGGTATTCTTTGGAATCTTATCTTGACTCATCCCCAGACCACTAGCCAGGTACAAGTCAAAATGATCCACTCCTTTTCAATATTTTGAGCACTCATGCAATGGATGAGCCTAAGCAAGAAAGTTGACACTTAGGATGGCAAAGAGAGAATAAGGTGGAGGAGGGAGACAAAAAGGTGTGAAAGGCTCACATCAATGAGAATAATCATAGGCGAGAGAAAGCCAAATGATAGATATGATGTGAGGAGTAGGGATTGCCATGCAACGGATGCACATGTGAGCTAAGGTAAGCTCTCCAATGGAACTAGTGGGGGTGCATCCAACTTGATCGCTCAAGAAGACCTAGAGCTCTTTGAGGAGGCTCATCATTGGAATATACAAGCCAAGTTCTATAGTGTGAAGGTCCCCACATAGCTATATGCATGAATGATAATCTCTATGGAGTACAAGATATAAGAGGGAGTACGAGTGTGGATCTCTCAAAAGGAATAGTAGTGTGCCCCCTTCTCTCTTTTTATTTCTTTTTCTCTTTTTTCTATTTTTTTGTATTTCTTGGTGGCCTCAATGGCTCTTTCTATTTCTCTCATTTTTCCTCTTTGGGATCTTTTAATTTGTCCTCTTTGGGATATTTTAATTTGTCCACTTTGGGATCTTTTCCTCACTTTAGGGGCAACACTCTATATATTACAAAAAGTATAGAAGATCTTTCACACTTTACAAAGTACTCAAATCATAAAGAAAATGTAACTATCATGATGTATGCAAATGTATGCCTCTGCCAGGGTAGCAGGATATGCAATGATACTAGCGCGTCATGTAGCGATGATTAGGGAAAGGCCCAACTAGTATGTGGCTCATCGATCAAGAAAGTAGCATGTATGACATGAAGATCAAGTCATGAGAAGATGGATGTTTCATGGAAATATATCATGGAAAGGCTATGGAAATGCCTTGATAGGTAGGTATGGTGGTTGTTTTGAGGAAGGATATAAGGAGGTTTATGATGACAGAGCGTATCGTGCCAAGGGTTTGGATGTACCGGCGAATGTGGACGCTAACTCTCGGAGTGAGAAGAAAGAAATGCACGGCACAGGAGAGGCTAGAAAAATATGGGAAGGTGGAAGTGTCAACTTTCGAATACTCACATTAGTCCGAAGAACTCATGCACTTATTGTCGGTAACTCTCAGTCTAATAAGGATGTTTCACAAAGAGACAAGTACCATGAGGAGGAGTGTATGGGGGTTTGGTTATCCTTGCGCATCCTCGACTCATGGTACGTGAGTGTACTCTAATATTCGACCCCTCAGAAGAGTAGTGATCTATCTAGTAGCTAGAGTTCTCAACTAATTTGTAGGTTTTGAAAATAAACACAGATTGCCAAAAATACGACATCTATCACTAATAGGCTAAAGCTCTTGACACCAAAAGTCCAAACATTACTCAAGACAATACCTCAAAACTATTGCAAGTTACTACTACAAAAAGAATAGCAACCTTAATTACCTACTTCAAGTCAAGACACAAAACTCAGTGCAACATGTAAACTCTCTAAACAAGATAAACATGAAAACTCAAGAGAGTTCCAGCAACAAACTAAACAAAAGCTCTTTGAAAAGATAAACATGAAAGCTAAGAGCAAAACATGACAGCAGCTATGAAAAAGATAAAGAACACACACAGCAAAGGAAGGCCCTACTTCATAGGAATCCTCGAAACGAAGGAGTTGGTTTCGTAAGGAAACTCAACCCTGATGGCACCTACTGGGAACCCAAGCAGTATCCTAAAACTGTCTGGGTTCTGGCGAAAGAAAAGCCCATTGATATTGCTAACCTTTCAGGTTTCAACTGCAAAATTGATATGGCTATTGTTGATGAATCACTTGATTATGACTACAAGCTGGTCAAAGATCAGGAAGGAAAGGTGTCAGCGGAATTCGTTGGTACTCCTCCGAAGAATGGTTTCTATAAGCGACAGATTTGGGTTCACAAATCTCTCATAGAAAAACTGCCCCTAACCATTCTATGCAGGGAAAATCCTCGGTACCACCGAATCACTACTATTCTCTCGAGGATAGAAATGAACCCTTGGTGCCTGCTTCAAATGTTCCCCAGAAGGAATACTATCGGGTTGATAGAAATATTTATCGTCATCGTGACAATAATACCCAAACTGCTTTTACCTACCAGTACTCTAACCCCTCATCCAGGTATTATGTTTATGGTGTGCTTGATGATCCCCCTTGCCAATATAATCTTGTTCGCTATAATATCGCTGCCTCATCTAGCACTTCCATGCCTTCTAAGTCACCTGCTCGTTTGTGGGTGGTTAAGAAGAACTAATTCTTCTGCAGGGCTATGTCTTCGGTAGATCCGAATGGGTCATGGATAGTGGTTGTACAAATCATATGACCGGAGACAAAGATTTGTTCACCGAAGACAAACTTACTGAATCTTCCCAGAGATATATTACCTTCGGTGACAACAACAAAGGAAAAGTACTTGGTTTGGGTAAGGTTGCCATATCGAAGGATAATCATATTGACAAGGTTATGCTTGTTCAATCACTAGGATATAATCTTATGTCTATCTCAAAACTTTGTGATATGGGTATGCTTGTACTATTTTCTGCTTCTCGTTGTGTTGTCTTTTCACAGGATGATTATTCCTTCGTGTTCGAAGGATATCGCAAAGGTGATCTTTATATTGTTGATTTCTCTTTTGGGCCTGCAGTGTCCACATGCTTAATGGCTAAAGCCACATCTGGTTGGTTATGGCACGGAAGACTTGGTCATGCAGGAATGAAAAATCTGCAAACTCTTATCTCGAAGAAGAATATCGTTGGAATTGATAATGTGAAATTCGATAAAGATCGTCTATGCAGTGCCTGTGAAGCAGGAAAGATTGCCAAGAAACATCACTCAACAAAGACTATCATGACTACTACTCTTCCTCTTGAATTGCTTCGTATGGATTTATTCGGTCCTCAAAATTATGCTAGCCTTGGAGGTAACAAGTATGGTCTGGTTATTGTTGATGATTTCTCTCGATATACTTGGGTTTTCTTTCTATATGAAAAAAGCAAGGTTGTTGAAATTTTCAAAACTTTCGAAAAGAGAGCTCAGACTGAATATGAATTATCTCTCAAGCATATCAGAAGTGATAATGGTACAGAATTCAAAAACACTCATATCAAAGAATTTCTTGATGAATATGGCTTTACTCATGAATTCTCGGCTGCTTATACACCGCAACAGAATGGTGTGGTCGATAGAAAGAATCGAAAACTTATTGAAATGGCCAGAACAATGCTTGCTGAATACAAGACTCCTATCAGGTTCTTAGCCGAAGCTATTAATACTGCATGTCATATCATCAACAAGGTTTATCTGCACAAATTTCTGAAGAAAACTTCACATGAGCTTTTCACTGGTAAAAAGCCGAATGTTTCATATCTCAGGGTTTTTTGGGCTCCATGTTATATCAGAGATATGAATCACAACTCCAAGTTTGCCCCAAAGGCGCACGAAGGTTTTCTCCTAGGTTATGGTTCAAATTCTCACACTTATAGAGTTTACAACTCTCATCTTGGAAAAGTTGTAGAAACTGTAAATGTTCGATTTGATGAAACTGACGGCTCTCAAAAGGAGCAATTACCTCTTAACCTGGATGAACCACCTTTGGATGAAGTTATCAGGTACATGGCTATAGGAGATATTCGGCCTGTCGAAGGAAATGCACATCAAGCCAACAAGGATGATGATGGTCCAATGTGCCCACACATAGACCGGGGCGCTGGAGATCAACATCCTGAAACTAATAATGTACAGGTCGAAGGAGAACGCATAAACGAAGAAAATGCTCAACCCGAAGGAGAAGCTGAACCCGAAGGAAATGATCCCGAAGGACAAGCTGATCCCGAAGAACAACCGAATCCTCAAGCTGTTGAAGAAGCTTTACCTCGTGTTCGAAGAAGAGTGGACGTCGACTCAATACTCGAAGAGATTCGTCTACCAGGTCGTCCTACCACTCGTTCTCGCACTCGTTTAGCTAACTTCTGTGGAAATTTTTCGTTTGTATCCATGCTAGAACCATCGAAATTCGATGAAGCCATGAAGGACTCAGACTGGATGACTGCAATGCTCGAAGAACTTAACCAGTTCGAGAGAAATAAATTCTGGTCCCTTGTCGATAGACCTGATCCTAAGAAGCATAATATCATTGGTACGAAGTGGATTTTTTGCAACAAGCAAGATGAAGATGGCATTGTTAAAAGGAATAAAGCTCGACTAGTTGCACAAGGCTACACCCAAATCGAAGGTATTGATTTCGGTGAGAATTATGCTCCAGTTGCTCGACTTGAATCCATTCGTGTCATGCTTTCTTTTGCCAATTACAATGGTATATTGCTGTATCAAATGGATGTCAAAAGTGCATTTCTTAAAGGTGAAATCAAAGAAAAGTATATGTTATGCAGCCACCAGGTTTTGAAGACCCGAAGAATCCTGATAAGGTGTACAGGTTGTACAAGGCCCTATATGGGTTAAAGCAAGCACCTCGTGCTTGGTATGAAACACTGAAGGATTTTCTTCTGAAGAAGGGCTTCAAACCAAGAACAACTGACCCGACTCTATTTACTCGTGCATACAAAAATGATCGTTTTGTGTGTCAAATTTATGTCGATGATATTATATTTGGCTGTACTAACCCTGATATCAGCGAAGAATTTGCTCGTATGATGTCGAAGAAATATGAAATGTCTATGATGGGTGAATTGAAGTTCTTTCTCAGACTTCAAATCCGTCAACAGAAGAATGGGACTTTCATCTCTCAAGAGAAGTATCTCAGAGATTGCCTGAAGAAGTTTGATCTTGTCAGTTGCAAAACTATCAAGACTCCAATGCCTACGAATGTTCACCTAGATGAAGATGAGAAGGGCAAACCTTTCGATCAGAAGAAATATCGCTCGATGATCGGTTCGCTTCTTTACCTTTGTGCATGTAGACCTGACATTATGCTATTAGTTTGTATGTGTGCTCGTTTTCAGGCAAACACGAAAGAATCACATCATATTGTTGTTAAGCGAATTCTTCGATATCTGGCTCATACACCAACTTTGGGACTATGGTATCCCAAAGGTGCCCAATTTGACCTCGTTGGATATTCTGATTCTGACTGGGCTGGTGATCGAGTCGACAGGAAATCTACCTCAGGCACATGTCATTTTCTCGGTAGATCTCTTGTCTGTAGGGCTTCGAAGAAACAACATTGTGTATCTATTTCTACGGCTGAAGCCGAGTATATTGCTGCTGGTTCATGTTGCACCCAAATTATGTGGCTCAAGCAAACGCTGAAAGATTATGGTATTCTTGTGAAGAAAATTCCATTGCTATGTGATAACGAGAGTGCTATCAAAATTGCCCATATTCCCGTGCAACACTCTCAAACGAAGCATATTGATATTCATCATCATTTTCTTCGAGATCACGTTCAGAGAGAAGATCAATTGGCTGATATCTTTACGAAGCCCCTAGATGAGAAAAGGTTTTGTGCACTAAGGTGTGAGTTGAACATATTGGACTCACACAATGTGCAGTAAGATCATAACTATCGGTACTCTGTATTATTATTATTTTATTTTTTCTGTTTTGTTAGTTTTCTATCGTGTTTCTTTTTCGTTTTGTTTTTGTTCGTTTGGTGTTGTCCTATACACTTATCACTCCGAGTTTTCTTATCACCGTTTTTCCCTCGGATTGATTAAGTATCGGACCCTGTTTTCCCTCTTTTCTATCCCTACCCCATCTTTGCTTTTCTCTCGTGAACATGTATATTTGTACTTGATTAAGATTCCCTTCGAATGTCATTGATGTCGAAGGAAAATCTATCAAACTTTTATCTACTTTTATACTCGATGTTCGATGAGTTCGGTCTCGGACGTGGAGCAACTTTCTTTCGGTTCGTTGGGATTTTCCTGCAATTTCCGCCACAAAATCCATCCGTTGAATTCGGAGAGACGCGGAATCTGCGCCGGTTGATCGGATTTGACAGTTATGTCAGACCCCTGCCCTATAAATACCGATCCACCCCACCGGAACATACCACGCAATTTCCTCGACTTCATCTCTCCGCTCCCGAAGCTCTCTCTCGCGCGCCTTTGTACTGTTTGTCGCCGTCGATTCCCTCGCCGCTTAGCTGCCGGAAGGAAGTCGACGGAGACCTTCCCATCGATGAGGATCTTCATCCGCGCAGCCGTAGCCGTCGTACATCACCAAGTTAGGGTATGCACGGCTCTAGCCTCGATTCCAATCTCTTCTGCTCATCGAGCCCTAGATTTGTTCTTAATTTTCTCTTATTTTATTAGGTCTGTTTGATCCGTTTGGATTGTTGAAACTTGGGAAATCTGTTTCTAGCGTTTTCAGCAGATTGCCCATCCGATCTAGGTAAGAAATCCCTCGGATTCTCTCACTTAGGAAAATCCCACAGATGCATATCGATGGATTTACACTTATGCAATTCTTTCATACAAGTTCTTCGTTAGATTTGCACCCGATGAAAATCTAGCCTAGAACTTCCATGAAAAACTTGCTTCAAGTCAAATTCCTCGTTATGTTTACTGCGTTCAAAATGTTTTTCCTCGAAAAAGGCTGGTACTTGTTCACAACTTTCCTATATTCCCTCGTACCTATCTATTTTGAAGGAAAATGTCTGAGAACGAAGGAAATTTCAGAGCACCCAAGCGTGTGGGAGGTCGTTCAAGAATCACCAACAACTCTGAAGGTTTATCATAGGAATTGATCATCGAGAAGAACTTGAGAACGCCTGAAGGCTCTGAAGATGATCGTACGAGAGAAAACAGACTGCAAGAGATTCGAAGGCTTCAAGCACTTCGTTGGTATGAATACAAGTCACTTATTCCTCGCTGGGAGAGGCTGTTTGCTTTGAAAAATCCCCGGTTTGATGTCAAGTCATTAAGGCCCAAGTGGACGAAAGATAATCGACCACCTCCTCTAGATGATGCTCACCCATCCTCTCTCAAAACACCTGTTGATTTTAAAGAGTTGGTTGAGGCTCGATCTGCCCGAGAAGAAAAGCGTAAGGAGGCCAAAGCCAGGAAGGCTGCTGCTGCTGAGGGCACCGAGGAAGTTGGACCAAGCGCCAAACCGAGGGCTAGCAAGAAATCTGCCAAACGAAAGAAAGAGGAAGTCATTGTCTCTCCACCAGAGGCAACTTCTGAAGAAGAAGCCAACTCCGATGATCAAGACCCTGGCACAGAGGCTGACATAGAGGATATTGCTCTGAAGAAAAAGTCGAGGAATAAAGGCATTAGGATCCAGGAGCCAGCTGCTAAGGCTCCTCGAGCAACAATTGACATGACCAATTTGGTCATAGATCCGCCTATTTCCTCTGCTCCCCCAGTGCAAACTCGCAGACAAAAACTTCGGTCAGGTCGAAGGGAAAGCAAGCCCAAGTGGCTGAAGATGATGAGACCATGATCCAGCGAAAGGAAAGGCTGGCCAATGGTACGTCCCAAACGTATCTATAATTTCTGCTTGCTCCATGCATGTTATGTGTGACTTTGCCATGTTTTTCTTGAACTTTCATACACTTTTGAACCTATTTGGACTAACCTATTAACTCAGTGCACCTAGTTGCCAGTTTCTGTTTTATGCTGTTTTTGTATTTCAGGTTTTCCGGCCATTAAAAGTGCTCCAAAAATTCCGGGAAAATTATAAAAAAAATCAGCGCAACAGAAGCTTCCAGAATCACCAAGAGAGGGAAGGGGGGCCACCACCAGGAAGCCAGGAGGGAAGGTGGCGTGACCCCACCCTGGGCCGCGCCAGGGACACTCCTGACTGCCTCGTGAATCCCCTCGATGCCCCCATTCGCCTATATATACCCCTCGGGGTGGAAACCCCTAATATCGACCCCTTTTCTCCAGAAGCAATTCCGATCTCCGCCGCCATCGCCGACAAGCTTCGAGGGACCAGAATTCCTGTGCCGGCACCCTGCCGGGACGGGGAAGTGCCCCAGATTCATCTCCATCGACGTTGCTTCCTCCCTCCATGAAGCGGGAGTAGTTCCTCCTTGGGGCTGAGGTTTCTACCAGTAGCTATGTGTTCTTCTCTCTCTCCCATGATGTGATCTTCGTTGTGATCATAGGCTATGTTAATCTAGGGTGATCCCATGATATTTCCCCTTCCACTATGTATTGGATTGATGTACTCAATTGATCTTATCTAGTATAATCCCCGAGACCAAGGTGACAGCGGTCTATTGGACATGGGTTAGAAGAATATTATCATGAGTGATTTCCTCTTTTGTGTGTTGATTGAAGATTGAGAGTCACTTGGTGCTTGTCTTTGAATATCGTTGAGATATGTTGTGGTGATTGTGGTACTCTCTTTGGATGGCCGCGGTGAAATTGGGAAATCCATAGATTGAGAACTACGAACTTTGAGGTGTGCTTTTGTAGCCCTACATAATTCTCATCCTCTCTTGACCACAAAGGAATGACCTCCGAGTGCGTCTCCATTGCATGTTTTATGTGAAATATCATGTGATTAGACTATGTTAATGTTGTTGAGAGTTGCCACTAGTGAAAGTATGACGCCTAGGCCTTGTTTCCATCATTGTTACACCGTTTGCACTCACTTTTGTTACATGTTTGCTTGCTGCATTTTTTATTACAGATTTATATTACTTTGTTTTGCCACACCTATCACCCATATTTTACCATCTCTTCGCTGAACTAGTGCACCTATACAACTCCTAGTTGTATTAGGTGTGTTGGGGACACAAGAGACTTCTTGTATCTTAGTTGCAGGGTTGCTTGAGAGAGAACATCTTTAGCCTCTACTTCCTTGAGTTCGATAAACCTTAGGTCATCCACTTGAGGGAAATTGCTGCTGTCCTACAAACCTCTGCGCTTGGAGGCCCAACATAGTCTACAAGAATAGAAGCATGCGTAGACATCAAGCTATTTCTGGCGCCGTTGACGGGGAGGTGAGTGCTTGAAGGTATATCTTTATATCTTGCAATTAAATCTTTTCGTTTCTTGTTTTTACTTTTCACTAGTTAGGCTTATGGAAAACTGCAATCTTAGTTCGCTGCTTCGGGGAGGCCGCTTTACCACACCCGTGGTAGAGAATTATCCTCCACCTAATGAATGTATCCCATTCAAAATACCACTTGGGATAATTGAAAAGGTTATGAATGATCATTATGCAGGGGATGGAACAGTCCATCCTAGTGTTCATCTGTTGAAACTTACATAACTTTGTGAGTTATTTAAGATTTCAGGTTTGACAAGAGATGAAGTCATGAGGAAATTATTTGCCTTGTCACTGAAAGGAAAATCATTGGAATGGTATAGGCTACTACATGATTCTCACCTGCTGGATTGGGAAGAGATCCAGTCTCTCTTTTACTCCAAGTTTTATCCTCTTCATGAAGTCCATGAGAATAGGAATTATGTTTATAATTTCTATCCTCATGACGGAGAGAGCATAGCTCTAGCTTGGGGGAGACCGAAAACTTTGATGCTAAAATGTCCTAACCATGGGCTCCCCAAAGATATGATTATTACTAATTTCTATGCAAGGCTATCACGACAGGATAAAGACTTGCTCGATGCTTCCTCTATGGGTTCTTTCACAAACGAAAAGATTGATGCTAAATGGGAACTCCTTGAAAGAATCCAACACAATACTGAAGATCGGGAGATCAAGAAAGGTAAAGAGTCAAGTATAATTTATGAGTATGATTGCATTAAGTCCTTTGTTGAAACTGCAAGTTTTAATAAGTTTAGTGCTAAGTTTGGGCTTGATTCTCAACTCCTTGTTGATTTCCTCAAATCTTTTGCTTCACATCTTAATATGCCTAAGGAGAATTGGATCAAGCATCACGAACCTTTTAAAGAGATTTGCAAAGAAAATGAAATTGTTAATGATGATTGCAACATGCATGATCCAATTCCTGAAAATGAAGTTTTATATAAGCATGTTAATTTTTGTGGATTGGATAGACCTTGTGAAAGGCCTATGATTGAAGAAGAGAAGTATTGTAAGCAACATAAGCATGAAAGAACAATCACTTGGGTTAGAGATTTAAATGAAATTGCTAGAGAATTGTGTGACCTTTATCCTTTTACTTGTGAACTTTGCTGCATAAAGGGTCACTTCAATTTTCAGTGCATGTACTTTCAAAACATAACTGTTAGCCAGTTGAGTGATGATATGATCACCCCTGATCTTTATGATGAGCTTATGTTATTTTTGATGTGTGAAGAGTTATCAGAAAAGACTTCTTGGCTAGATGTTCATGCTTTGGGAATAAATAACACTTTGCAGAATTGCCATCTCTATTGTGTTGTTAATTTCCATGATAATGATTACATAAAAAATATTAGAAAGGAGGGAACTTTACCAAAGTAAAAAAATGTCTCTTATGTTTCTACTAAGAAAAAGGAGAGTTTCTCCCATGTTTCCCCTATTGTTTCTAATGATAAACCAGGATATGTGGAGAAGCTTTCTCTCCAACCAGTCCTTCCTAAGGTGAAGAAGAAGAAAAAGAAGAGGAGGAGGTAGAGGAGCAAGAAGGAAGAAGAATGGGTAACAACCTGGCCTGAGCATATTCCTCGCATCGATTTTTATCCTAACAGACAGAAATTTATGGAGGATGGTGATATTGATTGCATTCATTATTATCTTGAAGATAAGTCTGTAGGTACTATTGAAGATGATTTTGATTATGATATGCATGTTACTTTTTGTGATTGGGAAAATGATGATAATGCTACTTATGACCTTGAAAATCTTTTTGGTACCAACTCTGAGAGTGATGATATGGAAAGCTCCAAGCTTGGGGATGATAGGATTGCAAGTCCTTTAACCATTAGTGATGTGGTAACTGATAATTCTTTTGCTAGTAAGAACAAAGACATCATGTTTACAAATATAGTTGCTAGCAATGATAATGCTCTTCTCTACTATGATGATGTTATAACTCCTATCTATAGTGATTTTAAAGGTACCTATGACATAAGGATAAATTATCCTTATGAAACTTGTCATAATCATGGAGGTAATTACTCCCTTGTTGAACACCATCTTCCTAATACACAATTAATCTATAGTGTTCAAGTTGTTTATGATAGTCCTACTCCCACTATTACCAATGAGAAAAATTATGCTTATGTGGAGAGTAAGAGTACCCTTTTGCATGTGGATCATGGTAACAATGCTTTATGTGATCCTTATATTGTTGAGTTTATTCATGATCCTACTGGAAATTATTATGAGAAGGGAACATATTCTTATAGATATTTCAATAATATCAAGTTCCCTCTCTTTATGTTGAAGGCTTTGAAGTTGCACTTATTTTGCCTTCCTATGCTAATATCTTTATGCTTCAATGAGTTTTTCCTCTACAAGATCCCTTTGCATAGGAAGCATGTTAGACTTAAATGTGTTTGTTATTTTCTTCTTGATGCTCTCTTTTGTTCTTCAACTCTTATTCCTTATTCCTATGAGAGCATCATTAAAATCTTAAGCCTATCTTTATGGCTATAAAGAAAGAGCTCTAGGGAGACAACCCTTGTCATCTTTATTTTGAGTTTTTACTTTCAGTTGTTAGTGGTCTTGATGATTGTTACTACTGTAGCAACATCACTGTATCTTTATTTTCAATCTTTGTGCCAAGTCTAGCCTCCGATTGCAAGAAAGTTCAAAAGTTGTGACATGCTGTCCAGAAAACAGATTCTGTCCTTGGACGGAAAAATTAGCCTAAAATCACCAGATCATCTTTTTGATCTGAATTGTTTTGACAGCGTGCTCCATACAATTGACTTTCGAGCGTCTGTTCTGAGTTTTTTGATTCGAGTTGCAGAAGTACCCCTAAAAAATTCTTTACTACCTGCTCTTCTGTTTTTCACAGATTCTGCCACGTTTTGTCTCTCCTAACTTTTTCAAACCTTAAGCTTGTTTTTTCTTTGCAAAAACTTTTTGGCAATCTTGAGAAACAGTATCTCTTCAAGAATATCTTTATACCCAGTGGGGAAAATTATTTATTAAGGGTACTAACTTCTCTAATCATCTTATGATGAGTTATGTATGAAGTGAGTTTTCAAGTGTGCGATGGAAGATGATGAAAGAAGATTCGAGAGTGTCAAGCGCTCAAGCTTGGGGATGCTCCCGTGCATCCCCAACAAATATTCAAGGAGACCCAAGCGTCTAAGCTTGGGGATGCCCCCGTGCATCCCCTTCTCCATCAACAATCATCAGTTCGTCCTTCGTCTCACTATATTTTTATCACTTCATGTGTTATGTGCTATTCTTGGAGCGTCTCGCTCTTAGGTTTTATTTTTAGTTTTCTTTAGATTTGCTTGCTGTTCATAACAAGTTAGATCCCATCTTACTTTGTGTGGGAGAGAAACACGATCCGTTTGAACTTGAACTCCTCATAGGACTTGCATGCTTATTCTTTTAGCTGTGAGTTGTTCTTTTTCTTTTCTTAGCTGCTGCCCTGTTTAGTTGTAGTGCTTTAGTTTTCTTCTAGAGCTTTTCTTTTGTCTCAGGTTGCATGTTTTATCTTGTTAGAGAGTTTGCCTGTTGCACTGAGTTTTGTTTCTTGACTAGAAAGTAGGTAGTTGAAGTTGCTATTCTCTTTGTAGTAGTAACTTGCAATAGTTTTGAGGTATTGACTAGAGTAATGTTTGAACTTTTGGTGTCAAGAGCTCGATCCTATTAGTGATAGATGTCGTATTTTTGGCAATCTGTGTGTTTTTCAAAAACCAAAAAACCCATGTTGAGAACTCTAGCTACTAGATGGATCACTAACCTCTGGAGGGTTCGAATATTAGAGTACACTCACGTACCATGAGTCGAGGATGCGCAAGGATAACCAAACCCCCATACACTCCTCCTCGGGGTACCTGTCTCTTTGTGAACCTCCTGATTAGATTGAGAGTTACCGATAATAAGTGCATGAGTTCTTCGGACTAATGTGAGTATTCGAAAGTCGACACTTCCACCCACCTATATTTTTTCTAGCCTCTTCGGTACCGTGCATTGCCCTTTCTCACCTCGAGAGTTGGCGCATACTTCGCTGGTGCATCCAAACCCTTGGCACGATCTGCTCTGTCATCATAAGCCTCCTTATATCTTTCCTCAAAACAGCCACCATACCTACCTACAAGGCATTTCCATAGCCTTTCCGAGATACATTGCCATGCAACATCCACCTTCTCATGACTTGATCTTCATGTCATACATTCTACTTGCTTGATCGATGAGCCGCATGCTAGTTGGGCCTTGCCCTAATCATTGCTACATGACGCGCTAGTATCATTGCATATCTTGCTATCCTGGTAGAGGCATACATTTGCATCATGATAGTTATATCTTCTTTATGTGAGTACCTTTGTAAAATGTGAAAGATCTCCTATATTCTTGTAAAATATAGAGTGTTGCCCCTAAAGTGAGGAAAAGATCCCAAAGAGGACAAAATCAAAAGATCCCAAAGAGGACAAATGAGAGTTAAATAGAAAGAGCCATGGAGGCCACCAAAAAAATAGAAAAAAGAGAAAAAAGAGAAAAAGAAAAATAAAAAGAGAGAAGGGGCACACTACTATTCCTTTTGAGAGATCCACACTAGTACTTCATCCTCTATCCCTTGTACTCCATACAGATCATCATCATGCATATAGCTATGTGGGGACCTTCACACTATAGAACTTGGCTTGTATATTCCAATGATGAGCCTCCTCAAACGAGCTCTAGGTCTTCTTGAGCAAGCAAGTTAGATGCACACCCACTAGTTTCCTTGGAGATATTTTAGCTCACATGTGCATCCGTTGCATGGCAATCCCTACTCCTCACATCATATCTATCATATGGCCTTCTCTCGCCTATGATTGTCCTCATTGATGTGAGCCTTTCACACCTTTTTGTCTTCCTCCTCCACCTTCTTTCTGTTTCGCCTTTTAGGTGTCAACCTTCTTTCTCACGCTCATCCATTGCACGAGTGCTCAAAATATTGAAAGGGAGTGGATCAGTTTGACTTGTACCTGGCTAGTGGTCTGGGGACGAGTCAAGATAAGAATCCAAAGGAGACCAAGTGTGAAACTTTAGTAGATAGTTGTTCTCAACAACCTTTTTCTGTCTTTTTCCCAGTCCCCTGCTTGCACGCAAACACCATTTGGAGACATTCGAGTCACGGACAACGAGAGCTCTTGCACCCTTTGTTCTTTTGTTGCTTGTGTCAATGCTAATATAGACTCTTGCTTGTTAAGACTTGAATTGAATTGCATGATTTGATTGATTTACTTAAAAAGTCCTTATATGGTTGTGTGGCATGTCACCACAGAAATTATGCTTGTTATCATTTACCTACTCGAGGACGAGCAGGAATTAAGCTTGGGGATGTTGATACGTCCCAAACGTATCTATAATTTCTGCTTGCTCCATGCATGTTTTGTGTGACTTTGCCATGTTTTTCTTGAACTTTCATACACTTTTGAACCTATTTGGACTAACCTATTAACTCAGTGCACCCAGTTGCCAGTTTCTGTTTTCTGCCGTTTTTGTATTTCAAGTTTTCCGGCCATTAAAAGTGCTCCAAAAATTCCGGGAAAAATATATAAAAAATCAGCGCAACAGAAGCATCCGGAATCACCAAGAGAGGGATGGGGGGCCACCACCAGGCAGCCAGGAGGGCAGGTGGCGCGACCCCACCCTGGGCCGCGCCAGGGACCCTCCTGACTGCCTCGTGGGTCCCCTCGATGCCCCCATTCGCCTATATTTACCCCTCGGGGTGGAAACCCCTAATATCGACCCCTTTTCTCCAGAAGCAATTCCGATATTCGTCGCCATCATCGACAACCTTCGGGGGACCATAATTCCTCCGGATTCATCTCCATCGATGTTGCTTCCTCCCTCCATGAAGCGGGAGTAGTTCCTCCTTGGGGCTGAGGTTTCTACCAGTAGCTATGTGTTATTCTCTCTCTCCCATGATGTGATCTTCTTTGTGATCATAGGCTATGTTAATCTAGGGTGATCCCATGATATTTCCCCTTCCACTATGTATTGGATTGATGTACTCAATTGATCTTATCTAGTATAATCCCCGAGACCAAGGTGACAGCGGTCTATTGGACATGGGTTAGAAGAATATTATCATGAGTGATTTCCTCTTTTGTGTGATGATTGAAGATTGAGGTTCTCTTGGTGCTTGTCTTTGACTATCCTTGAGATATGTTGTGGTGATTGTGGTACTCTCTTTGGATAGCCACGGTGACATTGGGAAATCCATAGATTGAGAACTACGAACTTTGAGGTGTGCTTTTGTAGCCCTACATAATTCTCATCCTCTCTTGACCACAAAGGAATGACCTCCGAGTGCGTCTCCATTGCATGTTTTATGTGAAATATCATGTGATTAGACTATGTTAATGTTGTTGAGAGTTGCCACTAGTGAAAGTATGAAGCCTAGGCCTTGTTTCCATCATTGTTACACCGTTTGCACTCACTTTTGTTACATGTTTGCTTGCTGCATTTTTTATTACAGATTTATATTACTTTGTTTTGCCACACCTATCACCCATATTTTACCATCTCTTCGCTGAACTAGTGCACCTATACAACTCCTAGTTGTATTAGGTGTGTTGGGGATACAAGAGACTTCTTGTATCTTAATTGCAGGGTTGCTTGAGAGAGAACATCTTCAACCTCTACTTCCCTGAGTTCGATAAACCTTAGGTCATCCACTTGAGGGAAATTGCTGCTGTCCTACAAACCTCTGCGCTTGGAGGCCCAACATAGTCTACAAGAATAGAAGCGTGCATAGACATCAGCCAAACAAAAGGATCTTGAAGCAAAAGACTTGATAAATTCCAAGCTTCTCAACTTTCACGGTCACCCCGAGGAAAGGAAGGCAAGAGTTGCTCAACAATTGGGCATCTTGCATCTGGTTAGCGAGAAATATAGACACCAGATTGAAGGAGGAACTGTCCCCAGTGCTCCGAAGGAAAAGGTCGTGGCCCCAAGTGCCACCGAGAAAGTGGTGACTCCCACAGTCACGAAGGAAAAGGATGCAACCGCTAGTGCTGCGAAGAAAAATGTTGAGGCCCCTTGTGCTTCGAAGGATAAAGCTGCGGCCCCTAATACCGTAACAAAACCCGTTGCTGCTGCCAAGGCCACCAAGGAGGCCGAGAAGAAAGCCAAAGAGGCTAGGCAGAAGGTTCAGGCTGCTCCAGTTCCTCGAGCTTCCCCTGCTGCTCCAGTTGTGTTCGGCCCTCGTGCCGATGAAGAAAGCTCCAACAAAGGAGATTCTGCTGCAAATGCTGCATGGGATGCAGCACAGATTTCCAACGTACTTTGGCGTATGGCCACCACACCGAGCAAAGTCACTACCGAGGATGATGTCCCACCAGAGATACAAGAGCGAATTGCTCGATACATGATTCGTTGGGAAGAATATCTTACCCAGGATCGTAAGGACAAAGAACAAGAGAGGTTTTACACCCAGCAGCTTCGAGAAGAAACTGAGGACCTTGTGTCCCGATAGTTTTTCAAGACCAAGATTGCAACCCTTGATGAATCCAAAAGGGCACAGAAAGAAAACATAGCTGCTGTCAATGAAAAGGTTCGACAAATTGTATCTGCTATGTGAAAGGAGCACAATGAAGCCCTATCCAAGAGAAAATCTCAAAAGAGAAAGTCTGCTGCCCCAACCTCTGCGCGTGGGACGCCAGTGATCGAGAAAAATGCCAAGAAGCAAAAATCTGCTGAGGTCGTTGCTGCAACAGCACGACAGGATACTGACCCAACCCTCGCCAAGAAACCCACTCCACCCCGTAAGAAAACTCCACCACCTCGTCAACCCTCTCCACCACCCAACCCACCGTCACCACCTCATGTCATTCCATCGACCACCCCAGCCATCGAGCCCCAATCTCAAGTTGAGATCGAGCAACCTGCTCAGGTCGAGCAAGAACGTCAAGCCCCCATTCCATCTGCGCAGAAGGACTATTCATCTGCCCAGACTCTGAACGAAGGAGAAGAAGCCGATGTTGATATAACAACTGTTTCCTCCCGTCAAGATGATGCCGAAGGACAAAGTTCCGGCGATGCCAGTTCAAATGATAGTTCTTCCTCCTCATCATCAAACTCTTCGGACGAAGAAATGTTGGATGTTTTTGCCCAACTGAATGAAGATATGGAGGCTATGGAGACTGCGGAGACCGAGAAACATGCTACTGCCGACGAAGGAGATGCCGTCGAAGAACAGGCCGAGGAAAATGCTCCTGCACCCATCCCAGCTCAGGATATTGTCAATGTTCCATCTTCAATTCCTCGCCCTGCTGAGCCAATACTTTAAATGCCAGATAATGCTGCTAAAGTCTTTCCAGTCGATGAGCTGCTACATTCTGCTCATCCGAGAGAAATGTTGCCATTGTTCCGCCCTGATGTTCCTCGAGGAGGCCCTATCTTCAAGAGGCGGGAACACAAGCCATTTTTCTTCGGAACCAATCCCTACGAGAAGCCCAGGAATGCATATTCTCTTCGGTTTTGGACCCAAGAGCAAGCTATCTATTACACTCGTGTGCTGTACAACAAGGCGAGAGTTTTCCAACATCAGTACCTTGATATGCCTTCGGTGTACGCCACTTCATGTTTCGAGAATGTTGCAGAAACAATTGATGGTCTGCATGCTCATAAAATGTTTGCTCTCGATTGTGGCTACAATCCCGAGCTCATCAACAGTTTTATGCCACATTGTATGTCACTGGTGATCCTGAGAACTCGAAGACGTGGAAATTTCATTATATGATCCAAGGCCAAGTGTTCCATATGACTGTCGATCAATTTTTGGCCATCATCAATTTTCCTCGTTTCGAAGGATTACCACACAAGCTGCATGATTTGCCAGCTCCAACTCCTGCTAAATTTTCTTTGTTGATGAATCCAGATGTCATAGGATATCACTACCCTGCTAAGCCAAAGCCAAGGCATCTAGTTTTTGAAGCAAAGGCATGGTTCTATATTCTTTCGAAGACTTTGATGCCAATGCTCGATGTGCACGATGATTTTCCAATTCCTCACGATGTGAAACTTGCTCTCTTGAAGTTAGTCCACGGTCATCCCTTCGATTTTGAAGACTACTTCATTCGCACGTTGGTGTCTTGTGCTGATGATCACAATTCCCACAAGCCATTTGCACCCTGGCTGATGGCTATCTGCAATTACTCTCAGGACGTGCCATTCCCCGTATCAATTTTCCCCAAGATTTTCACTCCACCCGTAAGGGTAGTATTGAAGATTATTACTCGACCCAACGATCAGTTTGCAGATCACACTGGCATCCGCGCCCAAATGACTGAGCGCAATATTCGCTCGAGATTTATAAAGCCAGTGCACCACATGGAGGTTTCTCTTCGGTCCCAGCAAATGCTTCAACATCATATTGACCAAGATTTCCTTCAGAAGCAGAAGATGATGGATGAGATCAACCATTTGCGCAACATTGCCATGAACAACAATCAGATGTTGCGTGAATTTCTTCGCCGCGATTGGAAAGGGTTGCGCAAGTTCAATTCCCTCGGTCAACTTCAGCGCTGCGTCTTCGAAGAATATCCTCCACATCTCAACAGGAATTGGACTAATGATGATCGTGTTGATCGACCAGATTTCAATATTCCTTTGCTGCCGAAGAACAGGGACGTGCTCAGTGTTGATGATTACTATCACATCACCGTGAACACCATTTCCTCTGACTCCGACAAAGTTGAAGCGCCTCCTCGCCAAGCGAGAGTTTACTCTCCACTTCCTCGAAGCCCCAGGACCCCGCCGGAATCGCAACTGGAATCTTCTGGAGATCAACATTCCTTCAGAACGAAGATTACTCCTCCAGGCGGTCGCCCCATTCGTCGTTCCCCAACGCTCGCCGAATCTTCTCGACGTCGTCAGCGCCGCCCAAGCGAGTAGGGATTTCTTTCGACCCTATTCTCTCGACTTTTTGTACGCTGTGAAAAAAAGGGGGAGATGTAGTGGCATCGAAGAAATTATTTTTCCATCGGGGTTAAGGGCTTTGCTTTTCGGTCGTTGAACTTTTGAGTTTCTGAGTAGTTTCAACAAAATTTTGATTCATATTCGATTTGGTTGTAACTAACTCTAAGTAGGTCTGTGAACTGCCTTTTTTTATCGTAAGATATCTATCTGCTGCTTGCGATACTTAACCTTTTGCAGGAAGTTATCTTTCATATAAGTTCACAGGTGAATCGAGGACATTGCATTTTTTCATTGGATATTATCTGGAATGAAATTTCACTCACTAAGATTATGATGTTTTTCCCTCGACACTCTACTTGACAAATATGCACTTCACAAGAAATTCTTATCTTTCGTGCATACATCAAGGGGGGAGTATTTTATCGATCTTAGCAATGGTTTATCATCGAAAACTCAAAACTTTTTCAATTATTTATTGCTGCCTGTTTTGTCAACAATCGTCCAAAAAGGGGGAGATTGTAAGAGCATGTTTTGCCCCCGAAGGTTTTGGAAATTGTTGGACAAAGCAGAAGTGGAACTAATATTGTATTCGAGTATAAACAGATACTTAGGTTCGGAAAGAATGAAGTTTGCAAGAAGAAGGTCGAAGGACAACTCACTGCAGCGAAGCTGCAGTCAACTACCGAAACCTTTAAAGGAAGACTACCCCCAAAAATTTCGTTGAAGAAGAGGTCTCTCTCGAGTAAAAGCGCAACGAGGAGAAAGCTGAAGCTGGTCGAAGACTTAGTCTTTTTACTAGTTTCTCTTTATTTTCTTGAGTCGTAGGAAAAACCGTACTATCAAGAGGGGTTTGCTAGTTGAGATATTTGTCGAAGTGAATTTGCTCTGCTCAACCTAAACCCACGAAAGCCTACCGAGAGAAATCTTACTGAGTCGAGTGAATGGCTCGAAGGCAAAGTCATCGCACTTCGTGCCTTCGAGAGAGAACTCGTTCGGTAAGTCAGCTTACTTGTTCCTCAAGTAAAGCTGCATAGTGATTGGAATCCGACCGTTGTGGACACGCGTCAAGCGATCGCATCGGGTCACTTCAGTCATTTTACCCATCGGGATCGCCAACTATAAATACCCCGCACCTAACCGCCATTTCGGGTTGGCTGCTCCACTGAAGATTCTAAGACAGAAGTACTATGAGCCTCCCAAGAGAGATCCATCAAGAGAAAACAAAAACCCAAGTCTGAACTGAGTTGAGCAATTCACAGAGACTTAGGTCGAGATTAGCCGATCTTTTTATCTTGGAGAACTGCAAGTCTCCTAGACGGTTAGGCATCGCCTGTCAAGCAGTCAAAGAGAAATTGTCGCTGCTGAAGGAAGTTTGTAAAGGTCTCGGAGATGTCCTGAATCATCTTCCACGAGTGAAAACTAGACAACCTCGAGGAGTTTGTTGCAGTGGAGAATAGGACGGAGAGAGTTTTTCTCCAGGTAATCAATCACCAGTCCCTCCAACCAGGCGTAGCACTTTGCATAGTGTGAACTGGTTTACCAAACATTGTCGTGTCAGGCTCGTTTTCCTTCTCGCATTTACGTTAAGTATTTACTCGTTGCCTGTTTGTCTTTGATGTTTTCCTTCGCTCCCAATCCTTTCGAGCCATGCATGTCTTTCGATCTAGTATTTCCTTCGAGATGCCTTTAGTCCTTCGCAGATTCCATGAATTCCTTCTAAGTTCCTTAGAATTTTTAGAAGTGATCATTCACCCCCTCCCCCTCTGATCATTCTTGAGCTTTCAATATGGCATTTGGTTTCCGACAAGTATAGAGCTCAGCTCGAGAAAGTTGCAGCCCCCAGTAATGTGAAGGAAAAAAGTTGTGGCCCCTAGTGCCACCGAGAAAGTTGTGGCCTCTAGTGCCGCAAAGACCAAGACTGCAGCCCCTAGCCGCTGTGAAGGAAAATTTTGAGGCTACTGACGCCTCGAAGGAAAAGGTTTTGGCCGCAGGTGCCGTGAAGAAAAATGTTGCTGCCATCAAGGACACCAAGGAGGCCGAGAAGAAAGCAATGGAGGCACGGCTGAAGCCTCAAGCTGTCCAAATACCTCGTGCTGCACCAGCACTCGCTGCTCCTGCTGTTCCAGCTGCTCCAGTTACTCGAGAATATGAAGAGAGCTCGAACGAAGGAAATTCCTCCAACAAGACCGAGTGGGATGCGGTGGATATCATTGACACTCTTTGGAAGATGGCCCCCACTCCAAAAGATGTCACTCCCGAGGACTTTGTTCCGAAGAAAATTCAAGATCAAGTGGAAAGATACATGACTCGCTGGGCCGGGTATCTTGCCCAGGATCGCAAGGACTGTCACCAAGAGGTTTTCTATGCCAATCAACTTCGAGAAGAAACCGAAGACGCAATATCGAGAAAGTTCTTCAAGTAAAAACTCTCTGCACTTGCAGAATCAAGGCGAATTCAGCAGGAAAATATCATAGTTGTAAATGCTAAAGTCAGACATATTGTGGATGATGTGTGCAAATATCACAATGCTTCTCTCACCGAGAGACAATCTCGAAAGAGAAAGTCTTCCGAGAAAAATGCTGCCAAATCCTCTGGGCATGGGACGCCAGAGACTGCTAAGAAGAAGATGAACTATGTCGAAGTCGATATTGCATCAGCAAGACAAGATACTGCACCCCCTTCCCGAAAACCAGATCCACCCAAGGCACCAACTCCTCCCCGAAAAACAACTCGAACCAAAGCTCCAACTCCACCCCGTGCTCTCTCACCACCCCGACAAGCAACCCCAATTCCACCCCAACAATAAGCTGAGCCTAGTGCTCATGTTGAGACCGAGCACAATGCTCGTCGAATAATAAGCTCCTGCTCCACCTCCATCAACTGAGAAGGATTTATCCTCTTCCCGCACTGAACAAGAAGAGGAAAATGTGTATGTCATCACAGTTTCCCCTCACCATAATGCACCGCATGCATCTGACGAAGGCGATGCTGAAGATGATGGCTCTGGAGATGAAAGATCCAAAGGAAGTTCCTCATCCTCATATGCTTCATCAAACGAAGAGATGGTGGATGCTGCCGAGCAACTTGATGCTGATCTGGAGGCCATGGAAACTGAAGAGGCCGAGGAAGTACAAAATCTCGACGAAGGAGATGCCGTCGAAGATCAAGCCAAGGAAATTACTCCTATTGATGTTGTTCCCGCACAGGATATTGTCAATGTCCCATCCTCACAACCTCGAGCTGATGCCCCCAACCTACAGCTCCCAGAGAATGCCGCAGATGAACTTCCTGTCGATGAATTGCTGCATTCAGCTCATCCCAGAGAAATGCTGCCCTTGTTCCGCTCTGATGTTCCTCGAGGAGGCGCTATCTTCAAGAGGCGAGAACACAAGCCATACTTCTTCGGGCCCAATCCTTATGATTCCCCAAGGAATGCTTATTCTCTTCGGTTCTGTACCCAAGAACATGTAGTCTATTATACTCGTGTACTGTACAACAAGGCGAAGATTTTAAAACACCAGTATCTGGACATGCCTTTGGTGTATGCAACATTGGTTTCGAGAACATTGCCGAAACAATTGATGGACTTCATGCGCACAGAATGTTCGCAGTCGACAATGGTTTCAATCATGAGCTCATCAAACAGTTCTACGCCACTTTATATGTCATTGGAGATCATACCGAGCCAAACACTTGGAAATTTGACTTCATGATCCAAGGCCAAGTTTTGGTAGTGATCAATTTACCTCGTTTCGAAGGTTTACCACACAAGCTGCATGATCTGCCATCCATGACTCCAGCTGAATTTTCTACACTGATGAACCCGGATGTAGTCGGAGATAATTATCCTGAAGAACCCAAGCCGAAGCATTTGATCTTCGAAGCTAAAGCTTGGTTCTATATTTTGTCAAAGACATTGATGCCAATGTTGGATGTTCACGATGATTTTGTCATTCCCAACGATGTGCAACACGCCATAATGAAGCTAGTCAATGTTCTTCCTTTCAATTTTGAAGACTACTTCATTCACACCATGGTATCCTGTGCTGATGATCACATATCCCTCAAGCCCTTTGCACCATGGATCATGGCTATCTGCAATTACTCTCGGGACGTGCCATTCCCCGTAACAATATTCCCCAAGATTTTCACTCCATCAGTTAGGAAAGTATTGCAGGTTGTTGCTTGACCCAATGATCCTTTTGCTGAGCACACATGCATTATGGACCATATGACTGAAATAAACATTTGCTCAAAATTTATCAAGCCAGTTCATCATATGGAGATTTCCCTTCGTACTCAATAGATTTTTCAGCACCACATCGATCAAGATCTCATGCAGAAGCAAAAGATGATGAATGAAATCAATCACCTATGGAACAATTCTATGAACAACAATCAACTTCTTCGAGAATGCCTTCGCAGGGATTGGAAAGTACTCAGGAAGTTTAATTCTCTCGGTCAGCTGCTGCGCTGTGGATTCGAAGAACATCCTCCTCATCTGCAAAGGCAATGGACTAATTATGATCGATTAGATCGCCCAGATTCCAACATTCCCATGCTACCGAAGAACAGAGATGTGCTCTGCGTGGACGACTACTATCATGTCACTTTAGATGTTGTCTCCTCCGACTCCAGCTCTGAAGAATATCAACGTACCGCGAGAGTTTACTCGACACTTCCTCGAAGCCCCAAGACTCCTCCGAAATCACAACTCGACTCTTCTGGTGATCAGCACTCCTTCCGCACGAAGATTACTCCTCGTGGTTCTCTCCCCTACCGACGCCTTCCTTTGACAAGGCCATACGCTTCATCGCACGTGGAAACTTCTCAACGTCGTCGCCCTTCAAGCAAGTAGGAATTCTTTCGACCCCTTCTCAAAATTTTTGTTCAATTATTGACAAAAGGGGGAGAATTTATTGCATCGAAGAAATAGTTTGCAGACGGGGTTAAGGGCTTTTGCTATTTGGTCGTTGAACTTTGAGTTTTGAGTAGTTTCAACAAACATTCGTTTCATATTTGATCTAGTTGTTACTAACTCTAAGTAGGTATGTGAACTGCTACCTTTATAGTAAGATATCTATCTACTATGCTTGCAATACATAATCTTCTTGCAGGAATTTATCTATCACATAAGTTCACAGGTTATTCGAGGAGATTGCATATTTCTCATTGAATATTTTCTGGATTGCAATCTTGCTCGCTAATATTGGTGTTTTTCCCTCGACTCAGTCCTTATCTAATATGCACTTCTATAAAAAATTATCGTCCGTGCATACATCAAGGGGGAGTATGTCATCTATCCTAGCACTAGTTTATCATCTAAAACTCTACACTTTTCAATTACTTATCGATGCCTGTTTTTCAACAATCGTCCAAAAAGGGGGAGAGTTTAAGAGAAAAAATTTCCCCCGAGGTTTGGAGATTGTTGGACTGTAACATCCCAAAATTCTCCGAATTTTGGAATGTTAATAAAATTAAATAGATAATGATTGTTTGATTGATGTGTTTGATTTTCTCTGGGATTTAAAACTTTTGGAGTTTATTGAATATTAAAAAGAGAGGGAATAAAAGGACTTTTCCTAATATTCATAATTGGTGTTTTTGGAATTTATTATTTTAAAACAAACCAACAAAATAAAATTAGAGAAGGTAATATGACTCCTTCAACATATTAAAAGTTTGGAAAAGGTTTAAATCTTTATTGGAATTCTTTTGAATATTCAAAACATTTTTCAACACAGGGCAGTTCGCTGGAGAGGATATAAAATGACTTATCCCCATTTTAATTTGTTGAAAAATGGTTTAAATTATTATTGAGAGACTTTTAAATTTTACTTTGGAGTTATGAATATTTTCTAAAAATATTTTTTTGGAATTTATTTATGCTCCGGAAAAGTTTTTAAATCAATTTTCGGAGTTTTCGGTATTTTTAAAATGCCGGAAAAGTATTTTAAAATATTTAAAAATAAGTTGCAAAGTTTTTATTTTATTTTAATATTTTGGTCAAGCGAAAAATTCAATTTTATTATTTTAAAAATATTGGCGAAGACGGAATTTTAAAATAAATTTCCGTGATTTTTCCAATATTGTTTTGGGCCTAATGGGCCTGCTCTGTTTTTTTTCCGCGGACTGATTTTGTATTTATCTTGGATTTACAAAAAAAAAAGATTAGGGGCTGGCTATAAATAGCCCCGATTAGGGATAAATTATTTCCGCTTAGCGTTTTTAGGGTTAGACTAAACTAATCCGCGGGACCCGCCGCCGCCGACGTCATCGCCGGAGTTCGCCGGAATCTCGCCGGAGCTTCGCCAGAAAGTTCACCGGAGTTGCGTTTTTGCGTTTTTTCGAGGTAATTTTTCGCCCGCATCGCTGCCGGAGCCGTCCCGTGCCCTAACACCACCGCGCCGCCACCCCCGGCTGCAGCCGCCGCGCCGCCGCCGCTCGCCGGAGCGAGCTGGCCGGCCGGAGCGCCGCCACCGCGCCATGGCCGCGGGCTCCACGCCGCGCGTCCCCGTGCGCCCCGCCCCGGTGCGACCCCGCGCGCCCCTGGCCTTCCGCCCGCCGCGCCCACGCCTGGATGGCCGGTCGCCGCTGCCCCCCTGCCGCGCTCGCCCGCCGGCCCTTGGCCGGAGCCGGCCTGGCCGAGCTCCATGGCCGAGCCAAGCCATGGCCATGGCCCCCTGTGCTGTGCTGCGCGTGAGGTAGAAGAAGAAGTTAGGAAAAAAAAGTAAAAAATAAAACGTTTCGATTTTTTTTTCCAGATCTGGATCCAAACCGCCCAGGGACCCAATCGCGTTTTTCGTAAAAAAATTATTTACGTACGGGCCCTTTTTACAGTAGAGCACCCCGGTACCCCCGTTTTTCACCCGATACCGTTTTTGCGACTACTTTTTAACCGTAGCTCGGAATCGAGTGATTCCAGTTGCATTGCGACCGTGTAGAAATTTTCTAGCCAGTAGTCCTAGTGTTACAGAAGTTTGAAGTTTTTAAATTTGGGTCCCAAGCTGATCCAAATTTGAACTTCCGGCAGCCGTAACTTTTTACCGGTGCGCCCGTTTGCGCCGTTTCTTTTTGCGTTGGATCACTTGTTCCATGTATTTTCTGTTTATACCTTGTGTGCAAAAAAATTCACAAGTTTATTGATCTGTTTAATTTCAAATTCAATTCTATGTTGCAATTGCTATGACCTGCGTTGTAGTATTCCGTTTCACGTGATTCTTTTGGCATATTGGATCATATGAGACATCTTATCGGCAATATCCACATACCATTCATATTGCTATGATATTTACCTTGATTCCATAATGCCTTGATCATACTCTTGTTTCGACAACTCTTTATCTGTTGACTCTCTCGAGTTCACGTTCCACCGATCACCTTCGAGCACATCCACACCTTTGCCCTTCAAAACCTTTTGTTTTGTTGCTAAAACTTTAGTGATTGTTTTGTTTATCTTTTGTTTGTCTTCTGGTGTGATTGCTTATTGAGTTCTTTCGTTGACGATAGATTTCTCGGAGTGTGACGAATAGAGTTGACTGGAACGTGGGAGCGAAGATCTTCATCGAATGTATAAGGCAAGTGATACTTTGACCATACTCATACCTATATTTTCTATATGCATTATGTTAAGATTATCACCCTATTGCATGATAGGTAGTTTATTATTCTGTTGCTGCAAAACCAGTTAGGATAGCCATATGTCTTGACTTGTCTACCGTAGATCAACCTAGCCGTGTTGTTACTTATTTGCTATGCTTTGTAGACGTGGTTTGGGTTGTGAGAATTCAAGGAGTGCATGTGAGCTATTTAATAACTTGTGTAGCAACTGTTTAATAAATAGAAATCACTTCTGGACGGGCAGGGAGTGCTTCCTGGGGGCTCGTTCCTTATCTAAGGCCGGGACCAGGTTGTACCCCTAATGGTTGGTTTGGTGGTCGAGAATACGTCATGGCGAGTACCCTCTGACGTAGTGGGTGCCGTCCAGGCTAAAAATATCAGACATACTTGGTGACTAGAAGCTTACATGTACAGCCGCTGGCCATATGGGCTCTGGCTTAGTTGAGTATGATGTAGGAAGCCTCTCCCGTGCAATGCCAGCAGATGTAGATGTGATAGGTGGTACCGGCTTTCCGTTGGGGGTAGGTGACCTCTTCTGAAAGACTTCGTCTCAATCTTCGGGTTGAGTCCAGCGGGGAAAGTGTACTAACCTCTGCAGAGTATAAACTAATCATGATTAGCCGTGTCCCCGGTTATGGACATCCTTGAGCTACTAGACATTACTGTTATTGGAGGATCTTGACAGATGAATCACCATAATAATTTGAGTGCGCCAGATTTTAAATAAAGGGTGTGGTGTTGGAACTGGTGTGCCCAGTTCATTCTTAAGTAGTAAGTTCAAGTTAAATTTTTGACTAGTTTAGTTCAGGAGAAAATTGGATTTCTGCAAAACTAAACCATAAGCCTTTCCTTTGACTTACCTTGCATGTAGTTGTAGGTCCTTTATATAAACTTTTCCGTGTCACTTGCCGTACAAATCAGATGTACTGACCCGTTGTCGGGCTGTAACCTTCGGTGTTGCAGGTTTTTCAGACGATCAGTAAGGTGCGTTTAGGGGTTGCGAGTCTACACTCAGCATGTTCGCATGTGGCTGTCTATGGACTCCATGTTACTTGCTTTTGCTTCCGCTATATTTATATTGAATAAGCTAGCCTTGAGCTATGCAACTTGTTATTTATTTACTCTGGATCATACGTTGTAATAATGATGCACTTGTACTTTGATATACATCTATAATACTGTGTGTGCTAGCGAGTTCAATCCAGGGACTGGCACTTGAGCACAGAGACTTCAATTCTGTGTGAATTGGGTCGTTACAGATGGTATCAGAGCAGTGTGTTGACTGTAGGTTCGTAACCCTAGAAAATGGATAGAAAAAGCCATAGGCACAAAATTATTTTATCACTCCTTGACCCCTTACTCTCTGGACTAGTATTTCTCATCTATTATTCATCTTCTAAAATTTCTCACCTTTTTTTTACAACAAATACCCCTTGAGTTGTTTATACCTCGGAAGACAAGACATTTGAGAAGAACATCATCAACCTCGGGGATCAATTGGAGTTATGATTACCGGAACTAGAAAGAATAACCTACGGTGATCAATAAGTGTCGGGACCCGGGGTTAGCGTATGCAAGTCCAATTAAGGCATAGTCATATGGAGAGCCGAGAACCGTACCCACTTGTCTAAGCAGACAAGGCCAAGCACAGAACGTTCTCGGAAAGCATCGTACGTGAGGGGCATCCCATCAAGGCCGGATGATCAACTGAGATGGGTCCTCATCATCCGCACACAAGTCTAATGATATGGGTGGTGAACTCCCATATTCAAAGACAAGTCGCCTCAACCATACTATCGACTATCTCATAACTCTTACATAGACTTACTCCAGCCCGATCACTTAGTCGGGGTCTAGGGCGGGCTCGATCATACCACAAAGTGTGCACGAGACAGAGTCTCGAACAATCGCATCGCGATGCCCCAAGCTGCGCACATCTAAGGGCCACTTGGTGTATGAAAGACCGCCAGCCAGAACACAACTAAGGTCTCGAAAACCCATACAAAGACATGCATGTTATAAACATACACGCAGCACACATGCCTTGTATGAACAACAGGTACCATTGCAATCCTCTACAAAGTGTACAATTTTATTGATAACTCTTATAGAGTGCAAAAAGAGATCACAAACATGTGATCCAACATTACAACACACACGGAAGCAAATTATGTCTGAGTACAGACAAGTTTAACACATGGCTTAAGAAGCCTTATTTAAACACAATCCCTCCACGAGGGAACCAGTCGTCTGACTGGGACTAGACTAGTTGGTCTTCAGTCGTCCAGCTCGATGAAGAAGCCACCTTCGGGGTCAGTTGCATCATCTAAAACATAGATTAAGCAAACGTGAGTACAAAGTCGTACTCAGCAAGACTTACATAGGAGCTATACTACTCATGCACATGTATCAAGGTAAAGGGAGGTGGGGTTCACTTGCAGAAGTGCCAGCTTTGACTTGGCTAATCCTGAACTACGAGTACCAGACTTTGAGGTAAGAAGCGTACACAAGTCCACTACTTTCTCCAACCAATTACACCACTATGGTGCCTTCCTCGACTTCCCCACGAGAAAGCACGCCATAGCACTCACACTTATCTTGGTGTGTTTTAGAAGTATCCAGTTCAAGTTGTCTAATAATCAAGCTAAGATTTCCAAGCAGTCCATAACCGCGGACGCGGCTATTCGAATAGTTTTGTTAACCTTGCAAGGGTGTACCTCTACACACACATGATCATCACTTACCGCCTTTGATCTCGACACCATTCAAGGGGTGCCAGCGAGGATGCTCACCACAACTGTTACCTCATAGCCGATCTAGTCCGAGAAAGGCGCCTACTTGGGTTGGTTACCACAATCGTGAACCCGGCCGGTTTACCGAAGTGGACCCAAGTGATGTGTGCGTGGTGCATAAGCCGGTCTCGGATGAGCCGTTCTCTCACTTAGCATCCAGGCCACAGACCTACCAGAACTCCAAACTATTGCGACATCTGGACATCGAAAGGGATGAGTTAGTAAGTTGAGAGGGGTCAGTGAGCCCAATGTGTGGTTGTACTCTTCATCTTGGATCACCACACAAGAACTCGTACTAGGGCGGTGTTCAACGAGACAACCCACCGTGTACTCCTACACAACCTCTCATCGTTCACCTTGTATTAGGGTCGATTCACCAACACTTTTCTACCAACATCAACATGATCATTCCCATCCCGACTCACATCACAGTAACAACATGGTATCATACTAAGCATGCAATAAGCAGTAACATTGCAGGGCCCACATGATATCAAACAACTCCGACATTTGCTAGGATTGTGGTTTGCTTACTACTGTGACAAAATGATAGGTCATGCAAAGGAATGGGTTCATCTATGCGGTAGAAACGAATCATGGTGATCATCCTAAACAATGCATAAGCGAGACATGAGAGGGAAGTGGGATTTTATCGACATGATCAATGGGGGTTTGCTTGCCTTGCTGACGAGGTTCGGGTTCGGGGTCTTCAACGTAGGGGGTGACCTCGGGTTCCGGCTCCACTTCTATCAGCAACATGACAATCATAGGATCAACATAATGTACAATGCACAATCACATGAATAAGATTGAAAGGGTGATGTTCATGGTACTGATGTGTTGAGCATTCCATTTAAATGGAGTATATTGCAAATTGAATTGCAAATTCAAACTCCACATTTGAATTCAAATTAACCAAGTTGCATGTGACATAGTTTGATCATTTTGAACCTTTTGGAAATGTGTATGATATGCCTCTGATGTGTGATTGAAATGTAGCATGTTGCCATGGTTCAAGTTGCAAAAATATTTGATTTGAATTTGATTTAATTCCATTTAAATCAAATAGCAAATGCTACTGATCACATTTTAAATTCAACTCAAACAGAGTTCAAAGGTGCATATGTGGAAAGATAATTTTCTCCTGATCATTTTTCATATATTATTTGTCCAATTTGGAGTTAATATGAATTTTCTATGAATTTCCAAAGTTTGGGGTATTTTCTGGAATTTCTGGAATTTCTTTAATTCAAATAATCTCTGGAAATTCATTTAAATGATTTAATGCGTCAGGCTGACGTCAGGGGGGGGCTGACAAGAGGGTCCCACCTGTCGGTGGCTGGGTTCAATTAACCGGTGGGTTAAGTTAATCCAGTGGCTTAATTAAGCCACTGGGCCCACTGGTCAGTGACCCAGGTGGTCATTAGCTAGGTGATTAAGGGGGGGGGGGCGGGGGTTTGGCTGACACGCCGGGGACTGGAGCCGCGGCGGCGACTCGCCGGAATGGCCTAGGGGCCACGAGAGAGGAAACGGAGGGCATCGGCGTGCTCCTGGAGGTCTTCCGCGTCGTCTGGAAGTAACAGGGGGTCACGGGGAGGTCGGGAGCGACGACGGCGACGACTCCGGCGGAAACAGAGAACCGGCGAGGTCGTAGTCGAGGCTAGGGGGCACGGATTTAGCTGGGACTTGGTGCAAACGAACGCTAGTGCACGTAGGATCCAAACGCGCGCACTAGGGCATCAACAGAGGCACGAGAGCGAGTTCTAGGTCGACCATGGCGGCGAGGTTTCTCGGTTCCCATGGTGGATCCTGCTAGAGGGAGCAATCCAGGGGGAGAAGAGAGGGGTTTTGCTTGCGAGCTCACCCTGAGTCTAACTGGAACGACGGCTTTCTCGGGGAGGCGCTGGTGTTGCCGGAATTTGAGTTCGATCCACGGCGGCCGGCGATGAAGACGACGAAGCTAGCGAGCTCGTGGAGGCGTCCGGCTCCGATTCCTTCTGCAGGTCGATGAAGACGACGACGACGAACTCCCTGGACACCTTGGTTTGGCTCCTCGACGTCGATGGCCGTGAGTTCTTGCGATGGCGAGCGGCGGCGCTCTCGGGTGGAGGAAGAAATCGGCGAAGGAGGAGGAAGGAGTCGCGCTGGAGGGGAGGAATGAACTGGGGCGGCTGCGAGACGTCTCCAGGACGCGAGAAGAGGCCACGGGGAGGCCTGGAAGCTCGAAGGCGTCGAGGTGGCGTCCACGGCTGGCTCGGTGGCATTCCACCGAGCAGCTTGGAGGCGCGGGACGGGGAAGAAGACCCCGCTGCCCCTGTGGGCCGGCTGGTCTGGGTGGGCCGCTCTCGCCTGGGCGCCAGGTAAGCTTTTCTGTTCCCTTTTCTATTTTTCTTTTCTGACATTTGTTCTGTTTAGCTAAATAAAATAGCTAAACATTTTTTTAAATGCTGAAAATTTTTATGTGGCCTCATAATAGTATAGACCAGCCACTCATAAAGTTTCAACATTTTTAAAATTCAAATAATTTGAATCTTAACTCAAATAGGGGTATTTCTTTAATTCCAAGGCACTGTTTGAATATTTGAAAAATCTATGAGCATGGGGTGGGTCCCACATCACTTGATATGTGATCACACTCATTTATAAGACTTTTCAAAATTCTAACATGAAAATTTTGGAGAAGATTTTTATCTGGCCTTTTGAATTAATTCATCTGGGGGGTGTTCCTTCTCCCATTTGCTTTTGATTTGATTTCAAAGATTTCTTTTGAAATTTTGACATGATGCAAGACTACTAACTAACCCTTGCACATTACCTAACAGAGGGTTCTGACAACTCGCCCCCACTCAACAGAATCTCGTCCCGAGATTCAGAAGTCTGTGGGAGGAAGGTGGGGTACTCGGCAGTGAGACGGTCTTCTCTTTCCCACGTAGCTTCTCTTTCAGAGTGGTGTGACCATTGCACTTTCAGAAACCTAATCTTCTGACGACTAGTGACAGCTCTGCGGAATCAAGAATACGAACGGGGTATTCTCGATAAGAAAGGTCATCTTGGAGATGAAGCGCTTCGTGGTCGACTTCGCGGATGGGGTCCTTGAAGCAACGCCTGAGTTGGGACACATGGAATACATCGTGTACTCGGGAAAGGTGCGGGGGTAGTTCAAGTTGGTAGGCAACTTCTCCACGTTTAGCAATAATGCGGAAAGGTCCGATGTAACGTGGGGCCAACTTGCCTTTGATACAGAAACGTTGGGTTCCCTTCAGAGGAGTAACCCGAAGGTAAGCCTTCTCATCCAGATTGTAGCTCTCTTGCCTATGATGACGATCATAGTAGCTTTTCTGACGAGACTGGGCTGCTTTCAATTGATCACGAACAATGCGAACTTGCTCTTCTGCTTCCTTGATCATGTCCGGTCCAAAGAATTGTCTTTCACCGGTTTCCGACCAGTTTAGTGGTGTTCGACATCGTCGTCCATAAAGGAGTTCAAAAGGAGCCATGTTCAGACTAGATTGAAAACTATTGTTATAAGCAAATTCGGCAAATGGAAGAGACTTCTCCCAATTCTTTCCGAATGAGATAACACAAGCTCTGAGCATGTCTTCAAGAATTTGGTTAACCCTTTCGACTTGACCGCTAGACTGAGGATGGAAAGCTGTACTAAAGGAGAGATGAGTTCCCATAGCATTCTGAAAGCTTCCCCAAAATCTAGAGGTGAAAAGGCTACCGCGATCAGAATTGATTTCCAAAGGAACACCATGAAGGGATACAATTCTAGAGATGTACAAGTCCGCTCACTGGCTAGCAGTTATAGACTCGCGAACCGGAAGGAAGTGAGCAACTTTGGAAATCCTATCTATGACAACGAAGATGGCATTGTTTCCTTTCTGGGTTCTTGGAAAGCCGGTGATGAAGTCCATACCGACTTTGTCCCATTTCCACTCGGGAATAGACAAAGGTTGAAGTGTACCAGCAGGTCTTTGATGTTCTGTCTTAATGCGACGACAAACATCACATTCGGCAACAAATTGAGCAATGTCTCTCTTCATCCTAGTCCACCAAAATCTCTGGCGTAGATCTCGGTACATTTTTGTGCTACCGGGATGAATCGAGAGGGGTGTGTCATGGGCTTCCTTGAGGATGAGTTGCCTTAGTTCCCTATTCTTAGGTACTACCAAACGATTTTCAAAGAATACCGTTCCTTTGCTATCTGTGGAGAAACATTTAGCAACTCCGCTAGCAATGTTCTCCTTGATCCAGCGAACACCTCGTGCACGCCTTTGGGCAACTATGATTTGATCCTCAAGATTTGGTTTCGCCACCAAGGTAGAAAGATAGCCATGAGGAACAATTTCAAGGTTGAGCTTGCGAAAGTCCTCATGAAGAAGTGGTTGATACTGTTGTAACATGAGGTTGTTACAATACGACTTACGACTTAGTGCATCAGCCATGACATTGGCTTTTCCTGGGGTGTAAGAAATTACTACGTCGTAATCTTTTATCAACTCAATCCAGCGTCTTTGCCTGAGATTAAGATATGGCTGGGTGAAAATATATTTGAGGCTTTGGTGGTCGGAATAAATCTCGCAACGATTACCAAGGAGGTAATGTCGCCAAGTTGTTAGGGCATGAACTACGGCAGCGAGTTCAAGGTCATGGGTAGGATAGTTCTCTTCATGTGGCCGCAACTGGCGTGAAGCATAAGCTACCACATGTCGATCTTGCAGAAGTATGCATCCTAACCCTTGTCGTGATGCGTCACAATAGATCTCGAAATCCTTTTTGGTGTCTGGAGGTGCAAGTACAGGTGCAGAAGTCAATCTTCTTTTTAGCTCTTGAAAGCTTTCCTCGCACTTGGAAGTCCATAGGAATTTCTTATCTTTCTTGAGGAGTTCAGTAAGAGGCTTTGCAACTTTAGAAAAGTTCTCGACGAAGCGACGGCAATAGCTGGCTAGGCCAAGAAAACTCCTAACTTGCTTAACCGATTCAGGTGGAGTCCAGTCAAGGACGGCCTGAACTCTCTCGGGATTCACAGCAATGCCTTTTGCAGAAATCACGTGGCCTAAGTAGGTCACTTCTGGTAGCCAGAATTCACACTTGGAGAATTTAGCATACAGGTGATGCTCTCTAAGTTTCATCAATACCAGCCTTAGGTGTTTGGCATGATCTTCTTTGTTCTTCGAGTATATAAGGATGTCATCGAGGTAAACCACGACGAACTGGTCCAAATACTCCATGAAGATCGAATTCATCATGCGTGAAAAAGTGGCGGGGGCATTGGTTAAACCAAAGGACATGACGGTGTACTCGTAAAGACCATAACGAGTAGTAAAAGCCGTTTTGGGAATGTCCTCGTTTCGGATTTTGATCTGATGATAACCTAATCTCAAATCCATCTTTGAGAAGACAGAGGATCCTGCAAGTTGATCATAAAGATCATTGATCCTGGGCAATGGGTACTTGTTCTTTATCGTCGCTAAATTTAGCGGGCGATAGTCTACGCACATCCTTTCTGTTCCATCTTTCTTCGTTACGAACAGAACGGGGCAACCCCCTGGCGATGAGCTAGGGCGGATGAAGCCTTTCTCCAACAAAGCTTCCAGTTGGGTTTTAAGCTCAGCTAACTCACGTGGGGCCATTTTGTATGGGCGTCTAGAAATTGGTGCGGTTCCTGGGGAAAGATCCACTATAAACTCTACACATCTGTCGGGTGGCATTCCCGGCAGCTCTTCAGGAAAGACATCCGGGAAGTCACGAACCACCGGAATATCTTCAAGTTCGGGAAGGGGAAGTACATTCAAGGAATGCACTTGGGTTCTTGTTCTGGGTGAGGTATAGTTGACTGTTTTGCCTGAAGGGTGGGTGAGTTTCACGGATTTGCCTTTGCAATCCAGGTAGGCATTCTGTCTTGATAGCCAATCCATGCCAAGGATGACATCAATGTCTGAAGACTTGAGGGCTATGAGTGAAGCAAGGAATACTAAACCCTCAATTGCAATCTGATTACCATGGCTTACTCTATCAGTTTGCCATCTTGACCCTGGAGTTTGAATAATCATTGGAGTGGACAATTCAACAAAAGATAACTCATGACGAAGTGCATAACTTTCCGACATGAATGAATGAGATACTCCTGGGTCGAAAAGAACGGAAGTAGGAACATAATTGACTGGGAGCGTACCAAGAATGACGTCAGTGGTGTCATCAGTCTCTTCGGCGGCGATCTGGTTCACACGTCCACGAGTGGCGGGAGGAGCGGGTTTGGCGGTGTAGACCTTCTGGGGTGGCTTGCCACGACCATTGTTGTTGTTGTTGTTGCCTCCGGCACGGGGTGGAGCGTTCTGGTGCTGGATCTGGTTCTGGGGACACTCGCGAGAGTAGTGGCCTGCCTGACCACACTTGTAACAGGCTCCGAAAACAGTGCGTGGAGCTGGGTTATTTGGTGGAGCTGGGTGGAACTGGGTTGGTGGACGAGGCGCCACATAGGATGGCCTCGGGGGGTTGTTCTGGCGGAACATGCTGTTTGGGATCCAGATCTTGCGCTTCTGGGAACCAGAGCTGGATGAACTGTCATCTCTAGGGTGTTTGCGGAAGTCGTTGGGGGTGTTCATGTCCTCTGCTTTGATGGCCTTGTTGACAAGGACCTGGAATGTGGCAAAGTCATGAAGATTGAGCTCACGACGAAGTCCAGTGTTGAGGCCACGACGGAACCTCTCTTGTTTCTTGGAGTCGGTGGAGACTTCTTCGGTAGCATAACGAGCCAGTCGGTTGAACTCACGACTAAACTCATCAACGGTCCTTCTACCTTGAGTGAGGTTACAGAACTCCTCACGCTTGCGGTCCATAAGACCCTTGGGAATGTGGTGCTCACGGAAGGACGTGCAGAATTCCTCCCAAGATGCGGGCGGTCCAACGGGACGCATATTCAGAAAGTTCTCCCACCAAGAGCTAGCTGCACCTTCGAGGTGATAGGTGGCATAGCTGACCTTGTCACCAGTTGCAACACGGCCTGCTTGGAGCTTCCTCTCGATGCTGCGAAGCCAGTCATCGGCGTCAAGGGGCTCGGTGGAGTAACAAAAACCGGGGGATGAAGTCGTTCAGGGACACCAACTCATTGCGCTGCTGAGTGGTGTTGCGAGCAATGACTTCCAACAGATGGTGAGAGTCTCAGCGGTTCGTCTCGACTTCCATCAGAACCTGTGCCATCGTGGGTGGGGGTGGAAGGTTGCCTTCCTCCTGGTCATTCCCACGACCCTGGTTACGACCAACCTGGCCACGGGTTCCTTGAGACATCCTGAAGGAAAAAAAACCAAAGTCAAACAGAGTTGATTGGGAGAGTCTAAACAAGGTATTGAAGTACTGGAAGGATTACAGAGCAAAGGAAGTAATCATCTTGACAACATGGTGATAAAAGCGTACAAGCCATATATTCACAAGCTGTCATACAAGCCATACATCGTTGTAGTACAAGCACCAAGCTAATACAAACGTAATGAAGATGATACATCCTTCAGAGGCACTCTGACTTCCTATACATTATTTATCTAAGCCTCTGGAATCTTAGACACCTTGCTTACAATATACTAAGATACTACTACATCATCACTAAGTAAGACCACAGGAGGTCTCACTCATCTCCATCTCCATAGTAGTCCTCGTAAAAGTTACCCGCGTATCCAGGTAGCTGGAGGTGACCATCGGAAAACACGGAGGCTTGTGGACCCTGATATCAATTTGGGCAAGGATGGGGCCTAGGTCCAGCGTAGGGTGGAAGCAAAGGACCACGGGGTGGAAAAATGCCTCCAATCTCGGGCCAAGCAACTCGAGAAGGCATCTGAGTCCTCACTGGGTAGATCGCATCATGCTCAACTGATCCAACAATCACAAAGGGTGCCAAAAGTGTCAGTGCTCGATACAGACGAACACGGGTGGCGTGGAGCTCGAAACGGAGAGCGCGTGCATCACGATCTCTGTCACTAGCAAACCTAGCAGTCATCTGAAGTGCGGGATCTTCTGGAGAGTGATCTGAGTAGAGTTCGGTGTAATATCCCTCTTCTCCTAGAAGTGCAGCAGGGATATAGCAGAAATAGGTCTCTCTCAGCAAAGTGTGCTCCTCTCTCAGCAGTGTCATACATGAGTATGCAGCATCCTGCACAGCCATGTTCTCGGTAACGCCAATGCCATGTCCAAAGTGGATAGGCTGGGTGACTCCAACGTGGTGCGGATAGATCCGGACAATGCAGTGGAACTGCGTCTGGTTGAAGTCGTGAAACTGCTCCTCGACGGTGTACTCAGGGTACCACCGATATCCCACATAGGACATCATCTCGATCAACGTGGTGGGATGGCCACGCACACCGAGGCACCTGGTCAAATGAACAATCTGTCGAGGGGGAAGATATGCCATCTAAAACAGAAGGAGTTTGCAAATGCATCAGATTATGAGATAAACCTGGAATCACTCGGACAGCATAACGGCTGTAATTGTAAGAAATGACAATTTCTTACACAATTTCTTACAATCATGAAAAACAACACTTACATACGATGTAATGAAACATGGAGCATAACCACTCTAAAAAACCGATCACAACTTTCCTACGGCTACAAGGAAGCAAACAACGAGATGTTCTAATCAGACAGAGGAGAGCCTAGTCCTATCTTCCCGTAGAATAAGATGAGGGTGACTCAGAACTCAGAACGAAGGGGGTAAGGAGAAAAAAGAAGCCTTACGTTGTTCCCTTATATACCCAGAGTAACTATATAACTATAGAAGGCTAGACTCGACTTCGGCCAAGGCTACTAGTCCTACAGTCAGTCCTGCTCTGATACCAAGTCTGTCGGGACCCGGGGTTAGCGTATGCAAGTCCAATTAAGGCATAGTCATATGGAGAGCCGAGAACCGTACCCACTTGTCTAAGCAGACAAGGCCAAGCACAGAACGTTCTCGGAAAGCATCGTACGTGAGGGGCATCCCATCCAGGCCGGATGATCAACTGAGATGGGTCCTCATCGTCCGCACACAAGTCTAATGATATGGGTGGTGAACTCCCATATTCAAAGACAAGTTGCCTCAACCATACTATCGACTATCTCATAACTCTTACATAGACTTACTCCAGCCCGATCACTTAGTCGGGGTCTAGGGCGGGCTCGATCATACCACAAAGTGTGCACGAGACAGAGTCTCGAACAATCGCATCGCGATGCCCCAAGCTGCGCACATCTAAGGGCCACTTGATGTATGAAAGACCGCCAGCCAGAACACAACTAAGGTCTCGAAAACCCATACAAAGACATGCATGTTATAAACATACACGCAGCACACATGCCTTGTATGAACAGCAGGTACCATTGCAATTCTCTACAAAGTGTACAATTTTATTGATAACTCTTATAGAGTGCAAACAGAGATCACAAACATGTGATCCAACATTACAACACACACGGAAGCAAATTATGTCTGAGTACAGACAAGTTTAACACATGGCTTAAGAAGCCTTATTTAAACACAAGCCCTCCATGAGGGAACCAGTCGTCTGACTGGGACTAGACTAGTTGGTCTTCAGTCGTCCAGCTCGATGAAGAAGCCACCTTCGGGGTCAGTGGCATCATCTAAAACATAGATTAAGCAAACGTGAGTACAAAGTCGTACTCATCAAGACTTACATAGGAGCTATACTACTCATGCACATGTATCAAGGTAAAGGGAGGTGGGGTTCACTTGCAGAAGTGCCAGCTTTGACTTGGCTAATCCTGAACTACGAGTACCAGACTTTGAGGTAAGAAGCCTACACGAGTCCACTACTTTCTCCAACCAATTACACAACTATGGTGCCTTCCTCGACTTCCCCACGAGAAAGCACGCCATAGCACTCACACTTATCTTGGTGTGTTTTAGAAGTATCCAGTTCAAGTTGTCTCATAATCAAGCTAAGATTTCCAAGCAGTCCATAACCGCGGACGCGGCTATTCGAATAGTTTTGTTAACCTTGCAAGGGTGTAATGCTACACACACATGATCATCATTTACCGCCTTTGATCTCGACACCATTCAAGGGGTGCCAGCGAGGATGCTCACCACAACTGTTACCTCATAGCCGATCTAGTCCGAGAAAGCCGCCTACTTGGGTTGGTTACCACAATCGTGAACCCGGCCGGTTTACCGAAGTGGACCCAAGTGATGTGTGCATGGTGCATAAGCCGGTCTCGGATGAGCCGTTCTCTCACTTAGCATCCAGGCCACAGACCTACCAGAACTCCGAACTATTGCGACATCTGGACATCGAAAGGGATGAGTTAGTAAGTTGAGAGGGGTCAGTGAGCCCAATGTGTGGTTGTACTCTTCATCTTGGATCACCACACAAGAACTCGTACTAGGGCGGTGTTCAACGAGACAACCCACCATGTACTCCTACACAGCCTCTCATCGTTCACCTTGTATTAGGGTCGATTCACCAACACTTTTCTACCAACATCAACATGATCATTCCCATCCCGACTCACATCACAGTAACAACATGGTATCATACTAAGAATGCAATAAGCAGTAACATTGCAGGGGCCACATGATATCAAACAACTCCTACATTTGCTAGGATTGTGGTTTGCTTACTACTGTGACAAAATGATAGGTCATGCAAAGGAATGGGTTCATCTATGCGGTAGAAACGAATCATGGTGATCATCCTAAACAATGCATAAGCGAGACATGAGAGGGAAGTGGTATTTTATCGACATGATCAATGGGGGTTTGCTTGCCTTGCTGACGAGGTTCGGGTTCGGGGTCTTCAACGTAGGGGGTGACCTCGGGTTCCGGCTCCACTTCTATCAGCAACATGACAATCATAGGATCAACATAATGTACAATGCACAATCACATGAATAAGATTGAAAGGGTGATGTTCATGGTACTGATGTGTTGAGCATTCCATTTAAATGGAGTATATTGCAAATTGAATTGCAAATTCAAACTCCACATTTGAATTCAAATTAACCAAGTTGCATGTGACATAGTTTGATCATTTTGAACCTTTTGGAAATGTGTATGATATGCCTCTGATGTGTGATTGAAATGTAGCATGTTGCCATGGTTCAAGTTGCAAAAATATTTGATTTGAATTTGATTTAATTCCATTTAAATCAAATAGCAAATGCTACTGATCACATTTTAAATTCAACTCAAACAGAGTTGAAAGTTGCATATTTGGAAAGATAATTTTCTCCTGATCATTTTTCATATATTATTTGTCCAATTTGGAGTTAATATGAATTTTCTATGAATTTCCAAAGTTTGGGGTATTTTCTGGAATTTCTGGAATTTCTTTAATTCAAATAATCTCTGGAAATTCATTTAAATGATTTAATGCGTCAGGCTGACATCAGGGGGGGGGGGCTGACAAGAGGGTCCCACCTGTCAGTGGCTGGGTTCAATTAACCGGTGGGTTAAGTTAATCCAGTGGCTTAATTAAGCCACTGGGCCCACTGGTCAGTGACCCAGGGGGTCATTAGCTAGGTGATTAAGGGGGGGGGGGGGGTTTGGCTGACACACCGGCGGCTAAACGCCGGGAACTGGAGCCGCGGCGGCGACTCGCCGGAATGGCCTAGGGGCCACGAGAGAGGAAACGGAGGGCATCAGCGTGCTCCTGGAGGTCTTCCGCGTCGTCTGGAAGTAACAGGGGGTCACGGGGAGGTCGGGAGCGACGACGGCGACGACTCCGGCGGAAACAGAGAACCGGCGAGGTCGTAGTCGAGGCTAGGGGGCACGGATTTAGCTGGGACTTGGTGCAAACGAACGCTAGTGCACGTAGGATCCAAACGCGCGCACTAGGGCATCAACAGAGGCACGAGAGCGAGTTCTAGCTCGACCATGGCGGCGAGCTTGCTCGGTTCCCATGGTGGATCCTGCTAGAGGGAGCAATCCAGGGGGAGAAGAGAGGGGTTTTGCTTGCGAGCTCACCCTGAGTCTAACTGGAACGGCGGCTTGCTCGGGGAGGCGCTGGTGTTGCCGGAATTTGAGTTCGATCCACGGCGGCCGGCGATGAAGACGGCGAAGCTAGCGAGCTCGTGGAGGCGTCCGTCTCCGATTCCTTCTGCAGGTCGATGAAGACGACGACGACGAACTCCCTGGACACCTTGGTTTGGCTCCTCGACGTCGATGGCCGAGCGTTCTTGCGACGGCGAGCGGCGGCGCTCTCGGGTGGAGGAAGAAATCGGCGAAGGAGGAGGAAGGAGTCGCGCTGGAGGGGAGGAATGAACTGGGGCGGCTGCGAGACGTCTCCAGGACGCGAGAAGAGGCCACGGGGAGACCTGGAAGCTCGAAGGCGTCGAGGTGGCGTCCACGGCTGGCTCGGTGGCATTCCACCGAGCAGCTTGGAGGCGCGGGACGGGGAAGAAGACCCCGCTGCCCCTGTGGGCCGGCTGGGCTGGGTGGGCCGCTCTCGCCTGGGCGCCATGTAAGCTTTTTTGTTCCCTTTTCTATTTTTCTTTTCTGACATTTGTTCTGTTTAGCTAAATAAAATAGCTAAACATTTTTTTAAATGCTGAAATTTTTTATGTGGCCTCATAATAGTATAGACCAGCCACTCATAAAGTTTCAACATTTTTAAAATTCAAATAATTTGAATCTTAACTCAAATAGGGGTATTTCTTTAATTCCAAGGCACTGTTTGAATATTTGAAAAATCTATGAGCATGGGGTGGGTCCCACATCACTTGATATGTGATCACACTCATTTATAAGACTTTTCAAAATTCTAACATGAAAATTTTGGAGAAGATTTTTATCTGGCCTTTTGAATTAATTCATCTGGGGGGTGTTCCTTCTCCCATTTGCTTTTAATTTGATTTCAAAGATTTTTTTGAAATTTTGACATGATGCAAGAGTACTAACTAACCCTAGCACATTACCTAACAGAGGGTTCTGACAATAAGTTTGACACTGTGAGAGGAACCTTTAAGATCAGCTTAGCTAAGAAGGATGAAGCTAGAATCAGACCACCACCTTTTATGTGAAGTTAGATGAACGAATTTCGCGTAGCATGATGAGATCGTATGTCTTGCACATATGACCTTACTCTAGGTGTTGGTTGGGTGTTTTGACTTTTGTGACTGTATTGTTTGTTGTTGTGTGTTACGGACGAACGTAGGTGTTTTTGCCGCTTTCTTGTTTGAGTTCTTATGCTTGGTGTTAGGTTTAGTTGTTGTCTTGTCGGTGTTATAGTTTTTCCCTAACCTTTGTCATATGGGCTTAATAGTTGGAGTATGAAGTAGGACTCACCTTTTCTGGGGCGATGTCGAGACTGAAGGTGGAGCAGTGGATTCGTAGAATGGATGAGCACATGAAGATAAACAAGGTTGGAAGTGAGGACATGGTCCCCTATGCTGTTAAGTACTTGGTATAAGAGGCTAGTACTTGGTGGAGAATGCACCAAGCAATTGAAGACCCATGAAGGAAGATTACTTGGAAGGACTTTACAAAGATTTTGTTGGGATCCCGCCTCGTCACACCGACGCAAAGGACGGTAACCCTTAAGAGGATCTGTGCCTGTACAATTTGCGGGGAAGTAGGACACTCCCATGAAGGACACCAAGATGGATGTCCCTATTGTGAAGAAATTCACTCGGATGAAGAATGCCCCACTGCACAAGTCACGTGTTTCGTGTGTGAAGGAAATAATCATTACCCCGCTCAGTGTCAATTTTTCATCATGACACAACAAGTATCGCAACATCAAAAGGAAGGAATGGAGAAAATTATCCAAGAATTCAGGGAAGCACCCGTGAGGAAGAAAAAGAAGGACATTAGCCAAATTGAGTGCTATCGGTGCAGGAACATGGGACACTACAGCAACACGTGCCCAGAATTGAAGGGGAAGGAGAAGTTGTGAACGTGGAAGCAAGGATGCTGACTTGAAGAAGCTTATGTTTGGCAATTGGAGAATTGAATATTCGTGGTGTGCACTAAGTGTACGTTGTTACCTTTTCATGTTAGTTGGAGAGGTGTATCGATGCATGTTTTCTATGGATTGACTAGATGTTTTATGTCGTGATTGTTTTGTTAAGTTTTGTCTTGTACCCTGTGACCCTGTTATGTCTTGTTTTGATTGATGTTGTGTGTGGCCCTTTGGGTTTCTTCTATGCGAGTAGAATAAGTTTACGTTTCATTAGACCCTCGTCTATTTAGTATGCTTCAAGACTAAAGAAGACACAACAAGAAGGAGAATAACTTAACAAATGACTCAACGAGGCGAAGATTGTTTCGACATTACAAAACTGAAGCTACCAGCAGTGAAGACTTGAAGACCTGGAAGATTCAAGTTTCTACCGTTAGATCGTTCTGTGAGCTGTCATCTCTTGTTTTACCGACAGCTACACATCAAAACTTATGTTTCAAAACTAGTGTGATGCTTGTATGGGCATCTCTCGCTATCTCTCTCTACCTCGCTATCTACATTCTGTTCCCTCTCACCTCAAACCCTACACTGAAGAAGCTACTACAATGGCTGCAAATGTCAAGACTGGAATGAAGATGGATGCAACCGATGATGAGTTCAAAGTTAACCCCGTGTGCCAGGATCTTACAACAAGCAAGCACAATCTTGCCGAAGGAGCCGAAGGAAGAACTCTGGAGGAAGTTGTAGTCCACCAGTACACGTTTATAGAAGTTTGCGTAAACCTGAGGGTTGTGAGGAAACGATAGATGTTTTGATTGGCTCGCAGAACCATGGATTTATCTGGACCCAGTTCAAGATAAGGAGGATTTCTGCAATGCTTGCGAGGATGACCGAGTGTTAGATTGCGAGATTCACTAAACCATGTAGAAGGTAATGATTTGGGTGCGGAATGGATTGATCACCATGACGACTACTCATATTATTTGCTCTTGCTATGCGGGATAGTAAATCTTGAGTGACTTACCTATAGCAGAGAGACGACGATGTTAAAGCCCGAACCATAGAATGGTACGATGTGTGACCCCAGTAGAAGCTTACCATTTGTGTTATACGGTGAGTATGGACCAAGACCATTTGCTGCAGGTATCCCGCAGTAATATTCTTGATGACCACCAAGAGAGAAATCGATAGTTGTTTAGTAGTGGCGTCTGACCTGTCAGCCATGAAGTCTCAGTACTTGGAAGACCACTCGCTTGCTAAGGAATGGAAACCTCAAAGGAGGAATTCGTGAAACCTCAAAGACCGCAGGTGAAACCTGTATGGAGAATGTCATCGATGGATTAAGATACTGGAAGCCCACACTTGTGATGAAGAATTCCATGCCCCCAATGGAGTATGAAGATTATGTGTAAGGAGCTCGCTGAGGGAGCAAGATTTTGAAGACTAAGTCGCTTTCCTTTTAAGGGTGGTAGCACCCTAGCTCATCGGAGGATTGATGGACTGTCATGAAGACCCAAACCCTAACCTTTCTTTCTAGCCTTCTCGAATCTCGAGGACGAGATTCCTTTTAAGGGTGGTAGTGTGTAACATCCCAAAATTCTCCGAATTTTGGAATGTTAATAAAATTAAATAGATAATGATTGTTTGATTGATGTGTTTGATTTTCTCTGGGATTTAAAACTTTTGGAGTTTATTGAATATTAAAAAGAGAGGGAATAAAAGGACTTTCCCTAATATTCATAATTGGTGTTTTTGGAATTTATTATTTTAAAACAAACCAACAAAATAAAATTAGAGAAGGTAATATGACTCCTTCAACATATTAAAAGTTTGGAAAAGGTTTAAATCTTTATTGGAATTCTTTTGAATATTCAAAACATTTTTCAACACAGGGCAGTTCGCTGGAGGGGATATAAAAGGACTTATCCCCATTTTAATTTGTTGAAAAATGGTTTAAATTATTATTGAGAGACTTTTAAATTTTACTTTGGAGTTATCAATATTTTCTAAAAATATTTTTTTTGGAATTTCTTTATGCTCCGGAAAAGTTTTTAAATCAATTTTCGGAGTTTTCGGTATTTTTAAAATGCCGGAAAAGTATTTTAAAATATTTAAAAATAAGTTGCAAAGTTTTTATTTTATTTTAATATTTTGGTCAAGCCAAAAATTCAATTTTATTATTTTAAAAATATTGGCGAAGACGGAATTTTAAAATAAATTGCCGTGATTTTTCTAATATTGTTTTGGGCCTAATGGGCCTGCTCTGTTTTTTTTCCGCAGACTGATTTTGTATTTATCTTGGATTTACAAAAAAAATATTAGGGGCTGGCTATAAATAGCCCCGATTAAGGATAAATTATTTCCGCTTAGCGTTTTTAGGGTTAGACTAAACTAATCCGCGGGACCCGCCGCCGCCGACGTCATCGCCGGAGTTCGCCGGAATCTCGCCGGAGCTTCACCAGAAAGTTCGCCGGAGTTGCGTTTTCGCGTTTTTTCAAGGTAATTTTTCGCCCGCATCGCCGCCGAAGCCGTCCCGTGCCCTAGCACCACCGCGCCGCCACCCCCGGCCGCCGCCGCCGCTCGCCGGAGCGAGCTGGCCGGCCGGAGCGCCGCCACCGCGCCATGGCCGCGGGCTCCACGCCGCGCGTCCCCGTGCGCCCCGCCCCGGCGCGACCCCGCGCGCCCCTGGCCTTCCGCCCGCCGCGCCCGCGCCTGGATGGCCGGCCGCCGCCGCCCCCCTGCCGCTCTCGCCCGCCAGCCCTTGGCCGGAGCTGGCCTGGCCGAGCTCCATGGCCGAGCCAAGCCATGGCCATGGCCCCCTGTGCTGTGCTGCGCGTGAGGTAGAAGAAGAAGTTAGGAAAAAAAGTCAAAAAAAAAACATTTCGATTTTTTTTTCCAGATCTGGATCCAAACCGCCCGGGGACCCGATCGCGTTTTTCGTAAAATTTTTATTTACGTACGGGCCCTTTTTACAATAGAGCATCCCGGTACCCCCGTTTTTCACCCGATACCGTTTTTGCGACTACTTTTTAACCGTAGCTCGGAATCGAGTGATTCCAATTGCTTTGCGACCGTGTAGAAATTTTCTAGCCAGTAGACCTAGTGTTACAGAAGTTTGAAGTTTTTAAATTTGGGTCCCAAGCTGATCCAAATTTGAACTTCCGGCAGCCGTAACTTTTTACCGGTGCGCCCGTTTGCGCCGTTTATTTTTGCGTTTGATCACTCGTTCCACGTAATTTCTGTTTATACCTTGTGTGCACAAAAATTCACAAGTTTATTGATCTGTTTAATTTCAAATTCAATTCTATGTTGCAATTGCTATGACCTGCGTTGTAGTATTCCGTTTCACGTGATTCTTTTTGCATATTGGATCATATGAGACATCTTATCAGCAATATCCACATACCATTCTTATTGCTATGATCTTTACCTTGATTCCATAATGCCTTGATCATACTCTTGTTTCGACAACTCTTTATCCGTTGACTCTCTCGAGTTCACGTTCCACCGATCACCTTCGAGCACATCCACACCTTTGCCCTTCAAAACCTTTTTTTTTGTTGCTAAAACTTTAGTGATTGTTTTGTTGATCTTTTGTTAGTCTTGTGGTGTGATTGCTTATTGAGTTCTTTCGTTGACGATAGATTTCTCGGAGTGTGACGAATAGAGTTGACTGGAACGTGAGAGCGAATATCTTCATCGAATGTATAAGGCAAGTGATACTTTGACCATACTCATACCTATATTTTCTATATGCATTATGTTAAGATTATCACCCTATTGCATGATAGGTAGTTTATTATTCTGTTGCTGCAAAACCAGTTAGGATAGCCATATGTCTTGACTTGTCTACCGTAGATCAACCTAGCCGTGTTGTTACTTATTTGCTATGCTTTGTAGACGTGGTTTGGGTTGTGAGAATTCATGGAGTGCATGTGAGCTATTTAATAACTTGTGTGTCAACTGGTTAATAAATAGAAATCACTTCTGGACGGGCAGGGAGTGCTTCCTGGAGGCTCGTTCCTTATCTAAGGTCGGGACTAGGTTGTACCCCTAATGGTTGGTTTGGTGGTCGAGAATACGTCATGGCGAGTACCCTCTGACGTAGTGGGCGCCGTCCAGGCTCAAAAAGATCAGACATACTTGGTGACTAGAAGCTTACATGTACAGCCGCTGGCCATATGGGCTCTGGCTTAGTTGAGTATGATGTAGGAAGCCTCTCCCGTGCAATGCTAGCAGATGTAGACGTGATAGGTGGTACCGGCTTGCCGTTGGGGGTAGGTGACCTCTTCTGAAAGACTTCGTCTCAATCTTCGGGTTGAGTCCAGCGGGGAAAGTGTACTAACCTTTGCAGAGTATAAACTAATCATGATTAGCCGTGTCCCCGGTTATGGACATCCTTGAGCTACTAGACATTACTGTTACTGGAGGATCTTGACAGATGAATCACCATAATAATTTGAGTGGGCCAGATTTTAAATAAAGGGTGTGGTGTTGGAACTGGTGTGCCCAGTTCGTTCTTAAGTAGTAAGTTCAAGTTAAAATTTTGACTAGTTTAGTTCAGGAGAAAATTGGATTTCTGCAAAACTAAACCATAAGCCTTTCCTTTGACTTACCTTGCATGTAGTTGTAGGTCCTTCATATAAACTTTTCCGTGTCACTTGCCGTACAAATCAGATGTACTGACCCGTTGTCGGGCTGTAACTTTCGGTGTTGCAGGTTTTTCAGACGATCAGTAAGGTGCGTTTAGGGGTTGCGAGTCTACACTCAGCATGTTCGCATGTGGCTGTCTATGGACTCCACGTTACTTGCTTTTGCTTCCGCTATATTTATATTGAATAAGCTAGCCTTGAGCTATGCAACTTGTTATTTATTTACTCTGGATCATACGTTGTAATAATGATGCACTTGTACTTTGATATACATCTATAATACTGTGTGTGCCAGCGAGTTCGATCCAGGGACTGGCACTTGAGCACAGAGACTTCAATTCTGTGTGAATTGGGTCGTTACATGGACAAAGAAGTAGAGGAAGTAACATTGTTTTCGAGTATAAACAGATGTTTAGGTTCCTGAAGAATGGAGTTTGCTGGTAGAAGGTCGAAGGACAACTCTCTACAGCGTAGCTGCAAACTTATAACGAAGCCTTTGAAGGAAGATGGGCCCTAAAAATGCCGCCGAGAAAGAAGATGCTCTCGAGTAGGATCGCGACGAGGAGAAAGCTGAAGCTGGACATAGACTTACTATTTTACTAGTTTATCTTTTATTTTCTTGAGTCGTAGGAAAAATCGTACTATCAAGAGGGGTTTGCTAGTTGAAACCTTAGTCAAAGTGAATTTGCTCTACTCAACTTAAAACCAAAAGATACCCTACCGAGAGTAATCTTACTGAGTCGAGTAATAGCTCGAAGGCAAGGTCATTGCACTTTGTGACTTCGAGAGAGAACTCGTTCGGTAAGTCAGTAAGTCAGCTTACTTGCTCCGTAAGAAAAGTTGCGCATTGATTGAAAATCCGACCGTTGTGGACACGCGTCAAGCGGTTGCATCGGGTCACTTACAGTCATTTCACCATCGGGGTCGCGAACTATAAATACCCCGCACCCACCCATCATTTGCGGTTGGCTGCTCCACTGAATATTCTGAGACAGAAGAGTTGTGAGCATCCCAAGAAAGATCTCGAGCGGAAACCAACCCTAAGTCCCAAAACTGAGTTGAGAAATTCATAGAGACTTAGATTGATATTAGCCAGCCTTTTTATCTTGGAGATCTGCAAGCCTCCTAGACGGTTAGGCGTCGCCTGTCAAGAAGTTGAAGAGTAATTGTCGCTGCTGAAGGAAGTTTGTAAAGGTTTCGGAGATGTCCTGAATCATCTATCCCGAGTAAGAACTGGAAAAGCTCGAGGAGTTTGTTGCAGTGGAGTATTGGACGGAGAGAGTTTTGCTCCAGGTGTTCAATCACCAGTCCCTCCAACCAGACGTAGCGCTTTGTAGTGAACTGGTTCACCAAACATTTTTGTGTCAGGCTCGTCTTCTTACTCGTATCTACTTTCAGTATTTACTCTAGTGCCTATTTTCCTTTGATGTTTCCCCCCGTCCAATTTCCATCGGCTTAAGCATGTCCTTCGATACTGCAATTTCTTCGTGTTACTCTTAGTATTTCGTTGTTTGTGTGTTTTCCTTCTAAGTTCCATATAATTTTTAGAAGTGATCATTCACCCCCTCCCCCTCTGATCATTCTTAAGCTTTCACAAAGCAATGCCTCTTTCACCATGAAAGACTAAGGAAGATAAGGTTGTTCCCATCAATTATTCTTTCAGATCTCCATGCCTACGTTGTTCTCCTAAACGTATATGTTTTTTAGTGGCGGATATGCATATGTGTTCTGTGGGCCTAATGTTTGTTTTATTGTATATGCAGATCTTTAGCGATTGATATGTAGATGTACATATGTATTAGTTGGATTTTTTCCTTTCACTTTTGAAGGGATTTTTCTCCTATTATAAAATACTAAATAAGCATTCGTGTGTTGTGTTGAGAAGCATTTAATATAAAATACTGGGCTTAGCATGTTTTTAGTGATATTCTCATCAACCTATTTGTTCTTATTATTTCATATTAGAGAAGCATTTAAATTCCCCGCAAAAGGACGACACGTTCTAATTACAAAAATATGGAGACACAATGTGATATAGTACCATTTTCCTGAATTTTTACATAATACCATTAATGATTTGAATAATAAAGACATAATTATATTCATTTTCATTGTTTATTTATTTTATCTCCATAATATTCCTACACCATTAAAGCTTCAAATAAACATATAGATATATTTATTTTCCATTCTTTACTTATTTTCACTCCGCAACCTTCTTCAAGAATTTTACTGCACGTTCCCGCTACAACGCGTGGGGTATCATCTAGTAAAATTGTAAACTAGATAATCATCAATTAAAGTCACCTGGATCACCTCACTCGTGATCATCTGAGCCTCAGCTCATACCAAGATTTCTTAGGCATACCTCGGGATCTCCTCAAGATTAATATAGACCTCTTATGAATACCTTGTAGACATTGCATAATCTTCATGTAAGCATCTTTGTCTTAATACGCAACTGATAGTGATCTAACTATCTGATAAGTTCTTCCATCATTATAAGTGTTGATCAAACAGTGTGATATACTACGAACTCTCCATGACCGAGGACGCGACTATTTGAATATATTTTGACTCTACAGAGTTTGCGCACTTTACACTAGTAGAAAATAGGCTATAGCCGCAATGCTACTACTGGCGAACTGAATTTTTTGTACGCCAGCAATAGTACGGCTGGCGTACAGAAAATTCAGTTCGCCGGTAATATTTTAAGTACCACCGGCGTACATCTTTCTAGGTACACCAGCGCTTCCATGCAGCCCAAGGCAACGTACTACTACTGGGGTACAAATTCACAATACGCCAGCGGTAAAAAAATACATGCTGACGTACGTTTAGATTTATACGCGGGCAATCTAAAATACTTGATTTATACACGAGCAATCTCTCCCTTATCTTTTTCTTCTCTCTCCACCTCCCCTGTCCAAATCGAAACCTCCTATCCTGGCCCAACCCGATCTCCCTCCTCCTCCGCCACGCCGCCGCGCATGAAGAAGGCCAAGATCCCCGCCTCCTCCTCCTCTTCCGAGCCCACCGAGGAGAACGAGCTCCACCTCGACCTGACTCCCGCCGCCGCTGCCGCCGCCCTCCTTTGCAGACGAGGAGAAAGATCTCCTCCCTTCGCTGCAGACGAGGAGAAGGACCTCCGGCTGCGCGCCGCCTCCCGGTGACCTTCCTTGGCAACGAGGAAGAGACGGCGGTCGGCTTCCCAGACCTGCTGCTGCCGGCCCCGACCACATCCCCAACGTGCTCCGTTCTCGGTCTTCCTGGTGCTGCCAGCCATGACCCCCTCACCGTCCCGCTGCCGTCGACCAGCTCCCCAACCTACAGCAGCTGTCGCCTGCCCGGTGAGGTCCCTCTCACCCTCCTCCTCCTTGATGTTCCTGTTCGGATTCTTCCCTAGCTGCAACTTTGATTTCAGAAATAAATAGATCGACAGTAAGTTACTGTGTAGATGTGAGACCACCCGTGAATTACTCTGGTTTTCTCTAGATTAATTTATTACTGATTCTTTTCCTAGTAGCTGTGGTACATAGACTACAGATTTGAAACAATTATGTTATCTTCACGTATCCAATATAGACAGTACTTCTTTTGTTCCACAGTACAAGTCTCCGAAGGTACCCGCGGAAGCACACAAGACGATAAACACTGGAAATCAATCAACGAGCAAGCATCTATTACTACGAGGAAAACATGAGCAAGCATCAATAAGAAGGCAACAAGAGACATCGCACCTACCGTCGAGAGCGGTTCCTAACAGGTTAAGTGGAGTATTCGTCACACACGACGATACCGCACATTTAGATGGGTTCAAGTTGTTTAGCTACAGGTGATCAACAAAGGTTGTTAACATGGCAACTCAAGAAAGCATGGCATAGCACACAAACATGGCAAGAGGTGAAGCACAAAGTAAACTATCTATGCTAGTCAATTTAAGTGAGGCACAACCTAAACATGGCATAATACTAAGTGCCGCACGATGATTAAAACATTTGGTACTTTTCTATGCTAAAACATATTTTATGTTGGTTAACAACAACAAACAATATCATAAACCCAAATTACACGAAAAACTAATCAAGTTACATATAAGGCACACTCCAAACGAAGTTACGGTTAAAAAGATACAAGCAAAACAAGTTACGGGCACAATCTGCCAACATCAGGAAGCACACTTTAGAGCAATGCATAAACAGGATAATCAATGCAAACATGCTCACAAATGATATGGAACTAAAGTAGACATGACAGGGAAGGCATGGCAACAAGAATCATGCAAAAAGGCATCATAGATCAAAAGATATTAAGCATGCAACATGGCATCGGAACATTACAGACTTAGAGAAAAACAGAGGTGGCTGTCAAAAACAGCAGCATAGCAACTTTGGATCTCAATAACTATATGACCAGCAAGCATATCATGGCAATACAATACATATAATGGAATTAGACATGATGCTTAACAATATGCAATTGGAATCACTCAATTCCGATAAACGGTCGCGACACACTCGTCGACCGAAGTTGCAACAAAATATAAACAGCAACACACTAACAACAAGGTAGCTACTTTAGGTGAAGATACAATCATGACGCAGCAAGAAATTATGGCATATGAATGCATGGAACTGAAGTAGAAACAATGCTTAACGCAACGCAAAAGGAGTCACTCAATTCCTACGTACGGTTGCGACGCAACCGTCGCCCGAAGTTTCAATCAAGCAACCGTTTTCAGACAGTTTAACAACAGCAGTTGCAATTAACGATCTGATGCCCTGTTTAGCACACAATTACACAATCAAGATGACCTCAAATACAAATGCTCACAAAAGATGAATTTAAGTGCACACAATTATGAGCAACTTTCGTTTTGGCGGCACGTTCATCGGAGCTACGGATCAATGGGAAATTACATTGCAAAACTGGATCAGCAGCACAAATAATAAAGACTTAGCAAAATATACAGCAAGGAAGGAAAAAAAAGGTCAGGCCGGCTCACCATGGGCCGTGGCCCATCTGGCTTCTGGAGGGGGGGGGGCCTGGTGGCTGGGCCTTGGGCTGGGAAGCCGGCTGGGCCTGGCTGGAGGGAGGTGGGCTGCCTGGGCGCTGGGCTGTGGGGCTGCAGGCCGTGGCCGCGCGGATCCCGTGGCTAGGAGGAGGTGGGGCGGCGCGGTGAGTTCCCGGGGCGGACGAGCTCGGGCCGCGGCTCCCATGGCGTGCTAGACCTGCGGGAGAGGAGGGGTTAGGAGGAAGATGACAGGGAGGAGAAGGAGGGAGAGGTGAGTGGGAAGGAGGGGGCCGGCAAGGAGAAGGTGGGGCGCGACGGTGCGGCCTGCTAGCCGGAGGCGAGAGGCGGCGGCACGGCCTCCATGGGCAGCTGCGTGAGGAGAGAGGCGGAGGGTAGGTGGGGAGCTCCCTGGGCCATTGGATCGGCCGATCCAACGGTCCAGATCGCATGGAGCTAGATTTTTGGGAAAAATGGGCTAATTGCGAAAATTGAGGCTATTGTGAGGGGGGTGGCTGCAATTTTGTGTCTAGGGAAACCCTAGAAATGGGTGGGAGTGTGGTGGTCTTTATATAGCCTAGGTGGCTGGCAGTTTGCAAAAACATCGCCGGTTTTTCTCTCGCGCGCGCGGTGCTCACGTTTCTGACCGCCGGGGGTCTGCAGTACCTCCGATTCGGGTAAAACTTCGAACTGCGCGATCAGCGCGTCGAGCCGGTGGCGTTCACCTCGCGCTGGAACCGTTCCAAAAACACTTTCCGACGCGCTATAAAAATAACTCGTTTAATTATTAAACGGGGTTTTCGTTCCGTTGGCTGCGGCTGGTCTCGTGCGGTTTTCGCGACGGTGATCGGGTGAAACCCGGTGTCGCAAAGGTCGAGTGTCAGGGTGGCAAGGGTCGGTCTTCGTATGGTACGAGATAAGAGGGGGGGGGGAATAATCGCCGATCGATAAATCGGGGATGCAAACACCGCAAACAAATCAGAAAATCAAACAATTCACACCGAAAATATTTTTTTTAATTTTTGTGAAATCTGGGCTGTTACAATACAACACCACCAACAAGGGATCTCGTCCCGAGATCCAGGACGATCCGGGAGAGAGGGGGGAGAGAAAAAGAAAGTCGACAATCTTCAAAACCACCAACAAGGGACTGCTCCATGCCGATGACGAACTTCCGTCGAGAAACTTTCCGCAGGGAGACGGTAACGTCGGAAAACGAAACCGTCAGTGACAAGAGGAATAACGATCGCGAAAACCAGATCAAGGGATAGTGATTTTCGACGCAAGTCGTAAAAACACCGGGCAAAAGGAGGGAGGACAAAGGACGACCCAGATGATATCCAAAACCGGAGAAGCTAAAGGTACTACAGGAATTCCCACCTGAGATCGGAATCGAGACAATACACTGCAAGCAAGGCATTTTAACTATTCCGAAACTCCACACACTCGAGATCCTAAAGTTTGAAAGGGATAAGAGAGAATAAAACACTTACGACACTTGTCCTGACCAGAGCAAGGGTAAGGAGTAAAAAGATTCCTACTCTCCGATAACTAACTTAGTAACTACAAAATAGTTTTTTTCTAGACTCGACTTCGGCCAGAAAAGGGATCCCACGGCCGGTAAGGCTCTGATACCTAGTTGTAAGGCCCGATATGCGGTACTGTTCCAGATCTAGGTGTTTCCACCCAGATCCGGGGACGAAGCACATATTGGTCCCACCGCGACATATGACAAAGCCATATGCCCCGGATTTCCAACATGATATCACAACATTACAGATACAAGGATACAACATATCATACAATCGGCATACAACTGCCTCAAATACAATACAACAGCGGAAGATACATGTCTGGGTACAGACTACAAGCAAATGCCTAGTGGCAAAGAGAAAAACATCGATCCCCTAACCACACGGGTCCAGGCCCACCGCCGGGATCAACCTAACTAGTCGTCGTCGAGTCTCCACGTGAAATGTCGGTCACCATACCTGTTGTCGATCAAGAACCCTGAAAAGAGTTTGGGCGTAGTATCATGAGTACAGAAGTACTCAGCATCCAACTGTAGTGGTCATCTGACCCAGCAAGGACTTCATCACTCGTCATTCTAGGACAACTAGTAGTTTACGGTAAGGAAGGGGTAAGTGGTGAGGTTGCTGTCGCGCTAGCATTTATGAAGTGGCTAACGATCTAGAGAGTAAGGTAAGAAGCCAAGCATTCGATGAGGAATCGCCTCCAAAAGTCTTGCTATCAACTACTTACACAAGCATAACACCTATCCTATCCTTGTCCTCCTCTTCGCATCCCGGCGAAGAAGAAGCAGTCAAGTCACACACACGTTGATCAAGTTATATTAAGATTATCTCAGTTGTTGTTGTCTATGAACGAGGAGTAGGTCTCAAGTCGTCCATAACCGTGGACACGGCTTCTCGAAAAGATTTAACCCTGCAGGGGTGTACCAACTGCCCATTACAAGGCTCCGCACGCACGTCCATCTCTCTCAGTTGCTACCCATCACAGGCAACCATTTTATGATTTAGTTCCAAGAGATCCGAAACGACCGGTCCCTCTAGCTAACAACGAACAAATCCGGGTGGCCCCCGGTGAGTCGACATCCAGCTCAGGAGCCGGCCGCGCTCTCGATCTGGTCTCTACCGTCTGTCGCAGGTTTGGATAGCCGGTTAATCACACATGGGAAACCGGGTCCTCAGTCGGACAAAGTGGGCCAGCAAGGGAACTATGTCCTCTCTGGTCCGGGTTGGTTTGAAAACTACTGGCAGCTGACCAGCACACACACGGTTTCAAATGGTAAATCAGCTTGGGCCACCACTAGAAATGCTTGAAGCTAGGTAGGTAAGAAAAGGGGACCCCATAAAATCCCACACGCGGTTAGGCACGCTCAGTCTTAAAACCAATACCCAGAACTGGGATCGTAGGTGACTCGAATGGAACAAAGCGTCGGGGCGGGATAGCCTAGACCTTCCATCCTTCATCGAATATAGTCAACATTATAATAATCATATCATCAACAACAATATAATAATGTGATGTGCCAAAACCAAGGAGTAATAGGGTAACATCGTAGCATCCTAAGCATGCATACTAAGCAGGGGCTGAGCAACGAGCAATAGTAACATAGCAGTACAAGGTTTGCTGGGAGGGGACATGGCTGTATCGGTTTGAAAGAGGCTGTAAACATGTGGTAGGATCAAACATCGAACCTAACCTATACTAGCATGCAAACCGCTGGTTGAAATAGAATGGATCATAAGTAATGTATAGTCCTTGCCTGTTGATAAGTCGGGTTCCGAAGGTGTAGTTGATCGCAAGCTCGCATCGTCTCCGAAGGTACCCGCGGAAGCACACAAGACGATAAACACTGGAAAGCAATCAACGAGCAAGCATCTATTACTACGAGGCAAACACGAGCAAGCATCAACAAGAAGGCAACACGAGACATCGCACCTACCGTCGAGAGCGGTTCCTAACAGGTTAAGTGGAGTGTTCGTCACATACGACGATACCGCACATTTAGATGGGTTCAAGTTGTTTGGCTACAGGTGATAAAAAAAGGTTGTTAACATGGCAACTCAGGAAAGCATGGAATAGCACACAAACATGGCAAGAGGTGAAGCACAAAGTAAACTATCTATGCTAGTCATTTTAAGTGAGGCACAACCTAAACATGGCATAACACTAAGTGTCGCATGATGATTAAAACATTTGGTACTTTTCTGTCCTAAACCATATTTTAGGTTGGTTAACAACAGCAAACAATAGCATAAACCCAAAGTACACGAAAAACTAATCAAGTTACATATAAGGCACACTCCAAACGGAGTTACGGTTAAAAAGATACAAGCAAAACAAGTTACGGGCACAATCTGCCAACATCAGGAAGCACACTTTAGAGCAATGCTTAAACAGGATAATCAATGCAAACATGCTCACAAATGATATGGAACTAAAGTAGACATGACAGGGAAGGCATGTCAAAAAGAATCATGCAAAAAGGCATCATAGATCAAAAGATATTAAGCATGCAACATGGCATCGGAACGTTACAGACTTAGAGAAAAACAGAGGTGGCTGTCAAAAACAGCAGCATAGTAACTTTGGAGCTTAATAACTATATGACCAGCAAGCATATCATTGCAATACAATACATATAATGTAAGTAGACATGATGCTTAACAATATGCAATTGGAATCACTCAATTCCGATAAACGATCGCGACACACTCGTCGACCGAAGTTGCAACAAAATATAAACAGCAACACACTAACAACAAGGTAGCTACTTTGGGTGAAGATACAATCATGATGCAGCAAGCAATTATGGCATATGAATGCATGGAACTGAAGTAGAAATAATGCTTAACGCAACGCAAAAGGAATCAGTCAATTCCTACGTACGGTTGCGACGCAACCGTCTCCCGAAGTTTCAATCAAGCAACAGTTTTCAGACAGTTTAACAGCAGCAGTTGCAATTAACGATCTGATGCCCTGTTTAGCACACAATTAATCAATCAAGATGACCTCAAATGCAAATGCTCACAAAATATGAATTGAAGTGCACACAATTCTGAGCAACTTTCGTTTTGGCGGCACGTTCATCGGAGCTACGGATCAACGGGAAATTACATTGCAAAACTGGATCAGCAGCACAAATATTAAAGACTTAGCAAAATATACAGCAAGGAAGGAAAAAAAAAGGTCAGGCCGGCTCACCATGGGCCGTGGCCCATCTGGCTGCTGGAGGGTGGGCCTGGCGGCTGGGCCTTGGGCTGGGAAGCCGGCTGGGCTTGGCTGGAGGGAGGTGGGCCGCCTGGGCGCTGGGCTGTGGGGCTGCAGGCCGTGGCCGCGCGGATCCCGTGGCTAGGAGGAGGTGGGGCGGCGCGGTGATTTCCCGGGGCGGACGAGCTCGGGCCGCGGCTCCCATGGCGTGCTGGACCTGCGGGAGAGGAGGGGTTAGGAGGAAGATGAGAGGGAGGAGAAGGAGGGAGAGGTGAGAGGGAAGGAGGGGGGCCGGCGAGGAGAAGGTGGGGCGCGATGGCACGGTCTGCTGGCCGGAGGCGAGAGGCGGCGTGTAAGACCCCCGATGCGGTGCTAACTCGAGTTAGTCGCTTTCACGTCCCGCTCAAGTTAGTAGCGCATAAAGAACCACCGACTCACGACACTCGCACTCGTGTCGCTGCCGGATTCTCGACAACAGGTATATGAACAAAGAACTTAAACTAAGACATAAATATATAGAGTCCAGGGCATACATCGCCACTGGTATTTATTACATCATCTCAGAGGTCGATGGACCCAACAGAATATAATGCAACAAACGGAAGACAAACACGACCGAGTACGGTCAAAATCCAAATTGCCCTAGAGAGGGCTGCACATAAAGAGTCCACCCATGGATCGTCGAAGCCCAACTATAGGATCTACTGAACGAGGTCATCCTCATCGTCATCCTCCGGGGGCACCTCCACGAAGTATCGTCCAGTGCTCGGGTCAAGGTAGTAATCCACTACAGCGGCCGATTAGGCAAAACAGTAAAAGCACAAAAGGAAAACAGGGGTGAGATTATATCATTACAGGATAACAAACTCCCTACGGTAAGACAAGATAAAGGTAAAGGTTGCAGCCGCACTAGCATATATGGTGGCTATCGTTCTATTAGAGTAGAGGTAAGATCCAAGAAGTACACGTGACATCGCGTCATAAGTCTGCTATCCACCTACTTACGTCAAACATAACACAACCTGGATCTTCTCTCGGTCCCCCTGGACGAAGAAAAACAACAAAGGCACTCACACGGTAGGCAAGTTTTAATTATGATTCAGATTGATGTTATTCTATGAACAAGAAGTAGGTCTCAAGTCGTCCATAACTGCGGACACGGCTTTTCGAAAAGATTTAACCCTACAGGGGTGTACCAACTTCCCATCATAGGCTTCACATGTACGCCCGGTTTCCACTTGGCTAGGTAAGCGCCTGAAACTCCGGAACGTCAGAGTCCCTCTAACTAACAATGCACAATTCCGGGTGGCCCCCGGGGAGTCGACATCCAATCCAAAAGCCGGCCACGCTCTCGGATCGGCCTCTTCCGTATGGCTAAGGTCGGGTTTAGTCTCACCTATAAATCAGGGGACTTCCCTAGCTCACCAGTGTGGACCAACCAGAGTAACTATGTCTCCGTTGGTCCGGGTTGCTTCGAAAACAGCTGGGGTACCAACCAAGCACACACACGTTTGCAAATAGTAAAACAGCTCGGGCCACCACTAGAACTGTATGAAGCTAGGTAGGTAAGACAAGGGGACCCCATAGAATCCCACACACGATTAGGCACGCTCGTCAAGAAACACAATATCCGGAACTCGGGACCTAGGTGACTCAAATGGAACAAAACACCTGGTGGGAACAGCTTGGTCTCCCATCTTTCATCAAGTATAAAATTTAACATCATCAATAATAAATATCAACCAACTTCTTTAAAAAACATGATATCCCAAACCAAGCATAGGGTAAGCAGCAAGTTTTCCTACTCATACTAAGCAATGGCTGAGCAGCGTTAACTTAGCAATACAATGTTTTGCTGGGATGTGGGGATCATGGCTATTTGGTTTTTGAAGGTGGCATATTCAAAGTGGATAGGATCAAGCAAACGTTCTAGGCTACAGCTAGGCAGGTAGGCAGAAAGGTATCAAGTAATGGTATAAATCTTCCCCTTTCCTGGGTAATCGGTCGTCGAAGCAGACGCAGCAGGGTCCTCGGGATCGATGTCGGAAATCTCCACGTAAGTCTCCTCGGCGGTCTCAGGTGCTAACGTAAGGTACTGGCAAGGAAAAAGGCACACAAGTAAGCAACGGGTACAATGCACAGGCAAGGATGGTATGACCAAGTTTAATCGACATGATGTGACCCTATCTAGTCAGGTTTAAATGAAGGTGGTGACGACACGTCAACAACTTCATATGCAATTTATTTACGTAAAAAAATGGCTTTGGTCTTAGCCTTATTTTAGGTGTAAGTAGCATGTCAACATGGCATGATCAACAATGCATATAACAGGAATTAAAACATCGTGAAAATAAAACATCGATTCCGGAGACGGAGTAGTGCCGGTGAAATTGACACAAGGGAGGTGCAACAAAAGATTTGAAAAAAAATCCCAGCCACATTGCATATGACATCATGCATAGGGACTGGTTTTTAAGATGCAAGATTGAAGATGACATGGGCAGGAACTTGGGTCCTGAGTGCAAGGTTGCACTAGTTGCATTTTGGAAAAGGCTCAAATGGAAAAACCACTATCACCATGCAAAACCTTGGGAGAAACTACCCCAAAATCCTATATGGCATGACCAATTTTGAATTTGGGAAAAACTTGACAAAAACAAAAGAAATGAAGGGCTTAATTGCAAAATTGCCACACTCCGATTATTTAGGGGGGCAAGGTACAAAAATGGACCTCACCATGATGATCAGTGGGTCAAGCCACCCCAAAAACATATATGGGATGCCACATTTGAGGTGAAAAACTCCAAGGTTCAAATTCAGTTTGAATTTGAATTCAAACTCAAATTTGAACTTAAACAGAAAAAAGAAAAGAATCCAAAAGGAAAAAAAACAGCGGGCATAGCCACTGGGCTGGCCTCGGCGAACTGGGCCAAGTTCAAACCCACCAGTGGGCTCAGCCCACTTCCACTCGGGCACCCCACTGACATGAGGGGCCCGCTCGCCAACCTCTGCTTAAAATCCAAAAAAGGGGAGGCAAATGCCTCGCGTGGGATTCGAACCCACGCCCGTTGCTGGCCGCGGCTGCTCGTTACCACTGCGCTACTGCATGCTTTCTGAACCGAAGCAGGTACAAAAGTAGAAGAGGTATGCAACCCCTGTATTGAGCTTCAGAAAACCGGCGACGATGACGACTTGCGGCGAACCTCGCCTCACCGTTTCAACGCCGGCAGCCCCGCGGTCACTGGGGAACGAAAGCTGGCACATCCAGCTACGGATTGCGATACTCCAAGCCCGCGGCGACGAACTGCTCCACTCGCCACTCTCCTCTGAACATGGCGGCGGCAACTACTTCAGACACCTGCTTCCTCGCGCACCTCTCTGAACCGGAGACAAATCCGACGAACTTGCGCCGGCAGCCGTCCACCTGCTACGCCTAGTCGAAGCAGGGCAGTACCTCGGCAACTTGGGTGCCCAGATCTTGGACCGTAACGCCCCAAGGGGGTGGCTTTCCTGCCGGAAAGATCACGGCGGCGCACTGCGCTCTCTGCAACATTCAGACGCGGGAAACCCGTAGGGGCTATGAGCCCTACACGGCCTCTTGGAGGTCACGACTACGCGCGGAGCACGCTATGGACACGCACGAGCATGTCCGAGGCACGCCACAAACACGGCGACCACGAACTGCACGGCGGCGACGTCTACGGTGGGGAACAGAAAGGCACGACGGCTCGACGACGCGTCCGTGCGCTACAAGGGAAAAGGGACTCGCTGAGGCTCACCTAGGGGTTGTTGGAGGCGACCCTGAGCCCGGCGAAGAGGTAGCAGAGGATGCAGCCGTCGTCGGGGAAGGCGAGGTCCCGCAGCAGGTGACCCCTGTCGCGGGCCCGATTCGGGGGTGCCCTGCTCCCCCTACACGACGGAACGGAGCGGTGAGATGCTGGGGATGACGCGGAAGCTCGCGCGGTCATGAACACGGGAGGACGGCGGCGAATTCGAACTCCTCACCGGCAGAACAGGGGAGGACCAGGAGAACGAACCAGGCGGCGGCGGCGGAAAGTGGAGGGAGGAAGGGGAACCTAGGGTTCACAGAACTTGCCCGGGGCCAGCTTATAAAGGGGGAAGGCCCCCCAGCCACGCTGGCCGTCATCGACGTCAACGCCGCGCCGGCTGTGAGAGAGGAGGTCGGAGGGGACCTCAGCCACGGTGGAAAGGCGACGAAAGGAGGCGCTTGGATCTTGATCCGACGGCTCTCGAGCCACTCCGCATACCGCTTCGCTGGACAGGCTCCAGTGGGCTGCGGGGAGGAGGCTTGGTGTGCTGGGCTTTCATCAGGAATTGAAAAAGAAAGAAAAACCTGCTGCTGATCCCTTTTCCATTTAAATAAAACAGAAAAGATTCAGGGGTTTTCTGGGTTAAATACAAGTAGGAAAAATACATAAAAATATGTATAATTAACCTTGCATTATTCCTCAATTTCCAAAAATGGTTTGGGAATTTTTGGCAACAACAAAATTGTGAGCTCATTTTTGAATTCAAAATCACTTTGAACTACAGCCCATATTTTTGATGATGGAAAAAATGATTTGAGGTTTTTAAAACCCTTGTCATAGCAAAGGAATTGGCTAGGCCAAGTTTGGGGTCAAGGAGAGCAAGCATGCAACAATGAAAATACTTCAAACACCCTTCTTGAACCACTTTGGAAGCAAACTCAAACAAACCAGATGGGCTCCAATCCCAATGCAAATTTAAATCACCACATGAAATTACAATCTTTAGCATCATGCCAAGTTACAAAGTCAACAGAGAAAGTACAATCTCATGGTGTTTTCTATTTATTGCACATGGACTGTTACAACACTCCCCCACCAACACAGGATCTCGTCCCGAGATCTAAGCCTGAAACAACTCAGGATACTCAGAACGGAGATGATCCTCACGCTCCCACGTTGATTCCTTCTCCGAATGATGTGCCCACTGAACTTTCATGAACTTGACGGTCTTGTTGCGAGTCTTGTGCTCGGACGTCTCAAGAACACGGACTGGACGCTCTGAGTAGGAAAGGTCCGCACTCAGCTGTATCTCGCCCAAGTCAACAACCTGCTCTGGCTGCTTGAAGCACTGCTTTAGCTGGGACACATGGAACACGTCATGCACCATGGACAGACTTTCTGGAAGCTCGAGCCGAAAGGCAAGAGGTCCTCTAGTCTCAAGGATGCGGAAAGGTCCGACAAATCTTGGAGCGAGCTTTCCTTTTATGCCAAAGCGGTGAGTTCCCCTCAATGGAGACACTCTCAGGTACGCCCAATCACCAACCTGAAACGCTACACCACGGTGCCTTTTGTCATAATAGGCCTTCTGCCTAGACTGTGCTGCCTTTAGGTGCTCTCGGACAATGTTCACTCTGTCCTCTGCCTCTTGGATCACATCTGGACCGAACAGCTGCCTCTCACCTGTCTCGGACCAGTTCAAAGGTGTCTTGCACTTGCGGCCATACAATACTTCAAACGGCGCTGCCTGCAGACTTGCCTGATAGCTGTTGTTGTAAGAGAACTCAGCATACGACAAAAATTCTTCCCACTTCATGCCAAAGGAGATGACACATGCCCGAAGCATGTCCTCGAGGATTTGGTTCACGCGCTCGACTTTCCCACTTGTCTGAGGGTGATAAGCGGTACTGAACAACACCTTCGTACCAATCGCCTTTTGGAAGGCCTGCCAGAACTTCGAGGTGAAAAGGCTGCCTCTATCAGAACTGATCTTCTTGGGAATGCCATGCAAAGACACAACTCTTGCAGTGTACAAATCCGCCAACTGAGCTGCTGAAATGGAATCCTTCACTGGAAAGAAGTGGGAAACTTTGGAAAGATTGTCAATGACAAAAAAGATGGCATTGTTATTCTTCTGCGACAAGGGGAAGCCTGTGATGAAATCCATCTCTATGTGATCCCATTTCCACTCCGGAATATCAAGTGGCCGAAGCAACCCTGTAGGCTTCTGGTGCTGTGCCTTCACTCTCCTGCACACATCACACTGAGACACGTAATGGGCAACATCCCGCTTCATACGAGTGCACCAAAAGCTTTGTTTGAGATCTAGATACATCTTTGTACTGCTAGGGTGAATCGATAGCTTGGAATCATGGGCTTCCTTCATGATGACCTCTCTGAGATCTCCCTCCTTGGGAACAACAACTCGCTCTTCGAACAACATGGTGCCGTCATTATGCACTGAAAAGCAACCGTACTTCGGAACTGGGGCGGCAATACCCTGTTTGATCTTCTGCACCATTGAGCTGCCAGACTGAGCTTCATGAATCTTCTCATTGATTATGGGCTCTACCACAAGGTTGGCAAGGTAGCCTACTGCAACTAGCTCGAGATTGAGCCTTCGAAAGGACTCACACAAATCAGGGTGGATCTTCTACACCTGGATATTATTGCAATCACCCTTGCGGCTCAGCGCATCAGCTATGACATTCGCCTTCCCAGGCGTGTACTGGATATCAATTGTGTACTCAGTAATGGTTTCAAGCCATCTTCTTTGCCTCAAGTTCAGATTTGGCTGAGTGAACAAGTACTTCAAACTCTTGTGGTCCGTGAACACATCCACCTTCCTCCCTAAGAGGAGGTGTCGCCAAGTGACTAAAGCGTGCACAACTGCTGCAAGCTCCAACTCGTGCGTGGGATAATTCCTCTCACTTGTCTTCAACTGCCGTGAGGTATACGCCACAATATTCCTGCCTTGCATCAAAACTCCGCCCAGACCTTGCAAGGAGGCATCACAAAACACTTGAAAAGGCTGTGACTCATCTGGCGGCGTGAGAATTGGAGCTGTGGTCAGCTTCTCTTTCAACTCCTCGAAGGCTGGCTGGCCAGCTGGTGACCGAGTGTACCGCTTGTCCTTGCACAACAATTCAGTCATTGGCTTCGCTATTTTGGAGAAATTTTGCACAAACCTCCTGCAATAACTGGCGAGGCCGAGAAAACTCCTTAGCTGCTTCACATTCTTCGGCGGAGCCCACTCTTGAATAGTGCGTACTCGCTTTGGGTCAACCGCAATTCCCTCAGCGGAGATGACGTGGCCCAGAAAATTGACCTTGTCCAGCCAAAACTCACACTTGGAGAACTTGGCGTAATACCGGTGCTCTCTTAACTTCTGCAGCACCAAGCGCAAATGTTCCTCATGTTCAACCTCTGACTTGGAAATGAAGGAATGAGACGCTCCGGAATCGAACAAAACTATCGCGGGAACTGAACACACAAGCAACCTACAAAGAACAATCTCTGAAGACTGTTGAGCATCTGAGAGCATCACGTTGTTCACCCGAAGTGCACGTGGCTGTGCCTTCACCATCGCGGTGCTCCGGAGTTGGGAGATGTGTGCCCCGGCTCTCTGTACTTGTAGCAGATCACGCCCGGCCTGGGCTGCTGCTGCGGCTTGGGAGGCCTCGCGTGTGGTGGTGTAGAGCGAGACTACTGTCGAACTGGGACGGGAGGGCGGGCAAAAGTGCGGACAACTGCCCCCCTCTGTTGGTACTGCTGCCTCTGTGGTGGTGCCTCTGTGACCCACGTCTTTGCCTTCTTGTGAACCATCACCGCGGAACTGTGCTCCCTCTGGCGCTTCCTGTCTGCATCTCACTCTGCTCTGGCTGACTCCTGGCGGATAGCCTGATCCACGAACTGTGAGAACAGCGTGGGACTGCACTGAGTGAGCGCGTACTTGATCTCTGTGCTGAGACCTCCACGGAACCTGGCGATCTTCTTAGACTCTGTGCTGACCTCCTCTGGAGCGTACCTGGCGAGCCTGACGAAGTCCAGGTTGTACTCCTCAACTGACCTGTCACCCTGTCTCAGAGCCAAGAACTCCTCACGCTTCCTGTCCATCAGGCCACTCGGAATATGCGCTGCTCTGAAGTCTACGATGAAATCTGCCCACGTGATGATAGCATCGCCCTTGTTGGCCTTGTAGGTATCGTTGTTGGGGTTCGCAGCAGAAAACACAAATTTTTTTAACTAGCATTCCCATAACCCAACATCTAGCTAGCCGTATTACCGCAATGGAAAGTAGTGCGGAAATAACATACCTCGGGGTGTAGTCCGTTGCGCGGGAAACGTTCCCGCAAACGTGGTTGATGTAGCCGATCAAGTTTCACAGCCCCCTGGCTGTGTTGAGCACCCGGATGGGTGTAGTGCCACACGTGTAGCACCTCGTAGTACTCGCACACATACGAGACTCGATGACGACCTCCGTTCTCCGATCCAGCGGAGGTGGCGGAAGCAGACCTCCGGACGGAGCTTCGGCAGCACGACGGCCTCCGATTCTAGCAGAGAAGCCTCAATTCCACTATAGGCTCACACTAGGGAGCCCACCGTGAAAGAGACAAGGGAGGGGAGAAGACCGGAGAAAACCGATCTCAATTCGGAGTAATATTTATTTTCTCACGAATTTCTGTGTATTAAATATGTGCACCCTGCCCATCTATATATAGGCAGAGGGGAGGGAGTCAACCCCTCTCCCTTAGCAATGTGGGACTAAAGTCCCTTTGCTAAGGGGAGGTGGCCGGCCAAGGGGGGGAGGGGGCGCACCCCTCATGGGCCCTAGGGCCCATGGCGCCTCCCCCCTCTTTTTTCTTTTTCTTTTTCCCTTTTATTTCCCCTAATGGGCCTTTTTCTCCACTAAGGCCCATTGCACATATTAATTAGAAATAAAATGATTTTAATTATTAATTCAATTAATTAATAACTAAAACATAATATTCCATCTCCCGGTGCTCCGGAACACCTTTCGGTTCACTCCGAACTTGTTTCGGTTCAACACGGTACTTCTCCGATATTGTTTCCTTTATTCTCTGGTTACTCCGATGGTTCCGAAAAGGTCTCCGATTTCATCGAGCCGTTAAGTGTGTTACCCTACGGTCCGAGAACACTCCAGTCATGAACGAGATGAGGCTACGGTCAATGATCATCAGTGGGACCTGGATGCCCATAATGACCCCTGAGCATTCCGGATATCAAACACCGATTGGACCTTACGCCACATAGCATTCCCTTTGTCAGCGATACTGGATTGTTCCGAGATTCGATCAATGAATTCCTATGTCTGGTTCAACCTCGTTCCGAACTAATCCTCATTCACTCGTTCCCGTGATATTCATCCCCGTGACCTAGTCACATGCTGCAGCTTTATGGATGGAATCTCACCGAGTGGGCCCCGAGTATCTATCCATTATATGGATTGACAAATCCCGCTCTTGTAACAATACTCCTCAACATATCTCCATGGAATACCTAAGATACAACCGTTATGACCCGCATATTTCAGTCAGGTGGTGGGATGTAAGTCAAAGCATCCGGGAAGATAGTAATTATGCACGTACTCACGGTCAAAGGAACGGTCTACCACGTTCTGTAATTACAACACTGAACCTTCATAAGATTTGATCATGCTGTAATGCTTACTTTGGGTAATGTTCATCACATCACTTAACCAGTGAGGTGACCTCATAGTCAAGAGACTTAATTGTCCATGATCGCGAAACCACGATCATCATGTTGACCATGAACTAGTTATCGATGTAGAGGCTAACTAGGAACTCTGGGGTTTTCTATACCACACCTGCATCATTGTTTCACTGACACAGTTCTAGCACGGTATGAAACTGGTTATGAACTTGCTTAGATATATTGGAATAATCATATATTATTTTCCTCTAGAGCATATATCCAACAGTCTCCCACTTGCACTAGAGTGCTAATAATCTAGCCGCATTTTTCCGATCATAATCATCTTATCACATAAGTGTTCATTGATCATGCATGCCCATGGAAGAGGGTTCGTCAACGAACTGTACCAAATCAGATTCGTATGTTTCCTTTGCAACTGGTACAGGTCAAAAGCTCTTTTGACATACCACTCATTATCATATAATGGTTGGATATAAGTTTCACGGGAGAGTGAGACTATTATTTCACAGTATCCTCCAATGATCTCTTGGTTCAGTCTTTAGAAGACTCATCCTTAGTCATATATACTGGGAAATACACTCAACCAGAAGTCCAATACTTCTAACGCTAAACTTTTATCCATACGACTACTTTTTTAAGTAGTATTATGTTTGTAGTGCCGTGAATTTTTCTCACATTTCTTTCATGTCTTTGGTGATGTCTCTAATTCCATATAGACCCATAATATGGCTTGCAATTGTAATCTTGCATTACATTCAAGTCTATTATCCTCTCTATATTTTAGAGATTAGTCCTCAGTATTCCTCATATACTGAATGCATGGACTTTATTCAGATTCTGTGTTTTACTCCTAAAGCACATCGGAATCTGTTCTTCTTCCAAGAACTTTTGAGTCATTCTGTTGTTGGATTCACAATGCATGTTATATGGTAGAATCATATGTCAAGAACATATAAGATCACATGTCCAGTACATGGTGCATCTCTATTCTTCCATCAAGACATTGCTTGTGATATTTGGATTTCATCCATTATATAATTTCTAGCCACAAGAACCTGTTTCTTGTCTTAGAAGATTATTCCAACCTTCACTTCGTTTCATTATCCGTATCTTAATGTACTCATATAGATTTCAATGTGTAATGTGTTGGTATTTCACATAAAAGAAGATTCTCGCAATCTTGTATTTTATTTGCCTTATGCTCTATATATATCATAATGCACATATGTATATAAGACGATTCTCTATATACACAATCAATGCATATCCATATATATACATATGAGATCATTCTTCACACATATCAATGCATATATGTTTGAGACAATGATCATGCTCCCACTCAAATATATCCATCATATACTCATATATTTCAGCTTTCATCAAGTCATTTTATTGTTCCATTATGTCTCACATAATGACAAAGCTTCCAAAGCTCCCACTCAGAAAATGCCCTCTGCATTCCAAGTTTCCGGGAAGTCTTCAAAGCTCCCACTCAGTTTCATGAAACTACAGGCCCACTGAATATTTTGGTCATCACAAAATCACTTGATCAAATCAAGGTTGAGAGTTCCTGTCTTGAGGTACTATAGTCCATCCTTTTAACGAAGTAACCTTCGTCATGCCCATTGCAATTCTCTTTCAAATCCCAAATTTGACTGAGATGCAATTTCAGGCTATGGTCCATCGTAGTGTAAATGAAATATTTTATTGATTAAAGCATTCCTACGTTTCCGTAGTCAATCACCATTGAACTTTGGTCATAACCAAATAATGCCTTGTGCCCATTACATTATTCTCAATAACTCTCCAGTTTGTCGAGAATTTGAAATAACCGATTTATTTCACAGGACGTGAGCCATCCTATATGTAATTCAATATTATTTAATTTATCCTCGTGTTCTAGGCTACCATCATTCCTTTTTTGTCTTCAAGCAATGTTATTCCCTATTGTTTTATTAAGAATACTCATGATTATTGTTCTATACAGAACGTATTCATGAAAACCTTCTAAATTCAACAATGGCTTCAACTCATATACCAAGATCAATTATCTTTGGCATATCCTTCCTTATATAGCGTCATTACAGCAGAACATGCTTCCGTTGCAATACTCTGATATTCTGAAGGCAAGGTCCAATACCCTGGTCAAAGTTTCCATTATCTCCCATTGGATCCGTGTCGCGAGACTTCTTCTCGCATTACCAATCAAGCAACACACATTTTGCTATTCGGGGAGAATATGTAATTTCAATTGCTTGTAGTTTTATTACAAAGAAATTCTTTCTTTTAAGAAACCTTATAACACCATCAGTTATGGAGCTATCATGTCTCGTTAGATTCAGGATGGTTTCCTATTCATGAAGTGGGTGTTTTAACTTAATGAATTAAACAATCTTATTCGACAATAACTATAGTGCTAGGGGAAAGAACGTTTAGACCATACTACGGTTTAGTATGACTACGAATGGTTTAAGTAGTCTAGTACTTTCAACTTCCATCGTAGTTTGTGGTACAACTTCCACAAGTCTCCCATTATGTCAATGTCAACACTTATCACTTCGGATCGTAGAGTAGTGATATGTATCCTTGTATTCTCACTTCTCACTATGATTCCCGAATCTCAGTTTTATGATCTCAATTGAATACAACTTTCAATTAATCATATGAATTCTTTAATGATAACTCACGTGCCCATTTAGTACATCATTTATGTATAATGATTGGCACAAGTTCTACTTGCTAGAACCTTGTCATGGTTATATTTTATTGTAGAGGTTCATAGGTCGTGTATCTAATCCATCTCATGCAATCAAGTTATGATTTTCATTCGATAATGAACTCACAAGTTAATAGATCATACATTTAATGAATTCAACAGTTATGAAGTCAGCTCATGCAATCAAATCTTTGACTTGTTATAATCAAGACAACTTTATCATTAAACATTGAATATTTCTTGACAATAATAGCAGTATTATAAATTCTTTCTATCATATCATAAATCAAGACGTAATCAAAGTATAATCACTCTTTTATTCATAAAGATGGAACAACTGACTTGTCTCATTACATGAATAACTTTGTCTCGCGAGATGCAAGACACACAACTAAGTGTTCATACTATAATGATTACATAAGATTCATCTAATACTCTAAGTATCTCCTATGATAGATGTCTCGGTGGAATCCATGCTGGCCATCAACTGACTTGATATCCATCAATCCTCGATTTCACCTCTTCCCGTCCATGCAACGGCAGGTCCTGTTTTCATAAAACAGAATAAGTATCAGATACTCATTTACTGCAAATGTTGTATAAGGGAATAAACATTTATAAAGTATATCAAGTATATACCTTCTCCATCAATGACTTCTCCTTCAATGGGTTCAACCTCCAGGTACTGAAGTCTATCCATGAAGTCAGAGAACTCGAGGCTTTCACCTCTGCCGACATAGCCATGGACATGGTCTGTATAGCTCGGTGGAAGCGAGTGTAACACCGTGTATATCGCAGACTCATGTGTGGTCTCATAGTCAAAGTCATCTACGAGGCTCAGATGTATCTCATGCATCTTGGCCAAGTGTGCATTCAGGCAAGAGCCTTCTTCCATCTTTGTAGAGAGAAACTCACTTTCTAACTCAAATCTGGCAACTCTAAACTGATGCAAGTTTGATGACTTCAGCTCATCGATCATATCATATGTATCCAAATCAGCATACTCCTCCCGCAAAGGTTGCGGAATGCTGGTTTCTATGATACCCTTAGCTATGGCATATGTCCTTCGACGATACTGATAATCAATCGCCGCTTGTGCATCCATGTCGTTTGGTGGAGGGTTTCCCACATGCTTTTTAGTTAAGAATGAAAGGTTGATTCTCTTGAGCACGGCTCTAAGGCGTAAGTACCAATCAGCAAAGTTTGACCCATTTTCTCTAAGTCTTTCACCTTCCATGAAGAAAGATAGTTCACGTTGCTCTAGTGCATTCATTTTCTACAAACATAATTGCAAGGAACACAATTAAGACTAGTTCACAACAATGAGTTCATATAATCATATTATAAATGAGCTCGCACTAAAACAATTCATTCCTAGGAAGTTTTAGTGATTACATGATCCAGATTCACTGCCCGACCTCGAATATCACACGGCCGACGGGTCAGTTTCAAAGGTAGACAACAACTTGTGCGATCACATTATCTTATATGTACTGTGACTCATGCTCGATATTTCAATCTCTAGTATTCCGAGGCCATATCTGCATATGCTAGGCTCGCCAAGTTAACCTCCATGTTATATGCTGCTCAGCAAGGCCATATCTGCATATGCCAAGCTTGCCGAACCCAACCTCATGCGAACTCCATTTAATATGTAGGACAACTCCGGTATGTACGGAGCATCAAGCCATATGGGAGAACCTTCCAGGCGGTGCACACTTTGGTAGAATACTTGTATTTGGCTTTGTTAAGGGATCATCTTATCACATGCTACCGTCGTGTATCCTATACTAGCAAGTTTTAAGATGTCTGAGCTATGGCAACACTAAGTCTACAGTGTCTCCATTTTAGTTTGTTTTATGATGACGATTACTACTTACTAGTAACACATAGCAAAGCTATCACTACATCAAAAACAAACGAACGATAGCCTCCACTTAGCAATACAAGGTTTAGACGGTCTAGTTGTATATTGCAAGTTTTACGTGGCTGCTAGGGCTTTCATAGTTAAACATGTTTTAACCTACGAGTCAACCACAACGTCAACCATACGATTGTCTCTATTACACCCCGCACGGGGCCCTCCGTTGCAAATGCCACATCCGCTAAAGTTGAGAGACAGACACCCCCCAACCACTTTATACGGTACAAGCCGTATGTCAAGCGTGGAACCAGTCTCGCGTAAGTGTACGCGTAAAGTCGGTCGGGGGCCGCTTCATCAAACAATACCGCAGATGTGAACAAGTACACGTGGAAGGGTAACAATCATACAATCAACGCCCACATCCCCGATGTGTTCTATCCGTATAGTAATACTAAGCATAGACCTAGCTCTGATACCACTATTGGGGTTCGCAGCAGAAAACACAATTTTTTTTAACTAGCGTTCCCATAACCCAAGATCTAGCTAGCCGTATTACCGCAACGAAAAGTAGTGCGGAAATAACATACCTCGGGGTGTAGTCCGTTGCGCGGGAAACGTTCCCGCAAACGTGGTTGATGTAGCCGATCAAGTTTCACAGCCGCCTGGCTGTGTTGAGAACCCGGATGGGTGTAGTGCCACACGTGTAGCACCTCGTAGTACTCGCAAACATACGAGACTCGATGACGACCTCCGTTCTCCGATCCAGCGGAGGTGGCGGAAGCAGACCTCCGGACGGAGCTTCGGCAGTACGACGGCCTCCGATTCTAGCAGAGAAGCCTCAATTCCACTATAGGCTCACACTAGGGAGCCCACCGTGAAAGAGACAAGGGAGGGGAGAAGACCGGAGAAAACCGATCTCAATACGGAGTAATATTTATTTTCTCACGAATTTCTGTGTATTAAATATGTGCACCCTTCCCATCTATATATAGGCAGAGGGGAGGGAGTCAACCCCTCTCCCTTAGCAATGTGGGACTAATGTCCCTTTGCTAAGGGGAGGTGGCCGGCCAAGGGGGGGAGGGGGCGCACCCCTCATGGGCCCTAGGGCCCATGGCGCCTCCCCCCTCTTTTTTCTTTTTCTTTTTCCCGTTTATTTCCCCTAATGGGCCTTTTTCTCCACTAAGGCCCATTGCACATATTAATTAGAAATAAAATGATTTTAATTATTAATTCAATTAATTAATAACTAAAACATAATATTCCATCTCCCGGTGCTCCGGAACACCTTCCAGTTCACTCCGAACTTGTTTCGGTTCAACACGGTACTTCTCCGATATTGTTTCCTTTATTCTCTGGTTACTCCGATGGTTCCGAAAAGTTCTCCGATTTCATCGAGCCCTTAAGTGTGTTACCCTACGGTCCGAGAACACTCCAGTCATGACGGAGATGAGGCTACGGTCAATGATCATCAGCGGGACCTGGATGCCCATAATGACCCCTGTGCATTCCGGATATCAAACACCGATTGGACCTTACGCCGTATAGCATTCCCTTTGTCAGCGATACTGGATTGTTCCGAGATTCGATCAATGACATCCTATGTCTGGTTCAACCTCGTTCCGAACTAATCCTCATTCACTCGTTCCCGTGATATTCATCCCCGTGACCTAGTCACATGCTGCAGCTCTATGGATGGAATCTCACCGAGTGGGCCCCGAGTATCTATCCATTATATGGATTGACAAATCCCGCTCTTGTAACAATGCTCCTCAACATATCTCCACGGAATACCTAAGATACAATCATTATGACCCGCATATTTCAGTCAGGTGGTGGGATGTAAGTCAAAGCATCCGGGAAGATAGTAATTATGCACGTACTCACGGTCAAAGGAACGGTCTACCACGTTCTGTAATTACAACACTGAACCTTCATAAGATTTGATCATGCTGTAATGCTTACTTTGGGTAATGTTCATCACGTCACTTAACCAGTGAGGTGACCTCATAGTCAAGAGACTTAATTGTCCATGATCGCGAAACTACGATCATCATGTTGACCATCAACTAGTTATCGATGTAGAGGCTAACTAGGAACTCTGGGGTTTTCTATACCACACCTGCATCATTGTTTCATTGACACAGTTCTAGCACGGTATGAAACTGGTTATGAACTTGCTTAGATATATTGGAATAAGCATATATTATTTGCCTCTAGAGCATATATCCAACAATCGTACCAGCTGGCTGCTGCACCCTGAAGCTAGAAGGAGGCGAAGGTGACGTAGTCGACGGGTCTGACGGTGTTTGCATTGAAGTGCTTCTTGATCTCTGCGATCTAGTCATCCGCCTCCAGTGGGTCTCGAGCCTCGGAGAACCTGGGGGGTTGATAGCAAGCAACTGCTGTAGTGTGGTGTACTGTGGTCGATCATTCCTCTGGGCAGTCTGGTTCTGCAGCATCTGTAAGATCGCAGCTGTGCCCTGAGCCACTGCGGCCACAGCCTCCCCGAGGATAGGGTTCTCTGGCGGCGGCATGTTCGCTCTTGGCATCCTGTATACAGGAACACTTATGAGAACATGGTTGAAACATTGAAGTAGCCAGAAGATAAAGAAATATTGACAACAAAACTTCCTCACGAGGTATGAGAAAGCCGAAGGTTGAAATTCTACCAAGGTTAACCCGGAAAGTCGAAAGCTAGGTTCTACTGGAATCCCCAAACCGAGTTCAACCGAATCCAAGATAATAATCTACTAGCGAGCACACAACAATATATATACGAGCGGTTGGAAACCTGAACAATGAGACATCTTCCCTGAGCGGCCCGCCATCACGGTCGTCCATAGGGGAAAAGACACCACATCCATATTACCATAGGATGCCCGTCAATACTGTATGGACGTTTCACCTGGGGTACGTCGTAAGTGAGGTAGAGCAGTCAACCCCAAGTGGCGGCTCAGTGGTCTCAAAGACGCCAACACATCTCGTCGCTAGAAAAAAATTATAGAGGAATCGGAGCCTCATGTAAACGAGAACCTAGATTTGTTTTTGAAAGGGGATAAGTTGCAGAGAGAAAAACAACGTTTCACTTCCTCACGGAAAAGGGGTGGGAGGGTGGGGTAAAAATAAAAAGAAAGAGTTCCTACTCTCCGATTTTTCCTTAGTAACTACAAAATAGTTTCTAGACTCAACTTTGGCCAGTAAGGGGTCCTACAGTCAGTCCTGCTCTGATACCAAGTTGTAAGGCCCCCGATGTGGTGCTAACTCGAGTTAGTCTCTTTCGCGTCCCGCTCAAGTTAGTAGCGCATAAAGAGCCACCGACTCACGACACTCGCACTCGTGTCGCTGCCGGATTCTCTCTAACTAACAACGCACAATTCCGGGTGGCCCCCGGGGAGTCGACATCCAATCCAAAAGTCGGCCACGCTCTCGGATCGGCCTCTTCCGTATGGCTAAGGTCGGGTTTAGTCTCACCTATAAATCAGGGGACTTCCCTAGCTCACCAGTGTGGACCAACCAGAGTAACTATGTCTCCGTTGGTCCGCGTTGTTCGAAAACAGCTGGGGTACCAACCAAGCACACACACGTTTGCAAAAAGTAAAACAGCTCGGGCCACCACTAGAACTGTATGAAGCTAGGTAGGTAAGACAAGGGGACCCCATAGAATCCCACACACGATTAGGCACGCTCTTCAAGAAACACAATACCCGGAACTCGGGACCTAGGTGACTCAAATGGAACAAAACACCTGGCGGGAACAACCCGGTCTCCCATCTTTCGTCAAGTATAAATTTAACATCATCAATAATAAATATGAACAAACTTCTTTAAAAAACATGATATCCCAAACCAAGCATAGGGTAAGAATCAAGTTTTCCTACTCATACTAAGCAATGGCTGAGCAGCGGTAACTTAGCAATGGAATGTTTTGCTGGGATGTGGGGATCATGGCTATTTGGTTTTTGAAGGTGGCATATTCAAAGTGGATAGGATCAAGCAAACGTTCTAGGCTACAGCTAGGCAGGTTGGCAGAAAGGTATCAAGTAATGGTATAAATCTTCCCCTTGCCTGGGTAATCGGTCGTCGAAGCAGACGCAGCAGGGTCCTCGGTCTCGGTGTCGGAAATCTCCACGTAAATCTCCTCAGCGGTCTCAGGTGCTAACGTAAGGTACCGGCAAGGAAAAAGGCACACAAGTAAGCAACGGGTACAATGCACAGGCAAGGATGGTATGACCAAGTTTAATCGACATGATGTGACCCTATCTAGTCAGGTTTAAATGAAGGTGGTGACGACACGTCAACAACTTCATATGCAATTTATTTATGTAAAAAATGGCTTTGGTCTTAGCCTTATTTTAGGTGTAAGTAGCATGTCAACATGGCATGATCAACAATGCATATAACAGGAATTAAAACATCGTGAAAATAAAACATCGATTCCGGAGACGAAGTAGTGCCGGTGAAATTGACACAAGGGAGGTGCAACAAAAGATTTGAAAAAAAAATCCCAGCCACATTGCATATGACATCATGCATAGGGACTGGTTTTTAAGATGCAAGATTGAAGATGACATGGGCAGGAACTTGGGTCCTAAGTCCAAGATTGCACTAGTTTCATTTTGGAAAAGGCTCAAATGGACAAACCACTATCACCATGCAAAACCTTGGGAGAAACTACCCCAAAATCCTATATGGCATGACCAATTTTGAATTTGGGAAAAACTTGACAAAAACAATAGAAATGAAGGGCTTAATTGCAAATTTGCCACACTCCGATTATTTAGGGGGGCAAGGTACAAAAATGGACCTCACCATGATGATCAGTGGGTCAATCTACCCCAAAAACATATATGGGATGCCACATTTGAGGTGAAAAACTCCAAGGTTCAAATTCAGTTTGAATTTGAATTCAAACTCAAATTTGAACTTAAACAGAAAAAAGAAAAGAATCCAAAAGGAAAAAAAACAGCGGGCGCAGCCACTGGGCTGGCCTCGACGAACTAGGCCAAGTTCAAACCCACCAATGGGCTCAGCCCACTTCCACTCGGGAACCCCAACTGACATGAGGGGCCCGCTCGTCAGCCTCTGCTTAAAATCCAAGAAAGGGGAGGCAAATGCCTCGCGTGGGATTCGAACCCACGCCTGCTGCTGGCCGCGGCTGCTCACTACCACTGCGTTACTACATGATTTCTGAACCGAAGCAGGTACGAAAACAGAAGAGGTATGCAACCCCTGTATTGAGCTTCAGAAAACCGGCGACGACGACGACTTGTGGCGAACCTCGCCTCACCGTTTCAACGCCGGCATCCCCGCGGTCACTGGGGAACGAAAGCTGGCACATCCAGCTACGGATTGCGATACTCCAAGCCCGCGGCGACGCACTGCTCCACTCGCCACTCTCCTCTGAACATGGCGGCGGCAACTACTTCAGACACCTGCTTCCTCGCGCACCTCTCTGAACCGGAGACAAATCCGACGAACTTGCGCCGGCAGTCGTCCACCTGCTACGCCTAGTCGAAGCAGGGCAGTACCACGGCAACGTGGGTGCCCAGATCTTGGACCGTAACGCCCCAAGGGGGTGGCTTTCCTGCCGGAAAGATCACGGCGGCGCACTGCGCTCTCTGCAACATTCAGACGCGGGAAACCCGTAGGGGCTATGAGCCCTACACGGCCTCTAGGAGGTCACGACCGCGCGCTGAGAACGCTATGGACACGCACGAGCTTGTCCGAGGCACGCCACGAACACGAAGACCACGAACTGCACGGCGGCGACGTCTACGGCGGGGAACAGAAAGGCATGACGGCTCGACGACGCGTCCGTGCGCTACAAGGGAAAAGGGACTCGCTGAGGCTCACCTAGGGGTTGTTGGAGGCGAACCTGAGCTCGGCGAAGAAGTACCAGAGGATGCAGCCATCGTCGGGGAAGGCGAGATCCCGCAGCAGGTGACCCCCGTCGCGGGCCCGATTCGGGGGTGCCCTGCTCCCCCTGCACGACGGAACGGAGCGGTGAGATGCTGGGGATGACGCGGAAGGTCGCGCGGTCACGAACACGAGAGGACGGCGGCGAATTCGAACTCCTCACCGGCGGAACAGGGGAGGACCAGGAGAACGAACCAGGAGGCGGCGGCGGAAATTTGAGGGAGGAAGGGGAACCTAGGGTTCCCAGAACCTGCCCGGGGCCATCTTATAAAGGGGCAAGGCCCCCCAGCCACGCTGGCCGTCATCGACGTCGACGCCGCGCCGGCTGTGAGAGAGGAGGTCGGAGGGGACCTCAGCCACGGTGGAAAGGCGACGAAAGGAGGCGCTTGGATCTTGATCCGACGGCTCTCGAGCCACTCCGCATACCGCTTCGCTGGAAAGGCTCCAGTGGGCTGCGGGGAGGAGGCTTGGTGGGCTGGGCTTTCATCAGGAATTGAAAAAGAAAGAAAAACCTGCTACTGATCCATTTTCCATTTAAATAAAATAGAAAAGATTCAGGGTTTTTCTGGGTTAAATACAAGTAGGAAAAATACATAAAAATATGTATAATTAACCTTGCATTATTTCTCAATTTCCCAAAAATGGTTTGGGCATTTTCGGCAACAACAAAATTGTGAGCTCATTTCTGAATTCAAAATCACTTTGAACTAGAGCCCATATTTTTTATGATGGCAAAAATGATTTGAGGTTTTTAAAACCCTTGTCATAGCAAAGGAATTGGCTAGGCCAAGTTTGAGGTCAAGGAGAGCAAGCATGCAACAATGAAAATACTTCAAACACCCTTCTTGAACCACTTTGGAAGCAAACTCAAACAAACCAGATGGGCTCCAATCCCAATGCAAATTTAAATCACCACATGAAATTACAATCTTTAGCATCATGCCAAGTTACAAAGTCAACAGAGAAAGTACAATCTCATGGAGTTTTCTATTTATTGCACATGGGCTGTTACACGGCGGCTCGGCCTCCATGGGCAGCTGCGTGAGGAGAGAGGAGGAGGGTAGGTGGGGAGCTCCTTGGGCCGTTGGATCGGCCGATCCAACGGTCCAGATCGCATGGATCTAGATTTTTGGGCAAAATGGGCTAATTGTGAAAATTGAGGCTATTGTGAGGGGGGTGGCTGCAATTTTGTGGCTAGGGAAACCCTAGAAATGGGTGGGAGTGTGGTGGTCTTTATATAGCCCAGGTGGCTGGCAGTTTGCAAAAACATCCCCGGTTTTTCTCTCCCGCGCGCGGTGGTCACGTTTCTGACCGCCTGGGGTCCGTAGTACCTCCGATTCGGGTAAAACTTCGAACTGCGCGATCAGCGCGTCGAGCCGGTGGTGTTCACCTCACGCTGGAACCATTCCGAAAACACTTACCGACGCGCTATAAAAATAACCCGTTTAATTATTAAACGGGGTTTTCGTTCCGTTGGCTGCGGCTGGTCGCGTGCGGTTTTCGCGACGGTGATCGGGTGAAACCCGGTGTCGCAAAGGTCGAGTGTCAGGGTGGCAAGGGTCGGTCTCCGTCCGGTACGAGGTAAGAGGGGGGGAAATAATCGCTGATCGATAAATCGGGGATGCAAACAACGCAAACAAATCAGACAATCAAAAAATTCACACCGAAAATAAAAATTTTAATTTTTGTGAAATCTCGGCTGTTACAATACAACACCACCAACAAGGGATCTCGTCCCGAGATCCGGGAGAGAGGGGGGAGAGAAAAAGAAAGTCGACAATCTTCAACACCACCAACAAGGGACTGCTCCATGCCGATGACGAACTTCCGTCGAGAAATTTCCGCAGGGAGACGGTAACGTCGGAAAACGAAACCGTCAGTGACAAGAGGAAGAACAATCGCGAAAACCAGATCAAGGGATAGTGATTTTCGACGCAAGTCGTAAAAACACCGGGCAAAAGGAGGGAGGAAAAAGGACGACCCAGATGATATCCGAAACTGGAGAAGCTAAAGGTACTACAGGAATTCCCACCTGAGATCGGAATCGAGGCAATACGCTGCAAGCAAGGCATTATAAATATTCCGAAACTCCACACACTCGAGATCCTAAAGTTTGAAAGGGATAAGAGAGAATAAAACACTTACGACACTTGTCCTGACCAGAGCAAGGGTAAGGAGTAAAAAGATTCCTACTCTCCAATAACTAACTTAGTAACTACAAAATAGTTTTTGTCTAGACTCGACTTCGGCCAGAAAAGGGATCCCACGGTCGGTAAGGCTCTGATACCAAGTTGTAAGGCCCGATATGCGGTACTGTTCCAGATCTAGGTGTTTCCACCCAGATCCGGGGACAAAGCACATATCGGTCCCAGCGCGACATATGACAAAGCCATATGCCCCGGATTTTTCCAACATGATATCACAACATTACAGATACAAGGATACAACATCTCATACAATCGGCATACAACTGCCTCAAATACAATACAACAGCGGAAGTTACATGTCTGGGTACAGACTACAAGCAAATTCCTAGTGGCAAAGAGAAAAACATCGATCCCCTAACCACACGGGTCCAGGCCCTCCGCCGGGATCAGCCTAACTAGTCGTCGTCGAGTCTCCACGTGAAACGTCGGTCACCATACCTGTTGTCTATCAAGAACCCTAAAAAGAGTTTGGGGGTAGTATCATGAGTACAGAAGTACTCAGCATCCAACTGTAGTGGTCATCTGACCTAGCAAGGACTTCATCAATCGTCATTCTAGGACAACTAGTAGTTTACGGTAAGGAAGGGGTAAGTGGTGAGGTTGCTGCCGCGCTAGCATTTATGAAGTGGCTAACGATCTAGAGAGTAAGGTAAGAAGCCAAGCATTCGATGAGGAATCGCCTCCAAAAGTCTTGCTATGAACTACTTACGCAAGCATAACACCTATCCTATCCTTGTCCTCCTCTTCGCATCCCGGCGAAGAAGAAGCAGTCAAGGCACACACACGTTGATCAAGTTATATTAAGATTATCTCAGTGGGGTGCGACGGCGCGGCCTGCTGGCCGGAGGCGAGAGGCGGCGGCTCGGCCTCCATGGGCAGCTGCGTGAGGATAGAGGAGGAGGGTAGGTGGGGAGATCCCTGGGCCGTTGGATCGGCCGATCCAACGGTCCAGATCGCATGGAGCTAGAATTTTGGGCAAAATGGGCTAATTGCGAGAATTGAGGCTATTGTGAGGGGGGTGGCTGCAATTTTGTGGCTAGGGAAACCCTAGAAATTGGTGGGAGTGTGGTGGTATTTATATAGCCCAGGTGGCTGGCAGTTTGCAAAAACATCCCCGATTTTTCTCTCGCGCGCGCGGTGCTCACGTTTCTGACCGCCCGGGGTCCGCAGTACCTCCGATTCGGGTAAAACTTTGAACTACGCGATCAGAGCATCGAGCCGGTGGCGTTCACCTCGCGCTGGAACCGTTCCAAAAACACTTTCCGATGCGCTATAAAAATAACCCGTTTAATCATTAAACGGGGTTTTCGTTCCGTTGGCTGCGGCTGGTCTCGTGCGGTTTCCGCGACGGTGATCGGGTGAAACCCGGTGTCGCAAAGGTCGAGTGTCAGGGTGGCAAGGGTCGGTCTCCGTCCGGTACGAGATAAGAGGGGGAAAATAATCGCCGATCGATAAATCGGGGATGCAAACACCGCAAACAAATCAGACAATCAAACAATTCACACCGAAAATAAAAATTTTAATTTTTGTGAAATCTGGGCTGTTACACCTCCACTAGTATTCCTCTTACTAGTGGAGTACATAATAAAAAAGTACGCCAGCGATAATTGCTACTAGTGGCGGACAAGCATGTCCTCCAGCGGTAACCTGCCTTACCGCTGGCGTACAATTTGTAAGCCAGCGGTACCTGTTACTACTGGCGTCACATCTCTGGCGTACGCCTACCCGCCAGCAGTAGCAAAAAAGTGTACGCCAGCAGTAGGCTGTTTCCTACTAGTGTTACCCACACTATGGAGTCCTTCCTCATCAAGTACCTTGGACTCGCCCCTCGGGGGTGGACCAGGACTACTCCAACGAAACTTGACTACCATATGATACCGTTACCGTATCACCGACATGCCCTTCGGGTCATGTCCTGGGTAGTCCTCGTGTCCTCTAGACACCTACCACCATCATGGCCAACCTACCCGTCCCCATCGGGATCCGTGCACAATAACATACCCGGCGCACAAGATTCTCGCTGCCCAGCGGGCCAAGGTATTACGCGCGCATAGTCTCCCCTACTTGATGATACAGATAAGGGGCATTACAATAGACTAAGCCAAGGCCTTTCCATAAAGACAAATGTGGTTGCACTGAAAAGGTTCGGTTCAGTGGCATGATACGTCCCAAACATATCGATAATTTCTGCTTGCTCCATGCATGTTTTGTGTGAAATTGCTATGATCTAGATACACTTTGTAATAGGTTCCTGAAGGACAAGCTAGGTGATAAAGCTTCAAGGAAGGTTTTCAAGATATCGAAGAATAACCCCTTGAGCGAAGCTTAATCACGGAGGATGACCCCCAAAAATTAAGGTGTCCTGAAGCTTAATTCATCGAAGGAAATGAAGAAGACGACGCAAGACTTAGATGTTTTTGTGTAGTTATTTTTTGGTTCTTTGAGTCATAGGACAAACTGTACTATCAAGAGGGGTATTTAGTTTGTGGACACCGAAGTTATTGAGAAAATGCTCAGATCAAATCTAAACCAAGTAACAAGCCAGAGTGAATAAATCTCATGTGCACTGAGTTAAGCTTCGATAGCAAAGACTTCATTCTTTGGATTACGAAGCAGAACTAAGTCCGTGAGTCAGCTTTCCTTGTTCCGCAAGTAAAGTTGCGCAGTAATGACAAATGCGACCATTGTGGACACGTGTCAAGCTGTCACTTCGGGTCATCGGTCATTTCGCACCTCGGGATCTCCAACTATATATATGCCGCCCCCTCCTCCGTTTGCGGATGGCTGCTCTAAGATAAATTTCTGAGAGAGAGACTGAAGAGAGCAACCCAAGAACCCCACCGAAGCAAAACCCAAAACCCAGAACACTGAAGCCTAAGTCCCATTGATCTGAGTAGATTCGAGATGACTTAGGTGAAAGCTTACTAGCCTTTTTTTATCTTGGAGAACTGCAATTCTCCTAGACAGTTAGAGTGTCGACTTCAGAGAGCGAAGAGTAATTGTCGCCTCGAAGATCAAGTTTGTCAAATGTTTCGGAGATTTCCTTGATAATCTACCCCGAGTCAAAACTGACCAAGCTCAAGGAGATTGGTGAAGTGGAGCAACGGACGGAGAGAGATTAGCTCCAGGTGTTCCATCACCAGTCCTTCCAACCAGACATAGCGCTTTGCAGAGCGTGAACTGGTCGAACAAACATCGTCGAGTCACCAGTTCGTTTTACTTCAAGCACTTACATTCCGCATTGCATTTGCTTCCCAGTTATGCTTCAATGTATTTTGTTTCGGTGTATTTAGTTTCGCTCCCAGTTTTTCTTCCCTGTCACTTGTTTCTGCTACCCTTTTCTACTTAGCTTATGCTTAACTTCAAAGCTTTAGTCGAAAATTTTAAGTGATCATTCACCCGCTCCCCCTCTGATCACGTACTTGGACTTTCAATTGGTATCAGAGCTAGTCACTCCCTACACTCTGTGTGTTTTGGATTAACCTCCTAGAGTGCTTTCAAGTATGTGTTTCGCAGCTATTCGCTCCGGCGAACCTATTCCTGTTTTCAATGGGAAGGACTACCCGTACTAGAAGGACAAGATGATGAGGAATATCATTGCCATCAATTCTGCCGCCTGGCAAGTTGTCAAGCATGGAGTTCAGCTCATGGACGAAGACAATCCCACAGTTGATGAAATCAAAGCCTTAGACCTTGATTCTGAAGTCTGGGTATTCATCACAAATCATGTGACTCCAGAGAAATATCATGAAGTGAAGAATATCCCATCCGCCAAAGGAGTTTGGGATTACCTTCAGAAGATTGGAGAAGGAGTTTCCACTCAGAGAGATGCCATAATTGAAACTGTCCGAAGAAAATTCTACCGGTTCAAGAGACATGAGGGAGAGAAGGTCAAATCCATATACAGCAGACTCACTACTCTTGCAAATGAGTTGATTTCCCTCGGCGCCGAAGACATTACCCCTCACATGGTAGTTAGAACTTTGCTTCGCTCACTGGATGACTCTTTCGACCACATTGTGCTAATGATCAAGGAAAGGACTGACTTTAGAAATCTAGTTGCGGCTAATATTCTTGAGAGACTCACCACTTTTCAATTGGAAGAAGATGAGAAGTGTGATGTAAATGGCTCTCGAAGAAGATCACATGCTCTAAAAGGAAAAGATTCACACAATTCTTCACCTGAAGTTAGTTCTACTTCCGGTGTTGAATCTGATGATCCTGCAAGCATTGGGAAAGACCTGGCACTGATCATGAGATGCTTCAACCGCTTACAAAGAAAAGGTTTTTCATCACCGAAGAAAAATTACTCACCAAGAAACTCAAGTAATTCTTCGCACCGTTCATCCTCAAGAAGCTCTCTATCAAAGTACAATTGTTGCTACAAGTGCAAGAAACCAGGCCATTACATTGCTGACTGCCCATTGTGGGAAGCTGAAAACAAATCAAAGCATTCGCTCAAAGATTCCTCAAGCAAGTCTCACAGATCCTCCAGAAGCTTTGAGTCCAAGAAACATGATTCTAGTTCAAGAAGAGAAAAGAAGAAAGACTCTGATGATGACAAAAGAAAGAAGTATCACAAGAAGCGTGAGAATTCTTCTTTGAAGACACACTCTTACCGTCGAAGCAATTCTCATCGTGCCAAGGCCTATCTGGGAAAGGAGATGAACTCTGAAGAAGAAGCCTCTGGATCCAAAGCTGAATCAGGCTCAAGATCACCATCTGGATCCGAGTCTGATGGTGTTGCTGGATTGGCATTTGCATCGGCCGGTGCTTCGAGCTCATTCTTCACCAACAACAGCAATGAAGATGAAACTCCTGCATATTGCTTCATGGCCAAAGCAAAGGTATCTTCATCCAAAGTTACCTATGATACTTCTGATTGTTCTTCATATGACAGTGGTTCTAAGATAAGCTATGCTAAGCTGGCTAAAATTTCTTCAATCCAACAAGATGAACTAGATTCGCTAAGGAAAACCATTAAGAAATCAGAAACCCTGTTGATTGATGAGATAGAGAAAGGTCAAACTTTAACTAATGAGCATGCTGCTTTGAAGGAAAAGTTTGAAGAATTATCCTCTCGGCATGATCTTCTTTCAGTTGATTATGAGAAGCTTACCTATGAATTTCTTCAGAGGAAAATGGCTCTCGAAAAACTGAAAGAGGCTCATGAAGAGTTGGAAAATGTCAATCTCACTCTCATGGCTCAACAAGGTTCTGAAGAAAATCATAAATCTGACTCACCTTGCTTAACTTGCTTGGAGCGAAGTAAAACTGATTCCAAAGGCAAAGCACCTATTGTTATTGATGATATTAACGCCTCAGATGAGGAAAACTCTGCTGTTATTGAGCAACTCCTCATGTTCAAAGATTTGTTTGAAACAGGTTTGTTCAAAAGTGTCCAGGGACACCAGCACCTTTGTGATATCCTAAAGAAGGCACTACTTCATAGGAATCCTAGGAATGAAGGTGTTGGCTTTGAAAGGAAGCTAAACCCTGATGGCACTTACTGGGAACCTGAGCAGTACCCAAAAACTGTATGGGTGCTAGCGAAGGTTAAGCCTATACATATTGCTAATATTTCAGGTTACAACTGCAAAATTGATAAGGATATTGTTGACAAATCACTTGATTCTGACTACAAGCTTATCAAGAACCAGTAAGGAAAGGTTTCGGCCGAATACATTGGTGCCCCTCCAAAGAATTGTCAGAACCCCAACTAGGGTAAGTGCTAGGGTGTGCTTGTCCTTTTGCATCATGAAAAATTCAAAAAGAAATTCAAAAATGGGGAAGCAGAAAGCCCTGAGAAATTATTTGAAATGGCCAGATAAAGATCTTTTTCCAAAAATCTTTTGAATGTTTGGAAAATTCCTAGAAATGTTGCTGATCATTTTAAAAGTGGTTTGGGTATTTTCCCATACACATGGAATTTTCTAATATTCAAATAGTGCTCTGGAAATTAAAGTTTACCCCTATTTGAATTGAAATTCAAATGTTTTGAATTTCAAAATTGTCCAAATTATTTATGTGACTAGCTACTGGTCACCTAGGATTTATAAAAGTATTTGGACATTTATTAAAAATGCCTAGCTATTTTAAATCTAGGCAAAACAAATGAAACAGAAAAATAAAAAGAACAGAAAATAGCAAAGGCTTACCTCACGCCAGGGGCGAAGCCCACTCACCTGTAGCCGGCCCAACCCACTCCAGGCATCTTGTCTTCTTCCTCCCCGGCGCCCGAAGCAGCTCGGTGGCGAGCCGAGCGCCGTGGAAGCCACCGAGGGCCTTTGGAGCCTCCTGTTCTTCCCCCAGGACGCCACGCAGTCGCCCAGAAGCCGCCCGCACCTTCCCCTCTCTCCCTAGCTCATCTCCTTCCCTCTCTCGCCGGATTCCGCGAGTAGCCGAGAGCCTGCCGGAGCACCACCGTGGAGAACCGTGGCCACTGAGTGAACCAGCGTGCGCCTTCGTGTCCAGCCGACACGCAGCCGAGGTCTCCTTCGAATCCCCCTCCCAATTTGAGCAAGGGCACGACTCCGGCGACGTGAGCTTCGTCTTCTTCACCGCAGGCCGCCACGACTCCGAGGTCAAATCCCACGTCCTCCAGCTCCGCTCCGACTCCGACGAGCTCGTCAACAGGTTTGGGGTGAGCTTCCGCTCGTTTTCCCCCATCTCTCGCTCTCCCCCGTGATCTTTGTCGACGACGGCCACCACGGCAGCTCCGGCCGCCGCAAAACGTCGTCGTAGCCGTGGCCTCGAAGCTCCCCGTGACCCCCTGATGGCACCACGAGATGCGGACGACGACGAGGCACCCTCCCGTGCCCTCCTTTACCCTTCCCGTGCCTGGAATCGCATTCCGGCGAAGTTCCGGCGAGGCGCCGCCGTCTGGAAGGCCACCGGCGTCAAGCCGGCGCCATTAGAGCTAACCAGCCCCGCTAATCCTAGCCCTAGTCTATGACATGTGGGCCAGCCCCCCCCCCTTAACCCCTCTGTTAAGCTAATCCAACCGGGGATTAACCCCCTGAGGCTGACAGGGTGGACCCACTGGTCAGCCCCCCCCTGACGTCACCCCACGCCATGCTGACGCAATAAATCGAATTCCAGAGAAATAGAAATGATTTAAATTAATCCAGAAAATTCCAGAAAATGAGTTAAACTTGGAAAATTCATAACTAATTCATTTGAACTCCAAATATAGCAAATAATATGTCTAAAATTATCAGAAAAATCCAAGGATTATGAATATGGGCTCTGTTTTCATGTTTGACCATTTTAAAATGGGTGAACAGTGCAAAACATCCATATGGCTATAATTCAAATTCAAATTTGAAGCACTTTTGCAAGTGACTTTGCATTTGACTTCTTTTAAATGGAATTGTACCAACATTGTGACCAAGAACATTACCATTTCAATATTGATCATGTGTTTGATGCATTGCAAATAAATTTATACCATTGTTTGATTGTTTGCTCGATAGACGTGCAACCGGAACCGGAGGCCACCCCCTTCGTTGAAGACACCGTTGTCGAACCTCATCAGCAAGGCAAGCAAACCCCCATTGATCATGTCTATAAAATCCTATTTCCCTCTCAGTCTCGCTTATGCATGTTTAGGAGATCACCGAGATACGTTCTTTCGTAGAGTTGAACCCATTCCGATGCATGACCTATCATTCTGTCACCGTATTAAGCAAACCACAATCCTAGCAGATTTAGGAGTTGAATGATGAGCATGTGGCCCCTACAACTGTTACTGCTTTTGCTGCTTAGTGGTACAATGAGGATGTTTTGATTGTGAGTCGGGATGGAATGAACACAGTGGTGTTGATGAAAGTGAAACGTGTTGGTGAATCCACCCTAAACAAAGGTGAACGATTAGAGGCTGTGTAGGAGTACACAGTGGGTTGTCTCGTTGAACACTGCCCTAGGCCCTGAGTTCCTGTTTTGTGATCCAAGACAAAGAGTATGACCACATGTAGGGTTTTATGGGAGCCCCGTTTGGCCTCTTTACATACCCGATCCAGTCCAGGAGTCACACTAGATTCAGGCTTTCCATTTGATTTATGTATAGATATGTGGGTGGACCTGTGAGGCAGTGAAACCATCTGTCAAAGGTGGCGTCTCGGTCCCTTACATTATCTGAGTCCGTTTCGTGGAACCGGCCGGACTCTCGAGCGGTGACAAACTCAGGTAGTCGGCTCCTGGATTAGAGAAGGTGATGTGAGGGTAGTGCCTTGGTTTCATCCACGTCCGACATCCGCTTGAAGGATGACAAGAACGAGACGATAAGTGATGACACGCGTGTGAAGATGTACACCCCTGCAGGGTTAATGAACTATTCGAATAGCCGTGTCTGCGGTTATGGCCTACATGGAAACCTCTACTTGATCATAGACAACTTGAATGGATACTTTTAAAATCCGCAAGATAAGCGTGAGTGCTATGGTGTGCCTCCTCGTGGGGAAGTCGAGGAAGTAACCATAGTGGTGTATTGGTTGGAGATGTAGTTGACTCGTGTACGCTTCTTACCTCAAGTCTGGTACTCGTAGTTCAGGATTAGCCAAGTCAAAGCTGGCACTTCTGCATGATGAAACCCCACCTCCCTTTACATTGATACTTGAGCATGACTAGTATGGATCTGATGTAAGTCTTGCTGAGTACGACTTTGTACTCACGTTTGCTTATTCTATGTTTTAGATGAGAACCCGGACCCCGATGGAGTCACCGACCTGAAGCTGGACGTTGACCTTGGTAGTATAGTCCCAGACAGCAGTCTGGTCCCTCGTGGAAGGGCATGTTTGTTTACAAGGCTTCTCTAAGCCATTTGTTAAACTTGTCTGTACTCAGACCTAATTTGCTTCCGTTGTATGATGTAATCTTGATCACAGACATGTGATCTTTGTATGCTCTATGTGTATATCTATAAAGAGTACTTTGTAGAGTTATGTGATGATACCTGCTATTCATACTAGGCATGTGTGCTGCGTGTATGTTTATAACATGCATGCCTTAGTATGGGTTTTCGAGACCTTAGTTGTGATCTGGCTGGCGGTCGTTTATACACCAAGTGGCCCTTAGATGTGCGCAGCTTGGGGCATCGCGATGCGATTGCTCGTGACTCTGTCACGTGCACACTTTGTTGTATGATCGAGCCCGCCCTAGACCCCGACTAAGTGATCGGGCTGGAGTAAGTCTATGTAAGAGTTAGGATCCAATCGATAACATGGTTGAGGAGACTTGTCTATGAGTATGGGATTCACCACCCATAAGCATTTAGACTTGTGAGCGGACGATGAGGACCCATCTCAGATGATCATCCGGCCTGAATGGGATGCCCCTCACGTTCGATGCTTACCGAGAACGTTCTGTGCTTGGCCTTGTCTGCTTAGACAAGTGGGTACGGTTCTCGGCTCTCCATGTGATTGTATCGTGACTGGAATTACATACGCTAACCCCGGGTCCCGACAGACTTGGTATCAGAGCAGGACTGTCTGTAGGATTAGCAACCCTTGGTCGAAGTCGAGTCTAGCATTCTATAGTTATATAGTTACTCTGGGTATAAGGGAACAACGTAAGGCTTCTTTTTCTCCTTACCCTCATCGATCTGAGTTCTGGGTCACCCTTATCTTTTCTACGGGATGATAGGACTAGGCTCATCTATGTCTGACTAGAACATCTCGCTGAGTGCTTCCTTGTAGCCGTAGGACAGTCGTGGTCGTCCAGAGTCTTCATGTTTTGAGTTCCTTGAGGAAGTTTTGTCCAATCTCCTCGAGGTTGTCTTGTTTTCCATCCCGGTGTAGCCGTTATGCTGCAGGATTTATCCCGTGTTTCTGTGGATCATTGCCTTCGCATTATAATCTTTTCCGCCTTCATCATGTCTTGTTATCCTTGAATCCATCATTCAACCTGTTCTGATTGTTGATTTTTATCACACAGGATGTCAGGTGGAACTCGTAGTGTTGTTCGTCGGAATCGAGACCGTGTTCGGAATCAAAATGATGATGAACCCCTACCACCGCCTTCTGCGGAGGAAATCATGATGGAAGCTGAGAAGAATCAACGTGATCAAACACGCCTTCTGGAGCTCATCGAGTAGAATACCTCACGTCATCGTAATGTGGTTGTGAGCATTCAGGACTTCATCCTCCTCAAGCCACCGGTATTCCTATGTTCTTCTGAGCCCCTTGAAGCTGATGATTGGCTCCGTTCCATCGAGCGTAAGCTTGATACTGCACATGTTGCTCCCGATGATCGAGTTATATTCGCGGCATAGTTTCTGGAAGGTGCTGCTGCTGAATGGTGGGAGAACTATGTTGCTATGCAGCTAGATAGTCACGTAGTGACTTGGCAGGAGTTCTGTGTTGCCTTTCGAGGGTACCACCTTCTGGATGAACTGATGGAGCGCAAGAAGGAAGAGTTTTGCAATTTGACTCAAGGAGAGATGTCCATCCATGAGTATGTGTGAGAATTCAACCGTCTTGCTCGGTATGCCCAAGATGAGATCACCACCGATGCCAGAAAGCAGGCAAGGTTCCGTAAGGGACTTAGCCCCATCCTTCGTCATGATCTCAACCTCATCGAATTTGCCACCTTTGAGGATTTAGTCAACAGATCCTTCAGAGCTGAGCATGGCAATGAAATTTTCGAGGAATCCCGTAAGCATGCTCTTGAGCTTGCTCCTTCTTCAAGTTCAGCCCCTCAGAAACGCCGAATTTGGATTCCAACCCGTGTCATACCTCAAAACCTTATTCAGAGACCACCACCGGATATATGCCATCCACCCCAACACATTATTCCACCCCGGAATGATGGTGTGCAGCTAAGCAATCCCACTCCCAGCAATTCAGACAGGGTATGTTTTAAGTGTGGTCTTCCAGGCCATTACTATCGTCAATGCCCTCAGGTCTTGATGGCACCACGTCATTCTCGACCCAAGCCTCCAAAGAAACCCACCACCAAGACCATCCCAGCAAAGCCTTCATCCACTAGTAGTGGTTGTTTGAACCAATTCTCAGTGGAGGAAACCACTGATGCTTCTGACGTCATTCTTGGCACACTCCCAGTCAATCATGTCCCCGCCTCCGTTCTTTTCGATCCAGGAGCTTCTCATTCATTCATGTCGGAGAGTTATGCACTTCGTCATGGATTTTCTTTTGAAGAAATGTTTTCTCCAATGATCATTCAAACTCCTGGTTCAAAGTGGCAAACTAATAGAGTAAGCCATGGCAATCAAATTGCAATTGAGGGTTTAGTATTCCTTGCTTCTCTTATAGCCCTCAAGTCTTCGGACATTGATGTCATCCTAGGAATGGATTGGTTATCAAGGCAGAATGCTTTCCTTGATTGTAAAGCCAAATCAGTAAAACTCACCCATCCTTCAGGCCAGATCATTGACTACACATCACCCAGTTCTAGAATCCAGATGCATACTTTGAATGTGCTTCCACTTCCTGACCTTGAAGATATTCCGGTGGTTCATGACTTTCCGGATGTCTTTCCTGAAGAGCTGCCGGGAATGCCACCCGACAGGTGTGTAGAATTCATAGTGGATCTTGTACCAGGCACAGCCCCAATTTCCAGACGCCCATATAGAATGGCCCCACATGAGTTAGCTGAGCTAAAAACCCAACTTGATGCTTCGTTGGCAAAAGGCTTCATCCGCCCTAGCTCATCGCCATGGGGTTGCCCCGTTCTGTTCGTAACGAAGAAAGATGGAACAGAAAGGATGTGCGTAGACTATCGCCCGCTAAACCTAGCGACGATAAAGAACAAGTACCCACTTCCCAGGATCAATGATCTTTATGATCAACTTGCAGGATCCTCTGTCTTCTCTAAGATGGATTTGAGATTAGGTTATCATCAAATCAAAATCCGAAATGAGGACATTCCAAAAACGGCTTTCACTACTCGTTATGGTCTTTACGAGTACACCGTCATGTCCTTCGGTTTAACCAATGCCCCCGCCACTTTCTCGCGCTTAATGAATTCGATCTTCATGGAGTACTTAGATAAATTTGTTGTGGTTTATCTTGATGACATTCTCATCTACTCGAAGAACGAAGAAGAGCACGCAGAACATCTTAGGTTGGTATTGATGAAACTTAGAGAGCACCGCCTTTATGCCAAGTTCTCCAAGTGTGAATTTTGTCTACCAGAAGTGACCTACTTAGGCCACATGATTTCTGCGAAAGGTGTTACAGTCAATCCCGAGAGAGTTCAGGCCGTCCTTGACTGGACTCCACCTGAATCGGTTAAGCAAGTTAGGAGTTTTCTTGGCTTAGCAAGCTATTGCCGCCGCTTCATCGAGAACTTTTCTAAAGTTGCAAAGCCTCTTACTGAACTCCTCAAGAAAGATAAGAAATTCCAATGGACTCCCAAGTGCGAGGAAAGCTTTCAAGAGCTAAAAAGAAGATTGACTTCTGCCCCCGTACTTGCACCTCCAGACACCAAATGGGATTTTGACATCTATTGTGATGCTTCACGGCAAGGGTTAGGATGCATACTTATGCAAGATCGACATGTGGTAGCTTATGCTTCACGCCAGTTGCGGCCACATGAAGAGAACTATCCTACCCATGATCTTGAACTCGCTGCCGTAGTTCATGCCCTGAAGACTTGGCGGCATTACCTCCTTGGTAATCGTTGTGAAATATATTCCGATCACCAAAGCCTCAAATACATTTGCACCCAGCCAGATCTTAATCTCAGGCAAAGACGCTGGATAGAGTTGATAAAAGATTATGACTTAGGAATTTCTTACACCCCAGGCAAAGCCAATGTCATGGCTGATGCACTAAGTCGTAAGTCGTACTGTAACAACCTCATGTTACAGCACTATCAACCACTTCTTCATGAGGAATTTTGCAAGCTCAATCTTGAGATAGTTCCTCGTGGATCTCTTTTCAACTTGGTCGCGAAACCAACCCTTGAGGATCAAATCGTACCGCCCAGAAACAAGATAGTAGTATTCAAGAGATCAAGCAGAACATTGTTAGCGGAGTTGCTAAATGTTTTTCTGCAAATGATCAAGGAATGATATTCTTTGAAAATCGTTTAGTAGTTCCTAAAAATGAAGACCTAAAGCAGCTGATCCTTAGGGAAGCTCATGACACTCCCCTCTCAATTCATCCCGGTAGCACAAAAATGTACCGAGATCTACGCCAGAGATTTTGGTGGACCCGGATGAAGAGAGACATTGCACAATTTGTTGCTGAATGTGATGTTTGTCGTCGCATTAAGGCAGAACACCAAAGACCTGCTGGTACTCTTCAACCATTGTCTATTCCCGAGTGGAAATGGGACAAGGTCGGTATGGACTTCATCACCGGTTTTCCAAAAACCCAGAAAGGAAATGATGCCATCTTCGTGGTCATTGATAGACTTTCCAAAGTTGCTCACTTTCTTCCTGTTCGCGAGTCTATAACTGCTAGTCAGTTGGCGGACTTGTATGTCTCTAGAATCGTGTCTCTTCACGGTGTTCCTTTGGTGATCAATTCTGATCGTGGTAGCCTTTTCACCTCTAGATTTTGGGAAAGTTTTCAGAATGCTATGGGAACTCATCTATCCTTTAGTACAGCTTTCCATCCTCAGTCTAGCGGTCAAGTTGAAAGGGTTAATCAAATCTTGGAAGACATGCTCAGAGCTTGTGTTATCTCTTTCGGAAAGAATTGGGAGAAATCTCTTCCATTCGCCGAATTTGCTTATAACAATAGCTATCAATCTAGTCTGGACATGGCTCCCTTTGAATTCCTCTATGGCCGACGATGTCGAACACCACTAAACTGGTCAGAAACCGGTGAAAGACAACTCTTTGGACCGGATATGATCAAGGAAGCAGAAGAACAAGTTCGCATTGTTCGTGATCGTTTGAAAGCCGCTCAGTCTCGTCAAAAGAGCTACTATGATCGTCATCATAGAGAGGAGAGCTACAATATTGATGAGAAGGCTTACCTTTGGGTTACTCCTCTGAAGGGAACCCAAAGATTCGGTATCAAAGGCAAGTTGGCCCCACGTTACATCGGACCTTTCCGTATTCTTGCTAAACGTGGAGAAGTTGCCTACCAACTTGAACTACCCCCTCACCTTTCCCGAGTACATGATGTATTCCATGTGTCACAACTTAGGTGTTGCTTCAAGGACCCCATCCGCGAAGTCGACCATGAAACGCTTGATCTCCAAGATGACCTTTCTTATCGAGAGTACCCTGTTCGTATTCTTGATTCAGCAGAGCGTGTCACTCGTCGTCAGAAGATCAAGTTCTTCAAAGTGCAATGATCACATCACTCTGAGAAAGAAGCAACGTGGGAAAGAGAAGACCGCCTCCGTGCCGAGTACCCCACCTTCCTCCCGACGACTCCTGAATCTCGGGACGAGATTCTTTTGAGTGGGGGCGAGTTGTCAGAACCCCAACTAGGGTAAGTGCTAGGGTGTGCTTGTCCTTTTGCATCATGAAAAATTCAACAAGAAATTCAAAAATGGGGAAGCAGAAAGCCCTGAGAAATTATTTGAAATGGCCAGATAAAGATCTTTTTCCAAAAATCTTTTGAATGTTTGGAAAATTCCTAGAAATGTTGCTGATCATTTTAAAAGTGGTTTGGGTATTTTCCCATACTCATGGAATTTTCTAATATTCAAATAGTGCTCTGGAAATTAAAGTTTACCCCTATTTGAATTAAAATTCAAATGTTTTGAATTTCAAAATTGTCCAAATTATTTGGGACTAACTACTGGTCACCTAGGATTTATAAAAGTATTTGGACATTTATTAAAAATGCCTAGCTATTTTAAATCTAGGCAAAACAAATGAAACAGAAAAATAAAAAGAACAGAAAACAGCAAAGGCTTACCTCACGCCAGGGGCGAAGCCCACTCACCTGTAGCCGGCCCAGCCCACTCCAGGCATCTTGTCTTCTTCCTCCCCGGCGCCCGAAGCAGCTCGGTGGCGAGCCGAGCGCCATGGACGCCACCGAGGGCCTCTGGAGCCTCCTCTTCTTCCCCCAGGATGCCACGCAGTCGCCCAGAAGCCGCCCGCACCTTCCCCTCTCTCCCTACCTCATCTCCTTCCCTCTCTCGCCGGATTCCGCGAGTAGCCGAGAGACCGCCGGAGCACCACCATGGAGAACCGTGGCCACTGAGTGAACCAGCGTGCGCCTTCGTGTCCAGCCGACGAGCAGCCGAGGTCTCCTTCGAATCCCCCTCCCAATTTGAGCAAGGGCACGACTCCGGCGACGTGAGCTTCGTCTTCTTCACCGCCGGCCGCCACGACTCCGAGGTCAAATCCCACGTCCTCCAGCTCCGCTCCGACTCCGACGAGCTCGTCAACAGGTTTGGGGTGAGCTTCCGCTCGTTTTCCCCCATCTCTCGCTCTCCCCCGTGCTCTTTGTCGACGACGGCCACCACGGCAGCTCCGGCCGCCGCAAAACGTCGTCGTAGTCGTGGCCTCGAATCTCCCCGTGACCCCCTGATGGCACCACGAGATGCGGACAACGACGAGGCACCCTCCCATGCCCTCCTTTACCCTTCCCGTGCCTGGAATCGCATTCCGGCGAAGTTCCGGCGAGGCGCCGCCGTCTGGAAGGCCACCGGCGTCAAGCCGGCGCCATTAGAGCTAACCAGCCCCGCTAATCCTAGCCCTAGTCTATGACATGTGGGCCAGCACCCCCCCCCCTTAACCCCTCTGTTAAGCTAATCCAACCGGGGATTAACCCCCTGAGGCTGACAGGGTGGACCCACTGGTCAGCCCCCCCCCCCTGACGTCACCCCACGCCATGCTGACGCAATAAATCGAATTCCAGAGAAATAGAAATGATTTAAATTAATCCAGAAAATTCCATAAAATGAGTTAAACTTGGAAAATTCATAACTAATTCATTTGAACTCCAAATATAGCAAATAATATGTCTAAAATTATCAGAAAAATCCAAGGACTATGAATATGGGCTCTGTTTTCATGTTTGACCATTTTAAAATGGGTGAACAGTGCAAAACATCCATATGGCAATAATTCAAATTCAAATTTGAAGCACTTTTGCAAGTGACTTTGCATTTGACTTCTTTTAAATGGAATTGTACCAACATTGTGACCAAGAACATTACCATTTCAATATTGATCATGTGTTTGATGCATTGCAAATAAATTTATACCATTGTTTGATTGTTTGCTCGATAGACGTGCAACCGGAACCGGAGGCCACCCCCTTCGTTGAAGACACCGTTGTCGAACCTCGTCAGCAAGGCAAGCAAACCCCCATTGATCATGTCTATAAAATCCTATTTCCCTCTCAGTCTCGCTTATGCATGTTTAGGAGATCACCGAGATACGTTCTTTCGCAGAGTTGAACCCATTCCGATGCATGACCTATCATTCTGTCACCGTATTAAGCAAACCACAATCCTAGCAGATTTAGGAGTTGAATGATGAGCATGTGGCCCCTACAACTGTTACTGCTTTTGCTGCTTACTGGTACAATGAGGATGTTTTGATTGTGAGTCGGGATGGAATGAACACAGTGGTGTTGATGAAAGTGAAACGTGTTGGTGAATCCACCCTAAACAAAGGTGAACGATGAGAGGCTGTGTAGGAGTACACAGTGGGTTGTCTCGTTGAACACTGCCCTAGGCCCTGAGTTCCTGTTTTGTGATCCAAGACAAAGAGTATGACCACATGTAGGGTTTTATGGGAGCCCCGTTTGGCCTCTTTACATACCCGATCCAGTCCAGGAGTCACACTAGATTCAGGCTTTCCATTTGATTTATGTATAGATATGTGGGTGGACCTGTGAGGCAGTGAAACCATCTGTCAAAGGTGGCGTCTCGGTCCCTTACATTATCTGAGTCCGTTTCGTGGAACCGGCCGGACTCTCGAGCGGTGACAAACTCAGGTAGTCGGCTCCTGGATTAGAGAAGGTGATGTGAGGGTAGTGCCTTGGTTTCATCCACGTCCGACATCCGCTTGAAGGATGACAAGAATGAGACGATAAGTGATGACACGCGTGTGAAGATGTACACCCCTGCAGGGTTAATGAACTATTCGAATAGCCGTGTCTGCGGTTATGGACTACATGGAAACCTCTACTTGATCATAGACAACTTGAATGGATACTTTTAAAATCCGCAAGATAAGCGTGAGTGCTATGGTGTGCCTCCTCGTGGGGAAGTCGAGGAAGTAACCATAGTGGTGTATTGGTTGGAGATGTAGTGGACTCGTGTACGCTTCTTACCTCAAGTCTGGTACTCGTAGTTCAGGATTAGCCAAGTCAAAGCTGGCACTTCTGCATGATGAAACCCCACCTCCCTTTACATTGATACTTGAGCATGAGTAGTATAGATCTGATGTAAGTCTTGCTGAGTACGACTTTGTACTCACGTTTGCTTATTCTATGTTTTAGATGAGAAACCGGACCCCGATGGAGTCACCGACCTGAAGCTCGACGTTGACCTTGGTAGTATAGTCCCGGACAGCAGTCTGGTCCCTCGTGGAAGGGCATGTTTGTTTACAAGGCTTCTCTAAGCCATTTGTTAAACTTGTCTGTACTCAGACCTAATTTGCTTCCGTTGTATGATGTAATGTTGATCACAGACATGTGATCTTTGTATGCTCTATGTGTATATCTATAAAGATTACTTTGTAGAGTTATGTGATGATACCTGCTGTTCATACTAGGCATGTGTGCTGCGTGTATGTTTATAACATGCATGCCTTAGTATGGGTTTTCGAGACCTTAGTTGTGATCTGGCTGGCGGTCGTTTATACACCAAGTGGCCCTTAGATGTGCGCAGCTTGGGGCATCGCGATGCGATTGCTCGTGACTCTGTCACGTGCACACTTTGTTGTATGATCGAGCCCGCCCTAGACCCCGACTAAGTGATCGGGCTGGAGTAAGTCTATGTAAGAGTTAGGATCCAATCGATAACATGGTTGAGGCGACTTGTCTATGAGTATGGGATTCACCACCCATAAGCATTTAGAATTGTGAGCGGACGATGAGGACCCATCTCAGATGATCATCCGGCCTGAATGGGATGCCCCTCACGTTCGATGCTTACCGAGAACGTTCTGTGCTTGGCCTTGTCTGCTTAGACAAGTGGGTACGGTTCTCGGCTCTCCATGTGATTGTATCGTGACTGGAATTACATACGCTAACCCCGGGTCCCGACAAGAATGGTTTCTATAAGAGACAAATCTGGGTGCGCAAGTCACTCGTTGAGAAATTGCCTGCTAACCATTCTATGCAGGGAAAGTCTTCGGTACCACCTAAACACTTCTATTCTCTGGAAGAGACAAATGATTCTCTGGTGCCCGAATCAAATGTTCCTCAAAAGTAATACTATCGCACTGGTCATTATACTTACCGTCACCGTGATAATAATGATAAGATTGTATATGCTCATTCATATCCTAACCCTTCGCAGAGAAATTACATTTACGGTGTAGTTGATGGTCCCCATAAGCAATATAATCATGTTCGGTTTAATATTCCTTCAACAAGTGCTTCCACCTCTTCTCAGTCACCTACTCGTTTGTGGGTGGTTAAGAAGAACTAATTCTTCTGCAGGTCTATGTCTCCGGTGGATCCAAATGGTTCATGGACAGTGGTTGCACAAATCATATGACCGGAGACAAGGAGTTATTCACCAAAGAAAAACTATCTCAATCTTCTCAGAAGTACATTACCTTCGATGATAACAACAAGGGTAAAGTTTTAGGTTTGGGTGAGGTTGCCATATCGAAAGATATGCACATTGACAAGGTTATGCTAGTTCAATCTCTTGGCTATAACCTCATGTCTATTTCTAAGTTATGCGATATGGGTATGCTTGTTCTATTTTCTGCTTCGCGTTGTGTTGTCTTTTCACAGGATGACTATACGTTTGTTTTTGAAGGCAACCGAAAAGGAGATTTATATATTGTTGATTTTTCTTCGGGCCCTGCTGTATCCACATGGCTTATGGCAAAAGCTTCATCTGGTTGGTTATGGCATCGAAGACTTGGTCATGCAGGGATGAGAAATCTTCAAACTCTAGTTAAGAAGAAGCATGTTATTGGCATTAGCGTAGTAAAATTCGATAAGGATCGTCTCTGCAGTGCTTGTGAAGCTGGCAAGATTACGAAGAAACATCATTCAGCGAAGACTATCATGACCACTACTCGTCCCCTTGAATTTCTTCACATGGATCTTTTGGTCCTCAAAATTATGCAAGTCTGGGAGGAAACAAATATGGTCTCGTCATTGTTCATGATTTTTCTCATTACACTTGGGTTTTCCTTCTGGATGACAAGAGAAAAGTTGTTTAAATCTTCAAGTCATTCGCGAAGAGAGCTCAAACTGAATATGAATTATCTCTGAAGCATATCCGAAGTGATAATGGACTGAATTCGAAAATACTCATATTGAGGAATTTCTTGATGATCATGGATTTACTCATGAATTCTCTGCTGCTTATACACCTCAACAAAATGGTGTAGTCGAAAGGAAGAATAGAACTCTAATTGAAATGGCCAGAACTATGCTTGCTGAATACAAGACTCCTATTAGGTTCTGGGCCGAAGCAATTAACACTGCATGTCATATCATCAACAAGGCTTACCTTCACAAATTTCTGAAGAAAACTTCACATGAACTTATCACTGGTAACAAACCAAATGTATCATATCTTAGGGTATTTGGTGCTCCTTGATTTATTTGAGATATGAATCATAGCTCCAAATTTTCCCCAAAGGCACATGAAGGTTTTCTACTAGGTTATGGCTCAAACTCTCACACTTACAGGGTGTATAACTCCCACTTTGGGAAGGTTATGGAAACTGTAAATGTAAGGTTTGATGAAACTAATGGCTCTCAAAAAGAGCATTTGCCTCATGATCTAGATGAAACTCCTCTTGATGAAGTGATCAGGTCCATGGCCATTGGAGAGATTCGCACTGACGAGGGGGTGACCCCACGACTCCTACGGATGAGCCTACCTGGTGTCCATGAAGGCGGAAGGCCCATGAAGATACGGCCTCGGCCCACTAGTTGGCACCGACGTAGGAGTCCTCGATTCACAAGGAATGTGCGAAGACCTGTCGTACGGAGCAAGCTAGGGTTAGGAAAGCTTACATGTACACGTAGATGAACTCCCCGAGACCTGGCCCGGTATATAAGGGCTAGGAGGGGCGACGCCAAAGACATCCAATCTCACCTGTAACCCTAGCCTTGAGCGCTCCATCCTTGGCCTCCACTATAATCGCATCTCCCCAATCAATAATATCGAGCAGGAGCGAGCCTTCATGTTTTCCGACGAGCTATCATCCAACCTGTGCCTCTCATGACTAACCCAGGGTCCCTGACCATGGGATTTGCCGGGGTTGATCCCCGTCAATTGGCGCCGTCTGTGGGAATTACGCAGGTTGGGATCAAGATCTCGGCGGTCCCGTCTTCAGCAAGCCACAACTCAAGGGCAAGAACCAGACCTAGCCCACTCGAAGGATTCAAAATCACGGCGAACATCTCCACCACCCCATCAAGACCACTCGAGCTACATTCATGCCAGGACCGATACTACGGTAACGGCCAAGTACAGCGCCAGCGCCGAAGGAGTCGACGACCCAGAAGAACGGCGAGGGGCCTCTACGAAGGAATCCCACTCGACGAACTATGACGCGCAGCGGAGGACTCGCAAATCTTCCGACAACCCACCACCGCCCGGGCACCCGCCGCACATCAAGACGATGACTACGAGATCGAATCCAGCGATCAGCAGAACCATCGCGAAGGCAGAAGGAATCAACGACACAAAAGGCGCAGATGGGATAACTACGGAGGGGCCCCAATGAACGAGCCACATCACGCAGTCGCGCAACCGACGACCACTCGACGACACGCCGTCGCACGAGCATCTGCCGCCAACCAAGACAACGACTCCGAGACACCTGTTGGCGAGTACTACGACCCAGATTGAAGGCCGGATGAATTCGCCAACCTCATCAAGAACCAAGACATGAGTCGAGGAATCGAAACCGATCCTCGCTTCCACGAACACCCGGAGGATCACGAGCGGATCTTCAGAATCTCAAGAAGGAAGAGGCACGCCGGATCTAGCAAACTCACGGCCAGAGAGCAGCTAGCAGGACCCTGCACGATCCACAGCTTCGAGGATGACTGGGGACGCGTCAGGTCAGGTCACACTTTGAGAGACTGCCGCCTGTTCAACGAACTAGCCGACGACCTCAAGAAGGAGAAGCAGAAAGAAGACAGACGCAACCAACGACCCGAGCAATCGCCGACCTCAAGCCCGGAAGGACGTCACAGCCCGTCGCAAGCCCAGGTGCTCATGATCCAAGAAGGAAGGGTACCGCAAGCACAACGCGACGCTCAAACCCTGCAGACCAGAGCAGCTGAGAACATAAACATAGTCGAAGTCTACCATTTACATGGCACGTAGACCAGCATCGCGTTCTCACAGGACGACCATCCACCCGCAGTCCCAAGACCGGGGCATGCACCCCTAGTGCTCGATGCACACATCGGAGGATACGACATGGATCGGGTCTTCATGGACGGAGGCAGCAGCATGAACATCATCTTCGCCAGCACCCTGCAAAAGATGCTGATCCCACGATCAGTATGGAGAAAATCAAGCACCGAGTTGCACGGGGTAGTCCCAGGAGAAGCAGCCACATCCCTCGGAGTCATCGAACTCGAAGTCGTCTTCGGAAACCGACGTAACTTCGCAAAGCACGTCCTCGAGTTCGAGGTACTCGACTGGCAATCACAGTATCACGCCATACTGGGACGGCCAGCATTCGCGCAATTCATGGCGGTCCCACACTACGACTACCTCAAGCTCAAGATGCCAGGATCATCAGGAGTCCTCACGATCAACGGAAGCTTCATCAAATCAGATCAATGTGATCGTGACTTCCACAGAATCTCCGACACATTCGGAGCCAAACAAGAACTCAGAGAAATAGCCATGATGACGGACAAGAGTACCTTCCCATTGTTAAACCGAAGCGAATCCAAGGAGTACGGACGCGACTTCAGCATCGGCAGCGACACAGTCACTCACCAAGTGCACCCGACGGACCCGGACAAAATAGTCCGCGTGTACGCCCACCTACCAAAGGAGCAGGCGGCGGCTCTCGTCGCTTTCCTTCAAGACGAGTGGGAAATATTCGCCTGGTGCCCAGCCGACATGCCTGGGATACCACGGGAGTTCGCGGAACACGCCCTACGCATCAAGCCAAACACGAGGCCAGTGAAGCAAGCGCTAAGACGATTCTCGGAGCCCAAGCGCAGAGCAATCGGAGAGGAAGTCAACCGGTTACTCGACGCTCAGTTCATCCGAGAAACAAAGAAAGCCACCTAGATAGCCAACCCAGTGCTGGTGCCCAAGAAAGACACGACCCTGCTGCGCATGTGTGTCGACTACGGACCAGTCAACAAACATTGCCCGAAGGATCACTTCCCCCTGCCTAGAATCGATCAGATAATCGACTCAACAGCAGGGTGCGATCTACTCTCCTTTCTTGACGCTTACTCAGGATACAACCAGATCAGGATGAAGGAAGAAGACGAAGAGCACACATCGTTCATCACCCCCTATGGAGTATTCTGCTACAGGACCATGCCCTTCGGGCTCAAAAACGCAGGTGCCACATACCAACGAATGATGCAGGCCTGCCTGAAGGAGCAAATCGGAAGAAACGTGCAAGTCTACGTGGACTGCATCGTCATCAAGACCTACAAAGCAGCCACACTACTCGACGACCTGCGCGAAACCTCCGCGGCGCTCAATAAATACAGAATCAAACTCAACCCAAAGAAGTGCGCATTCGGTGTCCCAGCGGGAAAGCTGCTTGGCTATATGGTCTCTGCCAGAGGAATCGAGGAAAATCCTTAGAAAGTCCAAGCCATCACCCGGATGCAAGAACCAAACGACGTCAAAGGAGTAAGACAGCTCACTGGAAAACTCGCAGCCCTAAGCCGCTTCATCAGCAGGCTAGGAGAACGCATGCTGCCTTTCTATCAACTGCTCAGGAAAGGAGAGAAATTCGAGTGGACGGAGGAAGCCCGCCAAGCATTCGCAGACCTGAAAAAGACACTCTCGACCCCACCAATCCTGGCGGTACCCAAGGAACGAGAGAAGATATACCTCTACGTGGCAGCACACAACAGTGTAGTAAGCCTAGCGCTCGTTGTCTAACGCGCAGAAGAAGGCAAGGTCCAGAGCATCCAGAGACCAATCTACTACCTCAGCATGCTCCTGACCAAATCCCAGCAGCGGTACCCGCACTGTCAGAAGCTACTACTAGCCATCGTCATGACCTCAAGGAAGGTGTCCCAATACTTCGACGAGCACCCTATCACAATCGTGAGCAGCGCACCACTCGCTGACATACTCAACAACCCTGGAGCAACCGGACGAGTCACCGAGTGGAACATCGAGCTCAGCCCACGAGACCTGCAGTTCAAGCACCCAACAGCCATCAAAGCCCAAGTACTCCCAGATTTCCTGGTTGAATGGACGGAGGTTCAAACACCAGGCCCCCCAGACCTATCAAGCTCATAGTCAATGTTCTTCGATGGATCCAAAAGACAACAAGGAGCTGGGGCAGGAGTTGTACTCATCTCCCCCAAAGGAACAAAGCTGAAATACGTCCTCCAGATCAACTTCAGTCACGCCTCCAACAACGAAGCAGAATACGAGGCACTCCTCCATGGCATGCGCATGGCCAAAACATGCGGAGCCACTCGCCTCATAATTTACGGGGATTCCAATCTCGTCGTCCAGCAGACAATGAGAAACTGCAACGCAATAGCCGACAACATGGCAGCCTGCCAAAAGCTCTACAACGAACTCGAAGGAAATTTCGACGGTTGCGAGCTCAACTACATCACCAGGGACAACAACACAGAAGATGATGAGCTCGCGAACATCGGTTTGACCAGGACGCCCGTACCACCCGGCGTTTTTCTCGAAAGAATCAACTGGAGGTCCATCAAGGTGCAGGCAGCAACACCTGAAGCAGTTGTGAACGGCGAATACGCAACAGAAATAACGCAGGTGGCAGCAGCAACCCTATCAGAAGGAACAAGCATCATCACATCCGACAGTACAGCCCCGATAGAGTTCGAAGGACCTGTCTAGGCAAAACTGTTCCTCCGATTCCTAATCGAATGCATGCTACCACAAGACGTGGCCGAAGCACGACGCATCAGCCGACGATCCAAGGAATTCACGGTGATCAACAGACAACTATATAAGCGCAGCATCACCCAGATACTCCAAAGGTGCATTGACGAAGAGGACGGCAAAGCCCTATTGCTCAAAATCCACGAAGGCACCTGCGGGAACCACGCGAGTAGTCGAGTGCTCGTGTCCAAAGCATTCCGAGCTGGGTTCTACTGGCCCACAACCATGAAAAATGCAGAGGAAATCGTGCGACGTTGCGTCACCTGTCAAAAATTCGCCAACAGGCCACACGCTCCCGCATCAGATCTCAAGACCATACCACTATCCTGGCCGTTCGCCACCTGGGAACTCGACATGGTGGGCCCATTAAATAAATCATCAAAGGGCGTAAGTACACACCTGCTCGTCGCAGTCGACAAATTCACCAAGTGGATCGAAGCAGTGCCCATCACCAGCTCTACAGCTCCCACGGCTGTCAACTTCATCAAGTCGATCATCTTCAGATTCGTAGTGCCACAGAACATCATCACGGACAACGGCAAGAACTTCACGGCCGCCGAATTTCAGAACTTCTGCGAAGAACTGGGCATCAAAATCAATTATGCATCAGTCGCGCACCCACAGTCCAACGACCAGGTGGAAAAAGCAAACGGCCTTGTCTGTGGGGGAATCAAGAAACGGCTCCTCGCACCAATCGAGCAAGCCGCCGGCAACTGGGTAGAAGAACTCCCCGCGGTCCTGTGGAGCCTACGAACCACACCAAACACTGCGACCCAATACACACCTTTCTTCATGGTGTACGTGGGAGAGGCAGTCCTACCACATGACCTCAAGTTCGGAGCACCCCGGGTCACCGGATACGAGGAAGAAGAAGCAGAAGAAGCACTACAAGACGACAAAGATACGGCTGAAGAAGCAAAAGACACAGCCCTGACAAAATCAGAAGGGTACCAAGACAATCTACGTACCTACCAAAGCAGTCGACTGCGCACTAGAACCTTCAACAAAGGTGACCTAGTCCTACGACTAATACAAGAGAAGGTCCACAAACTTGCCCCCCAATGGGAAGGACCATTCATAATCTCAGAAGTCATCGGAGGCGGCGCCTACAGGCTGAAGAACCCAAAAACAGACGAGGACGTGGGCAACCCATGGAACGTAGCAAACTTGCGACTGTTCTATCCATAGCCCCTATCGGTCAGACATGACTGGAAACTCATGTAAATCGCTTGACCGCAATAAAATAAATGTTGCCCAAATACTGCCATCTCAAAGCACTCGGGGGCTTAAGAGCAAACTCCCCCCGAGCAACTCTATCGCCTACGCGATCTTAATCAAAGCGCTCGAGGGATTAAGAGCAAACTCCCCCCGAGCAACTCTATCGCCTACGCGATCTTAATCGAGGCACTCGGGGGCTTAAGAGCAAACTCCCCCCCGAGCAACTCTATCGCCTACGCGATCTTAATCAAGGCACTCGGGGGCTTAAGAGAAAAACTCCCCGAGCAACTCTATCACCTACGCGATCTTAATCAAGGCACTCGAGGGCTTAAGAGCAAACTCCCCCCCAGCAACTCTATCGCCTACGTGATCTTAATCAAGGCACTCGGGGTCTTAAGAGCAAACTCCCCCCGAGCAACTCTATCGCCTACGCGATCTTAATCAAAGCACCCGGGGGCTTAAGAATAAAATCCCCCCGAGCAACGCTATCGCCTACGCGATCTTCTTCATGAAGCACTCGGGGTCTCTAGTACAAACCCCACCCGAGAAACGACCATCAACACTACCATGACATCCAAGCACTTTTGAAGAGACGTTGGAGGAAGCACAAGCTCATTTAGCCTTCACCCGATCTCCAACGATCGCCTAAAGACTCGGGGGCTACTCCCATCGGGAGGGCTGCCGCGCACCCGATAAAAGACAACAAAGGAAACAAATTTTAGCCTACGCCTGACCCTTCGACTCAAGCGTAGCCTCGGGGACTACTCCCATCGGGAGCGCTGTCGCGCACCCGATAGAATCCACAGTTCAAAGTATCGGACGGACTCGAAGACAGTTCTCGGCCGCAAAAGACTCGAACACAACTCTCAGTTCCAAAAGAAATCAAAGACAGCTCCTAATCGTCAATGTCACAACCCTAGTTTTGGTATGTGCTTTTATTATTAGAATAATTTCATCATGTTTAAATTCCTTGGTTTAATAATTGGGGATTTGGAAAAGCCTCAAAAAGAATTTAAATAAAAGGCCAGATAAAAAGTTTTTCCAAAATTCCTCCAAACAATTTTGAAAAGTCCTATAAATGAGTATGATCATTTTAAAAATGATTTGGAGTCAAACCCATACTCATGGATTTTTCAAATATTCAAACAGAGGCTTGGAAATTAAATTTAAATGCTATTTGAATTGGATTCAAATAATTTGAATTCCAAAAATCTCCAAAACTTTGGAGTGACTAGTACTATGTCAAATATGTCCAAGATAAATATTTGGGGATTTTTAAAAATGCTTTGATATTTTTTCAGAGCAAAACAAATAAAAACAGAAAGCAGAAAAAGAAAAAGGACCTACCTCTTACCTTTCGGCCCACCTGGCCCAGCCTGACCCAGAGGACCAGCCCAGCCCATAGGGGCATGGTCGTCTTCTACCCTGGGCAGGCAAGCACAGAGGTGCGTGGTGGCCATGCCCCGGGCGCCGACGCCACCTCCTGCTCCCCATCTCCTCTTCTGCTTGACGAGGAGAAGCGCCTCGAAGCCTCCTTCCTTTCCCCCTCCTCTCCTGTCTCTCTCCCGCTCTCTCCCGCTCGCGTTCTTCTTTGCCCGAGAGCTCGCCGGAGTGCAGCACGTGAACCGCCGTGGCCAACGACATCGAGCCGCCCCGCCGTGCTGTCCAGGACGTCCACCGCACTCGACTACGTCGCCGTGCACGTCCAATTGGAGCCGAGAGGCCCTCAAGGCCACGCCATCGTCGTCGTTTTCATCCCCAGCCGCCGGACCTCGTCACCTAATTCATCGCCGCCGCCGCTCTTTGGCCCTCCCCGACCACCCCATCGTGCTCCCGGTGAGGTCCTCTCTCGTTTCCCCCTCCCCGTTCACCACCTCGCGCCCCGTCGCCGTTTCCCCGCTTAGCCGAGCTCCGGCTGCCGCGCTCCTCGATGCCGGCGAGCATCCAGAGCCTCCCCGTGGTCGCCTTGTACTCTGGGCGACGCGAGCGAGCCCCAGGACCCCAACTGTGCCCTCCGTTTGGCGAGAGGAGGCTGGAGCCGCCCTCTCCAGTGGGCGCCGCCGCGTCCTATGGCTGTCGCCGGTTAACCGCCGACCGGCTAGTTTAATTAGGGGCTAACCCCCCCCCCCCCCCCTCCTAATCCCTCTCTCTCTCACTGACTGGTGGGACCCAGCGCCCTAATAATCCCCTGTTAATTTAACTAAAAGGGAATTAACCCCAGAGACAATGACAGATGGGCCCCGCGTGCCAGGTTGACTGGTCAGCGCCCCCATGACGTCATGTTGATGTCATGCTTGCGCAATAAATCGTTTTCTATTTTAACAGAATTCCAGAAAATAGCTAAAACTTTGAAATTCAATAACTTTTAATCCATAACTCCAAATCAAATAATTTATATATGAAAATCATCAGAAAAATTCAAGGATTCCAAATATCATACTTTCATAGATGAAAAACACATCTATGATGATGAACCAGTAGCATTTAGCTATTTGGTTTATTTGGAATAATTCAAAATAAATGTTTAAATCATTTCAAATTAAATCTTTGCAATGCCAACCTTATCACATGAACATCAGAGGCATATCATACACATGACAACATGGTTTACCATATCCAAACAATAGCAAATGCAACTTTGGCTAAATTGAACCACATTTGGAGTTTGGATTTGAATTCCTTTTTCAAATCAACTTCAATTAAACTTGTTGCAAATTGAACATAGATCACATCAGTACCATGCCATGTTTCATTCTTGAATGTGCATTGCAATGTGATGTTTATACTTTGTTGTCTCGGTATTTGCTTCTTCTCGATAGATCCATCGACGGACGTAGTTCCTGTTTCTTCGAAGAGTGGCACCCCCTGAGTCTCGACAATAAGGCAAGCAACCCCCTTTGATCATATCTATAAAAACCCGGTTTCCCTCTTGTTCTCTTATGCATGCTTAGGTGATTCACATGTTATCGTTCTTCCGCTAGATGAACCCATCCTTTGCATGACCTATCATTGCTACCACAGTATTAAGCAAACCTCAACCTAGCAGATACAAGTTTGTTTGTGCTCATCATGTGGCCCTTCATCCATGTTATGCCATGCCATGCTAGAGTTGTTTTTAATGAAGTTGATCCATCTGGGTGATGTATCAGGATGGTAGTGAACACAAGCAACAAGGTGGTAACGTGTTGATGAAGTCACCCTAATATAAGTGAACAATAAGAGGCTGTGTAGGAGTACACAGTGGGTTGTCTCATTTACACTTCCCTAGGCCCCGAGTTCTTGTGTTGTGATCCAAGACACAGATTACTACCACATGTTGGGCTCATTGACCCCTCTCGACCTATTAACTCACCCCGACTAGGGTCCAGGATTCGCATGGGTTAACTTTATTCTATTTGCTTTCATAACGTAGCACGGTTTTAGGCAAGCGCAGTACCATTCGTCGAGGTGGGCTTGTAGGACCGTCCATACATCGTCTGGGTCCTGAACGGAAACCCCAGCCGGATTCCCGATTGGGGTACATACTCAGATAGGCGATTCCCTAGACTAGAGTTGGAGCAGTGAGGTAAGTGTCGTGGTACTATCCTCGCCGACACCGCTTGAAGGTGACGAGTTCTAGGCGATAAGTGGTAGCTACGTATGTGAAGAAGTACACCCCTGCAGGCTTAATGAACTATTCGAATAGTCGTGTCCGCGGTTATGGACTACTTGGAGATCTTTACTTGATTATTAGACAACTCAAATGGATACTCTAAAAATCGCAAGATAAGTGTGAGTGCTTTGGGTTGCTTCCTCGTGGGGAAGTCGAGGAAGGATCCATGGTTGTGTATTGATGTGTTGATCCAGATTAGATGGACTCGTGTGCGCCTCTCATCTCAACTCTATGTAGTCGTAGTACAGGATAGCCAAGTCAAAGCTTTCTGCATTACAACCCCACTTGCCTTTACTTTGATATCTGAGCATGAGTAGTATAGTTCTGACGTAAGTCTTGCTGAATACGACTTTGTACTCACGTTTGCTTATTCTATGTTTTAGAGACGAGACCACTGACCCTGATGGTGGCCTCCCCCTCAAGCTCGACGTCGACGAAGTAATGTAGTCCCAGACAGCAGCCTGGTCCCTCTGGAGGGTCGTTGTGTTTTCTTAAAGGCTTCTTAAGCCATTTGTTAACCTTGTCTTTACTAAGACATAATTTGCTTCCGTTGTTGTATGATGTAATGTTGGATCACAGTGATGTGATCTCTGCTTGTAACACTACTATATCTGCTCTGTTTAGCAGATGCAATAAAGCTATGAGTTTGTAGAGTTCATGTTGTGTTACCTGCTGTTATACACTTGGCATGCATGCTGCGTGTATGTTTATATCGTGCATGTCATGTGTGGGATTCGATAGCTTAGTTGAGTTCTTGTCGGCGGTCTTTTATACACCAAGTGGCCCTTAGATGTGCGCAGCTTGGGGCATCACGATGCGATTGCTCGTGACTCTGTCACGTGGCACACTTTGTTGTATGATTGAGCCCGCCCGAGACCCCGACTAAGAGATCGGGCTGGAGTCTGTTTATGTAAGTGTTAGGATTCAATCGATAATATGGTTGAGGCGACTTGTCTATGAGTATGGGATTTCACCACCCATAATCATTTAGACTTGTGAGCGGGCGATGAGGACCCATCTCAGTTGATCATCTGGCCTGGATGGGATGCCCCTCACGTTCGAGCTTTTCGAGAGTGTCTTGTACTTGGCCTTGTCTGCTTAGACAAGTGAGTATGGCTCTCGGCTCTCCATATGTTTGAATTGTGACTGGAATTACATATGCAAACCCCGGGTCCCGACAGTCAAGGACTCGAACACAGTTTTTCGGTGGCATAGAGGCCCAAACATAAATTCCATTGCAAAGGATAAATCACAGTTTACATCATAAGGATCATCTTCAGTACAAAAGGACTCAACTACATTTGGATAGAAGGCAGCTCCTGTTACAAGAGGGAATCACCCAAGGAATTATGACTTCTACATGTGTGCCCATGAGGGGTAATCTACTCTCGTACAAGAGCATCATCACAAACAAAGTGGATATTGAAGCAGCAGGCTCATAATGTCAATGACATAACAAAAGGTGAAGCTCGACTTATTTGCGGAGCCATTGAAGACGATGCTCCACCAGCTTCTTCTCCTGCTCCTCTAGCTTCTTCTTCAGCTCCGCCCAAGCTGCCGGCGAAGATGACGCCGCTGCCTCCAGTTCAACAAGGTCTCCTGCCGCGCTCGTTTAACAGGTGGCTTGACATCGAGGTCTTCGTCAGAGCTAGAGGAGGAAGCAGTTGAAGACGGCTCACCACCACCACCACCAGAAGAGTCCCCGGAGGAAGAAGCAGTTGAAGACGCAGGCGAAGGACTCCTCGACTTTATGGAGCTATCGCTGATCGAATCCTGCCCATGCGGATCCATGCTATTGCCACTCGGATCGAATGCGCGGACAGTGACAGTGCTTTCACCATCAAAGCGACAGCTGAGCATATCGCCATCTCGCAAATTCAACTGCCGAGCAAACAAACTCCAACCAGAACCAAGAAAAATCAAGCGAGAGCTATCAACCTCCAAGTCAACATAAGAAGGAGATCATCAACTCCCTTGAAGGTGCAGAAGCAAGCCATCCAAGCCGCGCTTAGAGACAATGGTAGAAAAAGCAGAGGGAAGAAGGATGCGATTGGCACTTTGACCACGAACACGTAAAATAAAATCATAGCGCCAGAATCCCTCCTCCAAGGGAGAGGAGGAAGGCACTGGCGTCGTACCATGGCGACCACCACGGCATGAGCGTGGGGTGCGGCCACCACGGCCACGACGAACACGGCCACGGCCAACACCTCGCCTGGGAACCATGAGCGGAAGAAGAGATGAAGGAAGAGGTAAAGCACCGAGTTGGATAGAGGCGTGGAAGAGAAAGACCTATTTATAGAACAATAATCATCAAAGCACAGAGAAGCCAAGACGACAGCAGCAATTAATCCAAAAGACCAAACGTCCCAGCCGTCTCGGACTCCAAGACGAAGATGCTTTACCACGGGACGCACTGTACGCAAGACGCATCAATTCGCGCGTGTTTCCAACGCACGTATGGGAAACTCAACCGGCGCCTGACCACACGCCACAGCAGCCATTATTATGACCGGTCCTGGAGACGTGACGGTTCACTGGCAGAGCATCACTGACAGCCATCAAACAGAGGCATCACTATCCCTGACGAGTGGCGAAGAAAACCAAACAGACATCAAGGCCCCAAGATTCCATCTCTCAGATCTTTTTCCCGATGAAGAAAAAACATCTTACTCCCATCGGGAGAGTACATCATAAGAGTCCCGGGTGATCCCTCACCTAAATGGTCAGTCATGTGCTCGAGTGACCACTCGCACTTATGAGAGTCTCGGGTGCTCCCTCAACCCGACGTAAGACAAACATACATTCGCCAAGACCATACGGCGCTAAGAGTCTCAGATGCTCCCTCACCTTAAGAGCTGAAAACGGCATTTGTAAGGCCCGATATGCGGTACTGTTCCAGATCTAGATGTTTCCATCCAGATCCGGGGACGAAGCACATATCGGTCCCACCGCGACATATGACGAAGTCATATGCCCTGGATTTTCAACATGATATCACAACATTACAGATACAAGGATACAACATCTCATACTATCGGCATACAACTGCCTCAAATACAATACAACAGCGGAAGATACATGTCTGAGTACAGACTACAATCAAATGCCTACTGGCAAAGAGAAAAACATCGATCCCATAACCACACGGGTCTAGGCCCTCCGCCGGGATCCGCCTAACTAGTCGTCGTCGAGTCTCCACATGAAACGCCGATCACCATACCTGTTGTCGATCAAGAACCCTGAAAAGAGTTTGGGGGTAGTATCATGAGTACAGAAGTACTCAGCATCCATTTGTAGTGGTCAACTGACCCAGCAAGGACTTCATCACTCGTCATTCTAGGACAACTAGTAGTTTACGGTAAGGAAGGGGTAAGTGGTGAGGTTGCTTCCGCACTAGCATTTATGAACTGGCTAACGATCTAGAGAGTAAGGTAAGATGCCAAGCATTCGATGAGGAATCGCCTCCAACAAGTCTGCTATCCACCTACTACGCAAACATAACACCTATCCTATCCTTGTCCTCCTCTTCGCATCCCGACGAAGAAGAAGCAGTCAAGGCACACACACGGTGATCAAATTATATTAAGATTATCTCAGTTGTTGTTGTCTATGAACAAGGAGTAGGTCTCAAGTCGTCCATAACCGTGGACACGGCTTCTCAAAAAGATTTAACCCTGCAGGGGTGTACCAACTGCCCATTACAAGGCTCCGCACGCACGCCCATCTCTCTCAGTTGCTACCCATTATAGGCAACCATTTTATGATTTAGTTCCGAGAGATCCGAAATGACAGGTCCCTCTAACTAACAACGAACAAATCCGGGTGGCCCCCGGGGAGTCGACACCCAATCCAAAAGCTGGCCACGCTCTCGGATCGGACTCTTCCGTCTCAACAGGGTTTGGGTTACTGAGACGCCTCACATGAGGCCTCGGGCCCTTGCCGGTCAAAGGTGGACCAACAGGGAAACCATGTCTCCGCTGGTCCGGGTTGTTTAAAAATTGCGAGGGGATCCACCAAGCACACACACGGGGTTTCAAATGGTAAATCAGCTCGGGCCACAACTAGAAATGTTTGAAGCTAGATAGGTAAGAAAAGGGGACCCCATAAAATCCCACACGCGGTTAGGCACGCTCAGTCTTAAAACCAATACCCGAAACTCGGATCCTAGGTGACTCGAATGGAACAAAGCATCGGGGCGGGATAGCCTAGACCTTCCATCCTTCGTCGAATATAGTCAACATTATAATAATCATATCATCAATAACAATAATAATAATGTGATATCCCAAACCAAGTAGTAACAGGGTAACATCGTAGCATCCTAAGCATGCATACTAAGCAGGGGCTGAGCAACGAGCAATAGTAACATAGCAGTACAAGGTTTGCTGGGAGGGGACATGGCTGTATCGGTTTGAAAGAGACTATAAACATGTGGTAGGATCAAACATCGAACCTAACCTAGACTAGCATGCAAACCGCTGGTTGAAATAGAATGGATCATAAGTAATGTATAGTCCTTGCCTGTTGATAAGTCGGGTTTCGACGGTGGAGTTGATCGCAAGCTCGCATCGTCTCCGAGAGGTACCCGCGAGGCACACAAGACGGTAAACACTGGAAAGCAATCAACGAGCAAGCATCTATTACTACGAAGCAAACACGAGCAAGCATCAACAAGAAGCAACACGAGACATCGCACCTACCGTCGAGAGCGGTTACTAACAATTTAAGTGGAGTACTCGTCACACACGACGATACCGCACATTTAGAATCGGTTCAAGTTGTTTAGCTACACAAGGTGAGCAAAAGGTTGTTAACATGGCAAGCACAGAAGCATGGCATATCACACAAGCATGACAAGAGGTGAAGCAAAAAGTAAACTATCTAATCTAGTCATTTTAAGTGGGGGGGGGGGTAAAACCTATACATGGCAACTATTACGGACCCCATGATAAATATTGCATTTGGTACTGTTTTTCCCCTAAACATATTTTATTATTTTTATTAGCAAGCAAGAGCAGCATAAACACAATCTACATGCAATTCTAGTCAAGTTACATATAAAGAACAATTTAAACAGGGCAACGGTTAAAAAGTTATTAAAGAAACAGTTTACGGTGGCATGCGATATAAAAACAGTAAAACATCATGTAAACAAGTTCAAACATGGCAAAGGAGCACATTTTATTATTTCTACACGAAAAACTAAGCAAGTTTCATATTAAAATTATCGCCATCCGATAAACGAGCTAGGAGGTATTATCATCGCAAAAAATGGCACAAAAACCTACAAAACATAAAAGAAAAAGGGGTGTATGTCCATAGGTGGACTTGAACCCTAAAACTGTTGGTTCCTAACAACAAGAACAACGACTGCGCTTAAGCTAATGATTTGAAATAGCACCAAATGAAGACTACCTATTCCATGTGCAGTAGCAAAACAAAATAGCAGCAAATAAAAAGGAGGCTATTGAGACTTGAACCCAAAACCTCACAGATGGAACTCTAGGCACCAATTCCACTGCGCCACTCCACCAATCTCAACAGCAAACAGGATCTTCAGAAGGTAACTTATGCGCACGTTAACAGACAAAAATGTGAGCACATATACAGTTACGCGATGCAACGCAAAATATCGAAAAAAAGAGGGCGCTTTGCTTCCCCACTGGGAATTGATCACAAGAACTGGCGGTTGAAAGCACAGCACGCTAACCACTGCGCTAGCCATCCAATTCACAACACGAAACATGTGCCAAAGGATAACATCCAACAACGCGCGGTTAACTGAATCCGGAAGAAAGCAATTCGCACCGGACACTGACGACTCTGAAGAAAAGCCATGGCTTGCCCGACGAACAGCGAAGCAGCGAGGGGCGCGCGGGCTACTCACGGGGAGGCCACGAGGCCATGGGCGTGGCCTGGACATGCAAGGCACGTCCTTTGGCGCGCGCGTGCAACCCAGGTCACGCCGAGCCGGGAGCACGGCGAACGAACGGCGGCTACAAAGATTACAGTGAGGCGGGCTACTGGAATTGGCTACGGCAAACGAGTGAGCTACTGGTACCACGGCCTAAGCGCGAGCACATCAAGGAAGGAGAAGGGGAAAGCTCACAGCGAGAAGAATGCAGGGGAACGGGCTCGGGGACGCGCGCTCGACGGAGATGGCGATCAACTCGATGGCGAGGTCACGGCTCCGGGAAGAAGACGAGGCAGGGGCGTCGACGATCGGCTTGGGGAGGAGGAGAAAGACGACGTCGCTGCGGCTCGGTGACGCGGCTCCAGCGGTGAGGACGCCTTCCTCATCGAGTTCGCCGGCATGACTCAGTCGTGAGCTCCTCTTCGGTCTTCATGGCGTCAAGGTGAAAACAGAGGAGGAGAGGGGAGGAGGAAGAAGAGGGAGAGGAAAATTGGTGGCGGCTGGGAGGAGGAAGAGGCTAGGGTTCGACAGGGGAGAGGGGCTGGCTAGATAAAGGGGAGGGTGCAGGGGTCGCTGCCGGGAGGGCTCCACCTCCTCTCACGCCATGGCCGTGAGGAGGAGACCTCCACGTGCAGAGGAAAAGGAGAGGAGGGGATCGGAGGCGTGTTGGGCTGGGGGTTGAAGTTGGGCTTGGGGGAAGGGGATGTGGCCAGATGGCTCTCTGCCCCTTCCTGCAGTTTATTCATTTAAAAAAATGAGAGCAAGAAAAGGCAGTAAAATAAATATAAATGGATGCCAAAATTCATATAAAAATATGACTACTCATCCATAATATTTATAGGACTTTTGGAAAATGAAACGGGTCCAAACTATTTAAGTAATTCGAATGGCATTCAAATAAATTCAAATGCCATTTGAATTACAACCCCATTTTCTGAACATGATAAAAATCATGGAATTTGCTGGGATCTTTATCATGGCAAAACATGATTCAATCCAAAAATTCTAGACCAAAGGATCAAAGATGATCGTGAAAGAAAACGGCAAAGGCTAGCAAAGAAGAAAAGAACGAATTCCAGATAATCCTTTTATGTAATCATAAAAATGCTTGGGCATTTTTCTATCACGTGGACTATGGCAAAGAATAAATGTGCAGATTATCATCCCCAATAGAAAAAATAAAAATGCAAATTTATATGGATTTTGCTAGTTTTGGGCTGTTACAGCATTCGAGTGATTACTCGCGAAAAAACCCCCGATTGAGCACTCGAAACAAAGCTCCTCGGGTGAATGAGTCAACAGCTCGCTTGATGTTTTGTTCCAAGTAGGTGCAATGCTATAAGGCTCCGCGCCTCAAAAACACACATTCCTGGAACACGATACACTGTGCCCAGATGCCGCTCAAGATTAGCGTGTAGGTAAGACCCCGCTGCGAAGTATGGCCGGGCTGGGACTTGCCGAAGAGCGATTTCGCTCCCAACCTTTCCCATGCGCAGAGCATGATAGAAAAGCCGGGCGGACGCGCCTTAGGCTACACACATTACTGGCGGCAAATGAACACCGTAAGACATGAAGCGGCCGGACTTTTGCTCGACACCAGTGTTCCAAGCTCACGTCGAGGGACGTGGGTTTGATTGGGCTACTGTGGTATTTGCCCTAGTGCAATTCACCAAGGCTCGACCCGTCGACTCCTTGGGCCCTTTCAGCTTAGCATCCCTCGAAACAGGTCTTTGTCACGGCCACCAGACTGCCAGCGACCCGCGGGTGAACCGTGCATATCAATGAACGACAAATGAATGTACTCGAGTCCCTGCGCGACTCTTCGAGTCCCCCAGGCACTCGGGGGCTACTGACGAGGGGGTGACCCCACGACTCCTACGGATGAGCCTACCTGGTGTCCATGAAGGCGGAAGGCCCATGAAGATACGGCCTCGGCCCACTAGTTGGCACCGACGTAGGAGTCCTCGATTCACAAGGAAGGTGCGAAGACCTGCCGTACGGAGCAAGCTAGGGTTAGGAAAGTTTACATGTACACGTAGATGAACTCCCCGAGACCTGGCCCGGTATATAAGGGCTAGGAGGGGCGACGCCAAAGACATCCAATCTCACATGTAACCCTACCCTTGAGCGCTCCAGCCTTGGCCTCCACTGTAATCGCATGTCCCCAATCAATAATATCGAGCAGGAGCGAGCCTTCATGTTTGCCGACGAGCTATCGTCTAACCTGTGCCTCTCATGACTAACCCAGGGTCCCTGGCCATGGGATTTGCCGGGGTTGATCCCCATCACGCCCTGTTGAAGTTGTTGCTCGCCAAGCTAATCAAGATGATGATGATCCAATGTACCCACACCTAGCTCGGGGCGCTGGAGATCACCATCCTGAAGCTAATGATGAACAGGACGAAGAAGATCCCATTAACGAAGAAAATGCACATCCTGAAGGAAATGTTGATCCTGAAGGAGATGCAAATCCTGAAGGAGATGCTGATCCTAAAGAAGAACCAGAGCCGCAAGAAAATAATAATGCACTATCTCGAGTGCGAAGAAGAGTTGGTGTTGATTCAATTCTTGAAGAAATTCAACAACCAGGTCGTCCCACAACTCGTTCTCGTACTCGTTTGGCAAACTTCTGTGGAAATTTTTCATTTGTCTCCATGCTAGAACCTTAAAAGTTTGATGAAGCCATGAAGGACCCAGATTGGTTAAATACTATGCTCGAAGAACTTAACTAGTTCGAGCGAAATAAACTCTGGTCCTTAGTTGAGAGGCCTAATCCCACGAAGCACAACATCATTGGTACAAAGTGGTTTTTTTGCAACAAGCAAGATGAAGATGGTATTGTGGTAAGAAACAAAGCACGACTGGTAGCACAAGGATACACCCAATCGAAGGTATCGATTTTGGCGAAACATATGCTCCAGTTGCTCGTCTCGAATCCATTCATGTTATGCTTGCTTTTGCAAACTTCAATGGTATCCTACTTCATGAAATGGATGTGAAAAGTACTTTTCTTAACGGAGAAATCGAAGAAGTGTATGTTATGCAGCCTCCAGGTTTCGAAGACTCGAAGAATCCTGACATGGTGTACAGGTTGCACAAAGCTCTTTATGGGTTGAAGCAAGCACCTCGTGCTTGGTATGACACCCTAAAGGACTTCCTTCTGAAGAGAGGCTTCAAACCAGGAACAACTGACCCAACTCTTTTCACTCGATCCTATAATGGTGATTTGTTTGTATGTCTAATATATGTAGATGATATTATTTTTGGCTGCACTAACACTGAAATCAGCGAAGAATTTGCAAAAATGATGTAGAAGAAATATGAAAGGTCAATGATGGGTGAATTGAAGTTCTTCCTTGGACTTCAAATCCGTCAATAGAAGAATGGCACCTTTATTTCTCAAGAAAAATATCTCAAGGATTGTCTGAAGAAGTTTGGACTTACTGATTGCAAAACAATTAAGACCCCAATGCCTACCAATGACTTCCTAGATGCAGATGAAAAGGGCAAAGCCTTCGATCAAAAGGAATATCGGTCTATGATTGGCTCTCTCTTATATTTATGTGAATCTAGACCTGACATTATGCTTTCAGTATGTATTTGTGCTCGCTTTCAGGCAAATCCAAAGGAATCACATCATACTGCAGTAAAGCGAATTCTTTGATATCTTGCACACACACCAACCTTGGGTTCGTGGTACCCCAAGGATGCTCAGTTTGATCTTATAGGAAATTCTGATTCAGACTGGGCTGGTGATCGTGTTGATAGGAAATCTACGTCTGGCACTTGTCATTTCCTCGGAAGATCACTTGTGTGTTGGGCTTCCAAGAAGAAAAACTGTGTATCAATATCTACTGCTGAAGCTGAATACATTGATGTTGGGTCATGTTGTACTCAGATTCTCTGGCTGAAGCAGACGCTGAAGGATTATGGCATTCATGTAAAGAAATTTCCTCTTCTATGTGATAATGAGAGTGCAATCAAAATTCCTCACAATCCTGTGCAGCACTCTCGCACGAAGCATATCAACATTCGTCATCATTTTCTTCGTGATCATGTTCAGCATGAAGATATTGTGATCAGACATGTCAGAACTGAAGATCAACTGGCTGATATATTCACGAAACCATTGGATGAGAAAAGGTTCTCTGTGTTAAGGTGTGAGCTCAATATTTTGGACTCACGAAATGTACTGTAAGACCGAACCTTTACCTCCATGTATATATTCATTTACTTCGTTGTCTGAGTTTGGTTTCGATTTTAGTGTTTGCTTCGATTTTTATCTTTTATTTTGATTGGATTTAGTCTCAATACTTATCACCTTTAGATTCGTTATTGGTTTTTCTTCGAGGTGATAAGTTTTGGACCCTACCCCCTTTTTGTTCTTTTTCTCTCTTATTATATCTGTCCAAAATGGTTGAGCACATTTGAAACGGAAAGTATTTTGCTTCGAACGTCATTGAATTCCGAATCAAATGCTTCCAACTTTATCGAAGTTTTTACTCAAGACCAAGACTTTTTCTTCGGTCGTTGAGATCCCATCTTATCCGGGTCGTTGAGATTATCTCACGAAATGCCACAAAATCCTCACCAAAGAATCCGGAAGGTTGGTCGCTGGTAGCCGTCCGATCTGACCTGACACCCCTTGTCAGGCCAGCCCTATATATACCCATCACCCAGCGACTGTCAGAACCCTCTGTTAGGTAATGTGCTAGGGTTAGCCAGTACTCTTGCATCATGTTAAAATTTCAAAAGAAATCTTTGAAATCAAAATCAAAAGCAAAATGGGAGAAGGAACCCCCCCCAGATGAATTAATTCAAAAGGCCAGATAAAAATCTTCTCCAAAAATTCATGTTAGATTTTTGAAAAGTCTTATAAATGAGTGTGATCACATATCAAGTGATGTGGGACCCACCCCATGCTCATAGATTTTTCAAATATTCAAACAGTGCCTTGGATTTAAAGAAATACCCCTATTTGATTTAAAATTCAAATTATTTGAATTTTAAAAATGTTGAAACTTTATAAGTGGCTAGTCTACATTATTATGAGGCCATATAAAAGTTTTCAGCATTTAATAAAATGCCTAGCTATATATTTTAGCACAGCACAACAAATGTCAGAAAAGAAAAACAGAAAAGGAATCAGAAAGACTTACCAGACGCCCAGGCGAAGCCGGCCCATCCAGCCCACCCGGCCCAAAGGGGCAGCGGGGTCTTCTTCCCCGCCCCGCGCCTCCAAGCTGCTCGGTGGAATGCCACCGAGCCAGCCGTGGACGCCACGTCGCCGCCGAGCGCCTTCCAGGCCTCCCCGTGCCCCCTTCTCGCGCCTGGAGACGTCGCTCTCCCGTCCCGATCCATTACCCCCCTCCATAGCTTCCTCCTCCTCCTCCCGTGCTCGATTTCGTCGCCGCCCGAGGACCGCCGTGGAGCACGCCACCGAGTCCACGCAGCCAACGTCGTCCCCGAGCCGTGCCGCCGTGTCCAGGAGAACTGCAGCAGGCGTCTTCGTCGTTCCCCTCAATCAATCGAGCCCGAGCGCCTCAGCAGACGTCGCCAGCTTCATCGAGGAGTCGCCGGACCCGCGAGCTCGCCGTCGTCGATTCGCCGTCGTGGAAGCCTCCCCGAGCTTGCCGTTGCTTCCGTTCGAACCGCGGTGAGCTTCTGAGTTTTTCCCCCAAGCTCCTAGCACCCTGTAGCCTCTCTAGCCGAATCCGCCATGAGAACCGAGCTCCTCGCCGCCATGGTTGAGCTAGAGCTCGCCCTCGTGCTCCTCGCGACGCCCCAGTGCGCGCGTTTGACTCGCGGGCATTCCAGCTTTCGAACGCACGCAAGATCAGCCCAAGCCGTGCACCCTAGCCTCTTCCCCAACCTCGCCGTCGTTCTGTTTCCGCCCAGCACGTCGCCGTCGTCGCTCCCGACCTCCCCGTGACCCCCTGTTGCTTCCTCTCGACGCGGACGACCTCCAGGAGCACGCCGATGCCCTCCGTTTCCTCTCCCGTGGCCTCTAGCAGTTTTCGGCAAGAGCGCCGCAATGGCTAGGCCACCGGCGTCAAGCCGCCGGTGGGTTAGCCCTTAACCCCTCGCTAAACACCCCCTGGGCCACTGACCAGTGGGCCCAGTGGCTTAATTAAGCCACTGGATTAAATTAACCAGCCGGGTTAATTAGCCAGTGACACTGACAACCCTGGCCCACCTGTCAGCCCCCTGGTGACGCCAGCAGTGCATCATGTTGATGCAATAAAAGGATTAAAGGAATTTCCAAATAGAAAAGAAAATAAAGAAATTCCAAAAATTCCAGAAAATACCCCAAACTTTGGAAATTCATAGAAAATTCATATTAGCTCCAAATTGGACAAATAATATATGAAAAATGATCAGGAGAAAATTATCTTTCCAAATATGCAATTTTCAACTTTGTTTGGGTTGATTTTAAAATGGGACCAGTAGCATATGTCATTTGAATTATTTGGAATTAATTCAAATTCAATTCAAATGATTTTGCAACTTGGACCATGGAATTATGCTTTATTCAACCACAAATCAGAGGCATATCTTATACAATTGAAGATGATTCAAAATGATCAAACAATGTCACATGTAACTTGGTCAAGTTTGAATTCAAATTGGAGTTTGAATTTGCAATTCAATTTGCAATATACTCCATTTAAATGGAATTGCTTCACACATCAAAGCATATACATCAAGTTTCAACCTTCCATCATGTGATTGTGCATCATATTTACTTTGCTACCTTGTTTGTTGTTGTCGAGTAGAGGTGGAACCGGAGCAGGAGGCTGCCCCCTTCGCTGAAGACCCAGAACCCGAACCTCGTCAGCAAGGCAAGCAAACCCCCATTGATCATGTCGATAAAATCCCACTTCCCTCTCATGTCTCGCTTATGCATTGTTTAGGATGATCACCATGATTCGTTTCTACCGCATAGATGAACCCATTCCTTTGCATGACCTATCATTTTGTCACAGTAGTAAGCAAACCACAATCCTAGCAAATGTAGGAGTTGATTGATATCATGTGGCCCCTGCAAATGATTATCGCTTATTGCATGCTTAGTATGATATCATGATGATACTGTGATGTGAGTCGGGATAGTAGTGATCATGATGATGTTGGTAGAAAAGTGTTGGTGAATCGACCCTAATACAAGGTGAACGATGAGAGGTTGTGTAGGAGTACACGGTGGGTTGTCTCGTTGAACACCGCCCTAAGTCCGAGTTCTTGTGTGGTGATCCAAGATGAAGAGTACAACCACACATTGGGCTCACTGACCCCTCTCAACCTATTAACTCATCCCTTTCGATGTCCAGATGTAGCAATAGTTCGGAGTTCTGGTAGGTCTGTGGCCTGAATGCTAAGTGAGAGGACGGCTCATCCGAGACCGGCTTATGCACCACGCACACATCACTTGGGTCCACTTCGGTAAACCGGCCGGGTTCACGATAGTGGTAGCCAACCCAAGTAGGCGGCTTTCTTGGACTAGATAGGCTATGAGGTAACAGTTGTGGTGACCATCCTCGCTGGCACCCCTTGAATGGTGTCGAGATCAAAGGCGGTAAATGATGATCATGTGTGTGTAGCGGTACACCCCTGCAGGGTTAACAAAACTATTCGAATAGCCGCGTCCGCGGTTATGGACTGCTTGGAAAGCTTAGCTTGATTATTAGATAACTTGAACTGGATACTTCTAAAACACACCAAGATAAGTGTGTGTGCTATGGAGTGCTTTCTCGTGGGGAAGTCGAGGAAGGCACCATAGTGGTGTAATTGGTTGGAGAAAGTAGTGGACTCATGTACGTTTCTTACCTCAAAGTCTGGTACTCGTAGTTCAGGACTAGCCAAGTCAAAGCTGGCACTTCTGCAAGTGAACCCCACCTCCCTTTACCTTGATACATGTGCATGAGTAGTATAGCTCCTATGTAAGTCTTGCTGAGTACGACTTTGTACTCACGTTTGCTTAATCTATGTTTTAGATGAGACCACTGACCCCGAAGGTGGCTTCTTCATCGAGCTGGACGACTGAAGACCAACTAGTCTAGTCCCAGTCAGACGACTGGTTCCCTCGTGGAGGGCTTGTGTTTAAATAAGGCTTCTTAAGCCATTTGTTAAACTTGTCTGTACTCAGACATAATTTGCTTCCGTTTGTGTTGTAATGTTGGATCACATGTTTGTGATCTCTGTGTGCACTCTATAAGAGTTATCAATAAAATTGTATACTTTGTAGAGAATTGCAATGATACCTACTGTTCATACAAGGCATGTGTGCTGCGTGTATATTTATAACATACATGTCTTTGTATGGGTTTTCGAGACCTTAGTTGTGATCTGGCTGGCGGTCTTTCATACACCAAGTGGCCCTTAGATGTGCGCAGCTTGGGGCATCGCGATGTGATTGTTCGAGACTCCGTCTCGTGCACACTTTGTGGTATGATCAAGCCCGCCCTAGACCCCGACTAAGTGATCGGGCTGGAGTAAGTCTATGTAAGAGTTATGAGATAGTCGATAGTATGGTTGAGGCGACTTGTCTTTGAATATGGGAGTTCATCACCCATATCATTAGACTTGTGTGCGGACGATGAGGACCCATCTCAGTTGATCATCCGGCCTGGATGGGATGCCCCTCACGTAAGATGCTTTCCGAGAACGTTCTGTGCTTGGCCTTGTCTGCTTAGACAAGTGGGTACGGTTCTCGGCTCTCCATATGACTATGTCTTAACTGGACTTGCATACGCTAACCCCGGGTCCCGACAGCGACCTCAAACGCTTCCCATCGTCCTAATCTCTCCGGAACCCTAAACTCCCTCGCGCGCCGTCGTGCTTCTCGTCCCCGCCGTTGTTCTCGCCGGTTCACTTCCGGAAGGACGCCGACGTGGACTTCGCGCCGCCGTCGAGCTCTTCCTCCGCTCGCCGCCGCCGTAGCAGGCCTCCGTCGCCGAGTTAGGGTACGTGGGGCTCGATCCGATCTGTTTCTCTTCAGTTCTTGTTCTTCTCGACAGATTGTATGTGTTTTTCTTAGAGATTTTAGATTGTTTTCGATAGGTTCTTTCGATCCGCTGGTTCTTTGATCTCCTGGGAATCTTGTTTGAGCAAAAGCTTCCCTCTCCAATTCAGGTTAGCAATTAGGGCTTCGATGACCTCTGTTATGTGCTAGGGTTTGCTGTTAATTGTGACTAAATTGATGTTGCTAAGTCTAGCTTAGAACAGGCCGGAATCATCACCCATATTCACTGAATATCTTGTCAAAATCTTTTGTTTGGTCGAAACTTTTGCTGGTGCTTAGTCCATACTTGTCTATTTTCCCTCGTTCCCTTATGCTTCCTCACAGGATGTCTGAAGATTTGGGCTTCGGTAATGAGTCCCCATTCCTTGACCACATCAACAAAGCCGATCAAGATGCTCCGAAGAAAAGAGGAGGCAGAACAAAGGAAACAAATAATGCTAGAGCCATTCCCGAATCCATTCGGAAGAATCTTGGTTATGACACTCCTGAAGAAGAAACCAAGGATCGGCGAAAGATTCGCTTACAAGGAATTCGGCTCTACTGGGCCATCAGGTGGTAAAAATTCAAAAGTATCCCTCACTGGAAATGGGTAATGCAATTTGCCTTCAGCCCGCCATACCGATATACTTCACACATGTGCGGAAAATACACTGAAGAAAATCGCCATCTTTATTACCCAGTCCCACCGAAGTTCCCTCACCCCAATACACTCAAAACTCCGGATGATTATCCTGAAGAGCAAAAGCGGTTGAGAATCGCTGCAGAAAAGGAAAGGCTTAAGTCCGAGAAAAAGGCAGTCAAGTTAGCAGCTGCCGAAGCTCATGGAGAAGGCCCAAGCACGAAGAAAAAGCGGAAGCTGAAAAAGAAGACAGCTTCACCTCCTCATGCCTTCACAGATGATGAAGAGCGAGCTAAGCAGTAGCAAGCCACTCTTGAGGACTCTGAATCCAAGGCCGAAGCAGATGACGAATCAGATGCTGAAGCCGATGATGAGTCCGAAGATATTGCAACTCCTCCTAAGAAACCAAAGATTCAGATTCCTTTGAAGAAGAAGCCAGGAGAGAAACCTGCTGCTAAAGGGCTGAAGATCCAAGACCCAACTGACAAGCCCACAGCTCGCCCCACCATAGACATGACAGATTTGGTGGTTGCGAAGCCCTTGGCCTCCAAGCCACCAGCTGAGACCCTCAACACTGAGAGGTGCTCGAAGAAGAGGCATGACCCTGTGAAGCTACAGCAAACTGCAAAGGCATCTGCTCCAGCGAAGCCTAAGCAGACTACAACTCCAAACCCTTCAGTGAAGCGAAAGCCCACTGAAGCAGCATTGCAACAGAAAGACCTCGAGCAGGCACTCAATCGCAGCGTTCTTTCCAGAGAATCTGCTGAGAAGCAGAAGGAAGCAGAAGATGCTGCACGAAAACAAAGGGATCTAGACTCCTCCAAGTTTGCTGCTGAGAAGGCTGAGACGAAGCTAAAGCTCGCCAAAGCCGAGAAAAACGAAGAAAAAGCTGCTGCTGAAGCTAAACAGTTGGCAGAACATGAAGCAAAACGCAAGGCTACACTTGATAGCTTCCGAACGAAGAAGGCTGAGAAAGCAGCCAGGGCTGCCCAGAAGAAGGCCGTGGTGGACATGAACCCTTCTGCTGAAGCAAATCCGCCGAAGCAGAAAGTCATTTCACTCACTGAAGCTCATGCTGAGCAAGATCTCCACAGTGAACATCAATTCTCTGATCCTCGTGAAGGAGAACTATGGGATCAATTGGGCATGACTGAAGCCCTTTGGAAGAAATGTGAGGCAGAAGACTCAGAAGTTGTTGATCTCAGTGAAGTCTACATATCAGGCCCCATCGAAGCAATGATCACAACTATGATCAGTCAGCTGAAGGATTTGCACTCAAGGGACAGGGCTGAGACTGCAAAAATTCACAACTATCAGCGGCGTGCCAAAACTGAAACAGATGAAGAGTTCAAGGTTCACGCGCTGAAAATGCTTCAGAAGGTGACTGATGTAAACATCACCACCAAGGATAACATCAAAATCTTCAAGGACAAGATCAAAGCTGTTGTTGGCGAGATGGTCAAAACTCATAATGCTTCGATTATGGAAAGAGATTCCAGGAAGCGTAAGGCCCCGCTGGACGCTGAACTAGCTGCAGCAAAGCCCGCTAAAGCAAAGCCATCTGACCCGTCCCCGAAGAAGAAGACCACCAAGAGGAGGAAGGTCACTTTGGCCTTGGCTGCTGATATGGACACAAGTGATGACCCCATCAGCGAGCCGAAGGAAAACACTGAAGCAGTTCCCACTCCTGCTCCCCAACCAAAGCCTTCCCAGCCCAAGCCAAAAGCTTTAGCTCCTCCCACCAAAATCCCTACACCTCCACCAACCGCATCCACTCCCAAACAAACCCCCGCTCCACACACTCCCGCACCACCTCCAAAAGCTCCAACTCCCAAGCGAACCCCAACCCCAACTCCAACCCCAGCACCAACACCTGCACCCGTTCCACCTCGCGCTCCATCACCAGCACATGCTCCATCCCCCGCACCGCAAAGGACTCCTACCCGACCTGCTTCTCCTGCACCACCGCCATCACCTCGCCCGGAAGCAAATGAACCCTCTCCCTCCAACTCCAGAACCCGCAGCTCCCGAGACTTTTCCCCTGCAAGGACTGTTCAGGAATCGGAAGCCAATGTGCCTCAACCTGAAGCACATGAAGATGAAGATGAACAAGTGCAGATTCTGAATCCCTCACAAGAGAAAGAACTGATAGTTGCTCAAGCTGTTGGCCCTTCAAGAGTTGTCCCAATCGCTCCTCTGCAAAGGATTCTTGCACGTTCTCAGCCCTGCCAAGACACCAAGCTAGATTCAAACTACCCTCGTGAAACTTTTCCCATTTTGAAGGGCGCTGGCTGTTCTTCTCGGCACGGACCAGAGTTCAGTTTGGAACAACATCAGAAGCGTCACCGTTTCTTTGGCGTAATCACATATGCTTCCGACAGAACTGCTGATGATCTTCGCTTCTGGACAGCTGAACAACAAATACTTTATACAAAAGTCTACTGCCAGAAGGGTGTGTTGTTTCGCCACTGATACCTTGATATGCGAAGCCTTTCGACTGCCACATGCTTCCAGAACATCGCCGAAACCATTGAGAATCAGAACTTGACACGGTTGTTTGCCTTGACCACTCCCTTCAATTCTGAACTCATTAAGCAATTCTATGCTACATTATATGTTTCGGGCGATGCCAATGAACCCAGTACATGGATACTAGAATGGATGATTCAAGGAGAAATCTTCTGAATGTCTTCAGCAGAATTCATGGAGATTGTCAATATCCCAAGGCACACTGGCGAACTTGAAAATATTCATATGGAGCCAGATCTAGCTGAAGAACAATTTGCCACCATGCTAGACACAGAAGTCACAGCAGATTTCATTCCTGAAAATATTCGCCCGAAGCACTTGAACTTCATCTCCAAGACTTGGTTCTATATCTTGTCAAAATCTTTGATCCCCTTGAGTACTGCTTCGGAGGAATCAAATCTATATCCCGAGACAAGGCATGCAATTATGAAGCTTACCCATGGGTTGGTATTTAACTTCGAAGATTGCTTCATTCGCAACTTAGTGCATGCTGCCGAACTTCCCTTCACTCTGAAGCCATGTGCTCCTTGGCTCCAGCCTGTTTGCAACTATGGCATAAACGATGACTTTGTGGCCAGACATCATCTGAAGCTCTTCACACCTCCAATGCGCGACACTTTAGAATTTCTAAGGAAACCCAACGACATTTTTTCTACATATGTTGGGGTGCGCCATGAAGTCAATGAGCGCAACATCTCAAAGAAATTCCAAAAGGACTGCCATCACTTTGAAGTAAATCTTCGGTCACATCAATTGCTCGAAAACTTCATTGAAGCCAATCAACGCCAGATGCAGTTCCTTGCTGATGAAATCAGTCGCGTTGGAAACATTGCTCTCAACAACAATCAGTATCTTCGCGTTCTCAAGCGTCATTCCTAGAAGGGACACTAAAAGTTCAAATCAGTTAAAGGCCTTCGCAAAGACCGCATTTACAAAGAGTATGAGCACCTCCAGCAAAACTTTTCACGAGATGATACTGTTGATCGCCAGAATCATAAGCTCCCACCACTGCACAAGATTGATGAAGTGTTCTTCGTCAACGAGCCCGATCCCATCCGGCCGGACACCGTATCCTAGAACGACTCTATTACTTCGAAGGACGACGACGGCCTCGACAACAGCGACCTCGACATCAACCTCATCACTCAGACGAACCTCGAAGCTCTTCCGTCACCTGTGTCGGAAGAAGAATCTTCAGGAGATCAATCTTCTTCGGTTGAGTCTTCGTCAAGTTCAGCTTCGTCGGGCTCCAAGGGTGTTGATGCCGCGAAATAGATCTCTCGAGCCTCTTCCCAACCTTTTGTCCAATCATTGACAAAAAGGGGGAGAATGTTGGCATCGATGAGCTAGATTTGCATCGGGGGAACGGCTTTTGCTTCTCGCATTTTGCTTCACTTGGTTTTAAGTTACAACAAACATTCCATTCCCTTCGATCGGGTTGTAACATAAGTTTACATTCGGTTATGCTACTCCTGTGCTACACTTAAGTTTTAATAACCCTTTGCTCGCAAGTATTGCTTCGTATCCTCTATCTTGCAGGTGGTTATTATTTTCTAAGTCATAGGTCATTGGAAGCAATTGCACACATTTCAGGATATCTATCTTTAAATGCTATTTTCTTCGCTAAGATATTTGTTTTGCTCTCCACCGAAGAAATTTATCTCAAGCATCAACTTCGATTATATAAATCTTCAATGCTTGCATTCAGGGGGAGCCAAAAACTTCATATCTTAGAGTTTGTCCCATCACTTCCCAAAAACTTCAATATCTTTTATCGATGCCAGTTTTCTCAACAATAGTCCAAAACGGAGGAGATTGTAAGAGCAAAGTTTTGCACCCATGTGTTTTGGATATTGTTGGACAAGACAGTAGAGGAAATTTCTAGTGTAAACAGTTGAATAGATTCCTGAAGGACAAGCTAGGGGATAAAGCTTCAAGGAAGGTTTTCAAGTTATCGAAGAATTACCCCTTGAGCAAAGCTTAATCATGGAGGATGACCCCCAAAAATGAAGATGTCCTAAAGCTTAACTCATCGAAGGAAATGAAGAAGACGGCGCAAGACTTAGATGTTTTTGTGTAGTTCTTTTTTGGTTCTTTGAGTCATAGGACAAACCGTACTATCAAGAGGGGTCTTTAGTTTGTGGACACCGAAGTTATTGAGAAAATGCTCAGATCAAATCTAAACCAAGTAAGAAGCCAGAGTGAAGAAATCTCATGTGCACTGAGTTAAGCTTCGATAGCAAAGACTCAATTCTTTGGCTTCCGAAGTAGAACTAAGTCCGTGAGTCAGCTTTACTTGTTCCGCAAGTAAAGTTGAGCAGTAATGACAAATGTGACCGTTGTGGACACGTGTCAAGATGTCACTTCGGATCAAATCGGTCATTTCGCACCTCGGGATCGCCAACTATAAATACGCCGCCCCCTCCTCCATTTGCGGGTGGCTGCTCTAAGACAAATTCCTGAGATAGAGACTGAAGAGAGCAACCCAAGAACACCACCGAAGCAAAACCCAAAACCCAGAACACTGAAGCCTAAGTCCCATTGATCTGAGTAGATTCGAGATGACTAAGGTGAAAGCTTACTAGCCTTTTTATCTTGGAGAACTGCAATTCTCCTAGACGGTTAGAGTGTCGACTTCAGAGAGCAAAGAGTAATTGTCTCCTCGAAGATCAAGTTTGTCAAAGGTTTCGAAGATTTCCTTGATAATCTACCCCGAGTCAAAATTGACCAAGCTCAAGGAGATTGGTGCAGTGGAGCAACGGATGGAGAGAGATTAGCTCCAGGTGTTCAATCACCAGTCCCTCCAACCAGACGTAGCGCTTTGCAGAGCGTGAACTGGTCGAACAAACATCGCCGAGTCACCATTTCGTTTTACTTAAAGCACTTACATTCCGCATTGCATTTGCTTCCCAGTTATGATTCAATGTATTTTGTTTCGGTGTATTTTGTTTCCCTCCCAGTTTTTCTTCCCTGTCACTTGTTTCTGCTACCCTTTTTTGCTTAGCTTATGCTTCACTTCAAAGCTTCAGTCAAAAATTTGAAGTGATCATTCACCCCCTCCCCCTCTGATCACATACTTGGACTTTCACATTTTCATACACTTTTGATCATATTTGGACAAACCTATTAACTTAGTGCACCCAGTGCCAGTTTCTGTTTTCTGTTGTTTTTCTATTTCAGTTTTCCCCCATATTAAAAGTGCTCCAAAAATTCAGGAAAATCAGACAAAAAATCAGGGTGAAGGAACCTTTTGGAGTCCCGAAGGGGGACCAGGTGGGACCCACCAGGGCCCGAGGCGGCCACCTGGCGCGGCCTAGGGCTTGGCCGCGCCAGGGGGCGCCTGGACCCCTGGTGGCCCCCCTGGCTTCCCCCCTTCGCCTATATATCTCCCGTGACTTGAAACTTCCAAGGACAGAACCATTTTTCGCGATCTCGCCTCTGTTCCGCCACCGCCGCGCTTCCAAGATCAAGAGCACCAGCAGACCTCTTCCCGGCACCCTGCCAGAGGGAGGATCGACCTCCGGGAGCTTCCCCTCTGACGAGGGGGTGACCCCACGACTCCTACGGATGAGCCTACCTGGTGTCCATGAAGGCGGAAGGCCCATGAAGATACGGCCTCGGCCCACTAGTTGGCACCGACGTAGGAGTCCTCGATTCACAAGGAAGGTGCGAAGACCTGCCGTACGGAGCAATCTAGGGTTAGGAAAGTTTACCTGTACAGGTAGATTAACTCCCCGAGACCTGGGCCGGTATATAAGGGCTAGGAGGGGCGACGCCAAAGACATCCAATCTCACCTGTAACCCTACCCTTGAGCGCTCCAGCCGTGGCCTCCACTGTAATCACATCTCCCCAATCAATAATATCGAGCAGGAGCGAGTCTTCCTGTTTGCCGACGAGCTATCGTCCAACCTGTGCCTCTCATGACTAACCCAGGGTCCCTGACCATGGGATTTGCCAGGGTTGATCCCCGTCAATTGGTGCCGTCTGTGGGAACTACGCAGGTTGGGATCACGATCTCGGCGGTCCTGTCTTCAGCAAGCCACAACTCAAGGGCAAGAATCAGACCTAGCCCACTCGAAGGATTCAAGATCACGGCGGACATCTCCGCCACCCCATCAAGACCACTCGAGCTACAGTCATGCCAGGACCGGTACTACGGTAACGGCCAAGTACAGCGCCATCGTCGAAGGAGTCGACGACCCAGAAGAACGGCGAGGGGCCTCTACGAAGGAATCCCACTCGACGAACTTCCGACAACCCACCACCGCCCGGGCACCCGCCGCACATCAAGACGATGACTACGAGATCGAATCCAGCGATCAGCAGAACCACCGCCAAGGCAGAAGGAATCAACGACACAAAAGGCGCGCATGGGATAACTACGGCGGGGCCCCAATGAACGAGCCACATCACACAGTCGCGCAACCGACGACTACTCGACGACACGCTGTCGCACGAGCATCTGCCGCCAACCAAGACAGCGACTCTGAGACACCTGTTGGCGAGTACTACGACCCAGATCGAAGGTCGGATGAATTCTCCAACCTCATCAAGAACCAAGACATGATTCGAGGAATCGAAACCGATCCTCGCTTCCACGAACATCCGGAGGATCACGAGCGGATCTTCAGAATCTCAAGAAGGAAGAGGCACGCCGGATCTAGCAAACTCACGGCCAGAGAGCAGCTAGCAGGACCCTGTACGATCCACAGCTTCGAGGATAACTGGGGATGCGTCAGGTCAGGTCACACTTTGAGAGACTGCCGCCTGTTCAACGAGCTAGCCGACGACCTCAAGAAGGAGAAGCAGAAAGAAGACAGACGCATCCAACGACCCGAGCAATCACCGACCTCAAGCCCGGAAGGACGTCACAGCCCGTCGCAAGCCCAGGTGCTCATGATCCAAGAAGGAAGGGTACCGCAAGCACAACGCGACGCCCAAACCCTGCAGGACAGAGCAGCTGAGAGCATAAACATAGTCGAAGTCTACCAATTACATGGCACGGAGACCAGCATCACGTTCTCACATGACGACCATCCACCCGCAGTCCCAAGACCGGGGCATGCACCGCTAGTGCTCGATGCACAAATCGGAGGATACGACATGGATCGGGTCTTCATGGACGGAGGCAGCAGCATGAACATCATCTTCGCCAGCACCCTGCAAAAGATGCTGATCGCACAATCAGTATGGAGAAAATCAAGCACCGAGTTGCACGGGGTAGTACCAGGAGAAGCAGCCACATCCCTCGGAGTCATCGAATTTGAAGTCGTCTTTGGCAACCGACGTAACTTCGCAAAGCACGTCCTCGAGTTCGAGGTACTCGACTGGAAATCGCAGTATCACGCCATACTGGGACGACCAGCATTCGCGCAATTCATGGCGGTCCCACACTACGCCTACCTCAAGCTCAAGATGCCAGGATCATCAGGAGTCCTCACGATCAACGGAAGCTTCATCAAATCAGATCAATGTGATCGTGACTTCCACAGGATCTCCGCACATTCGGAGCCAAACAAGAACTCAGAGAAATATCCATGATGACGGACAAGAGTACCTTCCCATTGGCAAACCGAAGCGAATCCAGGGAGTACGGACGCGACTTCAGCATCGATAGCGACACAGTCACTCACCAAGTGCACCCGACGAACCAGGACAAAACAGTCCGCGTGTACGCCCACCTACCAGAGGAGCAGTCGGCGGCTCTCGTCGCTTTCCTTCAAGACGAGTGGGAAATATTCGCCTGGTGCCCAGCCGACATGCCTGGGATACCACGCGAGTTCGCGGAACACGCCCTACGCATCAAGCCAAACACGAGGCCAGTGAAGCAAGTGCTAAGACGATTCTCGGAGCCCAAGCGCACAGCAATCGGAGAGGAAGTCAACCGGTTACTCGACGCTCAGTTCATCCGAGAAACGAAGAAAGCCACCTGGATAGCCAACCCAGTGCTGGTGCCCAAGAAAGACACGATCATGCTGCGCATGTGTGTCAACTACGGACCAGTCAACAAACATTGCCCGAAGGATCACTTCCCCCTGCCTAGAATCGATCAGATAATCGACTCAACAGCAGGGTGCGATCTACTCTCCTTTCTTGACGCTTACTCAGGATACAACCAGATCAGGATGAAGGAAGAAGACGAAGAGCACACATCGTTCATCACCCCCTATGGAGTATTCTGCTACAGGACCATGCCCTTCGGGCTCAAAAACGCAGGTGCCACTTACCAACGAATGATGCAGGCTTGCCTGAAGGAGCAAATCGGAAGAAACGTGCAAGTCTACGTGGACGACATCGTCATCAAGACCTACAAAGCAGCCACACTACTCGACGACCTGCGCGAAACCTCCGCGGCGCTAAATAAATACAGAATCAAACTCAACCCAAAGAAGTGCGCATTCGGCGTCCCACTGGGAAAGCTGCTTGGCTATATGGTCTCTGCCAGAGGAATCGAGGAAAATCCTGAGAAAGTCCAAGCCATCACCCGGATGCAAGAACCAAACGACGTCAAAGGAGTACAGCAGCTCACTGGAAAACTCGCAGCCCTAAGCCGCTTCATCAGCAGGCTAGGAGAACGCACGCTGCCTTTCTATCAACTGCTCAGGAAAGGAGAGAAATTCGAGTGGACGGAGGAAGCCCGCCAAGCATTCGCGGACCTGAAAAAGACACTCTCGACCCCACCAATCCTGGCAGTACCCAAGGAACGAGAGAAGATATACCTCTACGTGGTAGCACGCAGCAGTGTAGTAAGCCTAGCGCTCGTTGTCGAACGCGCAGAAGAAGGCAAGGTCCAGAGCATCCAGAGACCAATCTACTACCTCAGCATGCTCCTGACCAAATCCCAGCAGCGGTACCTGCACTGTCAGAAGCTACTACTAGCCATCGTCATGACCTCAAGGAAGGTGTCCCAATACTTCGACGAGCACCCTATCACAATCGTGAGCAGCGCACCACTCGCTGACATACTCAACAACCCTGGAGCAACCGGACGAGTCGCCGAGTGGAACATCGAGCTCAGCCCACGAGACCTGCAGTTCAAGCACCCAACAGCCATCAAAGCCCAAGTACTCCCAGATTTCCTGGTTGAATGGACGGAGGTTCAAACACCAGGCCCCCCAGACCTATCAAGATCATAGTCAATGTTCTTCGATGGATCCAAAAGACAACAAGGAGCTGGGGCAGGAGTTGTACTCATCTCCCCCAAAGGAACAGAGCTGAAATACGTCCTCCAGATCAACTTCAGTCACGCCTCCAACAACGAAGCAGAATACGAGGCACTCCTCCATGGCATGCGCATGGCCAAAACATGCGGAGCCACTCGCCTCATAATTTACGGGGATTCCAATCTCGTCGTCCAGCAGACAATGAGAAACTGCAACGCAATAGCCGACAACATGGCAGCCTGCCAAAAGCTCTACAACGAACTCGAAGGAAATTTCGACGGTTGCGAGCTCAACTACATCACCAGGGACAACAACACAGAAGATGATGAGCTCGCGAACATCGGTTTGACCAGGGCGCCCGTACCACCCGGCGTTTTTCTTGAAAGAATCAACCGGAGGTCCATAAAGGTGCAGGCAGCAACACCTGTAGTAGTTGTGAACGGCGAATACGCAACAGAAATAACGCAGGTGGCAGCAGCAACCCTATCAGAAGGAACAAGCATCATCACATCCGACAGTACAGCCCCGATAGAGTTCGAAGGACCTGTCTGGGCAAAACTGTTCCTCCGATTCCTAATCGAATGCACGGTACCACAAGACGTGGCCGAAGCACGACGCATCAGCCGACGATCCAAGGAATTCACGGTGATCAACAGACAACTATATAAGCGCAGCATCACCCAGATACTCCAAAGGTGCATTGACGAAGAGGACGGCAAAGCCCTATTGCTCAAAATCCACGAAGGCACCTGCGGGCACCACGCGAGTAGTCGAGTGCTCGTGTCCAGAGCATTCCGAGCTGGGTTCTATTGGCCCACAACCATGAAAAATGCAGAGGAAATCGTGCGACGTTGCGTCGCCTGTCAAAAATTCGCCAACAGGCCACACGCTCCCGCATCAGAGCTCAAGACCATACCACTATCCTGGCCGTTCGCCACCTAGGAACTCAACATGGTGGGCCCACTAAAGAAATCATCAAAGGGCGGAAGGACACACCTGCTCGTCGCAGTCGACAAATTCACCAAGTGGATCGAAGCAGTGCCCATCACTAGCTCTACAGCTCCCACGGCTGTCAACTTCATCAAGTCGATCATCTTCAGATTCGGAGTGCCACACAACACCATCACGGACAACGGCACGAACTTCACGGCCGCCGAATTTCAGAACTTCTGCGAAGAACTGGGCATCAAAATCAATTATGCATCAGTCGCGCACCCACAGTCCAACGGCCAGGTGGAAAAAGCAAACGGCCTTGTCTGTGGGGGAATCAAGAAACGGCTCCTCGCACCAATCGAGCAAGCCGCCGGCAACTGGGTAGAAGAACTCCCCGCGGTCCTGTGGAGCCTACGAACCACACCAAACACTGCGACCCAATACACACCTTTCTTCATGGTGTACGGGGCAGAGGCATTCCTACCACATGACCTCAAGTTCGGAGCACCTCGGGTCACCGGATACGAGGAAGAAGAAGCAGAAGAAGCACTACAAGACGACAAAGATACGGCTGACGAAGCAAAAGACACAGCCCTGACAAAATCAGAAGGGTACCAAGACAATCTACGTACCTACCAAAGCAGTCGACTGCGCACTAGAACCTTCAACAGACCTAGTCCTATGACTAATACAAGAGAAGGTCCACAAACTTTCCCCCCAATGGGAAGGACCATTCATAATCTCAGAAGTCATCTGAGGCGGCGCCTACAGGCTGAAGAACCCAAAAACAGACGAGGACGTGGGAAACCCATGGAACATAGCAAACTTGCGACTGTTCTATCCATAGCCCCTATCGGTCGGACATGACTGGCAACTCATGTAAATCGCTTGACCGCAATAAAATAAATGTTGCCCAAATACTGCCATCTCAAAGCACTCGGGGGCTTAAGAGCAAACTCCCCCCGAGCAACTCTATCTCCTATGCAATCTTAATCAAAGCACTCGGGGGGCTTAAGAGCAAACTCCCCCCCCCCCCCCGAGCAACTCTATCGCCTACGCGATCTTAATCAAGGCACTCGGGGGCTTAAGAGCAAAACTCCCCCCCGAGCAACTCTATCGCCTACGCGATCTTAATCAAGGCACTCGGGGGGCTTAAGAGCAAACTCCCCCCCCCCCCCCGAGAAACTCTATCGCCTACGCGATCTTAATCAAGGCACTCGGGGGCTTAAGAGCAAACTCCCCCCAAGCAACTCTATCGCCTACGCGATCTTAATCAAAGCACCCGGGGGCTTAATAATAAAATCCCCCCGAGCAACGCTATCGCCTACGCGATCTTCTTCATGAAGCACTCGGGGTCTCGAGTACAAACCCCACCCGAGAAACGACCATCAACACTCCCATGACATCCAAGCACTTTTGAAGAGACTTTGGAGGAAGCACAAGCTCATTTAGCCTTCACCCGATCGCCAACGATCGCCTAAAGACTCGGGGGATACTCCCATCGGGAGCGCTGCCGCGCACCCGATAAAAGACAACAAAGGAAACAAATTTTAGCCTACGTCTGACCCTTCGACTCAAGCGTAGCATTGGGGACTACTCCCATCGGGAGCGCTGTCGTGCACCCGATAGAATCCACAGTTCAAAGTATCGGACGGACTCGAAGACAGTTCTCGGCCGCAAAAGACTCGAACGCAACTCTCAGTTCCAAAAGAAATCAAAGATATCTCCTAATCGTCAAGGACTCGAACACAGTTTTTTGTGGCATTGAGGCCCAAACATAAATTCCATTGCAAAGGATAAAGCATAGTTTACATCATAAGGATCATCTTCAGTACAAAAGGACTCAACTACATTTGGATAGAAGGCAGCTCCTGTTACAAGAGGGAATCACCCAAGGAATTATGACTTCTACATGTCTGCCCATGAGGGGTAATCTACTCTCGTACAAGAGCATCATCACAGACAAAGTGGATATTGAAGCAGCAGGCTCATAATGTCAATGACATAACAAAAGGTGAAGCTCGACTTATTTGCGGAGCCATTGAAGACGATGCTCCACCAGCTTCTTCTCCTGCTCCTCTAGCTTCTTCTTTAGCTCCGCCCAAGCTGCCGGCGAAGATGACGCCGCTGCCTCCAGTTCTACAAGGTCTCCTGCCGCGCTCGTTTAACAGGTGGCTTGACATCGAGGTCTTCGTCAGAGCCAGAGGAGGAAGCAGTTGAAGACGGCTCACCACCACCACCACCAGAAGAGTCCCCGGAGGAAGAAGCAGTTGAAGACGCAGGCGAAGGACTCCTCGACTTTATGGATCTATCGCTGCTCGACTCCTGCCCATGCGGATTCATGCTATTTCCACTCGGATCGAATGCGCGGACAGTGACAGTGCTTTCACCGTCAAAGCGACAGCTGAGCATATCGCCATCTCGCAAATTCAACCGTCGAGCAAACAAACTCCAACCAGAACCAAAAAAAATCAAGCGAGAGCTATCAACCTCCAAGTCAACATAAGAAGGAGATCGACAGCTCCCTTGAAGGTGCAGAAGCAAGCCATCCAAGCCACGCTCAGAGACAATGGCAGAAAAAGCAGATGGAAGAAGGATGTGATTGGCACTTTGACCACGAACACGTAAAATAAAATCATAGCGCCAGAATCCCTCCTTCAAGGGAGAGGAGGAAGGCACTGGCGCCGTACCATGGCGACCACCACGGCATGAGCGTGGGGTGCGGCCACCACGGCCACGACAAACACGGCCGCGGCCAACACCTCGCCTGGGAACCATGAGCGGAAGAAGAGATGAAGGAAGAGGTAAAGCAGCGAGTTGGATAGAGGCGTGGAAGAGAAAGGCCTATTTATAGAACAATAATCCTCAAAGCACAGAGAAGCCAAGACGACAGCAGCAATTAAGCCAAAAGACCAAACGTCCCAGCTTTCTCGGACTCCAAGACGAAGATGCTTTCCCACGGGACGCACTGTACGCAAGACGCGTCAATTCGCACGCGTTTCCAACGCACGTATGGGAAAATCAACCGGCGCCTGACCGCACGCCACAGCAGCCATTATTATGACCGGTCCTGGAGACGTGATGGTTCACTGGCAGAGCATCACTGACAGCCATCAAACAGAGGCATCACTATCCCTGACGAGCGGCGAAGAAAACCAAACAGACATCAAGGCCCCAAGATTCCATCTCTTAGATCTTTTTCCCGATGAAGAAAAAACATCTTACTCCCATCGGGAGAGTACATCATAAGAGTCCCGGGTGCTCCCTCACCTAAATGGTCAGTCATGTGCTCGAGTGACCACTCGCACTTATGAGAGTCTCGGGTGCTCCCTCAACCCGACGTAAGACAAACATACATTCGCCAAGACCATACGGCGCTAAGAGTCTCAGGTTCTCCCTCACCTTAAGAGCCGAAAACGGCATTCGAGTGATTACTCGCGAAAAAACCCCGATTAAGCACTCGAAACAAAGCTCCTCGGGTGAATGAGTGAACAGCTCGCTTGATGTTTTGTTCCAAGCGGGTGCAATGCTATAAGGCTCCGCGCCTCAAAAACACACATTCCTGGAACACGATACACTGTGCCCAGATGCCGCTCAAGATTAGCGTGTAGGTAAGACCCCGCTGCGAAGTACGGCCGGGCTGGGACTTGCCGAAGAGTGACTTCACTCCCAACCTTTCCCATGCGCAGAGCATGATAGAAAAGTCGGGCGGACGCGCCTTAGGCTACACACATTACTGGCGGCAAATGAACACCGTAAGACCTAAAGCGAACGGACTTTTGCTCGACACCAGTGTTCCAAGCTCACGTCGAGGGACGTGGGTTTGATTGGGATACTGTGGTATTTGCCCTAGTACAATTCACCAAGGCTCGACCCGTCGACTCCTTGGGCCCTTTCAGCTTAGCATCCCTCGTAACAGGTTTTTGTCATGGCCACCAGACTGCCAGCAACCCGCGGGTGAACCGTGCATATCAATGAACGACAAATGAATGTACTCGAGTCCCTGCGCGACTCTTCGAGTCCCCCAGGCACTCGGGGGCTACTGACGAGGGGGTGACCCCACGACTCCTACGGATGAGCCTACCTGGTGTCCATGAAGGCGGAAGGCCCATGAAGATACGGCCTCGGCCCACTAGTTGGCACCGACATAGGAGTCCTCGATTCACAAGGAAGGTGCGAAGACCTGCCGTACGGAGCAAGCTAGGGTTAGGAAAGTTTACCTGTACACGTAGATGAACTCCCCGAGACCTGGCCCGGTATATAAGGGCTAGGAGGGGCGACGCCAAAGACATCCAATCTCACCTGTAACCCTAGCCTTGAGCGCTCCAGCCTTGGCCTCCACTGTAATCGCATCTCCCCAATCAAAAATATCGAGCAGGAGCGAACCTTCCTGATTGCCGACGAGCTATCGTCCAACATGTGCCTCTCATGACTAACCCAGGGTCCCTGACCATGGGATTTGCCGGGTTTGATCCCCGTCACCCTCCACCATGGACGCTTCCCAGATGTGCCGTGAGTAGTTTCCTTTGGACCATGGGTCCGTGATCAGTAGCTATGTGATGTTCTCCTCCCCTCTTTGTTCTTCATGGTTTAGACCTCGTGAGCTGCCCTACATGATCGAGGCATATATGCAATCTTTCTATTGTTGCTATGCTGAGTTTGATGGATTATGAGATTATGTTCATATTGTGATAGAGTAATATATTTGGTTCTTATTTTTTATATTTTTGTTCCTAAGTAATTCTTGCATGTTCTCCGTTGATGTTTATTGCTTTGGCCAAGTAGTAGGTAGTAACTCTAAGATGGAACGTTATGCTCGATTGTGGGTTCATGCCCCCTGATGACACGCTTGAGTGACAGAAACATGAGTCTATGGGATGTGTTGTTGCCACAAGGGGTGAAAACAACGGTGCTTGTAACCGCGGTTGCAAGGATTGTTTACTTTACACAAAGTGTTATTAATGCGGTTGTATGTTTCTTTGGGTTTACACTTTGGGTGGGGCTCGCAACTTAATACCAACGAGATGTTCTGGATAGATATCTCAAGGTGGATGATTAGTAGTAGATGCAGTTGGATTTCGGTCTACTTATTTTGGCGTACCTCCCATGCTATTGAGCATCTTCCTTTCTTTTGTAGCATAGTTAGTATTGCAGTGCATTTATAATCCTATGAATTGACCATCTGTAATTTGTTTACCTCGCATAGCATTTTTATCGTCTTTTGGGAGAGAGACATCACTAGTGAACATCACGGGACCCCGGTCCATATTCTCATCACTGTTTACACGCTTATTTACTTTTCTGCTTTTACTTTCAGTTGCTATCATTATCATTATCCCATGTGTTTGATCCTTTGTAAACAATAATACCGGAGAGATTGACAACCTCTCTGAACTTCATTGGGAGCAAAGTTATTTGTGTATGTGTGCAGGTCTAGGTCAAGGAGACAACTTTTGTCTAAAACGGTGCTATTGTTTCCTTGCCACCTACTTATCATTGTTGGAGTCCTACTGGTCGATACTCTAAACCTCGGTATCTTCACCGAGGGAAACTTGCCGCTACGTTGCATCTCACCTTCCACTTGGGGTAACCAACGAAGGGCGAGAAGCAATTATCATCTCTCGCGTATCATGGCACTTGATCAACGAATAATGGAGTATATCCCCGAATGCATCTGGATCAAAGTTATATTGTTGATATCATCTAGCAACCTAGAATCTAAGTCACAGCAATATCCTCTATGTAATCCAAGACATGATCATGGCTATAACTCAATTCAAGTAATAATTCCACGAATAAAGTAGCCATATCAGAATGATAAAATATTCCTAGCAGTACTGATGTCCATAGAAGTATAACCACACTACTAGTCATGTGAACTCCAAGCATAGTCATGGCAATAATATAATCATTCAAATACTCCGAACAAAGCCATTCATCTATCAACATAAGGGGAATCCAACCATGCTAGCAAACCCTTGGCATGATACGCTCTTTCATCATAAACATCCTTATATCTTTCCTCAAAACAGCCACTATACCTACCTATCAAGGCATTTCCATAGCCTTTCTGAGATAAATTTCAATGCAACATCCACCTTCTCATGACTTGATATTCATGACATACATGTTCCTGCTACACTGGTAGAGGCATACATTTGCATACATCATGATAGCTACATCTTCTTTATGTTGAGTACCTTGTAAAGTGTGAAGGTCTTCTACACTTCTTGTAAAATATATTGTTGCCCTTAAGTGAGGAAAAGATCCCAAAGTGGACAAATTTAAAAGATCCCAAAGAGGACAAATGAGAGTTAAATAGAAAGAGTCATTGAGGCCACATAGAAAATACAAAAAATAGAAAAAACTGAAAAAGAAAATAAAAGAGAGAAATGGGAAACACTACTATTCCTTTTGAAAGATCCACACTCGTACTCCCTCTTATCTTGTACTCCATAGAGATGATCATATATGCATATAGCTATGTGGGGACCTTCACACTATAAAACTTGGCTTGCATATTCCAAGGATGAGCCTCCTCAAACGAGCTCTAGGTCTTCATGAGCGAGCAAGTTGGATGCACCCCCACTAGTTCCATTGGAGAGCTTTTCTTAGCTCATATGTGCATCCGTTGCATGGCAATCCCTACTCCTCGCATCGTATCTATCATTTGGCCTTCTCTCGCCTATGATTGTCCTCACTGATGTGAGCCTTTCTCGCCCTTTTTGTCTTCCTCCTCCACCATATCTCTCTCTTTGCCATCCTAAGTGTCCACTCTCATGCTTATGCTCATCCATTGCATGAGTGCTCAAAATATCGAAAGGGACTGGATCAAATTGACTTGTACCTGGCTAGTGGTCTGGGGACGAGTCAAGATAAGATTCCAAAGAAGACAAAGTGTGAAACTTTAGTATATTGAGTTCTCAACAAATATATTTTTCTCTCGTATTCCCATCTCCCACTTCTTGCACGCAAACACCATTTGGAGACATTCGAGTCACGGACAGCGAGAGCTCTTACACCTTAGTGTTCTTATGTTGCTTGTTTCAATGCTAATATAGACTCTTTCCTGTTATGACTTGAATTGAATTACATACCTTGATTGCTTTAATTTCAAAGTTCTTATATGGTTGTTAGCATGTCACCACAGAAATTATGCTTGTTATCATTTACCTACTCGAGGACGAGCAGGAATTAAGCTTGGGGATGTTGATACGTCCCAAACGTATCTATAATTTCTGCTTGCTCCATGCATGTTTTGTGTGATATTGCTATGATCTAGATACACTTTCATACACTTTTGATCATATTTGGACTAACTTATTTACTCAGTGCACCATAGTGCCAGTTCCTGTTTTCTACTGTTTTTCTACTTCATGTTTCCCCCATATTAAAAGTGCTCCAAAAATTCGAGAAAAATCAGATAAAAATTAGCGCAGAAGAACCTTCCGGAATCACCTGGGTGGGGCCAGAGGGCCACCACCAGGGGTCCAGGCGCCCTGGTGGCGCGGCCTAGGGCTTGGTCGCGCCAGGGGGAGGCTGGACACCTGGTGGGGCTCCTGGCTGCCCCCCTTCGCCTATTTAATCTTCGTGACGGGATTCTTTCGAGGACAGAACCCTTTTTCGCGATCTCGCCTTTGTTCCGCCGCTGTCGCGCTTCCAAGATCGGGAGCACCAGTAGACCTCTTCCCGGCACCCTGCCGGAGGGAGGATTGACCTCCGAGAGCCTCTCCTCCACCATGGATGCTTCCCTTATGATCCGTGAGTAGTTTACCTTCGACCATGGTTCCGTGATCATTAGCTATGTGATGTTCTCCTCCCCTCTTTATTCTTCATGGATTAGACCTCGTGAGCTGCCCTACATGATCGAGGCACATATGTAATTTTCTGTTGTTGCTATGCTGGGTTTGTTGGGGTCTGATGGATTATGATACTATGTTCAGTTTGTGATTTGAGTAATATATTTGGTTCTTATCTTTTATATTTTTGTTCTTGAGTAATTCTTGCATGTTCTCCGTTGTTGTTTATTGCTTTGGCCAAGCAGTAGGTAGTGACTCCATGTCGGGACCCGGGTTTAGCGGATGCAAGTCCCGCTACGACATAGTCATATGGAGAACCGAGAACCGTACCCACTTGTCTAATCAGACAAGCCCAAGCACAGAACGTTCTCGGAAAGCATCGTACGTGAGGGGCATCCCATCCAGGCCGGATGATCAACTGAGATGGGTCCTCATCGTCCGCACACAAGTCTAATGATATGGGTGATGAACTCCCATATTCAAAGAAAAGTCGCATCAACCATACTATCGACTATCTCATAACTCTTACATAGACTTACTCCAGCCCGATCACTTAGTCGGGGTCTAGGGCGCGCTCGATCATACATCAAAGTGTGCACGAGACAGAGTCTCGAACAATCGCATCGCGATGCCCCAAGCTGCCCACATCTAAGTGTCACTTGGTGTATAAAAGACCACCAGCCAGATCACAACTAAGGTCTCGAAAACCCATACAAAGACATGCATGTTATAAACATACACGCAGCACACATGCCTTGTATCTACAGCAGGTATCATTGCAATTCTCTACAAAGTATACATTTTATTGATAACTCTCACAGAGTGCACACAGAGATCACAAGCATGTGATCCAACATTACAACAGACAAGCGGAAGCAAAGTAGGTCTGAGTACAGACAAGTTTAACAAATGGCTTAAGAAGCCTTATTTAAACACAGGCCCTCCACGAGGGAACCAGTCGTCTGACTGGGACTAGACTAGCTTGATCTTCAGTCGTCGAGCTCGATGAAGAAGCCACCTTCGGGGTCAGTGGTTTCATCTAAAACATAGAATAAGAAAACGTGAGTACAAAGTCGTACTCAGCAAGACTTACATAGGAACTATACTACTCATGCACATGTATCAAGGTAAAGGGAGGTGGGTTCAATTGTAGAAGTGCCAGCTTTGACTTGGCTAGTCCTGAACTACGAGTACCAGACTTGAGGTAAGAAGCGTACACGATTCCACTACTTTCTCCAACCAATTACACCACTATGGTGCCTTCCTTGACTTCCCCACGAGAAAGCACGCCATAGCACTCACACTTATCTTGGTGTGTTTTATAAGTATCCAGTTCAAGTTGTCTAATAATCAAGATAAGCTTTCCAAGCAGTCCTTAACCGCGGACGCGGCTATTCGAATAGTTTTGTTAACCCTGCAGGGGTGTACCGCTACACACACATGATCATCATTTACCGCCTTTGATCTCGACACCATTCAAGGGGTGCTAGCGAGGATGGTCACCACAACTGTTACCTCATAGCCGATCTAGTATGAGAAAGCCGCCTACCTGGGTTGGCTACCACTATCGTGAACCCGGCCGGTTTACCGAAGTGGACCCAAGTGATGTGTGCGTGGTGCATAAGCCGGTCTCGGTTGAGCCGTTCTCTCACTTAGCATCCAGGCCACAAGCCTACCAGAACTCTGTACTACTGCGACATCTGGACATCGAAAGGGATGAGTTAATAGCTTGAGAGGGGTCAGTGAGCCCAATGTGTGGTTGTACTCTTCATCTTGGATCACCACACAAGAACTCGGACTTAGGGCCGTGTTCAACGAGACAACCCACTGTGTACTCCTACACAGCCTCTCATCGTTCACCTTGTATTAGGGTAGATTCACCAACACATTTCCACTATCATCACCATGATCACTACCATCCCGACTCACATAACAGTAACATCTTTGTATCACTCTAAGCATGCAATAAGCAGTAACATTTGCAGGGGCCACATGATATCAATCAACTCCTACATTTGCTAGGATTGTGGTTTGCTTACTACTGTGACAAAATGATAGGTCATGCAAAGGAATGGGTTCAACTATGCGGTAGAAACGTAGCATGGTAATCATCCTATACAATGCATAAGCGAGACATGAGAGGGAAGTGGGATTTTATCGACATGATCAATGGGGGTTTGCTTGCCTTGCTGACGAGGTTCGGGTTCGGGGTCTTCAACGAAGGGGGCAACCTCCTGTTCCGGTTCCACCTCTACTCGACAAAAAAAAACAAGGTAGCAAAGTAAATACAATGCACAATCACATGGTCGAAGGTTTAAACTTGATGTATATGCTTTGATGTGTGAAGCAATTCCATTTAAATGGAGTATATTGCAATTTGAATTGCAAATTCAAACTCCAATTTGAATTCATTTTAGCCAAATTATAATTGACATTGTTTGATCAAGTTAAACCATTTTGAAATGTGTATGATATGCCTCTGAAGTTCAAGTATAATGTGATATGTTGATATGGTTCAAAATGCAAAAGCATTTGAAAAGAATTTGAATTAATTCCATTTAAATCAAATAGCAAATGCTACTGATCACATTTTAAATTCAACTCAAACATGGTTGAAAGTTGGATATTTGGATAGCTTATTTTCTCCTGATCATTTTTCATATATTATTTGTTAAATTTGGAGTTGATATGAATTTTCTATGAATTTCCAAAGTTTCAGCCTTTTTCTGAATTTTCTGAAATTTCTTGAATTCTTTTTATTATGGAAATTCATTTATTGCATCATGCTTGCGCAAGGGTGACGCGGGGGGGGTCTGACGTGTGGGGTCCAGTGGTCAGGGGATTAATGGGGGGCCAGGGCCCACTGTCAGTGACCCAGGGTCACTTAACCCAGGTGGGGTTAAGTCCCTAATCACAGCCACGTCGACGGGCTGCCGGCGGCTAAACGCCGGTGACTCCAGCGCACGGCGGCGCTCACGAGGAGGGCGATTCCGGGGACCAAAACGAGCGGGGTCTGGTTCAAACGGAAGCTGGGAGCAGCCCGCGTTCATTTGAGCTAGGCTGGGCGGCTAGGGTGCACTGGTGGCTTGCCGGCGACGAACTTAGCGGCAACAGAGAACCGGCGAGGTCGGGAGTGGGGCTAGAGGCCACGGCTTGAAGCTGGGACGGGTGCGTTCGATTGCTAGAGCCACTGGGAGTCAAACGCGCGCGCTGGACGAGACGATGGGGCACAGGGGCGACCTCGTCGTCGTCCATGGCGGAGACGTGCTTCGGCAACCATGGCGGTCGTGGCTAGAGACCAAGAGAGAGGGCGCCAGGTTGGGGGAAACGGGAAGGAGCTCACCACGAAATCGACGGTGTGGTCAGCTGGCTCGGGGAGGGTCTGGTGGCGGCGAACCGACGAGGTGGTCCTCCGGCGACCGGCGGCGATTCGGTGAAGCTCGCGTCTCCTCTGGATCAAATCAAGGCGTCGTCTTCTGCGAGGCGATGAAGTCGACGATGACACACGCACGGGACAAGTTGGCTTGAGCTCTAGGACATGGTGGCCACGTCTTCCACGGCGGCGCGCTCCGGCGAGTCCTCGGTTCGTCTTCGAAACCGGCGAGAACGAAGGGGGCAAGTGCACTGGAGGGAGGGGAATGGATCTGGGCGTCTCCAGGACGTCTCCAGACGCGATAATGATGTCTGGGAGGCCTCCAGGAAGGCAGGTGGCGTGGCGGCCGCGGCATGCCGGCCACCGAGCTGCTTGCCGCCGCGCTGGAAGAAGACAAGGGGGGTCCAGGTGGGCTTGGGCCAGGGGGCTTGAGTTGGGCCAGAAGCAAGGTAATCCCTTTTCCCTTTTTCTGTTTCTTTTCTATTTTCTTTTCTGTCTTTGTTTTGGTTTTGCTAAATAAAATAGCAAACCATTTTATTAAATGCTGAAACTTTTTATGTGGCATCACAATATACTAGGCTAGCCACTTGTAAAGTTTGAACATTTTTAAAATTCAAATAATTTGAACTTTAAATCAAATAGGGGTTTTTGATTATTTCCAAGGCATTGTTTGAATATTTGAAAAATCCATGAGCATGGGATGGGTCCCACATCACTTGATATGTGATCACACTCATTTATAAGAATTTTCAAAAATCTAACATGAATTTTTGGAGAAGATTTTTATCTGGCCTTTTGAATTAATTCATCTGGGGGGGGTTCCTTCTCCCATTTTGCTTTTGAATTTGATTTCAATGATTTCTTTTGAAATTTTTAACATGACGCAAGATGACTTTGATCCTGGCACATTACCTAACAGAGGGTTCTAACACTCCAAGAGGGAACGTTATGCTTTATTGTGGGTTCATGCCCCCTGATGACTAGCTTGAGTGACAGAAACATGAGTCTAGGGGATGTGATGTTGCCACAAGGGGGAAAACAATGGTGCTTGTAACCGCGGTTGCAAGGATTGTTTACTTTACGCAAAGTTCTTTTAATGCAGTTGTCTGTTGCTTTGGGTTTACACTTTGGGTGGGGCTCGCAACTTAATACCAGCGAGATGTTCTGGATAGATATATCAAGTTGGATGATTAGTAGTAGATGCAGTTGGATTTCGGTCTACTTATTTTGGCGTACCTCCCATGCTTTTGAGCCTCATCCTTTCTTTGTAGCATACTTTGCATTGCGGTGCCTTTTTTATCCTGTCAATTGCCCAGTTGTGATTTGTTTACCTCGCATAGCAGTTTTATCGTCTTTTGGGAGAGAGACATCACTAGTGAACACCACGGGACACCGGTCCATATTCTCATCACTGTTTACACGCTCAATTCATTTTCTGCTTTACTTTCTAGGCGTAACTATTATTATCCTTTATCCCTTGCGTTTGATCCTTTGAAAACAACAAGGCCGAAGAGATTGACAACCTCTTTGAACTTCATTGGGAGCAAAGTTATTTGTTATGTGTGCAGGTCAACGTCAACCGATAAATTTTTAGCGTCGTTGTCACCTACTTATCATTTTCAGGAGTCCTACGGGAGACAAACCCTATCATCTACATAGGGGAAATTTGCTGCTATCCTACATCTCACCTTCCACTTGGGGTAACCAACGAAGGGCGAGAAGCCATTATCGCTTCCGCACATCACGGGTTAGGGGTTGTTTCTGTTGTTCCAAAATCGACCAAGATAGAGCAGTGGTCGGATGAGGCTGTTGTAAGATTGTTGACACTTGATAGGGGAAACCGGGTTGCCCAATCAGCCGTTGCCAGGGAACGATCCAGGCGTGACCTAGAGTATGTGCCCCCGACCACCTTCTTCTCAAAGGTCCATAAATTCCCGATATAACCAATATATAAGAACATGTAAACGTCCACTGCGTCCCTAAATCCCTTTATTTGTGCATTGCTCCATTGCCCAATACCTTCATGCTCTTCCGGACGTAAAACTTTGTTAAAATCCCCCAAACAAAGCCATGGGAGAGAGCTTGAAATACATATATCTTTACGAGTGTCCCTTGATTGATGCCTTAGGTGGGTGATGGCACTGAAATAGTGCTCCTTGTTGGCTACCCCAAGTGGAAGGTTGAGATGTAGCTAGTAGCAAATTTCCCTCGGTGAAGATACCAAGGTTTGTCTCCAATAGGACTCCGACGTCGACAAGTAGGTGACAACGGAGCTAGAAATTACTAGCACGAGAGTTGACGTGGACCTCCACACAGATACAAATAACTTTGCTCCCAACGAGTACAGGGAGGTTGTCAATCTCTCCGGCCTTGCTATTTACAAAGGGTCAAACGCAAGAGATAAAAGGTAATATAAATACAACTCAAAAGTAAAAAAGGAAGTAAATTGAGGGTGTAAACAATGGTGGAAATATGGACCGGGGTCCCATGATGTTCACTAGTGATGTCTCTCTCCCAAAAGACAATAAATAGCTATGCAAGGTGAAAAAATTACAGTTGGCCAATTCACAGGATTAAAAACACACCGCAATGCCAACTATGCTACAAAAGAAAGGAAGAGGATCAAACGCATGGGCAGTACACCAAAACAAGTAGGCCGAAATAATTCTGCATCTACTCACTAATCATCCACCTTGAGATATCTATCCAGAACATCTCGTTGGTATTAAGTTGAGAACCCCACCCAAAGTGTAAACCCAAAGCAAAAGACAACGGCATTAAAAGAACTTGTGGTAAAGTAAACAATCCTTGCAACCGCGGTTACAAGCACCGTTGTTTTCCCCCTTGTGGAAACAACACATCCCCTAGACTCATGTTTCTGTCACTCAAGCTAGTCATCAGGGGGCATGAACCAACAATCATGCATAACACTCCCTCTTGGATTTACTACCGACTACGTAGCCAAAGCAATAAACAGCAACGGAGACCATACAAGAATTACTCAAGAACACAAATATAAAAGGAGAAGAACCAAATATATTACTCATCACAATCTGAAGATAGTCTATCAGATCCCAGCAAACTCAACATAGCAACAGCGGAAAGAATTACATATGTGCCTTTATTATGTAGGGATGCTCACAAGGTCTAATCCATGAAGAACAAAGAGGTGGAGAGGACATCACATAGCTACTGATCATGGACCCATGGTCCAAGGTGGACTACTTACGGCTCATCCGGGAAGCGTCCATGGTGGTGGAGAAGCTCCCGGAGGTCAATCCTCCTTCCGGCAGGGTGCCGGGAGGAGGTCTTCTGGTGTTCCCGATCTTGGAAGCGCGGCGCCGACGAAACAGAGGCGAGATCGCGAAAAAAGGTTCTGTCCTCAGGGGTTTCAGGACGAGAGAGAGAGATATATAGGCGAAGGGCAGCAGCCATGAGGGCCACCAGAAGTCCAGGCGGCCTCCTGATACGTCCCAAACGTATCTATAATTTATGTTTGCTCCATGCATGATTTGTGTGACTTTGCCATGTTTTGCTTGAACTTTCATACACTTTTTTATCATATTTGGACTAACCTATTAACTCAGTGCACCCAGTTACCAGTTCCTGTTTTCTGCTGTTTTTGTATTTCAAGTTTTCCGGTCATTAAAAGTGCCAAATAAATCCCGGAAAAATTATATAAAAATCAGCCACCCGGAAGCTTCCCGAATCACCAAGAAAGGAAGGGGGTGGACCCACCAGGGCCCCAGGAGGGTCCATGGCGCGGCCCCACCCTATGTCGTGCCAGGAGGCCTCCTGGCTGCCCTGTGGCCCCTCTCGGTCCCCCCTTTGGCCTATATTTACCCCCCGTGACGGACACCCCTAATATCGATCTGCTATTCCCGTTCTCCTGTTTGTTCTGCCGCCGCCGTCATTTCAAGATCGGGGCTGCCAGGAGAAGCTGCCCCGGCACCCTGCCGGAAGGAGGAATCCCCTCCGGGAGACCATCCATCACCATGGACGCCTCCCGGATGTGCCGTGAGTAATCCCCCTTGGACCAAGGGTCCGTGACTAGTAGCTATGTGATGTTCTCCTCCCCTCTTTGTGCTTTCACTTTCGATACCTCGTGAGCTTCCTCACATGATCGAGGCACTTTTGTAATTTTCTGTGTTGCTATGCTGAGTTTGCTGGGATCTGATGGATTATGAGACTATGTTCAGATTGTGATGAGTAATATATTTCGTTCTCTTTTATATTTGTGTTCTTTAGTAAATTCTTGCATGTTCTCCATTGCCGTATTTTACTTTTGGCCAAGTGATTTGTTGCAACGCCAAGAGGGAGCGTTATGCTTGATTGTGGGTTCAGCCCCTTGATGTCTAGCTTGAGTGACTGAAACATGAGACTAGGGGATGTGTTGTTGCCACCAGGGATAAAACAACGGTGCTTGTACTTGCGGGTGCAAGGATTGTTTATTTTACGCATAGTTATTTTAATGCAGTTGTCTGTTGCTTTGAGTTTACACTTTGGGTGGGATTCACAACTTAATACCACCGAGATGATATCGTTCGCCAAAGGCATTTCGTATCACGGGAAGCTCTTCAATGATTTAGGACACAAAGGAACTGCAGGTAGTAATCCACCAAAAAGGTCAGGCGGCGTACGGAGAGTCTGGGGCGAGTATCAATACTCAACCATAAGAAGGAAGAATGCCAAAGCATTGGAGATAGTAGCATCTTGAATAATTCGATGCTTAAGTACAAAGGAATTATGATTTCCAATATCGGTGTATTAGATTGAGATACATCGATCAAACATGAATAAGTTGAATAGAAGCTTGACGGTTAATCAATTAAGGTTTGATTTACCGAGAACCAGCTCATGTCCAGAATGACGTCTGAGCAAGAAGAAAGGATTCATAGGGATCAACTGATGATTGTGTGCACTAGCACACACGATGATTCAACAGATCAGAATGGAAATTCCAAGGGAGGTCATCGAAGACCACAAGACAACTGGGATTAATCATAGTGCAAGCAGGTAAGAAGAATCTCCAAAGCAGTAGGCTGCCGAGGATTGTCGCGAGATCGAATAGTATTTCAAAGTATTTTGGGAATCACAGGAACAACTTAGGATGAACGGATCCTCGATAAATGTGAGGAATTATCCGCAGGGTGAAAAGAAGCTGCAAGGCAGTAGGCTCAAAGGATTTCCGAAACAACGGAAAGTATTTCGATGCATCTTGTGAACACAAGAGCAACTGAGATTGAATGGATGAACAAAACGTGTATGTGGTTATACATATGGACTTATCGACGGTGAGGAATCGCAAGAAAGTGGCATAAGGGCCTCGGGAATTTACCAGAGAGAATCTTCGACATCTTCTCGTGAGGCAAGCGATCATCTGGAATGAGAGGTCTCCGGGAGGAAGCAGTCACGAGAACCTAAAGTCAGAGTTAGCAAAATCTTTAACCCGAAGAGGAGAGAGATCAGAGTCCCAGAGTAAAGGTACGGAGTAAAAGATCCTAATACCACCTAGTTTTGCGACGTGGGCCGATAAGCCACACGACACTGTTAGTAAAGTAGTTTTGCAAAGACTAGACTCGACTTCGACCAAGGAGTTGGAAGGGGGTGTCCTACCGGCAGTCGGCTCTGATACCAACTTGTGACGCCCCCAAAATCAATCAGTCTACACGAATCATACACGCAGGGTACACGGCTGAGATTAGAGTGCAACGGTGAGAATATCACAGCACAACACTAAACACAAAAGGATAATCCAATATTTTACAGGATAAGGGGTCACACGGACCCGAATACATAAGTTATACAAGCCATAATATCTGAGTACAGACATAGTTAGTCAAGTTTTGCCTTAAGAAGGCTAGCACAAATAACATCAGAGATACAGATCGAAAAGGCGAGGCCTCCTGCCTGGGAACCTCCAAACTACTCCTGGTCAACGGGGTACTCGACGTTGTAGAAGGCATCGGGGATCTTCACGTAGCGGTGGTCAGCATCGGGGATCTCCTTCTCCTGGACTCCAAGGCTCCAACGTCGACTGCAGCGGTCGATCAGGCAAAAAAAAAAGGGGGAAATAAAGCAAAGGTGAGTATCTAGCATACCCGCGAGTCTTACGTCCGCTACTAAGCATTATGCATTTGTATCGAATAGAAAGGGGAGGTTGTATATAGTGGACTGCAAGGAAGAAATCAGAATAAGGGTAAGAAGCTAGGCCTATCGAAGACTAGCATCTTGTGACGTGTCTTGCAGCACAAGGAGAGAATCAGCCAATAGTTTATATAAAGCAATAAAGTAACAATGAAGCAGAAGTTGCTGCAACATTGTATAATATAAGTTGTAATGATTAATAATTATAATGTCTCCGAGTTCCCCTCCTCAACTTCCCTGCGAGGAAGAAAACCCGGAACCATACATTTTAATAATAATAATTTGTAGTAGTAAGATCCAGCTTCAGCATAAAGCGTCCTGTTACCGTGGACACGGCTATTCGACTAGATTAAACTCCCTGCAGGGGTGCACTACTGTTCATCCTGCACGCTTGGATCTTCAGGGTGGCGTACACCTTGTTAGGGAATGCCCCACCGAGGCTATCCGACACATCGCAGCCCATCCTAGGCTCAGCAGAGAGGCCATCCGCCGGACTATATCCTATGCGCCAAGGGGTCTAGGTCCCTCACCCTTGCACGCTCCTACACGGTACGAGACTGGCCGGTGAAGCAAAAGAAAATCCAAAACACACCTGCTGCAGCAAATAAGACAAGACCTCTTCCCGGCAATCAACCCGTGGTACTGCTGACGTCTGAAGAGCTTTCGGACAAACTACGACGCAGAGGGCCCACACCGTAATCCCACGTGTAGGTAGTGCGTACAGACCAACGGGTCTCTCAAGTCATCCGCCGAACCATTTAGCATTTTAATTAACCTGCGTGACAACCGTTATCGTTGCCTCGACTTAACTGACCCGCGGACCACCAGTACATCGGTGCCTGCCCTGTCGTCCCACCAAGTCTCTACGGTTACCAACAAGGTGAACCGTCTCCTTACCTTATATCGCGTGTGCTCATGGTAGAGCTCGACTTTTGATGTTTGGTAACACTCGCGAGATACGAGCAGGGGGCAAGCACGCCAGTAACGTCGGTCGTACCCTCCCTGTCGTTCCCGACGCAATACCTCTCGCGGGCACCGTTGGGTCACCCGACTTTCTTACCTTTAAGGACAACCGTTGCTCAGATACCTAGAGCGACTATCCAGAGCCAGCAACGAGTGGAGTACAAGGATTACTCCTTGATAGCTCGCACTTGATGGTGGCTCGGCAGAACCGAGCTAGGGGCCTTAGACGGTGTCTGCATGTACCCTACCTGTGCAGTTGTAATATATTGTATCTGCGTTCACTCCCCTGAGTGGTCGCGGCCCGCTATCTAATCCTAGCTAAAAATGCGCAGGGCTCACTGCTGAATAATGCATAAATACAATAGGCAGCATAGGATAAAGGAGGTACATCAAGGGGCGACAAAAACAGGCTATGCAATTGAATAGAATTGTAACGTAGCAGCAGCAGTAACAATGCCTAGTGCAAGAAAGTACGGAAAAGATAGGTGATATCTGGGGAAGAGAATGGCTCTGCTTGCCTGGAAGCTCGACGGTAGGGGTACGGTCGTCGACGAAGTAGTCGTACCCGGCAGCGGTGTAGTTGGCGGTAGCAGCAGGGTCTACCGGAGATAACGGGGGAAGAAACAGTAAATAAAAAGCAAGCAATGCAAACATATGGTTGACATGCAAAATGTATCGATGTCGGTGTTCTAACGCAGTACGATGTATCAGGCTCGGAGCGGGAATTCATCCGGGGATGATCTGCCAGCTTCGGGTGATTACCGGACAGGGTGTCCAGAGGGGGGAGGTATCATGCCGGAGGTGTCGTGGACACCCGAAAAACATAAGGGGGTGTATCCGTGTTAGTTGAACCATTCTGAACAACATTCGTGTTCGGAATAAATTCATCCGGATACTTTAACAGTACCGGACAAACGGTCCAAAGGGGGGCAGTTCGATGTTCGGTATGTTAGAGGGGGGGTGGTAGACCAACGGATAGCGTATTCTTAACCGTTATATTTTTCTGATAAATTTTCATGTATAAACTTTTTGAATCTGACTTACGGTTTAAAAGATATTTAAGTTCAAAGTTTTAAATCATTTAAAAGATTTTCTAGAATTATTTTTATTATTAAAAATCCAAAGTTATCCACAGGCAGTTGACTGGTCAACTGACATGGGGGTCCCACATGTCAGCCTAACAGTTTTAATTAATCATTTTTATTAATTTAAATTACCCTGGACCCACATGTCATACACTAGCAGTGAATAAATCTATTTATTAAAATCTAACAGGCAGTGGGTCCCAGGTGCCAGCCTAACACTTTAATTAAATAGTTTTCTTATTGTTTTAATCTACTGGTTAATTAACAGGGGGGTTAATTTGTTCTCTGATTAACTTAGGGGTTTAATTAGGGACTATGGTTAGGGGGGGTTGGACCCCGCAGTCAGTGGGCTAGCCACAGCTTGCGCCCACCGGCGGCGACTGCAGCCCGGCGGCGAGGCCACCATGGTCGGTTTCGGTGACCAAGCTATACGGGAGGTAGCGGGATCGAACGAGGGGGTGGCCGCGCACCCACTCGTGCTCAAGATGGAGGCCAAGGGGGTTCCAAAACGGCGGCGCCGTGCTCCGCGACGGCGGCCGGAGCTGCTCTCGCTGGGGGACGGCGACTAGCGGGCGAACTCGAGAACGGGGAGTTGGGGGGTTGCGTATGCTCACAGTGGAGCCGTTGGCGTGGATCAGAGGCGTGAGGCGGCCCGGAGCGCGCCAATTCCGGCACGGGTGGTTGCGGCGTCTGTGGCGAGGTCGAGCGCTCGATTCACGGCGGCGCGGCGTCTTGGTGACGAAGGAAGGCGTGGCGAGAAGGAGCAGAGCACGGGGCAGCTGCTGGACAGCCTCTTCCGGCGGGGAGAGGCCTTTGGCCGCGTCGCCGATGACGATGGTGGCCACGGATGCGTTGGGCGACCACGGGGAGGAGAAAGGCGACGCGATGTGGAAAGGGGGCGAGCTCTACGGGCTTGGGGCTCGGGTTTCGCGGCCTGGGGAAGAGGGGCGCGGGGGTGGCCTTATCCCCTCGCCGGCAAGCCGGGATGGGTGACACGGCGGCCATGGCAGCCGTGGGATGGCTGCCACGCCATGGCCAGCCTCCCTCTAGCAAGAGGAAGGGGAAAAGAAAGATGGGTCGGGGTGGGCCGAGGGGGGGTTGGCTTGGTGCCCCTAGGCGTAGTATAGGGTTTTCACTTTTTTTTTATTTTTTTTTCTTTTATGTTTAATTTTATCTTAGCTATAAATGTATTTTGTAAAATATTATACCTGCTCCATAATTAGTGTTACCACCCACACAAATGCTATAAAAAGTTTGGGCTACAAATAAAACCATTTGGTATTTCATTTAAATAATAATTATTTAATTTGAACTTCTTAAGCTTCTGTTTTTATTGTTAGAATTATTTCATGGTTCAATAAATTCCCATGCACATATTTCCATGATCTACTGATTATTATGCAATTTATAAAAGTGGTTGCAAGATTTTTGGGCAAGGTTTATCTTTGCCCATTGTTTTAATATCAAGAAAAAGGGAATTATGGATTTTCATTTGAATCATGATGATCAAGGCATAGATGGCACATTGGTTTTAATATCAACCATCATGATTATTGAAATGATCAAATGCGAAATTGACCATGGCATGATGAGAAACAGTGATTAACAACAGTGATGGTCAACAGTGATAATGATTACAGTTATAGACACTGAGGGTGTTACAAATCTCCCCCACTACAAAGAATTCTCGTCCCGAGAATTAAAAGATAGTGGAAGGGGTAAAGCTTTGGTTTTGTATTCTAACGAATCTTCTGATGCTTGTTGTCCTTATCGAAGAAGTTTATCCTTCTCGTTGACGTCTTCATTTCTCTGCATCAGTGCATCTCGATGAGGGGTCATCCTTCCAACGGTGTCTTCATCGTACTTACGAATAGGCTAGGAGAAAATTTTTAAGGGTGTTGAACCAGTACAAGGTTATTCAACCGCGGTTGTCCAAGGGAATGGGGTACAAAGTATCACTTCCGAGTCTATACTCAGGGGAATACATCGAGAAAAACAAAAGAAGGCATGAGAAGTTCTCAAGTGGATACGCAAGCATTCGGCGATGATAACGGAGGATGAATAAGGGGTCCAGAGCATCAGGCATAAGCACCGAGTCTGATATCGAACTGAATATCACAAGGCAAAGGACTCGTGAGTTGCATACGAGGTCAAGCAAGAGGAATAACTTCGAGAACAAAAGTTACAAGAGAGTCAGGTTTCGATCCTGCGGAACTATGGGTTATGAGCCCACATTGAATAAGAAGGTTGGTGACAAACAATGCGATCAGGTTGCAAGGTAAGTCAGAGAACATCTTGGTAGCTATGTTGGCATCAACGTCGGTACCAAGGGCGAGGGACAAAGAGAACCGTTTTCCTGCTCGTTAAGACAAGGCGGACCAATTGGCATGGTTCTCGTCCATCGGTGGTTACCAAAATGTTATCAACAGTAGTAACAGGTTGTACGGACAAAGTAGTACACCGAAGTGTTTACATCAGCAGGGAAGTATCACTGCTCGAATAATTTATATTCAAAGAAAGGTTAAACCGACCAATGGAAAGGAAAATGTGATGATACACAAGTATCAGGTGTATATCTTTCCCAAGGGAAAGCAGAGCAAGATATATGACCAAGCTTGTATTGACAGGGAGTCAACGGAGGTTGTCAAGGATAACATAAATCATCGAGGGGCAAGGATGGCATTTCTCACCATGAATTCAATAGACACATGGGAGAATTCAAAACGTTGATGATGACCACGACACATTATGTCGAGGGGTTTCAAGAAAATGCAATCGAATATCCACATCACCAAGCAAAAGGGGTGGTGGAGCCAAAGGTAAGCGGTGTTCTCGGTTGACGACAACCCAGAACCATGAAATGGCTATGACAGGGATAGGCATTGTTTCATCACAATTCATTAGATGTAGTGGAAAGGTATGATATCCTCGAGGTACCAGGAGGTAATACTCGAAGATAGAACGGAGGATCATAGGTGTAGAAGAATTTATACCAAGGGGATAATTATCTTTACGAGAAGCTTTCATGATCAGTTCTACATAGTATCGATGGGCATGAACACAAAGGTTCAGGGTCGACACCCACTTCTTCAATGCAATACCTTTCATTCACTTCTCGCTGTCGATGAATTTGCAGCGTTCAAAAATTTATCTGGCATAACACCAGTAGGGTATGACCCGTAGAAGTTCATGGGTTCACCTAGATGGATGAAGCATGGATACAACCCAAAGGGACATTTTTTGAATATATACGACAATCAAAAGGAACAAGAGATACAAGTTTGAAAACAGGAGGCTGATGACACGAACCAGATGATATCGTTCGCCAAAGGCATTTCGTATCACGGGAAGCTCTTCAAAGATTTAGGACACAAAGGAACTGCAGGTAGTAATCCACCAAAAAGGTCAGGCGGCATACGGAGAGTCTGGGGCGAGTATCAATACTCAACCATAAGAAGGAAGAATGCCAAAGCATTGGAGATAGTAGCATCTTGAATAATTCGATGCTTAAGTACAAAGGAATTATGATTTCCAATATCGGTATATTAGATTGAGATACATCGATCAAACATGAATAAGTTGAATAGAAGCTTGACGGTTAATCAATTAAGGTTTGATTTACCGAGAACCAGCTCATGTCCGGAATGACGTCTGAGCCAGAAGAAAGGATTCATAGGGATCAACTGATGATTGTGTGCACTAGCACACACGATGATTCAACAGATCAGAATGGCAATTCCAAGGGAGGTCATCGAAGACCACAAGACAACCGGCATTAATCATAGTGCAAGCAGGTAAGAAGAATCTCCAAAGCAGTAGGTTGCCGAGGGTTGTCGCGAGATCGAATAGTATTTCAAAGTATTTTAGGAATCACAGGAACAACTTAGGATGAACGGATCCTCGATAAATGTGAGGAATTATCCGCAGGGTGAAAAGAAGCTGCAAGGCAATAGGCTCAAAGGATTTCTGAAACAACAGAAAGTATTTCGATGCATCTTGTGAACACAAGAGCAACTGAGATTGAATGGATGAACAAAACGTGTATGTGGTTATACATACGGACTTATCGACGGTGAGGAATTGCAAGACAGTGGCATAAGGGCCTCGGGAATTTATCAGAGAGTATCTTCGACATCTTCTCGTGAAGCAAGCGATCATCTGGAATGAGGGGTCTCCTGGAGGAAGCAGTCACGAGAACCTAAAGTCAAAGTTAGCAAAATCTTTAACCCGAAGAGGAGAGAGATCAGAGTCCCAGAGTAAAGGTACGGAGTAAAAGACCCTAATACCACCTAGTTTTGCGACGTGGGCCGATAAGCCACACGACACTGTTAGTAAAGTAGTTTTGCAAAGACTAGACTCGACTTCGACCAAGGAGTTGGAAGGGGGTGTCCTACAGGCAGTCGGCTCTGATACCAACTTGTGACGCCTCCAAAATCAATCCGTGTACAGTAATCATACACGCAGGGTACACGGCTGAGATTAGGGTGCCACGGTGAGAATATCACAGCACAACACTAAACACAAAAGGATACTCCAATATGTTACAGGATAAGGGGTCACACGGACCCGAATACATAAGTTATACAAGCCATAATATCTGAGTACAGACATAGTTAGTCAAGTTTTGCCTTAAGAAGGCTAGCACAAATAACATCAGAGATACAGATCGAAAAGGTGAGGCCTCCTGCCTGGGAACCTCCAAACTACTCCTGGTCAACGGGGGACTCGACGTCGTAGAAGGCATCGGGGATCTTCACGTAGCGGTGGTCAGCATCGGGATCTCCTTCTCCTGGACTCCAAGGCTCCAACGTCGACTGCAGCGGACGATCAGGCAAAACAAAAAAGGGGGGAAATAAAGCAAAGGTGAGTATCTAGCATACCCGCGAGTCTTACGTCCGCTATTAAGCATTATGCATTTGTATCAAATGGAAAGGGGAGGCTGTATATAGTGGACTGCAAGGAAGAAATCAGAATAAGGGTAAGAAGCTAGGCCTATCGAAGACTAGCATCTTCTGACGTGTCTTGCAGCACAAGGACAGAATCAGCCAACAGTTTATATAAAGGAATAAAGTAACAATGAAGCAGAAGTTGAACGCCAGAGGTAACTCTCGCGAGATACGAGCAGGGGCCAAGCACGCCAGTAACGTCGGTCGTGCCCTCCATGTTGTTCCCGACGCAATACCTCTCGCGGGCACCGTTGGGTCACCCAACTTTCTTACCTTTAAGGACAACCGTTGCTCAGGTGCCTAGAGCGGCTATACAGAGCCAGCAACGAGTGGAGTACAAGGATTACTCCTTGATAGCTCGCACTTGATGGTGGCTCGGCAGAGCCGAGCTGGGGGCCTTAGACAGTGTCTGCATGTACCCTACCTGTGCAGTTGTAATATATTGTATCCGCGTTCACTCCCCTGAGTGGCCGCGGCCCGCTATCTAATCCTAGCTAAAAATGCGCAGGGCTCACTGCTGAATAATGCATAAATATAATAGGCATCATAGGATAAAGGAGGTACATCAAGGGCGACAAAAACAGGCTATGCAATTGAATAGGATTGTAACGTAGCAGCAGCAGTAACAATGCCAAGTGCAAGAAAGTACGGAAAAGATAGGTGATATCTGGGGAAGAGAATGGCTCTGCTTGCCTGGAAGCTCGACGGTAGGGGTACGGTCGTCGACGAAGTAGTCGTACCCGGCAGCGGTGTAGTCGGCGGTAGCATCAGGGTCTACCAGAGATAAGGGGGGAAGAAACAGTAAATACAAAGAAAGCAATGCAAACATATGATTGACATGGAAAATGTATCGATGTCGGTGTTCTAACGCAGTACGATGTATCAGGATCGGAGCGGGAATTCATCCGGGGATGATCTGCCAGCTCCGGGTGATTACTGGACAGGGTGTCAAGAGGGGGGAGGTATCATGCCGGAGGTGTCGTGGACACCCGAAAAACATAAGGGGGTGTATATGTGTTAGTTGAACCATTCTGAACAACATTCGTGTTCGGAATAAATTCATCTGGATACTTTAATAGTACCGAACAAATCATCGGACAGACGGTCCGAAGGGGGGCAGTTCGATGTTCGGTATGTTAGAGGGGGGTGGTAGACCAACGGATAGCGTATTCTTAACCGTTATATTTTTCTGATAAATTTTCCTGTATAAACTTTTTGAATCTGACTTACGGTTTAAAACATATTTAAGTTCAAAGTTTTAAATCATTTAAAAGATTTTCTAGAATTATTTTTCTTATTAAAAATCCAACATTATCCACAGGCAGTTGACTGGTCAACTGACATGGGGTCCCACATGTCAGCCTAACAGTTTTAATTAATCATTTTTATTAATTTAAATTACCCTGGACCCACATGTCATACACTAGCAGTGAATAAATCTATTTATTAAAATCTAACACGCAGTGGGTCCCAGGTGCCAGCCTAACACTTTAATTAAACAGTTTTCTTATTGTTTTAATCTACTGGTTAATTAACAGGGGGGTTAATTTGTTCTCTGATTAACTTAGGGGGGTTAATTAGGGACTATGGTTAGGGGGGTTGGGACCCCGCAGTCAGTGGGCTAGCCACAGCTTGCGCCCACCGGCGGCGACTGCAGCCCGGCGGCGAGGCCACCATGGCCGGTTCCGGTGACCAAGCTATACTGGAGGTAGCGGGATCGAACGAGGGGGTGGACGCGCACCCACTGGTGCTCAAGATGGAGGCCAAGGGGGTTCCACAACGGCGGCGTCGTGCTCCGCGGCGGCGGCCGGAGCTGCTCTCGCTGGGGGACGGCGACTAGCGGGCGAACTCGAGAACGGGGAGTTGGGGGGTTTCGTATGCTCACAGTGGAGCCGTTGGCGTGGATCAGAGGCGTGAGGCAGCCCGGAGCGCGCCAATTCCGGCACGGGGGGTTGCGGCGTCTGTGGCGAGGTCGAGCGCTCGATTCACGGCGGCGCGGCGTCTTGGTGACGAAGGAAGGCGCGGCGAGAAGGAGCAGAGCACGGGGCAGCTGCTGGACAGCCTCTTCCGGCGGGGAGAGGCCTTTGGCCGCGTCGCCGACGACGATGGTGGCCACGGATGCGCTGGGCGACCACGGGGAGGAGAAAGGCGACGCGATGTGTAAAGGGGGCGAGCTCTACGGGCTTGGGGCTAGGGTTTCGCGGCCTGGGGAAGAGGGGCGCGGGGGGTGGCCTTATCCCCTCGCCGGCAAGCTGGGATGGGTGACACGACGGACATGGCAGTCGTGGGATGGCTGCCACGCCATGGCCAGCCTCCCTGTAGCAAGAGAAAGGGGAAAAGAAAGATGGGTCGGGGGGTTGGCTTGGTGCCCCTAGGCGTAGTATAGGGTTTTCACTTCTTTTTGTTTTCTTTTTTCTGTTTAATTTTATCTTAGCTATTAAATGTATTTTGTAAAATATTATACCTGCTCCATAAATAGTGTTACCACCCACACAAATGCTATAAAAAGTTTGGGCTACAAATAAAACCATTTGGTATTTCATTTAAATAATAATTATTTAATTTGGACTTCTTAAGCTTCTGTTTTTATTGTTAGAATTATTTCATGGTTCAATAAATTCCCATGCACATATTTCCATGATCTACTGATTATTATGCAATTTATAAAAGTGGTTGCAAGATTTTTGGGCAAGGTTTATCTTTGCCCATTGTTTTAATATCAAGAAAAAGGGAATTTTGGATTTTCATTTGAATCATGATGATCAAGGCATAGATGGCACATTGGTTTTAATATCAACCATCATGATTATTGAAATGATCAAATGCGAAATTGACCTTGGCATGATGAGAAATAGTGATTAACAACAGTGATGGTCAACAGTGATAATGATTACTGTTACAGACACTGAGGGTGTTACAACAACCTTGGTATCTTCACCGAGGGAATTTGTTGCTACGCTACATCTCACCTTCCACTTGGGGTAACCAACGAGGAGTGAGAGAAATATCTTCACCGTATCACCTCCCGACACGGCCCCACCATAGGCCGCGCCCCCTGGCCGCCTGGGCACCAGGTGGGGCCCCTCTGGACCCCCCTTCGGGCATCTGGAAGCTTCCGGTACGCTGATTTTTTATATATTTTCCCGGAATTTTTCTGGCACTTTAAGTAATGGGAAAACCTGAAATAAAAAAAACAACAGAAAACAGACACTGGCACTCGGTGCAGTGAGTTAATAGGTTAGTCCAAATATGATCAAAAGTTTATGAAAGTGTATCAAAAGCATAGCAATATCACCCAAAACATGCATGGAGAAAGCAGAAATTATAGATATATTTGGGACGTATCAACATCCCCTAGCTTAATTCCTGCTCGTCCTCGAGTAGGTAAATGATAACAAGCATAATTTCTATGGTGACATGCTACCAACCATATATGTACTTTTAAGTAAAGCAATCAAGGCATGTAATTCAATTCAAGTCATAACAAGCAAGAGTCTATATTAGCATTGAAACAAGCAACATAAGAATATAAAGGTGCAAGAGTTCCCGCAGTCCGTGACTCGAATGTCTCTGAATGGTGTTTGCGTGCTAGAAGTGGGAGATGGGAATACGAGAGAGAAAAACATAATATTTATTTTGGTTGAGAACTCAATCTACTAAAGTTTCACACTTAGTCTTCTTTGGAATCTTATCTTGACTCGTCCCCAGACCACTAGCTAGCTACAAGTCAAACTGATCCACTCCCTTTCGATATTTTGAGCACTCATGCAACGGTTGAGCGTAAGCAAGAAAGTTGGCACTTAGGATGGCAAAGAGAGAGATGATGGAGGAGGAAAACAAAAAGGGTGTGAAAGGCTCACATCAATGAGGACAATCATAGGCGAGAGAAATCCAAATGATAGATATGATGTGAGGAGTAGGGATTGCCATGCAACGGATGCACATGTGAGCTATGGAAAGATCTCCAATGGAACTAGTGGGGGTGCATCCAACTTGATTGCTCACGAAGACCTAGAGCTCATTTGAGGAGGCTCATCATTGGAATATACAAGTCAAGTTCTATAGTGTAAGGGTCCCCACATAGCTATATGCATATATGATCATCTCTATGGAGTACAAAATACAAGAGGGAGTATGAGTGTGGATCTCTCAAAAGAAATAGTAGTGTTGCCCCCCTTGTCTCTTTTTATTTCTTTTTTTCCTATTTTTTGTATATTTTTGTTGCCTCAATGGCTCTTTCTATTTAACTCTTATTTGTCCTCTTTGGGATCTTTTAAATTTGTCCTCTTTGGGATCTTTTCCTCACTTAGGGGCAACACTCTATTTCAAAAGAATTATAGAAGATATTTCACACTTTGCAAAAGTACTCAGCATAAAGAAGATGGAGCTATCATGATGTATGCAAATGTATGGCTCTGCTAGTGTAGCAGGATATGCAATGATACTAGCGCATCATGTAGCAATGATTAGGGCAAGGCCCAACTAGCATGCGGCTCATCGATTAAGCAAAAGCATGTATGACATGAAGATCAAGTCATGAGAAGGTGGATGTTGCATGGCAATATATCTTGGAAAGGCTATGGAAATGCCTTGATAGTTAGGTATGGTGGATTTTTTTAGGAAGGATATAAGGAGGTTTATGATGATAGAGCGTATCATGCCAAGGGTTTGGATGCACCGGCGAGGTAGGCGCCAACTCTTGGAGTGATAAAAGGCAATGCAAGGTACTGAAGAGGCTAGCAAAATATGAGGTGGAAGTGTCAACTTTCGAATACTTACATTAGTCCGAAGAACTCATGCACTTATTATCGGTAACTCTCAATCTAATCAGGAGGTTCACAAAGAGATAAGTACCCCGAGGAGGAGTGTATGGGGGTTTGGTTATCCTTGCGCATCCTCGACTCATGGTACGTGAGTGTACTCTAATATCTGATCCCTCGAAAGATTAGTGATCCATCTAGTAGCTAGAGTTCTCAACTAGTTTTTGTAGTTTTTTGAAAATAAACAAGGATTCCCCAAAATACGACATCTATGGCTAAGGCTCTAGACGCTAAAAGTTCAAACATTACTCAAAACTATTGCAAGTTACTACTACAATTGAATAGCAACCTCAATTACCTACTTCAAGTCAAGACACACAATTCAGTGCAACAAGCCAACTATCTAAACAAGATAAACATGAAGACTCAAGAGAGTTCCAGCAACAAACTAACTAAAATATCTTAAAAAGATAAGCATGAAAACTAAGAGCTAAACATGACAGCAGCTACGAAAAGATAAAGAACACACACAAAAAGAAAGATTGGCATGAAAATCCTATGATGTGTTCTAGTTTAAAGTGGAGCGTGTTTCTCTCCCACACAAAGAAAGTTGGGTTCTAAATTGTTATGAACAGCAAACAAAGCTAAAGAAAACTAAAGTTAAAGAGCAAGACGCTCCAAGTATAGCACATAATGCATGAAGTGATAAAAATATAGTGGAACGAAGGACGAACTGATAATTGTCGATGGAGAAGGGGATGCACGGGGTCATACCCAAGCTTAGACACTTGAGTCTCCTTGCATATTTCTTGGGGTGCATGGGGGCATCCCCAAGCTTGAGCGTTTGACACTTCTGGATCTTCTTTCATCATCTTCCCTCGCACACTTGAAAACTCCCTTCATACATAACTCATCATAAGCTGATTAGAGAGGTTAGTACCCATAATACAACAATTTGCCTCTACTTGAAATAAAGATATTCTTTAAGGTCTATTGTTTCTCAAGACTCCCAAAAAGTTTTTGCAAAGAAAAATCTAGCGCAAGACTTGCAAAACTGGGAAAAGGCAAAACATGGCAGAATCTGTGAAAAATAGACCGGCAGGTAGTAAATAAATTTTTTGGTATACTTATACAACTCAAATAAAAAAAACTCAGAACAGGCGTCCGAAAGCTAATTGTATAGAGCACGATGTCAAAACAAATCAGATCAAAAAGATGATCTGGTGGTTTTAGCTGAATTTTTTCGTCCAAGGACAGAATCTGTTTTCTGGACATGTCACAACTTTTGAACTTTCTTGCAATCGGAGGGTAAACTTGGCACAAAGCTTGAAAATAAAGATACAATGATGTTGCTACAATAGCAACAATCATCAAGACCACTAAAAACAGAAGGAAAAACATCTTGGGTTGCCTGCCTCCCAACAAGCGCTTTCTTTTACGCCTTTGAGCTAGGCACAAAGCAAAAAAGATGAAGTTTATCAAGAGTAAGAGAATAGCTAGCCCGTGTAACAGGCTCAAAAGATAACTTAATCTTCTTTCTAGGGAAGTGTTCCATCCCCTTTTTGAGAGGGAATTGAAATTTTATATTCGCATCTTTCATATCAATGACAACACCAACGGTGCGAAGAAAAGGGCGTCCCAAAATAATTGGATATAAGGGTTCATTTCAATGTCCATAATAGTAAAATCAACGGGAACATAATTATCATTGACAATAATAAGAACATCGTCAATCCTCCCCAAAGGTTTCTTTACGGAAGAATCAACGAGACGAGCACCAAATGAACAAGGATCAAAAGGTTTCAATTCAAACATATCATACATTCTTTTGGGCATAACGGAGGTACTAGCTCCAACATCACATAAAGCATAGCAAGAGAAGTTATTCAATTTAATTTTGATCATAGGATCCCAACCATCTTCTAGCTTCCTAGGTATGTAGGCTTCTAACATAAGATTCTCCTCCCTAGATTTAATGAGAGCATTGGTGATATGCTCCGTGAAGGCAAGATTTAGTGTGCTAGTGTGGGGGTCTCTAGACATTTTGTGTAGTAAATTAATAACTTCAGAAAGGTTACAACTATCAAAATCAAGGTCACTACTATCAAGTAAGGTGGTAGTGGTGTCATCTAGGCTTACTTGTTTGAAAGCCTTTATGTTCATAGAAGTTTCTTCTTCTACAGTTGAGGTAATAGCATCACCATTAATAGGTCCAGTGGGACTAGGAGTGTGTTGGGTGCTAAGAGTTTGGATATCCGCAACAACTTGGATAGTGGAAATGGTATGGTGAGTAGGAAGACTCTTAATTCTATCTACTTCCATGGGGATAACTTCAGGTTTGGCTGCCATCTGGTTTATCAAAGTAGCTTGGGTGTGAGACATGTTTGAAACATAAGTCTCAGTGGCAGTAAGTCTAGTTTGGAGATTAGAAATCTCACTGTTCGGGCTCTCAAGTTGCTTGCTAATGTTTTGCGGAATAGAGAAATGTTCACCTAATTGTCTGGAGAAAGCTTTGTTTTGTTCAAACTGTGTGTGCATATAATTCTTAGTGGCCCTCTCTATCTCTACCAGTTTCTCATAGCTGGGTAAATATCTTTCCTTATAGGTTTGACCATCGGAGTTGTTGTTGTTGTTCCCATAGTTGTTGGATGGGAGCGGTCTAGGATTGCTACCAAATTTAATCCTATAGGCAGTGTTCTTGAAGTTTTTTCTAGAGATAAAGTTTACATCTACTTGTTCTTGAGCAACAAAGGAATTTAAAGGAACATCATGAGGATCAATAGGAGCTTGCTTGGTAAGTAAAGACATGATCAAGTCAACTTTTTCATTTAGGGAGGAAATCTCCTCGACAGAGTTTACCTTCCTACCTGTTGGAGCTCTTTCGGTGTGCCATTGGGAATAGTTGGTCATCATCTCATCTAGTAGTTTTGTGGCAGCACCAAGTGTTGTTGACATAAAGGTTCCTCCAGCGGCCAAATCTAACAGGTTCCGCGAGGTAAAGTTCAAGCTTGCATAAAAAGTCTGGATAACCATCCAAGTAGTCAAACCATGCGTAGGGCAATTCTTAACAAGAGATTTCATACATTCCCAAGCTTGGGCAACGTGTTCATTATGCAATTGCTTAAAATTCATAATATTACTCCTCAATTGGATAATCTTAGTAGGTGGGTAGTATTTCCCAATAAAAACATCCTTGCACTTATCCCAAGAATCTATGTTATTCCTAGGCAAGAATTGAAACCAAATTTTAGCTCCTCCTCTCAAGGAGAAAGGAAAAAGCTTAAGCCTAACAATATCACCTTCTACTTCTTTATACTTTTGCATATCACAAAGTTCAACAAAATTATTCAAGTGTAAAGCAGCATCATCTCCAGCACCAGAGAATTATTCTTTAATAACAAGGGTAAGCAAAGCAGGTTTAATTTCATAAGAAGTTGTTGAAGTGGCAGGTGTAGCAATAGGAGTGCAGATAAAATCATTGTTGTTGTGACTACTGAAGTCACACAACTTGGTGTTTTCAGTGGTACCCATAGTAGCAGCAAGCAGGATAAGCAATTTTTTTGTGATTTTTGATAAAGGACACGAAGATAAAAACTGAAAGGAAAACTAACAAGACTAAAAAGAAAAGATAAAAGATAGCGTGCAACTCCCCTATATTGAAGATTAGATTCCCCGGCAACGGCGCCAGAAATTAGCTTGATGGGACTGAAGTAGTGCTCCGCGTTGGCTATCCCAAGTGGAAGGTTGAGATGTAGCTAGTAGCAAATTTCCCTCGGTGAAGATACCAAGGTTTGTCTCCAGTAGGACTCCGACGTCGACAAGTAGGTGACAACGGCGTTAGAAATTACTAGCACGATAGTTGACGTGGACCTGCACAAAGATACAAATAACTTTTCTCCCAACGAGTACAGAGAGATTGTCAATCTCTCTGGCCTTGCTGTTTACAAAGGGTCAAACGCAAGAGATAAAAGGTAACGATAACTGCAACTAGAAAGTAAAACAAGAAGTAAATTGAGGGTGTAAACAGTGATGGATATATGGATCGGGGTCCCATGATGTTCACTAGTGATGTCTCTCTCCCAAAAGACGATAAACAGCTATGCAAGGTGAACAAATTACAGCTGGGCAATTGACAGGATTAAAAACGCACCGCAATGCTAACTATGCTACAAAAGAAAGGAAGAGGCTCAAAAGCATGGGCAGTACGCCAAAACAAGTAGACCGAAATCCATCTGCATCTACTCACTAACCATCCACCTTGAGATATCTATCCAGAACATCTCGCTGGTATTAAGTTGAGAGCCCCGCCCAAAGTGTAAACCCAAAGCAACAGACAACGACATTAAAAGAACTTTGCGTAAAATAAACAATCATTGCAACCACAGTTACAAGCACCGTTGTTTTCCCCCTTGTGGCAACAACACATACCCTAGACTCATGTTTCTGTCACTCAAGCTAGTCATCAGGGGCCATGAACCCACAATCATGCATAACGCTCCCTCTTGGAGTTACTACCTACTACTTGGCCAAAGCAATAAACAGCAACGGAGAACATGCAAGAATTACTCAAGAACATAAATATAAAAGGAGAAGAACCAAATATATTACTCATCACAATCTGAACATAATCTCATAATACATCAGATCCTAGCAAACTCAACATAGCAACAGCAGAAAGAATTACATATGTGCCTTGATCATGTAGGGAAGCTTACAAGGTCTAATCCATGAAGAACAAAGAGGGTGAGAGGACATCACATAGCTACTGATCATGGAACCATGGTACAAGGTAGACTACTCACGGCTCATCCGGGAAGCGTCCATAGTGGTGGAGAAGCTCCTAGAGGTCAATCCTTCTTCCGGCAGGGTGCCGGGAAAAGGTCTTCTGGTGCTGCCAATCTTGGAAGCGCGGCAGCGGCGGAACAGAGGCGAGATCGCGAAAAAAAGGTTATGTCCTCAGGGGTTTCGGGACGAGAGAGATATATAGGCGAAGGGGGCAGCCAGGGGGCACCAGGAGTCCAGGCGGTCTCCTGGCGCGGCCCCACCTTAGTCCGCGCCCCCTGGCCGCCTGGGCACCAGGTGGGGCCCCTCTGCCCCCCCCCCTTTGGGAATCTGGAAGCTTCCGGTACGCTGATTTTTTATATATTTTCCTAAAAAAATTCTGGCACTTTAAGTAATGGGAAAACCTGAAATACAAAAACAGCAGAAAATAGAAACTGTCACTGGGGTGCACTGAGTTAATAGGTTAGTCCAAATATGATCAAAAGTATATGAAAGTGTATCAAAAGCATAGCAATTATCACCCCAAAACATGCATGGAGCAAGCAGAAATTATAGATGTGTTTGGGACGTATCAGTGGGTTTGAGCTTCTCCATAGAAGAAAGTGCATCTCCACGGTTCCATTCCTGGCTCATTCACAACACAATCAATATGATAAACATATGAGCCCAAAAATCAACTATGATGTTGTTATTCCAGAATTTCCAATTCATCTGCTTCTACCTTGGCTATCTATAGCATGACCATTATCATAACCCAAATTACTAGCTAGAGCTTCTACCCTATTGCCTTTTATCTCTATCTAGACAATACACATGAGGGTAGGGGCAAACTTCCTCGCGAGATCATCAAGTTCACGGACTGACGCGGCTTTGCCCACACCACGACAGTTCCTGCATAAAGCACTCATTGGGCATGGCAGCTCTCCTCCAGAGAGCCCGTAAATTTTGTCGTATTCTTTGGGTTGGTCGTAGGCCTTGTCTTCTCACTTCCTTGGGTCACTTTAGTCCGCTTGGGATCCTGCTTAGCACTAGGGCTAGCCGGTATAGTAGGTGGCTGCAGGGGGTATTGTGGCAGCCCCAGAGGAATCCCATCAGCGATCTCCACACCCTGCATATCAGTGGCTTCCTCCGACACCCTTTTCTTACTAAGGACATCAATGCCCTTTTAATTATTTTTCTTGAAAATTAATATTTTCCCAACTAGGTAGAAGCCCATCAGGCCCAAATTCATAAAGTGCTTCCGAAATTGTCACTAGAGCATCGGCCCGCCATGAAATCTGCTTGTGTTCAGCGAACGAAGTGATGCCAGGCAGGACATAAATGAAATCCAAGGGCTAAAACACATCCAAAGTAAAGATTTGATGGTCACAAATGCTAATGGCCTGATAGAGTTGGAAAATTGCTCAGTTATAATGTTATTATTACTAAATTTGTAAAGTGCATTGTTGTGATCTATTTGATCCAGTAGTAGTGTAGTGATATTCATCTCACAATAATTAGGAACTTCTTGAGTACCTTCTGTACTCATCCCCTTGTATTGAAGTCTCTAGAATCTGAATTTGAAGGAGATGTTGGACGACCCAACATTACCAAAGACTTCCTACGAGGAGTGAGATATGTCAAACGGTGTCGAAGGAGTCGACTACTACATCGTCTATGGTGATGATAATGAAGGGGAGACGTCGTAACACTGATAGTAGTATCATCTTGTCAGCAAGACGAGTCACGAGAGTAGTTCGCACGTTTGAAACTTTTAAATCTTGGTTTGTGTCGTGTTTTTAATGTATAAATTTATATTGAACCAGCTATGCTTTGATTTTCTATTCCTAGAGATATAAGGTTCATGAGACGATGTTTTATAGGCGTTATATAAAGATTGACATACTACACCACGCAATGATATGCAAGATCACCTCATGCGACACTGCTTAGCTGCGCTCGAGTGTATGATAGGGAAAAGGCCAACCAAGCTTTTGGGCTTGATAAGTTTAAGAAATTGTTTTCTTTTTTTTTTCAAAGTTGGCATTCGATTCAAAAATCAAATGTGCTTCAATTCCTTTTGCAAAATTTCAAAGAAGGTATATTTAATATTTGGGACTTTGGGAACTCATTCTCGACCATATATTAAATAAACAATTTTTCACCTAATTTCAAAATATTATACTTCCTCCAATCCATATTACTTGTTCTAAAATTAATGCATCTATCACTAAAATACGTCTAGATACATCCATTTTAGGACAAGTAATATGGATCAAAGGAAATAATACTTATTTCCTAAAATGTTTTAGGCTTCAAATGAATCTCCAAATTTTGATTTAGGGCTTCAAATAATGTTTGGAGTTTAGGAAAATTATATTCCACCGCAAACATCTAATAAAGGACCACACATATATTATAGTTAAAATTTTGGCACTATACTTAATCCCTACAATAATTTTAGGCTTTTGAACAGTTCAAAAATGTTTTGAGCCATAAATAACAATTAATTTATAGTCAAAACTAGCTAAGATCAGGCTCACAAACAAATATGCAAAAATAATACTCTCTTCAATTCATAATAAATGTCGCTCATCTAATACAAAGTCTATATTAGCTTACTACAAAATGAGCGACACTTATTACAGATCGAAGGAAGTAATTAACTTAAATTTAATAATTTACATTCCAAAATTGGAAGGTTTTGAGATGCAACATCAAGTTCAATTAATACCAT